>CM060961.1:174327408-175527408 GCA_030765045.1 Tenodera sinensis
AAAAAAAAACATATTCATATTTTAGAAAAGTATAAGTATTGTAAATGCTAAATAAATAACAAGGAATTTCTCCGAAATGGCTCACTAAAACGAGGGAGGAGGGGGAGAAAAGCCCAAAGTGTGTTTTTAACGAGATCTACACTTTCTCTGTTGTAAGAGTTCATCCATCTTGGTTTATTAGTTATCAAGTCATCCAGAATGAAGAGCTCTTGTTAGCGCCATATACGTTAAACAAGTATTTTAATAGAAATTTTAAAGCGATTTTTTATAAATTAAAATGTTCTAAACTTTTCTATGTAAAAGGAGTCTTCCTTGGAGCTCTTCGTGTAGTATTTTTGAAAGATGCTGAACTTAAATATCAATGGATTTCCCGTTGTTTGGTTATGTTGTTCTCTCAGTTCTTTCACACATACATACACGCATGTACGTACGCACGCAAGCACGCGCGCACACGCACACACATACACACACACGCACGCACTCACACAAACGCGCGTGGGGATCTTTTTCTAATTTTTTTTTTTTCTTCTATATTCATGGGACCTCAACACTGAAACCTTGGTATCAAGTTTTTGGATGAAATACACCTTCTCTACCTTAAGTTAGTATTACTTGTCATTTAGACAATCGACACTTGTAGAGAGATTTATTAAATAAATACACAACAGTATTTAACGTATTAAATTATATATTTTAATAACTTTAATAATAATAGTTTGACTGCTAACCACCGCTGCTAACTTATTCTCAATTCTGTCGAATGATGTATGCAATGTCTGACATTTTTCTAGGAAATGCCTTCTTTGTTGGTACAATTCGATTAATTTTGGGTAATTTCTCAGGCCATGTCTAAGGAGTTTGCTTTTGTTTACAATATGCATATCACAAACCTTTAGATATGAATTTGTTTAATCTGGGTCATCATTTTTCTGCCACGTTGGAAGGTTCCAGAAATTTCGATTGTAAAGAGCATTTTGGACATCCCTAGCTGGGTTCTAGAATGTTCTACGCAGTTTGTCGCCCCCATGTTGAGTCGGTGGGGAGCGGGTGGGGGAACAAACGCTATATAAGGCGCCGCAAAGCTGACGTTGCCTCTCGTATGTCGTGAAGACTCGAACTGCAGGAAGAGCGAAGTTGGAGATGAAGGAATGGTGCAAGATGCTGGGGAAGGCAGCAAGGGGTGACAGGAGCTGGGGAGTTGGATCAGGAAGCTGAAATAAACAGGTATGTGCAACATCAGCTTGTAAATGTAAAGCGTAAATGACCCAAATGGAAGCAACAGATTATCATGAGAGCTAGGATGTAAGGGGCTGAGACATAGGATGCTTGCCCTGTTTCGATAACGTATACATAGGTACATTTGGAGTAAATTTAATGTGAATATTAATGATTAAGGATGGTTTACGTGTTGGAGTTGAGATATTTATGAGTATTATGTAGCAGAGAAATATTAACTTATTTGTTGGAAGCTTCAGGTCACAGAAGAGGAAAAATTGTTTTTATTTTGTAGTTTTGTGTACCACATTAATTTTTATTGCAGTTTACGGTTCGTTGTAATGCCAGAGTAAATTCAAAGAAGTGAGAGGTTCCGTTCCTATGGTACGCATTGCTGCAGTCCCCCGTCATGACATAGGCGGTTAAATATGCTGTCTCATCGTACGTGATCAGGGGGTTTTCTGGTATATTCCACATCTGATGGAGCAGGATAAATCAGAATAGTAAAGTGTAAGTGAAAGATTGGATTCTTATAAAACAACTTATGTTGGTAATTAGCATGGAAGCGACTGAATGTTTAATGGATTCTAAGTTTGAAAGTATTACCAAAATGCAGAATATTGCACCGTTAAGTAATGCTGTCAAAGGTGGATACATGCATCAGTTTTTCTTTTAACAGCAATATTATCCAACATTATCAAGTGCAATGTGGACCAAATTGTTAGGGTCTGAAAATCGAAGGAAAAAAATAGCATTTTATAAAGTAATGATTATGCACCCATAACAATTTGATGCACTGCATTTTAGGAATCTAAGACTAGTAAATATAGTTTCATTTAAATGTACCAAAGAGGTACTATACTAATAATTGTTTTAACATACTACTTACTAACCCGCTAATGAAAATTGGGGATAACTTTTTGGGGGGGGGGGCGAGTGGAAGAGCTTTCACCTTAGTGAAGTTGAAAGAGGAGATGTGTAGAATTTTGATGGTTTTCAGTTACCTAAGTTATAGGCTTTTTATAGTGGGTTATTAACCACAATTTTTTACCCAGAATCAAGGATTATTTAATATGATTAACTATTATTGTTTGGAGATACGACACTTATGTCATTCATCTTGGTTTTTGGCTGAGGTGACAATGAACAAAATAGAATCAAGGAGTATTTAATATGATTAACTCTTTTTGTTTGAGATACGACACTTATTTCATTCATCTTGGTTTTTGGCTGAGGTGACAATGAACAAAATAATATATAGAATTTTGATTTCAGTTATCTAAGTTAATGGCTTTTTATACTTTGGTTTATTAAACACAATATAACTAATCTTTTTTGTCCAGAATCATTAAGGATTATTTAATCTGGTATTGAATTATTATTGTTTGAGGACATGACGACTTGATACGTTCGCCTTGGTTTTTGACTGAGGTGTCCCTTCACATCTGATAGTGGGCAGTAAATGGTCAGCGTTAATTATGAATGATGTTTCAACCCAAGTTCCTGAATTGCAGTCTACAACGTGAAGTGCAGAGGAATTAAAATTAGGCCTTTTTAAAGTTAGATTTGCAGATATTGTTGCTGTTATCCTGAACATTTTTGTGTGTGGTTAGTTTGTTACCAATTTGCCTTAAAAACTAGTATAGTGAGTGAATTTGAGCATTACTGCTAAATTATGTTCAGGATTTTGAAGTTCTATAAGCTAAGACCAAGGTGAAGCTAACATTGTTTAGGGATGTCTTACTAATTCAGAATAAGTAAATAGATATTTTGGAAAGGGTATATTTTGCACATTGTAATTTTTTATGCAATGGATATTGAAAACAATGGAATGAATAATAAAAGAGATGGAAATAAATTTGAAAGTTTGTACAGTGAAGTGCAGTTCTTACCCCATATATCCCTGGATGAATTAAGTTTGAATGATGCAGAACAGAATTGATAAACAATGCAAAGAGCAGATGTAGCATTTTGTGTACTGTGCCATTTACAAAATACCGCCATCATCATTGGTAATCTGAAATAGGTGAATACCTAACTGGGAATGGAGGAAAATTGGTGTATCAAAATGTTAGAGTATTATGTAGGCACTTGATTGGTCTGTGGAAATTATACGGTAAAACATGACTAGCCTTAAAGTAAGGGTTTACTGTTCCTAGGCATTAAAATAAAATGGATGAAGGCATATACTTAAAAATTGCAAGTCGCAAAATGCTTCATTTATAAGATGGGCACAAAGTGATCTTATTTTTGACTGCATGAGCCAAATGACTTCAGGTTTTGATCTTTAAACATTCTTCAGGTCTTGTAAGAAGCTGTCAGTGCTACTTTGTTAGAGTGACTATTACTTGGAGATACATTATCATTGATTTGTTGACATTCGTGTTTGGATTCAAGTAGCTTGTTCTTGCTTTGAACAAGTGTTTAGTGCTGCATAGACCTATTTTAATCAATGCTGTAGTAGTATATCACTCAGATTTCTTATTTAAACATTCTGAAAGGCTGAATGCCAAGCATGACAGGTAGAGCATAAAATTCCCTCCAGAAGTAGTGTTGGGCATTTTAACGGTCATTGGCAGATGCAGTCTTTTTTTTTTAGTGGCAACTAGAACAGGCTGTGGCAATGCTAAAGTGCATTGTGTACTCCCTATAGTATTTTTTGAAGCAGAATTTAAATTATGTTCTTGCAAAGTATAAAGGGCTTGATAATTCTGCTGTTGGCAAGTAATGATTGGGGTTGGGGAGGAGAAATGGTTCTCCTGAAATTGCATTTAAGCTAATTGGTTATGACACACAACATGAACGTCATTAAGTTGCTGCAACTGTTTACTGGAAAGTGATGAATGGGCTTCGTCAAGGTAGGTGGTGAATAAACTTTTTTATTAATGGCAATCTGGGTTATAGGATTTAAATATTTTGCATTTTATGCTAGAAGTAAATGAACAAATTAACTGCTAAGTGCTGAAACTCATTCAAACCATCTTGTGATCAAGCTCCTGAAAAAAGGTGTTGAATATAGTACTTGGTAGTTTGTGATTACCAAGTCGATCTGAGGCAGAGTTAAATTTGCATTCAGATTTGTGCTTTGAAGTGTGGGGTGACATCCTTCAATTCTCTAGCAGATATTAATTTTAAGGTAAATGTATGAAATGCAGGGAGTACTGAGGTTATAAAACTGTGACACATTCCTATGGGGGATCTGGCTTTAGTGACAAGAATGATTTAATTTCTTTTTTTTTTTAGGATACTGATTTTTCAAGATCTCTTAGTTTGTAAATCTATGTTCTTAGCTGGAAATTCATTAATATTAAACCCAGCTTTGAGTAACAGACTTTATGTGCTTTAAGAAAAATTTCATTTTTCTCAAATCTTGGCATAATGCAAGATGTGGTAGTTGCTGGAAGTGCAAACTAGTCCGCATCAATGAAGTGTTGGTCATTATAGCAAGCAGTTACGCATTCTTGCAGTCATGTTTTGAGTATATTTGAGGTATACAAATTAATTGGATTGATAAACTGAAGTGGGGCTATGGCTTTTCTGAGAGTCGGGTATTGGTAGAATGGAAATCCACTCGTCACATGAATTGTGCTTTTCTGGTTCTAGATAGCACCTTCGTCTCCACAATAGGTCTCGATCTGTAGAGAGAATTGAGATAAATGGTGTCACTGTAATTTAGCTCTGAAATGATTCATTTGATATTGAAACTGCTTGAAAGGAAAGGCTGGTACATTAATGCATAAGGTGCAGTAGAATGAATTGGGATGAAAAGCTCAAATGTTTTTTAGCTGTCTTGCTCTGAAAGAGACTGCGTTTCTTCCTCATAGCCCCAGTTGGTAATATATTCAGCTTAGCATTTACCCTCATAGTAACATCTGTTTAGTATGTTTATTTTTTAAGAACTATTATTCAATTGATATGTCTGTTAAAATGTGCAGTCTGTAATAAATTTGACCAAACCTTTGAAGGAACAATATGGCTTTTGTAATTTTAGTGCTTTGACAAGTTAAATACTATCTGCATTTTTACATGGACGTGCCACCTGAGGTAGGGGAACTGGGATATTGTGCAGGCCTTAGCAGTTTATATCCATTGCTGGAGTTGCTCATGTTTTGAAAGCTCAGGGAGATTTGGCTTTAGATTTGGCTTTGTGAATGTCATTTTGCTGTTTGTCTACCAGGTTGTCAAAGGCTTTGTATGACTGCTTTTTGACTGGTAAATGGCAGCACAGTAATGTCAGGTTTCCCGCTTGGATCCTTGTTCCCATCTCATGTGACCTGCAGTAATATTTGCTCTATCACATCGCATTTTGGCCACAGTGATATTTGTAAGTTGTAGTATTATTTATGAAATGAGTTCCATTTAGAATAAGATAAACTTGAAAGATCAATACTTTTTCCATTTCCAACACATGGTGTTCATCAATCCTCTTATTCAAAACTTTGTTTTAAGAAATACCCAGACTTGATTTTTATTTATGATCCTACCTACTGCACATCGCTTTTAAGTCTGTGCATTGTTGACCATGAGGTAACATTACTACTTTCAAATTCGAGTATGAGCCAAATGTTTTATTATCGTTAATTTCAAGTTAGTTTTCAGTTTCCAGTTCACTCGCATTGTAGTGTCATTGTTAGTGAGAGGTTTGAAGATTATATTTAATTAATTCTGTGATTTTTTTATAAGTAGATTAAAAACTGTATTCCATCCAAACATTTTATGTTCAGTGGGAATACACTTTATTTGAAATGACTGTCTGAAACGTTTCTTTTCTTGCTACTACACTTAGAAGCCATAATTATCAGTGAAAATAACTAATGTACAATAGATCTTTTAATTAAAATAACATCCCAATATATTAGCTATTTTTTAAATTAATTGTTTTATAATACAGCAAATAAGTTGAATCGTGTGGCCCACAAACCAATTCACCTTTACGATAGTGACCCTTTCCTGATAAAGGTTGGATATGCCTGGTCTAACTAGGATTGTTTTGTATGTTGGGTTTGGATCTATGATCATCTTGTTTGATGGAGTGGTGTTTCTCTACCCTTTTAGGTTAAAGATAACATTTTTATGAAATTACCATTTCTGATAAATTAAGTTTTATATGCACCTTTATTATTGAATATTATAAGTAGCTTTTATATTTTTAATGTTCAAGAAAAAATTCATTTCGGTTAGTTGAATTTTGCTTACGTAATCTGAGCAGTAGATTAAAATTTGCATTAAAGAAGCACGCAACTTAAATGGTATATGAATGTTTGCTAATGCTCAGGTGGGGCTCCATTACCAAACATAGACATGTACCATCAGTAACTTTGCATTAGCATGTTTTAACAGGCAAACCACAGCACTGCCCATTGTTTCTATAATTGAAAAGCACATTAAATATCCTTCAAATATCAAGATCATACCTTCATATTGTTAACTAGGAAACATCCTTTACAAACTGTCCAAGCTAATATCTCAACTTTCAAACTTGGCGAGTTTCCCTTACTTACAGATGAAGCTGCTTCACTTGAAATTTGTGACAGTGTGTATACGCTACATCCACCACAGGCTTCCACATTCACTTTCTGGGTTTTTAAATAATCTACAGTTGCTCTATATTCTGAATTGTTTTTTTAAATGTATAGATTATGGACAATTTTCTGCCCTGTGAATAAATCACTTCATTTTTGTTTCTAGATAAAAATCACTTCCCCAGCTTCCTAGGCATGTCTACACTTATTTCTCTAATACGGGGAAAAGAAATTTTACTTTCTATGTTAATATTTCGGGTCAAGTTCATGTGCCTGTTCACTTCATTGAACTATCACACCCTTATTGTGAAAATGAACTGAACTCCTTCCTTTTCATTGCATGATTTGTATTTTCATGGTGCACTGTATGCTTATTTGAGAACAAGGAATGGTTTGTTTCAGGCCTGTTTGTGTTGAATGTTGAATGACTATAACCATGTAAAGATTAAATATGCATAGGGTTTTTTCAGATCTATCTATGTTATGAATGTTCAGTGACGATAACCCGTGCAATTAAAAAGTATGTAGCTTGTATTGTTAAGAGAGGATTTTTGTATAGCTATGATCAGGAAAGCAATTCGTTCAGGTGTGTAAGATGCTTGTACCCATAATAGGCAGTGCCAATAGAAGGGGCAAATATATGGTGTGCTGTTGTCTTTGGTACGACCCACCTTCATATGTATTTAACTCTTGGACTTCCTCTTATGAAGGTATACCTCCATGTCATACTTGATTAAGTAGTTAGGATGAATAGAGTGGAAATATTTGTATGTTGGTCTGGTAAGCAGTTTTACAGTAGGAATCAGCTGTTTTTAAGCTCAAGAGGGAATAATGAAAATATTTTTTCTTGCAAAAAGCTGTGCAAGCAGCTAATGCCTGCAGTAGTTTATTAGCAAACACTGGGTTTGACATCCTAGAGCTTAATGATGCCATGGGATTTGGTTGGAAAAAGGTCTTCGATTATCTTCCGATGTCTGTCCAAAGATAAGAGCTGGGTTTGACATCAGGGAGTTAAATGATAGTATGTAACCCCGTGGTACAACAGCCCATCTGGGCCAAGGCCTACTGCCCAACTGCTGCATCCCCCACCTCTATCCACCACAGGCACAATGAGTGTGGTGCAGTACTGGAGGTGGGATGTGGTCAGCGCTCCAGTCCCTTCTGGCTGTTTTGCAGTCTTCTTGATCAGGGGCTGCAACTTTGCAATTAGTTATCTCCTCAATTAGTCCCTAAGGGATCTAATGAGGCTGAGTGCAGCCCTTGCCAGACCTCCCAGTGAGGATAAAATCCCCATGCTGGCATCGGGGTTTGAACCAGGGTCCTCCATACTAGCAGTGTTCTATGGAGGCCAGAGCTTTATGCGGCTGTGTGGTATTTGGCTGCAAAGAGCATTTGGTTACTTCGGATGTATGCCCGAAGTTGTTCTTGCCATTTTATCACTGGTGATAGAATGGGATAAAGGATTCTTTCTCTGCTGGGCCCAAATTGGTCACTTTTGTTCCAGAGCTGGCTGATTTGTTTCCACATGTGTTTCGTTTTCCTTCTGAACCAACTGGAGTTATCAAATTTGCTTAGGCTTGGAACGTGTGTTCTGAAACATTACTCTCATCATTTGGTTGCATAAGTGTGGTGCTGTCTCAGCTTCTAGGCACGTTCTCAAATGTTGGTGTTAAGCTGAGCGGTGTTTAAATAAATGCCTTATTGAATGCTGAAGATTCTATTATGCCCTGCATTCAAATAGGAATGAAAATGGGAATTTGTGTTTACTTGGGATTAAACCATTGACATTGCATTGCTTGTGTTGTTAATGTGAGCTGAGTGCAGTGCTTGCATATTCCTGCTCTTCCTTAATTATTAGTATTGCCATGATTAGAAGTACCATTCAATGGTAGTAAACTTTGACCATTATTTTTATGTAATTAGCTGATTTGTATTTCAACATTCAATTTTGATCAAACAATTCTGTGGTTCTGTCAGTTATCTCTAACGTGAGTTCATAGCTGAGCAATTATGGGAATCCTTTGGTGATTGCTGGTATTAGTGGTATGGCAGTACGTAAGTGAATTTCAGTGATGGAAAAACCTATTTTCAATCAATTACATAGCGCATATGGCAGGCTGGAATTAACTCAACATATGTGTATGCAAAATATTAAAGAATTTGTGTGAGAATGAAGAGAGCCTGAAAATACATTTTGAAAAATTTGTGTGAGAATGAAGGGAACCTGAAAATACATTTGTAAGTAAATCTAGCTCAATGTGCTACATAAAAGGATGGCAGATGCCATTTCTGCAAGTATAACTAAACTGAGTATTGTTGAATATAACTGCATCTGTAGTGAATAATTGAATTAGCAGGATTTCTAGCATATCAGACAAGATTTTCCTCCGAGATCATAGGAGCAAAATGCATGAAATATTGAGCATGCCTTTCATCCATAGCTAAATGTTAGCACTGTTCTTCACCTAACGAAGAGACTAACCCTGGAGAGACGTGTTATAAATGATTTAGATCATCTCTGTTGTAACAGCACGAGACTTCCCAACAGTTGTGCATCTGCAGGCTACTTTTAATTAGAATGAAAGAAAAATTCAATGATTGCTTAAAAAAGTTACAAATGCATGAAAATATATGAATGGTTTTTAGCTGTTTGGGCTAAAGGACTGATTTAGTTTCAAAAAACTGGTCTTGGCATAAAACAAGTTGCATTTATTGTAAGCAGCCAGGCATCTATTGGATGTAAACTGTGCTAATGTTGAACTGTAACCATGCAACCAAAATTTTCTTCCAAGAATATACTGATGGTAACAGAAGCAGAATTTTTTGCTACTACATTCAGCATTAGTAAATTCCATATTATTAAATCATCTTGCAATTACTAAACTTGACTGTAAATTTGTTATGAAACACTTTGTGAAACAACTTTTTTCATGCAGACCAAAATATATTGACAATTGAAATTTCACATTCTTAAAAATCTGGTTGACCCTCATATTTGTAGTGGCAACCTGATAATGGAATGAATTGTTCGCTTGTATGCAGCTACATTACTGAAGGCTTAAGTGTACATATTCCATACTACTGATAGAATAACAGGCTAATGAACTTTACCCTTGCATTTAAAATCCAAGAGTATGTGGGCAGAAATAACGAGATTTGTGCAAATTAAGGAGTAATAGTGCACATCAGCACCCAAATATGTTCGCTAACATTACCAACCTGTATTAATCAACTACATCACAGGAAATGACGTATACCAAAGTAGTAGCATGGAATTTGTTTCAAGACAAGCTTGAAGGACCTTTAAAGCATAAGGGTTGTGTAGACCAGTAAACAGTTGAGGGAACTATTGTGTTGTAGTGAATTGATTCCTTTAACCATACCCTCAGAAGCAGCATTAATTTGATTGTGAGAATTACATGGAGTTAGGCATCAACATACCAATACAAAGGATACATAATTGCATGTTTGTTAATCTTTTTTATGAGGTGCCATTTGAAGGATGAGAATAGTTGAGAACAATGTTTGCAAAGATGTCAACACTAACTTTGGATTACATAAAATATTTAACAGTAAATGAGCTGAAAGGAGCTAAAAGATATTTTTGCACAAAAACAGGAAGAACTTTTACCATATTCATTAATACTAACCCTGTTTTAAATATTGACTTAATTATTTACCACTAAATTCATGTGCTCTAATGCAGGTCGAACCTTCTAATCAATCTGCAATAAATATGTGAATACTACCATTAATGGTAAAATTTTCATCACCTTAAAAGGCTTCAAACATAGTTAACATAAGAATGAAACAAGAATTAACAAGTGCATAAGTGTTAACAATGTTCCAAAATGCCAACATTGGACTTCAGGGTATAGTTAATGGTGTGGTTATATTTAAATGTGTATTCTTACATTGGCTATTACTAGTGAACTAAAATTGCATTTGATTGTGTAGACAATTATTAGGTTTGAAAATGCATTGCTCGTATGCTGGCATTAATTTATACACTGGAGGCTTCTTGTTGTTTGCACTGTTTGTGTTTTCACTGTAGAAATGAGCTGTTATCTTGTATGGTTTTTATGTCATGTATATGGTACGCCATTGCCATCATCCAATGTAAAGAATTGTATCGTGCATGACCATCACCTACACTGTCATGTTCTTGATAATTACTAAGAGCCACCACCATCATTGCTACAGCAACTACCAGGGCATTGCTAATTAAGAGCTGCAGTATGAAGGCCAAATGTGGCTTGATTAATTATAATTTATACCGCGTCCATGCTACAGCAACTACCAGGCATTGCTAATTACAGCTGCAGTATGAAGGCCAAATGTGGCTTGATTAAATAGAATTTATGCTGTGTCCATATTCTAATGGTAAATAAACTGGTTATATTTGCAGAAGATGCCCAACTTTTTGAACCTATTTAGTGTTGGCCATGTTTGACTGCTATTGCTATACAGCTCTTGATTTGGGCTGTAGCCTGAAAAGTTTACACTACTTTTACCCTATTTTTGCTCTAACTGCCCTGGTCATGGTCGTTGCTGTTGCCACCTCAATCACTGTCAATGCTGAAGTTACTTGTGCACAGGACAATCACAACCCTATCATCTGCTGCAACCACTATTATGGTTTTGATTGCTGCTGCCACCGCTACCATTACCACTGGTGTGCAAGGCCTGAATTGATTAGCAAACTTGTGGCATATTGCCTCCATGTGTCATTTATTTGCAAGAAGATGCTTAAAGGCACCATTGCATTGCAGCAATAAATTAATGTAAGAGTTAATGTAAGTGGATCACATTTAGAAATACAATTTCTCAATATTTGAAAGTGATTTTACAATCATAACCTTTGTAATGTGGTGGTTTGGAATAATTTGCTAAATAAACTCTGCATGTTATTTTCTGCAAGAAAGATGAATAGTGCACGTTGGAAATTGAAATATTATCGAAGACTTGTTGGTCATGTAGAATTTATGTTCACCATATTTTGCATTTGGATTAATGGAGGCAAATGGTTCTTCCCAAATGGAATATTAACTGTTATGTACTAGTAAGCCTAGCACACTGAATGCAGTAAGTGTTAATTCCAATGAGCATCCCAAAAAAGTTGACATTGGGCTTGGGCAGAAATTGAAAAAAAGAACGTTGGCTACCTGAGACATACAATTAATGTATTAACTGATCAGCAAATGTTTTTCATTGATGATATTGGGTAACTGCTGCCACATTCTCTCATCACATTAAATTTGTTAGGAGAGGTTTGTTTAATACCTTGTGACTTCCATCATTGGCTAGTATTTTGTCTTAGACAAGTACTGTGGGCAGAAGTAACTGCAAAGTTGTGGAAATCGTTAGTGTTTTTTTTTTTTTTTGAGTTAAGTAATTCTTGGGTGACATAGTGTGGCTTAAATTTATTGATATACACCAAGGAATCATTATTAGGGGTTCGCTTCCTCACATGATTGCAAAATCCAATCCTTGATAGTGCCTGTATGGAACACATTATGTACATATTTTGAGCCCTTTTGTTTAATCATGCCAATAATTACAGTTAAGCATATCTGATATATGTAATTAAGTTTTGCACATGATGGTAAAAGTACTAGACCGGGCTAGCAATTTCAGCAAGGAAATTATATATTAGATACATATAATACAATTTTAGGTGGAAAACTGTCCTTAAGAGCACCACACTACTTTAGCTGCATTGTTTCTGCTACAGTAGTGACCAATGCAATTTCAATGTAGTCCTTGAGTTTTTGGCCAGCAGTTATGGTACCAAAATGTCTCATAATTTCCTAATTCTCAGTTAAAAGAACTTCCGGCGGCAATGACTGAAATTTCATTTCTTGGCATAGAAGTTGAATTCTCTATCAAACTGCTGACATTTGTTATCCTCCCCACCTTACAATTGCATTGTTGCACATCTACCTCTTAGCTTTACATATAATCACTGTTTTGCTTTCTGCTGAAAACTGGAATTGTGTTTCTCTGTGGAATAAATAAAATTGGACTATTTGCAGTAACTTAGTTTTCTCGTCACATGCTTTTGTATTATTGCAACTGCATGTATACCTTGTTATTTGGTATTATTCTAATTCTAGTGTACAGTGTATATTGTTGTTGGATTAATAAGACTCTTAAGGTTATAAAGCATCAGTTTGAGCTATTGGGTTGAACAAATATTTTTATTTCAAAACAAAAGGAATTATGATAGGAAAACATTTTTAAATGTGACCAAGTTTTGCTGTGATCTTTCAGCAGGCTTACTTTATTCCAGTCATTCAGGTTATAGGGGGAGATTTTTTGTTTTAAAGGCAGACATTTACGAGACTTGATAATTATTTATGTCTAGAAGTATTTTGTTGCCTAAAAACTCTCACATCAGTATTTAAAGTCCCTCTCCCAAGTTGCAAAATTGAGTCACTGAGAGTCTACATCTCAGGTGGAAAGCTTATGAAGTTCTGAGACTTGTGAACTTCTCAATACCACCTTGAGCCGTGTTATTTTCAGAGAAAGAGTGACTGAATTAGGGCTTGGAAAAAATCGGCCATTGCTGACTCAAGTCATGTAACTCTGAGTCTCTGAGGTTGAAGTACCTTATGTCTAAAGGTTCTTTAAATCAGAGAGCGCAAGATATGGCAGAACTCCATACAGTGGTAAACTTATTTTGTCCACCATGTAGGCTTTTGGAGGACGAGAGGTTTTTGCAGCATCTTGTCTGAAGGTGACGGGGCAAGCCCATTGGCCATTAAAACCAATGGGGTACTCGAGGAATGAACTAAGGTGTTGCATCACTTCGATGGTTTTCATTTCATTGTCTTGTACTTCCTCTGTCCCAGTTTCAAATTGGATCATTCTGTGAGGAATCTATCCATCTGTATTATAAGTGATCAACACTTTCCATTGAAAGGCAAAGAAGTATTTGGTAGCTGCATTATGAGAGTAGTTGGCTTGAAAAGAAGGAATTGAGTACCTAACGGTTAGAGTAGTTATATTGAGTTATAACTATGGTGTCTCTTCCCCTTTTAAGAAGTCCCTGATGTTAGGTCTGTTGAGTAAGGGAATATGTGAATTCTTTTTGGTAAATGTACAAATGTACGCAAGTTAATTGATGCATTATACCCGTAACTGTGTCCTCTCTGTTTCTCAGTATGAGTTTCTATCAAGGTGACTACGTTTGTGATGAAGCAAGTGAACGTGATGGCTAGCTACTATGTAAAGGTTATTGATGAAAGGTTTCATGACCCCCTAACCTTTGAGATACAAGAAATATGTTGTATATGATTGAAAAAAACTTCAATATTGAAGTGTTGGCCCAGAGACAAACAAATGCATATCAAATCATATCAAACAAATCATATTACCATTAAGGTAATATGATACAGTACACCCTCCCTACTTGAGAAAGGTGATTTCACATCCACATGGTTCCTAATGCTGTTCCAGGTGAACTACATGAGCCCCAATTTTAGTTCACTACTTTGAGAGTTTTGATTATGTTATTAAAATGGAGTAATCTATTTTACTTCGAGAAAGCAAATAAAAATAGGTAAAGAGTTCAGTAAGAGTAGACTATAATTACAATTCTAAGAGCAAAGAGGAGTATTGGATTTGAGAGAGATTGGTTTGATAAGAAGGAATAGAATGCCCTAAAGTTTGATTAAAGTTTGATTGGTAAAGTTGAGTTATTGCTACAGTGTCTTTTCCCCTTTTGAAAGATCCCTGATGTTAGGTCTGTTTGAGTAAGAGTACTTTTTGGTAAATGTTCAAATGTACAAGAGTTAATTACTGCGATATACCTGTAACTGCGTCCCCTCTGTTACTCAGTATGTCTGTCAAGGTGACTTAAGGTTGTGAAAAGGAAGTGAACGTGATGGCTAGTTACTACGTAAAAGTTATTGATAAAAGGTGTCATGACCCTTTGAGGAAAAATATGTTGTTTATGGTTGAAATGAGCTTGAATATTGAAGTGTTGGCCCTGAGAAAAACAAATGCAGAGCTTCTACCATTAAAGTAATATGGTGTAGTACGCCCTCCCTACTTCAGAAAGGTAATTTCACATCAGTGTGGTTCCTAATGGGGTTTCAGGTGAACTGAATGAGCCCCAAGGTTAGTTTGCTACTTAGAGAGTTATGCTTATGTTATTAATATGGAGTAATATCTTATACTTTGGGAAAGCAAATGAAAATAATTCAAGAGGTCAGTAAGAGTAGATGATAATTACAGATCTATGAGCAAAGAGGAGTATTGGATATGAGAGAGTTTGATTTGAAAAGAAGGAATTGACTGCCCTAAGATTTGACTGGTAAAGTTGAGTTATTGCCACGGTGTCTCTTCCCCTTTTAAAAAGTCCCTGATATTAGGTTTGTTTAAGTAAGAGAATATTTGAAATCTTTTGGATGATAAAAAGAAGTTACTGCGTTATACAGGTAACTGCATCCCTTGTTGCTCCTTATGAGTTTCTGTCAAGGTGATTAAGGTTTGCCATGAGAAAAACAAAAGTAAAGCTTCAATCAGTAAGGTAATATGGTACACTAGGCCTTATTTTACATCTATGTGGTTCCTAAAACAGTTTCAGGTTAACAAAAGAAGCTGCAAGGTTAGGTTACCACTTGGAGAGGGTTTCAATTAAATGATTGAATTGGTGTAATATCTATTGTTTGAGAAAGCATATCAGAATTAGTCCAGAGATTAATCATTAGGAATGCATGAAAGCGAGATTGATTGATAAGGGTAGTTCCACGAGTAATGAGTATTACTACGTAAGAGTTAATCAGATTTCACGATCTTTACTCTTTAATAATGTGAGAAAGTATATTAGTTAATCTTTAAAACCAACAGACACACACGTTGCTAATTGCATTAAGGTACTGCATTTGTGAAAATCCAAAAATAGTACAAAAACCTTTTGAACCCATATACCTATTTGCATAAGTTTGGAAGATAAATTTCAGCTAAGATTTTTATGATCTATTCAAATTAATGTTTTCCTAATTCATTGTGAATCAGTTTTGCCAATTTTTAAACAAATCCCCCTTGGACACTTGGGATGATTCCCAAATTTAAACGTTTTTGTTAGTATATATAGTGTGACAATATATACTAACAGTATATAGTAACTGTTCCAAATTGATTGCTTGAAAAAAGTTTACCAACTTTTTCCCTGTGAGAAATGTCTTTAATCATAAGTCTTATTTTTTATTGTGCAGAGCAATTTTTAAATGTGTATTTTCATAACCCACAGTAAAAATTTCTAACTAATAATTTGTTAAATATGGTCTAAGACGCCTTGTGAGTGCTTAAAAATGCCAAAGAGTTGGAAATTGAGAAACAGTTTAAAGTTAAATGCAGAGTTTCATTCTAAAGTCCATGGATCTAAAAATTAATCTTGGCACTTGAAAATTGTTGATACAAATAGAACAAAGGAATGCATAATTGTAGATGTTATTAGTTTAAGTACACTGAGGGAAAGCAAAATATTTTGAGATTTATTTTACAAAATTTCACAGTCCAAATGTTTGAGGTGAAGGAAAAGAAATGTCATAGCATTTAGCACCTCCAACCCGTTACTCTACTGAAAGCAATTATATTCTAAGCAGTAAGTGTTTGACATGAAGGGAAATAGCCCCATGGCTAGGTGATTATGTTGAGAATTATAATAAAATTAGTAGAGTGTATAATACCCATTATCTTTTGAGGAAGCAAATCAGAATCAGCCTAGAGGTTGTTAAAGATGAGTATTTGAAATGAGAGTATGGTAATTACACTTTAATGAGCAAAGAAGATTATTGGGTATGAAAGTTGTTGTTTGTTAGCTAATGCTGGATTTCTGACAATGAAGTCATTAATCCTCTTGCTCTCCAATATTTTTCACTGATGATATTGAAGAGAGCAATAGCAGTAATAGTAACCGCTTTTTAGAGAGCACATATTTTTATGTTTTGGCGGTCACATCGCTCAGTCACAACCCCCAGAATGTCTGGAGGACCACCTGTCGTTGGTTTACGGGTCTCACCGACCTGACCGGGAGAATTATCAAAATAAATTCACCGACCATATCCTCTGATTACCAATCAGAGGACTATTACATGCCATGACAGGTCAGCATGTTGGGGTTAAGATTTTATAGAGAAATGGAGAGGTTGGAAAAATAAAGACTCCCTAGCCCTCGGAAACCCTAATAGCATCGTATACCAATATACCAATGTATAATTAAGTAGTTCTCTTAATGAACTCACCATGTTCTTTAACTTTTTTGCTAATCAAAACATTGCATTTATGTAATGTTGTGATAGATTCATATTAGTAATCCAGGTAATACCCTCGTGTAGGGCTGAATTTCAAACAGTAGAAGTAAGAAAACAAATCAAACAATTTAATTGTATGCATCTGACAGCTTGGAATGATCACAAAAAACTTTTTATTAGAAATCATGTGAGCAATAATACAACTATTTTTTAATGTGTCACAGCAAAATGTTGTTCCAAACGTTACCATGTGTGTCTTGTATTAAATACAAAACCACCACAACACAAAATGTTACATAGTCCCTTTCCAAATTAAGTTTCAGTGGATGTTCTTATACATGGTTAAGACCCTGAAGAAACCCATTTCTTAGCAATATATATACACCACTTGTACATACACATACATATATATTCTTATGCAAGCTTAATGCGAAGATGACTGGTGCTGTTCATGATGATGAGGAGGAGGACAGTGATAAAAATGACATACTTATGTCATGAAAGTAGATGGTTTGAAAAGAAGGAATTGATGGATAGGTTGAGCTATAGCTATGGTGTTTCTTCCTTTCCCTTAAGAACGAGCCTAAAGGTTAGTGAAAAGCATGTTTGAGGTGAAGGAGAAGAAATGTCGTAGCATTTAGCTCCTCCAACCCGTTTCTTTACTGAAAGCAATTGTAATTCTAATCAGCAGGTGTTTGACATGAAGGGAAATGGCCCCATGTGTTCATGAGGAGTATTTGAAATGAGAATAGAGGATAAATTACACTTCTAGGAGCAAAGAGTATTATTGGATATGAGAGTAGATGGTTTGAAAAGAAGGAATGGAGTACCTAGCGCTTTGATTGGCTAGGTTGAGTTATAGCTGTGGTGTCTCTTCCCCTTTTTAAGAATCCCTAATGTTAAGTCTGTTTGAGTAACAGAATATGACTCGTTTTTGGTAAATGTACAAATGTACACGAGTTAATTACTGTGTTATACCCGTAGCTGCGTACCCTCTGTTACTCAGTATGAATTTGTGTCGAAGTGAATAAGGTTGTGATGAAGGAAGTGAACATGATGTCTACTTACCACATAAACTTAAATGATTTCAGGTTTCATGACCTCTACCCTTTGAGATAAAAGAAATATGTGATTTATTATTGGAATAAACATGAATATTGAAGTGTTGGCCCTGAGAAAAGCAGATGCCAAGCTTCTAACATTAAGGTAATATGGCGAGGTGTGCCCTCTGTGCTTGAGAAAGGTGATTTCACATTAACATGGTTGCTAATGATGTTTTAGGTGAGCTGAATGAGCCCCAAGGTTAGTTTATGGCATAGACAGTTTTCATTATGTTATTAATATGGAGTAATATCTATTATACAATGAGAAAGCAAATGAGTCAGTCAAGAGTTCAGTAAGAGTATGATACAGTTCTATGAACATAGAGGAATATAGGATATGAGAGGGGTTGGTTTGAAAGGAATTGAATGCCCTAATGCTTGATCGGTAAAGTTAAGTTATTTCTACGGTGTCTTTTCTCCTTTGGAAGGTCCCTGATGTTATGTGTTTGAGTAAGAGAATATTGAGTACTTTTTGGTATAGGTACAAGAGTTAGTTACTGCATTATACCCGTAACTGCATCCTCTGTTACGCAGTATGAGTTTCTGTAAAGGTGACTAAGGTTGTGATGAAGGAAGTGGACGTGATAGCTGGTTACTACGTATAGGTTAATGATAAAAGGTTTTATGACCCCTACCCTTTGAGATAAATTAGATATGTTGGTTATGATGGAAAGAAGCTTGAATATTGATGTGTTCGCCCTGAGAAAAACTTGCAGAGCTCCTACCATTAAAGTAATATAGTTGTGTCTCTGTCAAGGTGACTAAGGTTGTAATAAAGGTAGTGAAAGAGATCTCTAGAGAGGTAAAAGAACTATGTTGATGATAAAATGAAACTTGAATATTCAAGTGTTGGCCCTTAGAAAAACTAATGTAGAGCATCTTCCGCTAAGGTAATATGGTGCAGTATGCCCTCCCTACTTGAGACAGGTGATTTCACATTAACGCAGTTCCTAATGCGGTTTCAGGTGAACTAAATGAGCCCCAAGGTTGGTTTACTACGTAGAGAGTTTTGATTATGTTACTAATATGGAGTAATATCCATTATACTTTGTGAAAGCAAATGAGAATCAGTCAAAAGTTCAGTAAGAGTAGACAATTACAGTTCTACAGGCAAAGAGGAGTATTGGACATGACAGGTTGGTTTGAAAAGGAGGAATTGAATGCCCTAAAGTTTGATTGGTGAAGTTGAGTTATTGCTAGGGTGCTTTTTCCCCTTTTGAAAGATCCCTGATGTTAGGTCTGTTTGAGCAAGGGAATATTTGAGTACTTTTTGGTAAATGTACAAATGCACACGAGTTAATTACTGCATTATACCTGTAATTGCGTCCCCCTTTTCAGTCTGAGTCTCTGTCAAGGTTACTAAGGTTGTAATCAAGGAAGTGAACGTGATGTCTAGTTACCACGTAAAGGTTAATGATAAAAGCTTTCATGACCCCCTACCGTTAGAGGTTAAAGAAATAATATGGTTTATGATTGAAAGAAACTTGAATATTGAAGTGTTGGCCCTGAGAAAAACAAATGCATAGGTAGTGTGGTTTAATATGCCCTCCCTACTTGCGAAAGGTGATTTATCTACATGGTTCCTAATGCAATTTCAGGTGAACTGAATGAGTCCCAAGGTTGGTTTACTATCCAGAGAGTTTTGATTATGGTATTAAAATGGAATATCTATTATACTTTGTGAAAGCAAATGAGAATCAGTCAAGAATTCCTAAGAGTAGACGATAATTATAGTTCTACAAGAAAAGAGGAGTATTGGATATAAGGGAGGTTGGTTTGAAAAGAAGGCATTGAAGGCCTTAAGATTAGACTGGTAAAGTCGAGTTATTTCTATGAAGTCTTTTCCCCTTTGAAAGGTACCTGATGTTAGGTGTGTTAGAGTAAGAGAACATTTGAGTACTTTTTGGTAAATGTACAACTGTACACAAGTGAATTAGTGCATCATACCCCTAAATGCGTCCCCTCTGTTACTCTGTGTGAGTGTCTGTCTAGGTGACTTAAGGTTGTGAAAAGGAAGTGAACGTGATGGCCAGTTACTACGTAAAGGTTATTGATAAAAGGTTTCATGACCTCTATCCTTTGAGATAAATTAGATATGTCGGTTATGATGAAAAGAAGCTTGAATATTGATGTGTTCGCCCTGAGAAAAACGTGCAGAGCTTCTACCATTAAAGTAATATAGTTGTCTCTGTCAAGGTGACTAAGGTTGTAATAAAGGAAGTGAAAGATGTCTAGTTATCATGTAAATGTTAAGGATAAAAGGTTTCATGATACCTACCTTTTGAAGTAAAAGAAATATGTGGTTTATGTTTGAAAGAAGCTTGAGTATTGAAGTGTTGTCCCTGAGAAAAGCAAATGCATAGTTTCTACCATCAAGGTATAATGGTACTACTAAAGAAAGATGATTTCACATCAATGGAGTTCATAATGCGGTTTGTGATCTGAATGAACCCATACTACTTAATAGAGTTATTATGTTATTAATATGGAGTAGTATCTGTTATACTTTGGGTAAGCCAATGAGAATTGGTGAAGAGGTGAGAGTAGGTGATTATTTCACTTACATGAGCAAAGAAGAGTATTGGATATGAGAATGTTTGGTTTGAAAAGAAGGAATTGAATGCCTTAAGATTTGACGGTTAAGGTTGAGTTATTGCTACAGTGTCTTTTCCCCGTTTAAAAGGTCTCTGATGTTAGGTCTGTTTAAGTCAGAGAATATTTGAAATATTTTGGATGGTTATATAAAAAGGCGCAAGTTAGTTACTGCATTATACTTGTAATTGCATCTCCTGTTGCTCCATATGTGTTTCTGTCAAGGTGACTAAGGTTATGATCAAGCTAAGAAGTGTGATGTCAGGTTACAATGTAATGCTTAGTGATAAAGCAGTACAAGACCCCTACTCCTTGAGGAAGTAAATATGATGTCAATCATTGAAAGACAGATGAATATTAAAGTGTTTGTAATGAAACAAACTGAAGCAAAGCTTCGATCAGTAAGGCAATATGGTACACCGGGCCCTTTTTTTCCCTAGAACGGTAATTTCACATTTTCAGGTTAACTAAAGAAGCCCCAAGGTTAGGTTACTACTTAGAGAGTTTCAATTAAATAACTAAAATGGTGTAATATCTATTATTCTTTGAGAAAGCATATCAGAATCAGTCCAGAGATTGATCATTAGGAGTGTATGAAGGCGAGAGTGGTCGAGCAGTTCCACGATTATTGAGTATTACTACATAAAAGTTAATTATATTTCACGATCTTTACCCTTCAATAATGTGAGAAAGTATAGTAGTTAATCTTTGAAACCACCAAACACCCAAGTTATTAATTGCATTAAGGTAATGCATTTGTGAAAATCCAAAATTGTTGAAAAATCTTTTTACCTGTTTAATAAGTTTGGATGCTAAATTTCAGTTAAGATCTATTAAAATTAATGTTAAGATATTCTTAACCTGATTCGTTGTGACTCAGTTTTGCAAGATAGTAAACAAATCCCCCTTGGACACTTGTTTGTGTATACAGTATGGCAATTGCAGTGGCCACAGTTCCAAATTAATTGCATGCAAACGGAGTGATGCAGACGTGTTAGAGAGTTTTCCAACCGTCTCCCTGTAAGAAATAATGTATTTCAACATAAGTGTTTATTGTGCAGAGCAATTCTTAAATGTGTATTTTTATAACCCATTGTAAAACTTTCTAACTAATAATTTGTTAAATATAGTCTGAGCAGTCTTGTGAATGCCAAATAATGCTGACGACTAGGAGATTGAGAAAGTGTTTAAAGTTAAATACAGAGTTTCATCCTAAAGTTCATGGATCAAAAAGTTAATCTTGGTGCTTGAAAATTGTTGATACAAATAGAACAAAGGAATGCATAATTATACATATTATTTGTTGCATGTTATTAGTACACTGAGGGGAAGCAAAATAGATTAATATCTATTTTACCAGATTTCACTGATACATTGCCTTAATACAGTATGGAAGTTACTCCCTGTTTTTCGTGATAAAGGAAGAAAACCAGTAAGAAATCTGGTTTGCACTCATAGTCTTTCAAGTGAAGCAAAGGATCTTTATGCTCTAGTTATTTTGGAGACGTTAGATTGATAGCATTTAATGGCAGAATTCTGCCTTTTCTCCTTTGAAAAAGCATACGAGATTCCGCCTGAGGGCCTATATGAGATACACAGAGATGCACGCAATTTCTTTAAGCCAGATTGATATCTTTGACCTCCTTCTACCTCAATGTGATAGAAAATGTAGCGATCTATTAATTTGATTTGAAGTCAAGGAAGAGCCAATTGGCTAAGTGAAAGGCTGAAGAATTGATTGCTAAATTAATATGATGCCCCATCCCCTGTGAAAGGGCCCATGATTTTAGGTATGGATAATGTGCATATTCCTAATGTTTGAGGTGAAGGAAAAATGTTATACCATTTACCTCCTGCAATCCGTTTCTCTACTGAAAGCAATTGTAGTTCTAAGCAGCAAGTGTTTGACTCAAAGAGAAATAGCCCCATGGCTAGGTGATTATGTAGAGAATTATAATAAAATTAGTTGAATGTATAAGATGTATTATCCTTTGAGGTAGCAAATCAGAAACAATCTAGCGGTTGTTCAAGAGGAGTGTTTGAGATTAGAGTAGACAATAATTACACTTTTACAAGCAAAGAGGATTATTAGATAAGAGAGTAGGTGGTTTGAAACTAAGGAATTGAGTACCTAAAGGTTTGATTGGTTAGGTTGAGTTATTGCTATTGTTTCTCATCCCCCTTGAAGAAACCCTGACGTTAGGTCTATTTGAGAAAGAGAGTATCTGAATTCGTTTTGGTGAATGTGCAAATAATATGCAAGCTAATTATTGTGCTATACCCGTTATTGCGTCTCCTCTGTTACTCAGTACGAGTTTCTGTCAAAGTGGCCAAGGTTGTGATGAAGGAAGTGAACGTGATGGCTATTTACTACGTAAAGATTGACTCCTATCCTTTGAGATAAAAGGAATATGTTGTTTATGATTGAAAGAAACTTGATTATTGAAGTGTTGACTGAGAGAAAAACAAATGTAGAGCTTCTACCATTAAGGTAATATGGTACACTACGCCCTCTCTACTTGAGAAAAGTAATTTCATATCAAGTGGTTCGTAATGTGGTTTCAGGTGAATTGAGTGAGCCCCAAGATTAGTTTACTGCTCAGAGTTCTGATTATGTTATTAATATGGAGTAATATCAATTACACTTTCAGTAAGTGTAGACGATCGAGCAAAGAGGAATATTGGCTATGAGATAGGTTGGTTTGAAAAGAAGAAATTGCATGGCCTAACGTTTGATTAGTAAAGTTGAGTTATTGCTATGGTGTCTTTTCCCCTTTTAAAAGGTCCCTGATTTTAGGTCTGTTTGAGTAAGAGAGTGTTTGAAATCTTTTGGATCGTTTAAAAGAGCACAAGTTACTTATGGCGTTAGACATGTAACTGCGCCCCCTGTTGCTCCTTATGAGTATCTGTCAAGGTGACTAAGGTTATGATCAAGCAAATGAGTGTGATGTCAAGTTACAATGTAATGCTTAGTGATTAAACAAGACAAGACCCCTGCTCTTTGAGGAAGTAGAAATATGACTTCAATCATTGAAAGATACATGATTATTATACTGTTTGTCAGAGACTAATGTAAAGCTTCGATTAGTATGGTAATAGGTTACACTAGGCCCTTTCTTTCTTTCTTTCTTTCATGTCAACGTGGTTTCTAAAACAGTTTTAGGTTAACCAAAGAAACCCCAAGGTTAGATTACTACTTAGAGAGTTTTTGTTAAATTATTATGGTCTAATATGTATTATTCTTTGAAAAAGCATATCAGAATCAGTTCAGAGAGTAATCATTAGGAGTGCATGAAGGCGAGAGTGATATGGGCAGTTCTACGAGTAATCACTATTACTACGTAAAAGTTATTCAGATTTCAAGATCTTTACCCTTTAGCCATGTCAGAAAGTATATTAGTTATTCTTTGAAACCATGAAACACACAAGTTATTAATTGCACTAAGGTAATGCATCTGTGAAAATTCAAAATCGTTGAAAAATCTTTTGAAACCATATACCTGTTTAATAAGTAGGATGCTAAATTTCAGTAAAGATTTTTATGATCTATTCAAATTAATGTTATGATATTCTTTTCCTAATTCACTGTGAATCAGTTTTGAAAGTTTTTAAATATATCCCCCTTGGACACTTAGGGTGATTCCCAAATTTAAACTTTTTGTTGGTGTATATAGTATGACAAATGCAGTGGCAAAAGTTCCTAATTAATTGCATATAAACGGAGTGGTTGTGTACAGACCTGTTAGACAATTTTCCAACTGTCTCCCTGTGGGAAATAATGTTATTTCAAAATAAGTGTGTATTGTGCAGAGTAAGTCCTAAATGTGTATTTTCATAACTACTTGTTAAAATTTGTAGCTAATTTGTTGAATATGGTCTAAGGAGGGTTGTGAATGCCAAAAAATGTCCTTGAATAGGAAATTGAGAAAGTTTCGCAAGTTAAATGCAAGAATTCCTTACTAAAGTTTATGGATCAAAAAATAAATCTTCGCACTTGAAAATTCTTGATACAAATAGAACAAGGGAAAGCATAATTGTACATGTTATTAGATTAAGTACACAAACGGAAAGCAAAATAGTTTCATATTTTATCGAATTTTGCAGATACATTGCCTTAATCCAGTATGGAAACTACTCCCTGTTTTCCCTGATAAAGGAAGAAAACAAATAAGAAATCTGGTTTGCACTCAGTCTTTCAAGTGAAGCAAAGGATCTTTATACCCAGGTTATTTTGCAGACGTATTTAATAGTGATATTCTGCCTTTTACCCTTTCAAAAAGCATATGAGGTTGCCCCTGAGGGCCTACATAACTCTTTGTATGTTTAAGTTACATATAGATGCACACAATTTCTTTAAGCAAGATTGATAACTTTGACCCTATGCTCCCTTAAGTTACATATAGATGCACACAATTTCTTTAAGCCAGATTGATAACTTTGACTCTATGCTCCCTTAATGTGTTTGAAAATCTAGCTGTCTATTAATTTGTTTTGAAGTGAAGGAAGAGCTATTGGCTAAGTGAAAGGCTGAGGAATTGATTGCTAAATTAAAATGATGCCCCATCTCCTGTGAAAGTGCTCATGATTTTAGGTGTGAATAACGTGGTGGATATTCCAAATATTTGAGGTGAAGGAATAGACACATTCTGCCATTCAACTCCTCCATTCCATTTCTCTACTGAAAGCAATTGTAATTCTAAGCAGCAAGTATTTGACACGAAGGGAAATGGCCCTATGGCTAGGTGATGATATAGAGTATTGTAATAAAATTTGCTGAAAATTTAATATCCATTATGCTGTGAGAAAGCAAATCAGAATCGTTCTAGAGGAGTATTTGAAATGAGATTAGACCATGATTTCACTTTTACAAACAGAGGGTTATTGAATATGAAAGATGTTTTGAAAAGAAGGAATTCTGTACCTGAAGGTTTGATTGATTAGGTTGAGTTATAGCTATGGGGTCTCTTACACTTTTAAGAATCTCTTTTGTTAGGTCTGTTTGAGTAAGAGAATATGTGAATTCTTTTTGTTAAATGTACAAATGTACATGAGATGATTACTATGTTACACCCGTAACTGCCTCCCCCTTTTCCATCTTGAGTTTCTGTCAAGGTGACAGGTTGTGATCAAGATAGTGAACGTGATGTCTAGTTACCACATAAAGATTAATGATAAAAGGTTTTATGACCCCTACCCTTTGAGATAAAAGAAATATGTTGTATGTGAGTGAAAGGAATTTGAATATTGAAGTTTTGGCCCTGAGAAAAACAAATTCAGAGCATCTTCCATTAAGGTAATATGGTGCAGTAAGCCCTCCCTACTTGAGATAGGTGATTACAAATCAATGTGGTTGCTAATGCGGTATCAAGTGAACTAAATGAGCCCCAAGGTTAGTTCACCACTTAGAGAGTTTTGATTATGTTATTAAAATGGAGTAATGTGTATTATACTTCAAGTAAGCAAATTAGAATGTCACCAGTTCAGTAAGTGTAGATGATAATTACAGTTCTACGAGCAAAGAGGAGTATTGGTTTGAAAAGAACGAATTGAATGCCCTTACATTTGATTGGTAAAGTGGAGTTATTGTTATGGTGTTTTTTCCCTTTTTTCAAGGTCTCTGATGTTATGTCTGAGTAAAAGAGTATATGAGTACTTTTTGCTGAATGTGCAAATGTACAAGAGTTCATTACTTCGTTATACCCATAAATGCATTCCCTCTGTTACTCAGTGTGAATGTCGGTCTAGGTGACTAAGGTTGTGATCAAAGAAGTGAATGTGATGGCTAGTTACTGTGTAAAGGTAAATGATAAAAGGTTTCATGTTCCCTACTCTGTGATATAACAAATATGTTAATGATTGGAAGAAAAACCCTGAGAAAACCAATGCAGAATTTCTGCCATTAAGGTAATATGGTACAGTACGCTCTCCCTACTTGAGAAGGTGATTACACAGCAACGTGGTTCCTAAGGCGGTGAATGAATGAGACCCAAGGTTAGTTTACTACTTACAGAATTTTGATTATGTTAATAAAATGGAGGTATATCTATTACACTTTAAGAAAGCAAATGAGAATCAGTCAGGAGTTCAAGCAAAGAGGAGTTTGTGATATGGAAGAGGTTGGTTGAAAAAGAAGGAATTAAATGCCCTAACATTTGATTGGTAAGGTAGAGTTATTGCCACGGTGTCTGTTCCGCTTTTGAAAGGTCCCTGATGTGAGGTCTGTTTGAAAGAGAATATTTGAGTACTTTTTGGTAAATGTACAAATGTACACAAGTTAGTTACTGCATTATACCCATAACTGCATCCCCTCTGTTACACAGTATGAGTTTTTGTAAAAGTGACTAAGGTGATGAAGGAAGTGAACGTGATAGCTGGTTACTATGTAAAGGTTGAATGATAAAAGGTTTCATGACCCCTACCCTTTTAGGTAACAAAAATATGTTGTTTATGATAGAAAGAATCTTGAATATTGAAGTGTTGGTCCTGAGAATAAGTAATGTGGAGCTTCCACCACTAAGGATATATATATATGCTACAGTATGCCCTCGCTACTTGAGAGAGGTGATTTCACATTGACGTGGTTCCTAATGCAGTCTCAGGTGAACTAAATAAACCCAAGGGTTAGTTTAATACTGTTTTGATCATGTTCTTGAAATGTAGTAGTATCTATTATACTTTGTGAAAGCAAATGAGGACCTGTATAGAGGTTGTTCTTGAGGGGTATATGAAATGAGAGTAGACGATAATTATACTACTTCAAGCAAAGAACAGTGTTGGATATGCGAGCGGATGGTTTGAAAAAGGGAATTGAGTGCCTAAGAGTTTGATTGCTAAAGTTGAGTTACAGCTAAGGTGTCTCTTCCCCTTTTAAGAAAACTCTGGTGTTAGTTCTGTTTGAGTAAGAGAGTACCTGAATTTGTTTTGGGAAATGTATACAAATTTTTGCATTATAGCCGTAATTGCGTTCCCTCTTTCTCAGTATGAGTTTGTGTTAAAGTGACTAAGGTTCTGATTGAGGAAGTGAATATAATGGCTAATTATTACATAAAGTTTAATGACGAAAGGTTTTATGAACACTACCCATGAATAAAACTTAATTTTGAAATATAGCCCTGAGAAAAAAGTGCAAAACTTCTACCATTAAGGTAATGTGGTACAGTACACCCTCACTAATTGAGATAGGTGATTTCACATTAACGTGGTTCTTAATGCGGTTTCAGATGAACTAAATCAGCTGCAAGGTTAGTTTACTACTTGAGTTTTCATTATGTTATTAATTACAGTTTTATGAGCAAATAGGAATATTGGATATGAGAGAGATCGATTTGAAAAGAAGGAATTGAAAGCCCTAACGTTTGATTGGTAAAATTATTGCTACGGTGTATTTTCCTGTTTTGAAAGGTCCCTGTTGTTAGGTCTGTTAGAGTGAGAGAACATTTTAGTACCTTTTGGTAAATGTACAAATGTACATGAGTGAACTACTGCATCCCTGTTCTACTGCATCCCTGTTACTCAGTATTAGTGGGTGTCAAAGTGACTTAAGATTGTGATAAAGGAAGTGAATGTGATGGCTAGTTACTACGTAAAGGTGAATGATAGATGGCTTCATAATCCATACGCTTTGAGATAAAAGAAATATGTTGTTTATGATTGAAAGAAACTTGATCATTGAAGTGTTGGCCCTGAGGAAAACAAATGCAGAACTTCCACCATTAAGGCAATATGGTACAATACGCCCTCCCTAGTTGCGAAAGGTGATTTCACATCATATTGGTTCCTAATGCGGTTTCAGGAGAACTGGATGAGGCCCAACGTTAGTTTACTACTTAGAGAGTTTAGAATATGTTATTAATGTGGAGTAATATCTATTATACTTAGAGGAAGCAAATGAGAATCAGACTAGAGGTCAGTAGGTGTAAATGCTAATTGCAGTTCTACGAGAAGAGGAGTATTGGATATGAGATGGTTTGAAAAGAAGGAATTGAATGCCTCAATGTTTTACTGGTAAAGTTGAGTTCTTTATACATGTAACTGCGTACCCTGTTGCTCCGTATGAGTTTCTAATAAGGTAGCTAAGGTTATGATCAAGCGAATGAGTGTGATGTCTAGTTACAATGTAATGCTAAGTGATAAAACATTACAAGGCCCTTCCCGTTTGAGAAAGTAAGAAATATGACGATAATCATTGAAAGATAAATGAGTATTAAAGTGTTTGTAATGAGACTAACAAAAGCAAAGCTTCAATTCGTAAGGTAATATGGTACACTAGGCCTTTCTTCCTGAGAAAGGTAATTTACATCAATGTGGTTCCTAAAAGAGTGTCAGGTTAACCAAAGAAGCTGCAAGGTTAGGTTACTACTTACACTGTTTCAATTAAATTTTTAAAATGATCTAATATCTATTATACTTTGAGAAAGTATATAAGTATCAGTCCAGAGATTAATCATTAGGGTTGCATGAAAGCGAGAGTGATAGGGGCAGTTCCACGAGTAATGAGTATTATTATGTAAAAGTTCATCAGATTTCATGATCTTTACCCTTTAGTAATGTGAGAAAGTATATTAGTTAATCTTTGAAATCAACAAACACACAAGTTACTAATTCCATTAAGGTAATGCATCTGTGAAAATCCAAAATGTGCAAAAATCTGTTGAAACCATATAGCTATTTGCATACATTTGGAAGATACATTTCAATTAAGGATTTCATGATCTATTCAAATTAATTTTAAGATATTTTCTGCCCAGTTTATTGTGAATCAGTTTTGCAAGTTTTAATAAAACCCCCTTCGACACTTGTGGTGATTCCCTTATGTAAACGTTGTTAGTGTATATAGATTGACAATTGAGTGGTAACAGTTCCACATTAATTGCTTGAAAACAGAGTGTGTACAGACATGTTTGTTTTCCAACTGTCTCCCTTTGGGAAATAATGAATTTCAACATAAGTGTGTTACTTTTTATTGTGCTGAGCAAGTCTTTAGTGCTATTTTCATAACTGATTGCAAACATTCCTAACTAATGATTGAGAACTGTTTAATAGTTAAATATGGTCTAAGGAGCCTTGTAAATGCCAAAAAATGCTGGAGTAGAGAATTGAAAAAGTATTTCCAGTTAAATGCAGAGTTTCATCCCAAAGGTCATGGATCATAAATTAATCTTGGCACTTAATGTTTGAAACAATTAGAACAAAGGAATTCATGTTATTAGTTTAAGTACACTGAGGTAAAGAAAAACAGTTTAATAGATTGTTTACCAAATTTCGCAGATACATTGCCTTGATCCAGTAGGGTTGCTACCCCTGTTTTCCGTGATAAAGAAGGAAAACAATTTAAAAAACTGGTTTGCTCTCATAGTCTTTCAAGTGAAGCAAAGGATCTTTATGTTGAAGTTATTTGGTAGACATTTGATTGCTAGCATTTAATAGTAGTATTCTGCCTTTTCCCCTTTTAAGAAGCATATGAGTTTCCACCTGGGGCCTGTGTAAGTCTACGAATGTTTGAGTTACATACAGATGTTCACAAGTTGTTTGAGCCAGATTGGTACCGTTGAGCCCCTGCTCCAACAATGTGATTGAAGGTCTAGATGTTTTTTAATTTGATTTGCAGTGAGGAAACAGCCTAGTGGCTAAGTGAATGGCTGAAGATTTGGTTGTTAAATTATGATGCCGTACTCCCTTCTGAAAGCGCTCATGATTTTAGGTTTGAATAACGTAGTGAGTGAGTGATGTTTAAGGGCTCGTCGACAACTTGGTCATTTGGGCCTGAATAACGTAACGTAGTTGATATTAAATGTTTGAACTGAATGTACCGACGTGTTACACCGTTTTAACTCCTCCATTCTGTTTCTCTACTGCAGGCAATTTTAATTCTAAGATGCCAATGTTTGCCATGGAGGGAAATGGTCCCATGGCTAGGTGATAATGTAGAGAATTTTAATAAAATAAGTGGCATGTATAATATGTATTATACTTTGAGCAAACAAATCAGATACTGCATAGAGGTTGTTCAAGTAGAGTATTTGAAATGAGAGTAGACGATAATTGCATTTCTACGAGCAAAGAGGAGTAGTGGATATGAGAGTTAATTGTTTGTTAAGAAGGAATTGATTACATAAAAGTTCGATTAGTAAAGTTGAGTTAGAGCTATGGTGTCTCTTCTTTCAAGAAGTCCATGATGTTAGGTCTGTTTGAATAAGAGAGTATCTGAATTCCTTTTGGTAAATGTACAAATGTACACAAGTTAATTACTGCATTATACCTGTAGCTGCGTCCCGTCTTTCTCAGTATGAGTTTTTGTAAAGTTCTGATATACAGAAAGTGAAAATGATGGCTAATAAGTATGTAAAGGTAAATAATGATTGGTGTCACCTCCCCTACCCATCAATAAAACTTTTAATTTTGAAATGTATCCCTGAGAAAAACAAATTCAAAGCTCCCATTAAGGTAATATGGTGCAATACGTCTTGTTACTTTCGAAGGGTGTTTTCTCATAGACGTGGTTTCAGGTGAACTAAATGTGCCCCAAGTGTAGCTTACTACTCTGAGAGTATTGATTATGTTATTATAATATATATATTATAGTTTTGAGAGAGCAAATGAGAATTATTCAAGAGTTCAGTAAGAGTGGACGATAATTACAGTTCTACGAGCAAAGAGGAGTATCGGATATGAGAGGGTTTGGTTTGAAAAGAAGAGTTTGAGTGCACTAAGGTTCGACTGGTTAAGTTGAGGTCCCTGAAGTTAAGTCTGTTTGAGGAAGAGAATATTTGAAATCTTTTTGATGTTTGTATAAAAGAGCACAAGCTGCTTACTGCGTTATACATGTTACTGTGTCCCATGTTGCTCCGTATGTGTTTCTGTGAAGGTGACTAAGGTTATGATGAAGCAAAGGAGTGTGATGTCAAGTTACAATGCAATGCTTAATGATAAAACATTACAGGACCCCTACTCTTTGAGGATGTATGAAATAGACGTCAATCATTGAAAGATATATGGATATTAAAGTGTTTGCCAGAGCCAAACGAAAGCAAAGCTTCGATTAGTAAGGTAATATGGTACACAAGGCCTTTCTTTCTGAGAAAGGTAGTTTCACGTCTACATGGTTCCTATTAACAGTTTCAGGTTAACCAAAGAAACCCCAAGGTTAGGTTACTATATGGAGAGTATTTGTTAAATCTAAATGGTCTAATAACTATTATTCTTTGAGAAAGCTTATCAGGATCAGTCCTCAGAGTAATCATTAGGAATGCATGAAGGCGAGAGTGATAAAGGTAGTTCCACGAGTAATGAGTATCACTACGTAAAAGGTAATCAGATTTCAACATATTTACCCTTAAATAGAAAGTATATCAGTTAATCTTTGAAACCACAAAACACATACATAGCATTAAGGTAATGCATCTGTGAATATCCAAATTCGTTGAAAAACCTTTTGAAACCATATTCCTGTTTAATAAGTTTGGATGCTAAATTTCAGTTGATTTTTATGATCTATTCAAATTAATGTTAAGATATTTTTTCCTAATTTATGTGAATCAGTTTTGCAAGTTTTTAGGCAAATCCCCCTTGGACACTTAGAGTGATTCCCAAACTTAAACATTTTTGTTAGTGTATACAGTATGACTATTGCAGTGGTGACAGTTCCAAATTAACTGCTTGAAAACAGTAGTTATGTACAGACATTGTAACGGTTTTCCAACTGTCTCCCTGCGAGAAATAAACTATTTCAACATCAGTGTGTATTATTTCTAATTGTGCAGAGCAATTCTTAAATCTGTATTTTCATACTGTAAAAATTTTTAACTAATAGTTTGGTCTGTGGGGTCTAAGGAGCCTTGTGAATGCCAAGTTAAATGCAGAGGTTCATCCTAAAGTTCATGGATCAAAAAATTAATCTAGGCACTTGAAAATTGTTGTTACAACTAGAACAAAGGAATGCGTGATTGTACAGGTTATCAGTTTAAGTCCAATGAGGGAGACAGAAAAGTTCAATAATTTGTGTACCAGATTTCGCAGTATGGAAGTTACCGCCTGTTTTCCCTGATAAAGAAAAAAACAAATAAGAATATCTGGTTTGCACTCACAGTCTTTAAATTAAGCAAAGGATCTTCATGACCAGGTTATTTTGTTGAATTTTTAATTGATAGCATTTAATAGTAGTATTCTGCCTTTTCTCCCTCTGAAAAAGCATAAGTCTTTGAATGTTTGAGTTACATATAGATGCACACAATTTCTTTAAGCCAGATTGATTACTTTGACCCTCTGTTCCCTCAGTAATAGCTATCTATTAATTTGATTTGAAGCTAAGAAAGAGCCAATTGGCTAAGTGAAAGGCTGAAGAATTGATTGCTAAATTAATATGATGCATCATCCCTTGTGATAGCGCTAATGGTTTTAGGTGTGGGTAACATGGTGGACATTCCAAATGTTTGAGGTGAAGGAACAGATGCCTTATATCATTGAACTCCTCCATCCTGCATTGACAGTAATTGTAATTCTAATCCGCAAGTGTTTGACACGAAGGGAAATAACTCCATGGCTAGTGGGTTATATAGAGAATTTTAATAAAATGAGCAGAATATACAATATCCATTATCCTTTGAGAAAGCAAATCAGAATCAGTGTAGAGGTTACTGATGAGTATTTGAAATGAGAGTAGACGATAGTTACACTTCTATGAGCAAAGAGGATTATTGGAGATAACAGATGGTTTGAAAAGAAGGAATTGAGTACCTAAAGGTTTGATTGGTGAGGTTCAGTTAGTGCTACGGTGTCTCCACGCCTTTTAAGAATCCCTTCTGTTTAGTCTGTTTGAGCAAGAGCATATGTGAATTCTTTCTCGTATATGTAAAAATGTACACGTTGATTACTGCATTATACACACCGCTGTGTCCCCTCTCTCTGAGTTTCTGTCAAGGTGACTAAGGTTGTGATCAAGAAAGTGAATGTGATGTCTAGCTACTATGTAAAGGTTAATGATAAAAGGTTTAATGACCCCTACCCATTGAGATAAAAGAAATATGTTTATGATTGAAAGAAACTTGAATATTGAAGTGTTGGCCCCTTAGAAAAACAAATGCATAGCGTCTTCCATTACATGAATATGGTGCACCATGCCCTCTGTACTTGAGATAAATGATTTCACCTCAACATGGCCCCTAATGGGGTTTGAAGTAAACTACATGAGTCCCTAGGTTGGTTTACTATAGAGATAGTTTGGATTATGTTATTAAAATGCGGTAATATCTAAGAATAATATAGGAGTCAGTAGGGGTAAATGATAGTTACAGTTCCACAAGGAAAGAGGAGTATTGGATATGAGAGAGGTTGGTTTGAAAAGAAGGAATTGAATGCCCTAACATTTGATCGTTAAAAATAAGCTATTGCTACGGTGTCTTTTCCCCTTTTGAAAATCCCTGATGTTATGTCTGTTTGAATATGAGAATATTTGGGTACTTTTTGGTATATGTACAAATGAACATGAGTTTGCACACTGCGTCATACACCTAGTTGTGTCCCTTCTGTTACTCAGTGTCTATCAAGGTAAAGTTGTGATCTAGGAAGTGAATGTGGTGGCTAGGTACTATATAAAGGTTAATGATCAATGGTTTTGATTGAAAGAAACTTGAATATTGAAGTGTTGGCCTTGAGAGGAACAGATGCAGAGCTTCTGCCATGAAGGTAATATGATACAGTACACCCTTCATACTTGAGAAAGGTGATTTCACATCAACGTGGTTCCTAATGCTGTTTCAGGTGAACTAAATGAGCCCCAAGATTAGTTTACTACTTACAGCGTCTTGATTCTATTAATGAAATGGAGGTATATCTAATTATACTTTGCGAAAGCAGGTCACAATCAGTCAAGAGGTCAGTATAAGTAGAAAATTATAGTTCTATGAGCAAAGATGAGTATTGGACATGTGAGAGGTCGGTTTGAAAAGAAGGAATTGAATGCCCTAACATTTGATTGGTAGGGTTGAGTAATTGCTATGGTGTGTTTTCCCTTCTTGAAAGGTCGGTGATGTTAGGTGTGTTTGAGTAAGAGAATATTTGAGTACCTTTTGATAAGTACAAATGTACCAAGTAAATTATTGCGTTATACCCGTAACTCCTAATGCAGTATCTAAATGAGCCCCAAGGTATATTTGAGTATTTTTTGATAAGTACAAATGTACCAAGTAAATTATTTTGTTATACCCGTAACTCCTAATGCAGTATATAAATGAGCCCCAAGGTATATTTGAGTATTTTTTGATAAGTACAAATGTACCAAGTAAATTATTGTGTTATACCCGTAACTCCTAATGCAGTATCTGAATGAGCCCCAAGGTTAGTTTACTACTTAAGAGAGATATGATTGTTATTAAAATGAAGTAGTATCTCTTTTACTTTGGAAAAGCAAATGAGAATCAGTCAAGAGGTCAGTAAGAGCAGACGATAATTACAGTTCTGTGAGGAATGAGGAGTATTGGATATGAGCGAGGTTGGTTTGATAAGCAATTGAATGCCTTAAGGTTTGACTGGGGTAAAGTAGAGTTATTGCTACAGTGTCTTTTCCCCTCTTAAACAGTCCCTGATGTTAGGTAAAAGAGTAAAAGAACACAAGTTACTGTATTACACAAGTAACTGCATCCTCTGTTGCTCCATATCAGTTTCTGTCATTGTGACTAATGGGTTATGATGAAGCAAATGAGTGATGGCTGTTTCCAATGTAACTTATAGTGATAAAACATTTCAAGACCCCTACCCTTTGAGAAAGTACGAAATATGACTTCAATCTTTGAAAGATACACGAACGGTAAAGTGTTTGCCGTGAGAAAAAGAAAAGCAAAGCTTCGATGAGTAAGGTAATATGGTACACTTTGCCCTTTCTTCCTGATTAAGGTAAATTCAGGTCAACGTGGTTCCTAAAACAGTTTCAGGTTAACCAAAGAAGCCCCAAGGTTAGTTTACTAGAGACTTCATGGAGTAATATCAATTAAACTTTGAGAAAGCAAATGAGGATCAGTCAAGAGTTCAATAAGAGTAGATGATAATTTCAGTTTTACGAGCAAAGATGAGTATTGGATATGAGAGGTTGGTTTGAAAAGAAGGGATTGAATGCCCTAAGGTATGACTGTTATAGTTGAGTTATTCCTATGGTGTCTTTCCCATGTTTAAAAAAGTCCCTGATGTTTGGTCTGTTTGAGTAAGAGAATATTTGAGTACTTTTTGGTAAATGTATAAATGCACATGAGTTGATTACTGGGTTAATCCCCTTAACTGCATCCCCTCTGTTACTCTGTAGGAGTGTCTGTCAAGGTGACTAAGGTTGTGATGAAAGAAGTAATCATGATGGCATAGTTACTACATGAGGATGAATGATAAAAGTTTTGATGACCCCTACCCTGTGAGATAAAAGAAATATGTTGGTTATGAGTGAAAGAAACTTGAATATTGAAGTGTTGGCCCTGAGAAAAAGAAATGAAGATCTACAATTAAGGTAATATGGCCCAGTACGCCCTCCCCCCCTGCTACCTCAATGTGATTGAAAGTCTAGCTGTATATTAGATTTGAAGCGAAGAAAGACCCTATTGGCCAAGTGAAAGGCTGAAGAATTGATTGCTAAATTAATATGCCCCATCCCTGTGAAAGTGCTGAAGATTTTAGGTATGGATAATGTGGTGGATATTCCAAATGTTTGCGGTGAAGGATAAGACATGTTATACCATTTAGCTCCTCCAACCTGTTTCTCTAATGAGAGCAATTGTACTTCTAAGCAGCAAGTGTTTGACATGAGCGGCAATAGCCCCATAGCTAGTTGATTATGTAGAGAATTTTAATAAAATTAACAGAATATATATTATCTATTATTCTTTGAGAAAGCAGATCAGAATCAGTGTCAGGGTTGTTCATGAGGAGTATTTGAAATGGGAATAGATGATAATTACATTTCTATGAGCAAAGAGGATTATTGGATATGAGAGTAAATGGTTTGAAAAGAAGGAATTGAGTACCCAAGGTTTGATTGGTTAGGTGGAGTTTTAGCTATGCTTTCTTAAGTATCCCAAATGTACACCAGTTGATTACTGCCTTATATGCGTAACTGTGTCCGCTCTTTCTGAGTCCAAGTTTTTGTCAAGGTGACCAAGGTTATGATAAAGGAAGTGAACGTGATGTCTAATTACTATGTAAAGGTTAATGATAAAAAGTTTCATGATCCCTACCCTTTGTGATAAAAGAAATATATTTATGACTGAAAGAAACTTGAATATTGAAGTGTTGGCCCTGAGAAAAACAAACGCATAGCTTCTTCCATTAAGGTAACAGCTACAGTTCGCCTTCCCTGCTTGTGATAGGTGATGTCACATCAACGTGGTTCCTAATGCAGTTTCAAGTGAACTAAATGAGCCCCAAGTTTGCTTTACTATGCAGAGACTTTTGTTTATGATATTAAAATGGAGTAATATCCATTATACTTCGTGTAAGCAAAGAGATTCAGTCAAGAGGTCAGTAAGAGTAGAGGATAATTACAATTCTACGAGCAAAGAGGAGTATTAGATATGAGAGTGGTCGGTTTGAAAAGAACGAATTGAATGCCCTAACATTTGATTGGTAAAGTTGAGTTATTACTACGGTGTCTTTTCCCCTTTTGAGGAGGTCCCTGATGTTAGATTTGTTTGAGTAAGAGAACATGAGTGCTTGGTAAATGTACAAATGTACACGAGTTAATTAGTGTGTTATACCCGTAAATGCATCCCATGTGTTAGCATGAGCGTCTGTCAAGGTGATTAAGGTTGTGAATGTGGCACTTAGTCACTATATATTGGTTAATGATCAATGGTTTCACTTAAGAAAAGAAGTAATATGTTTATGATTGAAAGAAACTTGAATATTGAAGTGTTGGCCCTGAGAGGAACAAATGCAGACCTTCTGCCATTAGGTAATATGATACAGTACACCCTCTATACTTTGAGTAAGCTGATTTCACGTACATGGTTCTCAATGCAGTTTCAGGTGAACTAAATAAGCCCCAAGATTAATTTACTACTTAGAGCATTTTGATTATATTAATGAAATGGCGGTGAATCTAATTATACTTTGAGAAAGCAGGTCACAATCAGTCAAGAGGTCAGTAAGAGTAGATAATTACAGTTGTAATTATTGGATATGCGAGGGGTTGGTTTAAAAAGAAGGAACTGAACATTTGATTAGTAAAGATGAGTTATTGCTACAGTGTGTTTTCCCCTTTTAAAAGGTCTGTGATGTTAGGTCTGTCTGAGTAGGAGAATAACTGAGTACCTTTTGGTAAATGTACAGATGTACCCAAGTAAATTACTGTTATACATGTAACTGTGCCCCCTCTGTTACTGAGAATGAGTGTCCATCAAGGTGACCAAGTTTGAGATTAAGGAAGTGAATGTGATGGCTAGTTAGTGGGTAAAGGTTAATGATATAAGGTTTCATGACACCTACCCTTTGAGATGAAGAAATGTGTGTTTATGATTGAAACAAACTTGAATATTGAGGTGTTAATGCTGAGAAAAACAAATGCAGAGCTTCTACCATTATGGTAATCTGGTCAGTACACCCTCCTACTTGAGAGAGGAGATTTCACATCAATGTGATTCTTAATGAGGTTTTAGATGAACTAAATGAGTCCCAAGGTTAGTTCACCACTTAGAGTTTTGCTTATATTAATGAAATGAAGGTATATACTTTGACAAAGCAGGTCACAATCAGTCAAGAGGTCAGTATGAGTAGATGATAATTTCAGTTTTACGAGCAAAGATGGAGTATTGGATATGAGAGAGGTTGGATTGAAGGGAAGGAATTGAATGCCCTAACATTTGATTGGTAATGTTGACTTATTGCTGTGGTGTCATTTCCCCTTATTAAGAGTCCCTGATGTTAGGTGTTTTTGAGTATGAGAATATTGAGTAATTTTTGGTAAATGTACAATGTTCATGAGTTAATTACTGCCATACACCTGTAACTGCGTCCCTTCCGATACTCAGTGTGAGTGTGTGTCAAGGTGACTAAGGCTGTGAACAAGGAAGTGAATGTGATGGGTAGTTAATGCATAAAGGTTTATGATATAAGGCTTCTTGACCCCTACCCTTTGAGATAAAATAAAGATCTTGCTTATGATTGAAAGAAAGTCGAATATTGAAGTGTTGGCCTTGAGAAAAGCAAATTTAGACCTACTATCATTGAGGTAATATGGTGTAGTGTGTCCTCCCTACTTGAAAAAGTGATTTCACATCAATGTGGTTCCCAATGTGGTTTCAGGTGAACTAAATGATGCCCAAAGTTAGTTTATTACTTAGAGAGTTTTGATTGTGTTATTAATATCTATTATGCTTTGAGAAAGCAGATGAGAATCAGTCAAGAGGTCAGTTAGCGTAAGTGATAATTACAGTTCCTTGAGCAAAGAGGAGTATTGGATATGAGAGAGGTTGGTTTGAAAGGAAGAAAATGAATGCCCTAAAGTTTGGTTGGTAAAGTTGAGTTATTGCTGCGGTCATTTCCCCTTACGAAGAGTCCCTGATGCTAGGTGTGTTTGACTATGAGAACATTGAGTAATTTTTAGTAGATGTACATGAATTAACCAGTAACTTCGTCCCCTCTGTTACTCAGTGTGAGTTTCTGTCAAGGTGACTAAGGTTGTGATCTAGGAAGTGAATGTGGTGGCTAGTTACTATTTGAGTGATCAATGGTTTCAGGACCCCTATCCTTTGAGAAAAAAGAACACCTTGTTTAGAATAATTGAAAGAAACTTGAATATTGTAGTGTTGGTCCTGAGGAGAACAAATGCAGAGCTTCTGCCATAAGGTAATGTGATACAGGACACCCTCCCAACTTGAGAAAGGTTTTTTCACATCATCGTGGTTCCTAATGTAGTTTCAGGTGAACTAAATGACCCCAAGATTAGTTTACTACTTAGAGCCTTTTGATTATATTAATGAAATGGCGGTGAATCTAATTATACTTTGAGAAAGCAGGTCACAATCAGTCAAGAGGTCAGTAAGAGTAGATAATTACAGTTGTAATTATTGGATATGTGAGGGGTTGGTTTAAAAAGAAGGAACTGAACATTTGATTAGTAAAGATGAGTTATTGCTACAGTGTGTTTTCCCCTTTTAAAAGGTCTGTGATGTTAGGTCTGTCTGAGTAGGAGAATAACTGAGTACCTTTTGGTAAATGTACAGATGTACCCAAGTAAATTACTGTTATACATGTAACTGTGCCCCCTCTGTTACTGAGAATGAGTGTCCATCAAGGTGACCAAGTTTGAGATTAAGGAAGTGAATGTGATGGCTAGTTAGTGGGTAAAGGTTAATGATATAAGGTTTCATGACACCTACCCTTTGAGATGAAGAAATGTGTGTTTATGATTGAAACAAACTTGAATATTGAGGTGTTAATGCTGAGAAAAACAAATGCAGAGCTTCTACCATTATGGTAATCTGGTCAGTACACCCTCCTACTTGAGAAAGGAGATTTCACATCAATGTGATTCTTAATGAGGTTTTAGATGAACTAAATGAGTCCCAAGGTTAGTTCACCACTTAGAGTTTTGCTTATATTAATGAAATGGAGGTATATACTTTGACAAAGCAGGTCACAATCAGTCAAGAGGTCAGTATGAGTAGATGATAATTTCAGTTTTACGAGCAAAGATGGAGTATTGGATATGAGAGAGGTTGGATTGAAGGGAAGGAATTGAATGCCCTAACATTTGATTGGTAATGTTGACTTATTGCTGTGGTGTCATTTCCCCTTATTTAGAGTCCCTGATGTTAGGTGTTTTTGAGTATGAGAATATTGAGTAATTTTTGGTAAATGTACAATGTTCATGAGTTAATTACTGCCATACACCTGTAACTGCGTCCCTTCCGATACTCAGTGTGAGTGTGTGTCAAGGTGACTAAGGCTGTGAACAAGGAAGTGAATGTGATGGGTAGTTAATGCATAAAGGTTTATGATATAAGGCTTCTTGACCCCTACCCTTTGAGATAAAATAAACATCTTGCTTATGATTGAAAGAAAGTCGAATATTGAAGTGTTGGCCTTGAGAAAAGCAAATTTAGACCTTCTATCATTGAGGTAATATGGTGTAGTGTGTCCTCCCTACTTGAAAAAGTGATTTCACATCAATGTGGTTCCCAATGTGGTTTCAGGTGAACTAAATGATGCCCAAAGTTAGTTTATTACTTAGAGAGTTTTGATTGTGTTATTAATATCTATTATACTTTGAGAAAGCAGATGAGAATCAGTCAAGAGGTCAGTTAGCGTAAGTGATAATTACAGTTCCTTGAGCAAAGAGGAGTATTGGATATGAGAGAGGTTGGTTTGAAAGGAAGAAAATGAATGCCCTAAAGTTTGGTTGGTAAAGTTGAGTTATTGCTGCGGTCATTTCCCCTTACGAAGAGTCCCTGATGCTAGGTGTGTTTGACTATGAGAACATTGAGTAATTTTTAGTAGATGTACATGAATTAACCAGTAACTTCGTCCCCTCTGTTACTCAGTGTGAGATTCTGTCAAGGTGACTAAGGTTGTGATCTAGGAAGTGAATGTGGTGGCTAGTTACTATTTGAGTGATCAATGGTTTCAGGACCCCTATCCTTTGAGAAAAAAGAACACCTTGTTTAGAATAATTGAAAGAAACTTGAATATTGTAGTGTTGGTCCTGAGGAGAACAAATTCAGAGCTTCTGCCATAAGGTAATGTGATACAGGACACCCTCCCAACTTGAGAAAGGTTTTTTCACATCATCGTGGTTCCTAATGTAGTTTCAGGTGAACTAAATGACCCCAAGATTAGTTTACTACTTAGAGCCTTTTGATTATATTAATGAAATGGAGGTATATCTAATTATACTTTGAGAAAGCAGGTCACAATCAGTCAAGAGTTCAGTAAGAGTAGACAATAATTACAGTTCTACAAACAAAGAGGAGTATTTGATACAAGAGTGGTTGGTTTGAAAAGAAGGAATTGAATGCCCTAAGTTTTGATTTGTAAAGTTGAGTTATTGCTGCAGTGTCTTTAACCCTTTTGAAATGTCCCTGATATTAGATCGGTTTGAGTAAGAGAATATTTGAGTACTTCCTGGTAAATTCACAAATATGCATGAGTTGAAGACTGTTACACCTGTAACTGTGTCCCCTCTGTTCCTCAGTATGAGTATCTGTCAAGGTGACTATGGTTTTTGTTCAAGGAAGTGAACATGTTGGCGCCCGCCTCTGTAGCGTGATGGTTAGCATGTCTGCCTCATGTTCGGGAGGTCGCGAGTTCGAATCTCGCTTAGGGTAAGTTATCCGGTTAAGGTTTTTTTCCGAGGTTTTCCCTACCCTGAGAAGACGAATGTCGGGTAACTTAAAGCTCCATGGACCTCGGGCTCATTTGAGCATCATTTCACCCATTTCATTTCATTCATTCGTCCGATATGACACAATGTTGGAGGACGTTAATTATATTAGGGAAAAAAAAAGAACATGTTGGCTAGTTAGTACGTTAAGTATGATGAAAAGAAGTTTAATAATTCCTACCGTTTGAGGTAAAAGAAATATGTTTATGATTGAAGGAAACTAGAATACTGAGTTGTTGGTCCTGAGAAAAACAAATGCAGAGCTTCTACTATTAAGGTAATATGGTACTGTACACCCCCCGTGCTTGTGATAGGTGATTTCACAAGAAAGTGGTTTGTAATGCGGTTTCAGGTGAACTGAATGAGCCCCAAGGTTAGTTTACTACTTAGCGAGTTTTGTTTTGCTTATCTTATTTATATGGAGTAATATGTGTTATTCTTCGAGCAAGCAAATGAGAATCAGTCAGGAGGTCAGTGAGAGTGGAGAGTTCTACGAGCAAGAAGGAAAATTGGATTTGAGAGGTTGGTTTGAAAAGAAGGAATTGAATGCCCTAAGGCATTGAGTTATTACTATGGTGTCTTTTACACCTTAAAGAATTTCCTGATCTTAGGTCTGTAGTAAGAGGATGTTTTAAATCTTTTGGATGATTGTTTAAAAGAATGTGTCTTACTGCATTATAGATATAGCCGTGCATCCGGTTACTCCGTATGAGTTTCTGTCAAGGTTATGATTAAGCAAATGAGTGTGATGGCTATTTCCAATGTAATGTATAGTGACAAAACATTTGAAGACCCGTACCCTTTGAGAAAGTAAGAAATATGACGTCAACATTGAAAGATACATGAATATTAAAGTGTTTGCCAGGAGAAAAACAAAAGCAAAGCTTCGATCAGTAAGGTAATATGGCTCACTAGGCCCTTCAACGTGGTTCCTAAAGCAGTTTCAGATTAACCAAAGAAGCCCCACGGTTAGGGTACTACTTAGATTTGATTAAATTATTTAAGTGGTCTAATATCTATTATTCTTTGAGAAAGTATATATGAATCAGTTCAGAGATTAATCATTAGGGGTGCATGAAAGCGAGAGCGATAAGGACAGTTCGTAAAAGTTAATCAGATTTCACGATCTTTACCCTTTAATGTGAGAAAGTATGTTAGTTAATCTTTGAAAACAAGAAACACACAAGTTACTAATTGCATTAAGGCAATGCATCTCTGAAAATGCAAAATCGTACAATAATCTGTTGAAACCATATAGCTATTTGCATACATTTGGAAGATAAATTTCAACTAAGGTTTTCAAGATCTATTCAAATTAATGTTAAGTTATTCTCTGCCTAATTCATTGTGAATCAGTTTTGCAAGTTTTTATAAAAATCCCTCTTGGACACTTACGTGATTCCCAGATGTAGACGGTTTTGTTAGTGTATATAGATTAACAACTGCAGTGATAACAGTTTCAAATTAATTGCTTGAAAAAAGTGTGCGTACAGATTAGACAGTTTTCCTACTGTCTCCCTTTGAGAAATAATGTATTTCAACATACGTGTGTTATTATTTTTTATTGCGCAGAGCTAGTCTTTTCTGCTATTTTCATAACTGATACAAATATTTCTAGCTAATGATTGATAATTGTTAAATTGTCAAATTGTTGAATATGGTCTAAGGAGCCTTGTGAATGCGAAAATCTGCTGAAGAGCACAAAATTGAAAAAGTATTTCCAATTACATGTAGAATTTCACCCCATAGGTTATGGATAAAAAAAAATTAACCTTGGCACTTCAAGATTATTGAAACGAATAGAACAAAAGAATGCATGTTATTAGTTTAAGTACACTGAGGTAGAAAAACAGCTTAATAGTTTTACCATATTTTGCAGATACATTGCCTTAATCCATTATGGTAGTTACCCCCTGTTTTCCCTGGTAAAGAAGGAAAACAAATCAGAAAAACTGGTTTGCTCTCATAGTCTTTCAAGTGAAGCAAAGGATTTTTATGTGCAGGTTAATTTGTAGACATTTGATTGCTAGCATTTAATAGTAGTAGTCTGCCTTTTCCCCTTCTGAAAAGCCAATGAGTTTTCACCTGAGGGCGTACATAAGTCTTTGAATGTTTGAGTTACATACAGATGAACACAATTTCTTTAAGCCAGATTGGTGCCTTTGACCCTCTGCTCCCATAATGTGATTGAAGGTCTAGCTGTCTTCTAATTTGATCAGTAGTGAAGAAACAACCTTTTGGTTAAGTGAAAGGCTGTAGAATTGGTTGCTAAATTAATATTATGCCCTATCCCCTTGTGAAAGTGCTCATGGTTATAGGTTTGAATAACGTGGTTGATATTACAAATGTTTGATGTGAAGGAACAGATGCTTAACTCCTCCATCCCGTTTCTCTACTGGAGGCAATTTTAATTCTAAGGTGCCAATGTTTGACATGAAGGGAAATGGCCCCATGGCTAGGTGATAATGTAGAGAATTTTAATAAAATAAGTGGCATGTATAATATCTATTATACTTTGAGAAAGCAAATCAGATTCTATATAGAGGATGTTCATGATGAGTATTTGAAATGAGGGTAGACGATAATTACATTTCTACGAGCAAAGAGGAGTAGTGGATATGAGAGTGGATTGTTTGAAAAGAAGAAATTGAGTACCTAAAGGTTTGACTGGTAAAGTTGAGTTACAGCTATGGTGTCTCTTCCCCTATTAAGAAGTCCCTGATGTAAGGTCTGTTTGTCTAATAGAGTATCTGAATTCTTTTTGGTAAATGCACATATGTACACAAGCTAATTACTGCGTTATACCCGTATCTGCATCCCGTCTTTCTCAGAATGAGTTTTTTTAAAGGTGACTAAAGTTCAGACTCAGGAAGTGAACATGATGGCTTATTACTACATAAAGGTTAATGATACCAGATTTCATGGCACCTACCCTTTCAGTTAAAAGAAATATATTGTTTATGATTGAAAGAAACCTGAATATTGAACTTTGGTCCTGAGAAAAACAAATGCAAAGCTTCTACTATTAAGGTGATATGGTACTGTGTGCCCTCCCTACTTGAGAAATGAGAATCAGTCAAGAGGTCAGGAAGAGTTGACAGTAATTGGAGTTCTACAATGAATGTGGAACATTGGATATGAGAGAGGTTGGTTTGAAAAGAAGCAATTGAATGCCCTAAGGTTTGACTGGTAAAGTTGAGTTATTGCTACAGTGCCTTTTCGCCTTTTAAAAAGTCCCTGATGTTAGGTCTGTTTGAGTAAGAGAGTAAAAGAACAGAAGTTACTTACTGCGTTATACATGTAACTGCGTCCCCTGTTGCTCCGTATCAGTTTCTGTGAAGGTGACTAAGGTTATGATGAGTCAAATGAGCGTGATAGCTAGTTACAATGCAATGCTTAGTGTTAAAACATTTCAAGACTGTCCTTTCCCTGATTGAAAAGTCCCTGATATTAGGTCTGTTTGAGTCAGAGAATATGTAAGTACTTTTTGGTAAATGCACAAATGTACAAGAGTTGGTTACTTCATTATACCCGTAACTGCATCCCCTAAGTGTCTGTCAAGGTGACTAAGGTTGTGATGAAGGAGGTGAACGTGATGGCTGGTTACTACATAAAGGTTAATAAAAGAGGTTTTATGATCCCTACCCATTGAGGTAAAGGGAATATGTTTATGATTGGATGATACTTGAGTATTGAAGTGTTTGACTCTGAGGAGAACAAATGCATAGCTTCTACCATTAAGTTAATATGGCACAGTACACCCTCCCTAATTGAGAAAGGTAATTTCACATCAACGTGGTTCCAAATGTGGTTTCAGGTGTACTAAGTGAGTCCCAAAGTTTTATGACTTAGTTTTGGTTATGCTATTAAAATCTGCTTTACTTTGAGGAACGAAATATGAATCAGTCAAGAGTTTAGTAAGAGTAGACTGTAATTACACTTCTACTGGCAAAGAGGACTATTGAATATGAGAGAGGTTGGTTTGAAAAGAAGGAGTTGAATGCCCTAACGTTTGATTGGGAAAGTTGAATTATTGCTACGCTGTCTTCCCCTTTTGAAAGGTTTGTGATGGTTGGTCTACTTGAGTAAGAGAATATTTAAGTACTTTTTGGTAGATAGTCCTCAGTTACTCAGTATGAGTGTCTGTGAAGGTGACTAGGGTTGTGATCAAGGAAGTGAACGTGTTGGCTAGTTACTACATAAAGGTTAATGATAAAGGTGTTAATGACCCTTACCCTTTGAGACAAAAGAAATATGTTATTTATGATGGAAACAACCTTGAATATTGAAGTATTGGCCCTGAAAAAGAAAACAACTGTAGACCTTCTACCATTAAGGTAATATGGTACAGTATGCCATCCCTACTTGAGAAAGGTGATTTTACATCAACGTGGTTCCTAATGTGGTTTCAGGTGAACTGAATGAGCCCCAAGGTCAGCGAACTACTAATGAGAGTTTTGATTATGTTATTAAAAAGGAGTAATATGCATAATACTTTGAGAAAACAAATGAGAGTCAGTCAAGAGTTGAGTAAGTGTAGACGATAATTAGTTCTATGAGCAAAGATGAGTATAGGATATGAGAGGTTGGTTGGAAAAGAAGGAATTGAATGCCCTAACGTTTGATTGGTAAAGTTGAGTTATTTGTAGGGTGTCTTTCCAGCAAGTCCCTGATGTTAGGTCTGTTTGAGTTAGAGAATATACGAGTGCTTTTTGGTAAGTGTACAAATGTAAACAAGTTCATTACTCCCTTATATTCGTAAGTGTGTCCCATCTGTTACTCAGTATGAGTGTCATAATGACTAGGGTTGTGATGAAGGAAGTGAACATGATGGCTTATTACTACATAAAGGTTAATGATACCAGATTTCATGATAGCTACCCTTTCAGGTAAAAGAAGTATATTGGCTCTGAGAAAAACAAATGTAAGGCTTCTACCATTAAGGTATTTCGGTACTGTGTGCCCTCCCTACTTGAGAAATGAGAATCAGTCATGAGGTCAGTAAGAGTAGACAATAATTACAGTTCTACGAGGAATGTGGAGCATTGGATATCAGAAAGGTTGGTTTGAAAAGCAATTGAATTCCCTAAGGTTTGACTGGTAGTGTTGAGTTATTGCTACAGGGCCTTTTCCCCTTTTAAAAAGTCCCTGATGTTAGGTCTGTTTGAGTAAGAGAATATGTAAGTGCTTTTTGGTAAATGCACAGATGTACAAGAGTTGGTTACTTCATTATACCCGTAACTGCGTCCCGTATGTTATTCAGTATGAGTGTCTGTCAAAGTGGCTAAGGTTTTGATGAGGGAAGTGAACATGATGGCTGGTTACTACATAAAGGTTAATGAAAAGAGGTTTTAAGATCCCTATCCATTGAGGTAAAGGGAATATGTTTATGATTGGATGATACTTGAGTATTGAAGTGTTGGCTCTGAGGAGAACAAATGCAGAGCTTCTACCATTAAGGTAATATGGCACAGTACTCCCTCCCTAATTGAAAAAGGTATTTCACATCAACGTGGTTCCAAATGTGGTTTTAGGTGTACTGAATGAGTCCCAAAGTTAGTTTTATGACTTAGTTTTGGTTATGCTATTAAAATCTGTTTTACTATGAGAAACGAAATACGAATCAGTCAAGAGTTCAGTCAGAGTAGACTGGCAAAGAGGAGTATTGAATATGAGAGAGGTTGGTTTGTAAAGAAGGAATTGAATGTCCTAACGTTTGATTGGGAAAGTTGAGTTATTGCTACGCTGTTTTCCCCTTTTGAAAGGTTTGTGATGGTAGGTCTGCTTGAGTAAGAGAATATTTAAGTAACTTTTTGGTAGATATGCAAATATACAGGAGTTAATTTTTACACTATACCCATAACTACATGTCCTCAGTTACTCAGTATGAGTGTCTGTGTAGGTGACTAGGGTTGTGGTCAAGGAAGTGAACATGTTGGCTAGTTACTACATTAAGGTTAATGATAAAGGTTTTCATGACCCCTACTCTTTGAGATAAAAGAAATATGTTGTTTATGATTGAAACAAACTTGAATATTGACGTGTTGGACCTGAGAACCCTTGAGACAAAAGAAATATGTTATTTATGATGGAAACAACCTTGAATATTGAAGTATTGGCCCTGAAAAAAAAAAAACAAAAAACAAAAAACAAATGCAGAGCTTCTACGATTAAGGTAATATGGTACAGTACGCCCTCCCTACTTGAGATGGCAACGTGGTTGCTAATGCGGTTTCAGGTGAACTCAATGAGCTCCAAGGTTAGTTTACTGCTTAAGAGAGTTTTTCTATGTTATTAAGATGGAGTAATATCTATTGTAGTTTGTGAAGGCAAATTTGAATGAGTCTAGTTGTCATTATGAGTAGACGATGATTTCAGTTCTAGGAGTAAAGAGGAGTATTGGATATGAGAGAGGTTGGTTTGAAAAGAAGGAATGCAATGGCTTAAGTTTTGAGTGGTAATCTTGAGTTATTGCTAGGGTGTTTTTTCCCCTGAAGTTCCTGATGTTAGATGTGTCTGAGTAAGAGAATGTTTGATATCTTTTGGATGATAGTATTAAAGAGCAGAAGTTTCTTACTGCGTTATATATGTAAGCGTACCCTGTTGCAAAAGTATATTCGTTAATCGTTGAAACCAACAAGTTATTAATTGCATTAGGTAATGCATGTGTGAAAATCCAAAAATCATACAAAAATGTTTCGAAACTATATACTGCATAAGTTGGAAGTTATATTTCAGTTAAGATGTTTGATATATTCAAATTAATCATAAGATTTTCTTTTTTTAATTCATTGTTAAGTATGGCTGAGTAAGACTAATTATGCTCTAGCAAAGCCTCTTGGCAATGAACCCACCCTATTTCAAGCAGAAGTTCATGCTATAGGAACATGTGCTCACATAAATGTCAATAAAGGCATATGTGGTGCAAAAATATATACCCTATCAGACAGTCAAACAGTTTTATAGGCTCTTAGTGCCTTCCCATTGAGTCAAAGCTTGTTGAAGACTGTCTGCAGATATTAAATCAGCTGTCAAAACGCAATAAGGTTGCCTTAATGTGGATGCCAGGTCACGAAGGAATTTAAGGCAATGAAAATGCTGACGGACCAGCCAAGGAAGGAGCTAATACTCCATTCATTGGCTCAGAACCATTCTGTGGAGTACCAGAGTGCTTTATCAAAGAAAAGATAAAAGCCTGGGAACACAGGAGAACAAGCTGCTATTGGGAAGAAGTTCCAAAGCTAAACAATGCAAAACAGGTCATTGAACTGTCTGCATAAATAGCACAAGGGGAAAAAAAAAAAAAAAAAAAAAAAATTGCTCACACAGTAAACAGGAGTTGAGGCCTTTAAATGCCCTTCTTAATGGGCACTGCCCTCTTAGATATCAGCTCTATAAGATGGGCAAATCTAAGGTGAATCTGTGTAGATTCTGCCTAGACAAAAAAGAAATAGCAGGGCACATATACTTTACGAATGCGAAGCAATTGCCCAACAAAGAATAAGGCACCTGGAGTCTGCCTTCTCAACCCGAGGACGAATCGCCTTAACATTACCCAAGAAAATTATAGGCTATAATAAAATCATTAAATTAAACTGGGACTTAATGATCAGGGTATTCGCAATAGATCTATTAAAGTTTGCAGTGAAGAGAAGCCGAAGGGCTTAAACAACCCACTTCTATCTAAATCTAAGAGTATATTTGAGCACTTTTGACACATGTACAAATGTACACGAGTTAATTAGAGTATTATACTCGTATTGTTGTTGTTGTTGTTTTTAACGCCTGCTCATACTACTACGGCACCACAGGCGGATTATACTTGTAACTGTGTCACCTCTGTTACTGAGTGTTTGTCAAGGTGACTAAGGTTGTGATCAAGGAAGTGAACATCATGGCTAGTTACATATAAAGGTTGATGATAAAAAGTTTCATGACCCCTACCCTTTGAGATTAAAAATATGTTGTTTATGGTTGAAAGAAACTTGAATATTGAAGTGTTGGCCTTGAGAAAAATAAATGCAGAGCTTCTACCATTAAAGTAATATGGTACAGTACGCCCTCCCTACTTGAGAAAGGTGATTTGAGATCAACGTGGTTCCTAATGCGGTTTCAGGTTAACTGAATGAGCCCTAAGGTTAGTTTACTACGTAGAGAGTTTTAAATGTTTTTAATATGGTGTAATATCTATTATATTTTGAGAGAAAACAAATGAGAATCAGTCAAGAGTTGAGTAAGTGTAGACGATAATTAGTTCTACGAGCAGAGATGAGTATAGGATATGAGAGGTTGGTTGGAAAAGAAGGAATTGAATGCCCTAACGTTTGATTGGTAAAGTTGAGTTATTTGTAGGGTGTCTTTCCTGCAAGTCCCTGATGTTAGGTCCGTTTGAGTTAGAGAATATACGAGTGGTTTTTGGTAAGTGTACAAATGTACACAAGTTCATTACTGCCTTATATCCGTAAGTGTGTCCCATCTATTACTCAGTATGAGTGTCATAATGACTAGGGTTGTGATCAAGGAAGTGAACATGATGGCTTATTACTACATAAAGGTTAATGATACCAGATTTCATGGCACCTACCCTTTCAGTTAAAAGAAATATATTGTTTATGATTGAAAGAAACCTGAATATTGAACTTTGGTCCTGAGAAAAACAAATGCAAAGCTTCTACTGTTAAGGTGATATGGTACTGTGTGCCCTCCCTACTTGAGAAATGAGAATCAGTCAAGAGGTCAGGAAGAGTTGACAGTAATTGGAGTTCTACAATGAATGTGGAACATTGGATATGAGAGAGGTTGGTTTGAAAAGAAGCAATTGAATGCCCTAAGGTTTGACTGGTAAAGTTGAGTTATTGCTACAGTGCCTTTTCGCCTTTTAAAAAGTCCCTGATGTTAGGTCTGTTTGAGTAAGAGAGTAAAAGAACAGAAGTTACTTACTGCGTTATACATGTAACTGCGTCCCCTGTTGCTCCGTATCAGTTTCTGTGAAGGTGACTAAGGTTATGATGAGTCAAATGAGCGTGATAGCTAGTTACAATGCAATGCTTAGTGTTAAAACATTTCAAGACTGTCCTTTCCCTGATTGAAAAGTCCCTGATATTAGGTCTGTTTGAGTCAGAGAATATGTAAGTACTTTTTGGTAAATGCACAAATGTACAAGAGTTGGTTACTTCATTATACCCGTAACTGCATCCCCTAAGTGTCTGTCAAGGTGACTAAGGTTGTGATGAAGGAGGTGAACGTGATGGCTGGTTACTACATAAAGGTTAATAAAAGAGGTTTTATGATCCCTACCCATTGAGGTAAAGGGAATATGTTTATGATTGGATGATACTTGAGTATTGAAGTGTTTGACTCTGAGGAGAACAAATGCATAGCTTCTACCATTAAGTTAATATGGCACAGTACACCCTCCCTAATTGAGAAAGGTAATTTCACATCAACGTGGTTCCAAATGTGGTTTCAGGTGTACTAAGTGAGTCCCAAAGTTTTATGACTTAGTTTTGGTTATGCTATTAAAATCTGCTTTACTTTGAGGAACGAAATATGAATCAGTCAAGAGTTTAGTAAGAGTAGACTGTAATTACACTTCTACTGGCAAAGAGGACTATTGAATATGAGAGAGGTTGGTTTGAAAAGAAGGAGTTGAATGCCCTAACGTTTGATTGGGAAAGTTGAATTATTGCTACGCTGTCTTCCCCTTTTGAAAGGTTTGTGATGGTTGGTCTACTTGAGTAAGAGAATATTTAAGTACTTTTTGGTAGATAGTCCTCAGTTACTCAGTATGAGTGTCTGTGAAGGTGACTAGGGTTGTGATCAAGGAAGTGAACGTGTTGGCTAGTTACTACATAAAGGTTAATGATAAAGGTGTTAATGACCCTTACCCTTTGAGACAAAAGAAATATGTTATTTATGATGGAAACAACCTTGAATATTGAAGTATTGGCCCTGAAAAAGAAAACAAATGTAGACCTTCTACCATTAAGGTAATATGGTACAGTATGCCATCCCTACTTGAGAAAGGTGATTTTACATCAACGTGGTTCCTAATGTGGTTTCAGGTGAACTGAATGAGCCCCAAGGTCAGCGAACTACTAATGAGAGTTTTGATTATGTTATTAAAAAGGAGTAATATGCATAATACTTTGAGCAAACAAATGAGAGTCAGTCAAGAGTTGAGTAAGTGTAGACGATAATTAGTTCTATGAGCAAAGATGAGTATAGGATATGAGAGGTTGGTTGGAAAAGAAGGAATTGAATGCCCTAACGTTTGATTGGTAAAGTTGAGTTATTTGTAGGGTGTCTTTCCAGCAAGTCCCTGATGTTAGGTCTGTTTGAGTTAGAGAATATACGAGTGCTTTTTGGTAAGTGTACAAATGTAAACAAGTTCATTACTCCCTTATATTCGTAAGTGTGTCCCATCTGTTACTCAGTATGAGTGTCATAATGACTAGGGTTGTGATGAAGGAAGTGAACATGATGGCTTATTACTACATAAAGGTTAATGATACCAGATTTCATGATAGCTACCCTTTCAGGTAAAAGAAGTATATTGGCTCTGAGAAAAACAAATGTAAGGCTTCTACCATTAAGGTATTTCGGTACTGTGTGCCCTCCCTACTTGAGAAATGAGAATCAGTCATGAGGTCAGTAAGAGTAGACAATAATTACAGTTCTACGAGGAATGTGGAGCATTGGATATCAGAAAGGTTGGTTTGAAAAGCAATTGAATTCCCTAAGGTTTGACTGGTAGTGTTGAGTTATTGCTACAGGGCCTTTTCCCCTTTTAAAAAGTCCCTGATGTTAGGTCTGTTTGAGTAAGAGAATATGTAAGTGCTTTTTGGTAAATGCACAGATGTACAAGAGTTGGTTACTTCATTATACCCGTAACTGCGTCCCCTATGTTATTCAGTATGAGTGTCTGTCAAAGTGGCTAAGGTTTTGATGAGGGAAGTGAACATGATGGCTGGTTACTACATAAAGGTTAATGAAAAGAGGTTTTAAGATCCCTATCCATTGAGGTAAAGGGAATATGTTTATGATTGGATGATACTTGAGTATTGAAGTGTTGGCTCTGAGGAGAACAAATGCAGAGCTTCTACCATTAAGGTAATATGGCACAGTACTCCCTCCCTAATTGAAAAAGGTATTTCACATCAACGTGGTTCCAAATGTGGTTTTAGGTGTACTAAATGAGTCCCAAAGTTAGTTTTATGACTTAGTTTTGGTTATGCTATTAAAATCTGTTTTACTATGAGAAACGAAATACGAATCAGTCAAGAGTTCAGTCAGAGTAGACTGGCAAAGAGGAGTATTGAATATGAGAGAGGTTGGTTTGTAAAGAAGGAATTGAATGTCCTAACGTTTGATTGCGAAAGTTGAGTTATTGCTACGCTGTTTTCCCCTTTTGAAAGGTTTGTGATGGTAGGTCTGCTTGAGTAAGAGAATATTTAAGTAACTTTTTGGTAGATATGCAAATATACAGGAGTTAATTTTTACACTATACCCATAACTACATGTCCTCAGTTACTCAGTATGAGTGTCTGTGTAGGTGACTAGGGTTGTGGTCAAGGAAGTGAACATGTTGGCTAGTTACTACATTAAGGTTAATGATAAAGGTTTTCATGACCCCTACTCTTTGAGATAAAAGAAATATGTTGTTTATGATTGAAACAAACTTGAATATTGATGTGTTGGACCTGAGAACCCTTGAGACAAAAGAAATATGTTATTTATGATGGAAACAACCTTGAATATTGAAGTATTGGCCCTGAAAAAAAAAAAAAAAAAAACAAAAAACAAATGCAGAGCTTCTACGATTAAGGTAATATGGTACAGTACGCCCTCCCTACTTGAGATGGCAACGTGGTTGCTAATGCGGTTTCAGGTGAACTCAATGAGCCCCAAGGTTAGTTTACTGCTTAAGAGAGTTTTTCTATGTTATTAAGATGGAGTAATATCTATTGTAGTTTGTGAAGGCAAATTTGAATGAGTCTAGTTGTCATTATGAGTAGACGATGATTTCAGTTCTAGGAGTAAAGAGGAGTATTGGATATGAGAGAGGTTGGTTTGAAAAGAAGGAATGCAATGCCTTAAGTTTTGAGTGGTAATCTTGAGTTATTGCTAGGGTGTTTTTTCCCCTGAAGTTCCTGATGTTAGATGTGTCTGAGTAAGAGAATGTTTGATATTTTTTGGATGATAGTATTAAAGAACAGAAGTTTCTTACTGCGTTATATATGTAAGCGTACCCTGTTGCAAAAGTATATTCGTTAATCGTTGAAACCAACAAGTTATTAATTGCATTAGGTAATGCATGTGTGAAAATCCAAAAATCATACAAAAATGTTTCGAAACTATATACTGCATAAGTTGGAAGTTATATTTCAGTTAAGATGTTTGATATATTCAAATTAATCATAAGATTTTCTTTTTTTAATTCATTGTTAAGTATGGCTGAGTAAGACTAATTATGCTCTAGCAAAGCCTCTTGGCAATGAACCCACCCTATTTCAAGCAGAAGTTCATGCTATAGGAACATGTGCTCACATAAATGTCAATAAAGGCATATGTGGTGCAAAAATATATACCCTATCAGACAGTCAAACAGTTTTATAGGCTCTTAGTGCCTTCCCATTGAGTCAAAGCTTGTTGAAGACTGTCTGCAGATATTAAATCAGCTGTCAAAACGCAATAAGGTTGCCTTAATGTGGATGCCAGGTCACGAAGGAATTTAAGGCAATGAAAATGCTGACGGACCAGCCAAGGAAGGAGCTAATACTCCATTCATTGGCTCAGAACCATTCTGTGGAGTACCAGAGTGCTTTATCAAAGAAAAGATAAAAGCCTGGGAACACAGGAGAACAAGCTGCTATTGGGAAGAAGTTCCAAAGCTAAACAATGCAAAACAGGTCATTGAACTGTCTGCATAAATAGCACAAGGGAAAAAAAAAAAAAAATTGCTCACACAGTAAACAGGAGTTGAGGCCTTTAAATGCCCTTCTTAATGGGCACTGCCCTCTTAGATATCAGCTCTATAAGATGGGCAAATCTAAGGTGAATCTGTGTAGATTCTGCCTAGACAAAAAAGAAATAGCAGGGCACATATACTTTACGAATGCGAAGCAATTGCCCAACAAAGAATAAGGCACCTGGAGTCTGCCTTCTCAACCCGAGGACGAATCGCCTTAACATTACCCAAGAAAATTATAGGCTATAATAAAATCATTAAATTAAACTGGGACTTATAGATCAGGGTATTCGCAATAGATCTATTAAAGTTTGCAGTGAAGAGAAGCCGAAGGGCTTAAACAACCCACTTCTATCTAAATCTAAGAGTATATTTGAGCACTTTTGACACATGTACAAATGTACACGAGTTAATTAGAGTATTATACTCGTATTGTTGTTGTTGTTGTGTTTAACGCCTGCTTTTACTACTACGGCACCACAGGCGGATTATACTTGTAACTGTGTCACCTCTGTTACTGAGTGTTTGTCAAGGTGACTAAGGTTGTGATCAAGGAAGTGAACATCATGGCTAGTTACATATAAAGGTTGATGATAAAAAGTTTCATGACCCCTACCCTTTGAGATTAAAAATATGTTGTTTATGGTTGAAAGAAACTTGAATATTGAAGTGTTGGCCTTGAGAAAAATAAATGCAGAGCTTCTACCATTAAAGTAATATGGTACAGTACGCCCTCCCTACTTGAGAAAGGTGATTTGAGATCAACGTGGTTCCTAATGCGGTTTCAGGTTAACTGAATGAGCCCTAAGGTTAGTTTACTACGTAGAGAGTTTTAAATGTTTTTAATATGGTGTAATATCTATTATATTTTGAGAGAAAACAAATGAGAATCAGTCAAGAGTTGAGTAAGTGTAGACGATAATTAGTTCTACGAGCAGAGATGAGCATAGGATATGAGAGGTTGGTTGGAAAAGAAGGAATTGAATGCCCTAACGTTTGATTGGTAAAGTTGAGTTATTTGTAGGGTGTCTTTCCTGCAAGTCCCTGATGTTAGGTCCGTTTGAGTTAGAGAATATACGAGTGGTTTTTGGTAAGTGTACAAATGTACACAAGTTCATTACTGCCTTATATCCGTAAGTGTGTCCCATCTATTACTCAGTATGAGTGTCATAATGACTAGGGTTGTGATCAAGGAAGTGAACATGATGGCTTATTACTACATAAAGGTTAATGATACCAGATTTCATGGCACCTACCCTTTCAGTTAAAAGAAATATATTGTTTATGATTGAAAGAAACCTGAATATTGAACTTTGGTCCTGAGAAAAACAAATGCAAAGCTTCTACTATTAAGGTGATATGGTACTGTGTGCCCTCCCTACTTGAGAAATGAGAATCAGTCAAGAGGTCAGGAAGAGTTGACAGTAATTGGAGTTCTACAATGAATGTGGAACATTGGATATGAGAGAGGTTGGTTTGAAAAGAAGCAATTGAATGCCCTAAGGTTTGACTGGTAAAGTTGAGTTATTGCTACAGTGCCTTTTCGCCTTTTAAAAAGTCCCTGATGTTAGGTCTGTTTTAGTAAGAGAGTAAAAGAACAGAAGTTACTTACAGCGTTATACATGTAACTGCGTCCCCTGTTGCTCCGTATCAGTTTCTGTGAAGGTGACTAAGGTTATGATGAGTCAAATGAGTGTGATAGCTAGTTACAATGCAATGCTTAGTGTTAAAACATTTCAAGACTGTCCTTTCCCTGATTGAAAAGTCCCTGATATTAGGTATGTTTGAGTCAGAGAATATGTAAGTACTTTTTGGTAAATGCACAAATGTACAGGAGTTGGTTACTTCATTATACCCGTAACTGCATCCCCTGAGTGTCTGTCAAGGTGACTAAGGTTGTGATGAAGGAGGTGAACGTGATGGCTGGTTACTACATAAAGGTTAATAAAAGAGGTTTTATGATGCCTACCCATTGAGGTATAGGGAATATGTTTATGATTGGATGATACTTGAGTATTGAAGTGTTGGCTCTGAGGAGAACAAATGCAGAGCTTCTACCATTAAGCTAATATGGCACAGTACACCCTCCCTAATTGAGAAAGGTAATTTTACATCAACGTGGTTCCAAATGTGGTTTCAGGTGTACTTAATTAGTCCCAAAGTTTTATGACTTAGTTTTGGCTATGCTATTAAAATCTGCTTTACTTTGAGGAACAAAATAAGAATCAGTCAAGAGTTCAGTAAGAGTGGACTATAATTTCACTTCTACTGGCAAAGAGGAGTATTGAATATGAGAGAGGTTCGTTTGAAAAGAAGGAATTGAATGCCGTAACGTTTGATTGGGAAAATTGAATTATTGCTACGCTGTCTTCCCCTTTTGAAAGGTTTGTGATGGCAGGTCTACTTGAGTAAGAGAATATTTAAGTACTTTTTGGTAGATAGTCCTCAGTTACTCAGTATGAGTGTCTGTGAAGGTGACTAGGGTTGTGATCAAGGAAGTGAACGTGTTGGCTAGTTACTACATAAAGGTTGATGATAAAGGTGTTAATGACCCCTACCCTTTGAGATAAAAGAAATATGTTGTTTATGATTGAAACAAACTGGAATATTGATGTGTTGGACCTGAGTACCCTTTGAGACGAAAGAAATGTGTTATTTATGATGGAAACAACCTTGAATATTGAAGTATTGGCCCTTAAAAAAATAATGCAGAGCTTTACGATTAAGTTAATGTGGTACAGTATACCCTTCCTAGTTGAGACAGGTGATTTCACGGCATCGTGGTTGCTAATACAGTTTTAGGTGAACTCAATGAGCCCAAAGTTTAGTTTACTACAAGAGAGTTTTTCTATGTTATTAATATGGAGTAATATCTATTGTAGTTTGAGAAGGCAAATTTGAATGAGTCTAGAGGTCATTAAGAGTAGACGATGATTTCAGTTCTAGGAGCAAAGAGGAGTTTGGATATGAGAGAGGTGGTTTGAAAAAAAGGGAATGCATTGCCCTAAGGTTTGAGTGGTAAACTTGAGTTATTGCTAGGGTTTTTTTCCCCGAAGTCCCTGATGTTAGATGTGTCTGAGTAAGAGAATGTTTGATATCATTTGGATGATTGTATTAAAGAACAGCAGTTACTGCGTTATATATGTAAGCGTACCCTGTTGCTCCATATGTGTTTCTGTCAACATGACTAAGGTGGTTATCAAGCAAATCAATGTGATGACTATTTACAATGTAATGCTTAGCGATAAAACTAATGACTCCTACCCTTTGAGAAAGGAAGCAATATGACGTCAATCATTGAAAGATACACTAATATTAACATGTTTGCCATGAGAAAAACAAAAGCAAAGCTTCAATCAGTAATGCAATATGGTACACTAAGCCCTTCCTGCCTGAGAAAGGTAATTACATGTCAGTGTGGTTCTTAAAGCAGTTTCAGGTTCAGCAAACAAGCCCCAAGTTTAGGTCACCACTTTAAGAGTTTTGATTAGATTATTAAAATGTCTATATCTATTATTCTTTGAGAGCATATGAGAATCAGTGCAGAGATTAATCATTAAGAGCGTATAAAAGCGAAAATAATTGATAAGGGAATGTTCCCTGAGGAATGATTGTTATACATAAAAGTTAATGAGATTTCACAACCTTTACCCATTAGTAATGTGAGAAAATATATTTGTTAATCATTGAAACCAACAAACACACGTTACTAATTGCATTAAGGTAATGCATCTGTGAAAATCCAAAAATGCATACTTTAGGGAAGCTAAACTTCAATTAAGAGTTTTATGATCTATTCAAATTAATGTTAAGGTATTCTATACCTAATTCATTTTGAATAAGTTTTGCAAGTTTTTAAGCATATTCCCCCTCGACACTTAAAGCAATTCCCAAACTTAACCGTTTTTGTTAGTGTCTATAGATTAACGATTGCAGTGGTAACAGTTGCAAAATAATTGCTTGAAAAAGGAGTGTGTACAGACATGTTAGACATTTTTCCAACCATCTCTCTTTGAGAAATAATGTATTTCAACATAAGTGTGTATTTTTTTATTGTGCAGAGCAAGTCTTTAATGGGATTTTCATAACTCATTGTAAACATTTCTAGCTAATAATTTGTTAAATATGGTCTAGTGAGCCTTCTGAATGGCAAAAAGTGCTGAAGAGTAGAAAATAGAGAAAGTATTTCCAGTTAAATGCAGTTCCACCCCAAAGTTCATTATTCAAAAAATTAATATTGGCGCTTAAAAATTGTTGATATGAATGGAACAATGGAATGCATATTATTAGTTCAAGTACACTAGGGAAAGAAAAACACTTTGCTATTTTGCAGATACATTGCCTTAATACTGTATGGCAGTTACCCCGTTTTCCATGATAAAGAAAGAAAACACATTACACTGGTTTGGACTCATAGTCGTTCAAGTGAAGCAAAGGACCTTTATGTCCAGATTATTTTGTAGGTGTTTGATAGCATTTAATAGTAGTTTTCTTCCTTTTTCCCTATGAAAAAGTATGGGAGGTTCCACCTGAGGGCCTACATAAGTCTTTGAATGTTTGAGTTACATACAGATGCACACAATTCTTTAAGTCAGATGGTATCTTTTTACCCCCTGCTCGCATGATGTGATTGAAAGTCTAGCTGTCTTTTAATTTGATTAGCAGCAAAGAAAATGCCTATTGGATAAATGAAAGACTGAAGAATTGATTGCTAAATTAATGTGATGCCCCCATCCGCGGTGAAGACACTCATGATTTTAGGTGTGAATAATGTGGTTGATATTACAAATGTGTTTGTTAAGGGACCTGACGTGGTATACCGTTTAACTCGTCCAACCCATTTGTCTACTGAAAGGAATTGTCATTCTAAGCTGCCAGTGTTTGACCTGTAGGGAAATGGTCCCATGGCTAGGTGATAATGTAGAGACTTTTAATTAAATTAGTGGCCAGTATAATATCTATTATGCTTTGAGAAAGAAAATAAGTGAGTGGATGGTTTGAAAAGAAGGAATTGAGTACCTAAAGCTTCGATTGGAAAAGTAGAGTTATAGATATGGTGTCTCTTCCCCTTTTAAGAAGTCCCTGATGTAAGGTCTGTTTGAGTAAGAGAGTATCTGGTATTGATTGAGGAAGTGACCATGATGGCTAATTAGTATGTAAAGGTTAATGACGAAAGTTTTTACGACTCCTACCCATGAATAAAACTTTAATTTTGAAATTTAGCCCTGTGAAAAACAAATGCAAAGCTTCTACCATTAAGGTAATATTATACGGTATGCCCTCTATACTTGAGAAAGGTGATTTCACATCTATGTGGTTCAGAATCTGGTTTCAGATGAACTATATGAGCTCCAAGGTTAATTTACAACTTCAGAGTTTGGATTATGTTAATAAAATGAAGTGTAGCTATCATACTTAGAGAAAGCAAGTCAGAATCAGTCAAGAGGTCAGTAAGGGTAGACGATAATTACACTTCTACAAGCAAAGAGGAGTATTGAATATGCAATAGGTTGGTTTGAAAAGAAGGAATTGAATGCCTAACGTTTGATTGGTAAAGTAGAGTTATTGCTATGGTGTGTTTTTCCCTTTAGAAAGGTCCCTGATGTTAGGTCTGTTTGAGTAAGAGAATGAGTACTTTTTGGCAAATGTACAAATGTACACGACTTAATTACTGCATGATGTTCATAACTGCGTCCCCTCTGTTACTTAGTCTGAGTGTCAAGGTGAATAAGGTTGTGATCAAGGAAGTGAACGCGATGGCTAGTTACTGTGTCAAGGTTAATGATGAAAGGTTTCATGACTCCTACCATTTCTGATATAAGAAATATGTTGTCTATGATTGAAAGAAACTTGAATGTTGAAGTGTTGTCAGTGCTACCATTAAGGTAATATGGTACAGTATGCCCTCTCTACTTGAGAAAGATTTCATATCAACGTGGTTCCTAATGCAGTTTTAGGTGAACTGAATGAGCCCCAAGGTCAGTGTATTAGTTACGAGGGTTCTGATTATGTTATTTAAATGGAGTAATATGTATTATACTTGAGGAAGCAAATGAGAATCAGTCGAAGAGTTAAGTGTAGATGATAATTACAGTTCTATGAGCAAAGATCGGTATTGGATATGAGAGGTTGGTTTGAAAAGAAGGAATTGAATGCCCTAACGTTTGATTGGTAAAGTTGTTATTGGTAGGGTGTCTTTCCCCTTTTAAAAAATCCCTGATGTTAGGTCTTTAAGTACATTTTTGGTAAATGTACAAATGTACAGGACATAATTACTCCATTATACCTGTAGCTGCATCCCCTCTGTTACTCAGTATGAGTGTCTGTCAAGGTGACTAAGGTTGTGATCAAGGAAGTGAACGCGATGTCAAGGTGATGGCTATTTATAATGTAATGCTTGGTGTTAAAAGACCCCCCTACCCTGTGAGATGGTAAGAAATATGACGTCAATCATACATGAATGTTAATGTGTTTGCCATGAGAAAAACAAAGGCAAAGCTTCAAACAGTCAGGTAATATGGTACACTTGGCTCCTTTCTTCCTGATTAACATAATTTCGTATAGACATGGTTCCTAAAACAGTTTCATGTTAACCAAACATACCCCAAGGTTAGGTTACTATTTAGAGAGTTTTGATTGAATTATTAATATGGTCTAATATCTGTTATTCTTTGAGAAAGCATCGGTCCAGAGATTAATCATTTGGAGTGCACGAAAGTGAGAGTGATAAGGACAGTTCCACGAGTAATGAGTATTACTACGTCAAAGTTAATCAGATTTCACGATCTTTACCCTTTAATAATGGGAGAAATTATATTAGTTATTCTTTGAAACCGACAAACACACAAGCTTATAATTGCATTAAGGTAGTGTACCTGTGAAGGTCCAAAAATGGTATTAAAATCTTTCGAAACCATATACCTATTTGCATAAGTTTGGAAGCTAAATTTCAGTTCAGAGTTTTATGATCTATTTAAATTAATGTTAAGATATTCTTTTCCTCAGTTTTGCAAGCTTTTAAACAAATCCACTTTGAACACTTGGGGTGATTCCCAAATATAAACATTTTTGTGAGTGTATATAGTATGACAATTGCAGTGGTAACAGTTCCAAATTAATTGCTTGATAAAAGAGTGGTTTGGTAAAGATATGTTAGTTTTCCAACTGTTTCCATGTGAGAAATAATGTATTTCAACATAAGTGTGTAGATCAATTCTTAAATGTGTATTTTCATAACTCATTGTATCAATTTCTAGCTAATAATTTGTTAAATATGGTCTAAGGAGCCTTGTGAATTGCAAAAATGCTTTAGAGTAGGAAATTGAGAAAGTATGTTAAGTTAAATGCAGAGTTTCACCCTAAAGTTCATGGATCAAAAAATTAATCTTGCCTTTAAAAATGGTTTATACAAATGGAACAAAGGAATGCATGTTATTGTTTTAAGTGCACTGAGGGAAAGAAAAACTGTTTAATATTTTGTTTCCCAAGTTTCGTGGCTACATTGCCTTAATCTACTATGGAACCTACTCCCTGTTTTTCTTGGTAAAGGAGGAAAACAAGTAAAACTGGTTTGCACTCATTCTTTCAAGTGAGGCAAGGGATCTTTATGCTCAGGTTATTTTGTAGACTTTTGATTGGTAGCATTTAATAGTAGTATTCTGCCTTTTCCCCTTTGAGAAAGCATATGAGGTTTCACCTGAGAGGCTAGGAATGTTTAAGTTGCATACAGATACACAAAATTTCTTTAAGCCAGTTTGGCATCTTTGACCCTGTGCTCCCTCAAGGTGACTGTAAGTCCAGCTGTCTATTAATTTGATTTGAAGCGAAGAAGAGCCTATTGGCTAAGCGAAAGGCTGAAGAATTGATCGCTAAATTAGTATGATGATCCATGCTCTGTGAAAGTGCCTATGATTTTAGGTGTGCATAACGCGGTGAATATTCCAAATGTCTGAGGTGAAGGGACAGACGCGTTACACCATTTAACTCCTCCATCCCATTTCTCCAATGAAATCAATTGTAATTCTAAGCTGCAAGTGCGTGACACTAAGGGAAATGACCCCATGGCTATGTAATAATGTAGGAAACTTAAAATTAGTGGAATGTATAGTATCTGTTGGCCTGTGAGAAAGCAAACCACATCAGTCCAGATGTTCATGAGGAGCATTTGAAACGAGGACTTCTATGAGCAAAGAGGATTATTGGATATGAGAGAGGTTGGTTTGAAAGGAAGGAATTGAGTACCTAAAGGTTTGATTAGTTAGTTGTAGCTATGGTGTCTCTTCTCCTTTTAAGAAGTCCCGGATGTTAGATCTGTTTGAGTAAGAGAATATATGAGTACTTTTTGGTAAATGTTCATGAGTTAATTACTGTGCTATACCTGTAACTGCGTCCTGTCTGTTACTGAGTGTGTCTGTCCAGGTGACTAAGGTTATGACCAATGAAGTAAATGTGATGGCTAGTTAGTATGTAAAGGTTAATGATAAAAGGTTTCATGAGGTAAAACGAGTATATTGCTTATGATTGAAAGAAACCTGATTATGGAAGTGTTGGCCCTGAGAAAAACAAATGCAGAGCTTCTACCATTAGTGTAATATAGTACAGTACACCTCCTTACTTGAGAAAGGTGATTTCCCATCAACATGGTTCTTAATGCGGTTTCAGATGAACTAAATGAGCTCCAAGATTTATTTACTACTTAGAGAGTTTTGATTACTTTATTAACATGCAGGTATATCTATTATACTTTGAGAAAGCAAGTCAGAATCAGTCAAGAGGGGAGTATGAGTAGACAATAATTGCAGTTCTATGAGCAAAGGGGAATATTGGTGTCAAGGAATTGAATGCCCTAGTGTTTGATTGGTGAAGTTGAGTATTGCTACGGTGTCTTTTCCCCTTTTAAAAGGTCCCTGATGTTAGGTCTGTTTGAGTAAGAGAATATTTGAGATATTTCAGCTGATTTAATAAAAGAACATTAGTTAATTACTGTGTTACACATGTAACTGGGTACCCTGTTGCTCCATGTGAGTTTCTGTCAAGGTGACTATGGATATGATGAAGCAAATGAGTGTCATGGCTATTTATAATGTAATGCTTAGTGATAAAACGTTTTAAAACCCATACCCTCTGAGAAAGTAAGAAATATGACGACAATCATAGAACACATCAACGTGGTTCCTAAAACAATGTCAGGCTAACCAAAGATGCCCCAAGGTTAATATACTACTTAAGAGAGTTTCAATTAAGTTATTAAAATGGTCTAATATCTATTATTCTTTGAGAATGCATATCAGAATCAGTCCTGAGATTAATCATTAGGAGTGCATGATAGCGAAAATTTTTGATAAGGTCATGTTCCAAGAGTAATGAATATTAGTACGTAATAGTTATTAAGATTTCACGAGCTTTACCCCTTAGTAATATGAGAAAGTATACTAGTTAATCTTTGAAACCAACAAAGTTACTAATTTCAATAAGGTACTGCAGATCTGAAGATCTGAAGTTCTGAAAATTGTAGAAAAATGCTTTATAACCATGTATCTATAAATTTGGAAGCAAAATTTCAGTTAAGATCTTTATGATCTATTGAAATGAATGTTAAGATATTGTTTTCCTAATTCATTGTGAATCAGTTTTGGAAGCTTTTAAACAAATCCCCCTTGGACACTTAGGGTGATTCCCAAATTTAAACATTTTTGTTAGTGCATATAGTATGACAATTGCAGTGATAACTGTTCCAAATTAATTGCTTGAAAAAAGAGTGTATACAGACATGTTATGCAGTTTTCCAACTGTCTTCCTATGGGAAATAATGTATTTCAACATAAGTGTGTATTATTTTTTATTGTGCAGAGCAATTTTATTCTTAAATGTGTATTTTCATAATACATTGTAAAAATTTCTAGCTAATAATTTGTTAAATTTAGTCAAAGGAGCCTTCTGAGTGCCAAAAATGTTGAAGAGTAGGAAACTGAGAAAGTATTCTAAGTTAAATGCAGAGTTTCACCCAAAAGATCATGGATCAAAAAATTAATCTTGGCACTAAAAAATTGTTGATACATCTAGAATGAATACTTGATTGTACAGGTTATTAGTTTAAGTACACTGAGGGAAAGCAAAGTGGTTTATTATTTTGTTTTCCAAATTTGCAGATACATTGCCTTAATCCAGCATGGAAGTTTCTTGCTGTTTTCCCCAGTAAAGAAAGAAAACAAAAACTGGTTTGCACTCATAGTCTTCGAGTGAAACAAGGGATCTTTATCTCCAGTTTACTTTGTAGACGCTTGATTTAATAGCCTTTAATATTAGTATTCTGCCTTTTCCCCTTTGAAAAGCATATGAGGTTCCACCTGAAGGCCTACAAAGTGTTTGAGTTACATATAGGTGCACACAATTTCTTTAAAGCCAGATTGGTATCTTTGCCCCTGTGCTCCCTCAACGTGATTGAAAGTCTAGCTGTTTACTAATTTTATTTGCAGTGAAAAAAGTTTGGCTGAGTGAAAGGCTGAGGAATTGATTGCTAAATTAATATGATCCCCTGTGAAAGTGCTGATGATTTTAGGTGTCATTAATGTTGTGCATATTCCAAACATTTGAGGTGAAGGAACAGAGGCACTATACTGTTTAACTGCTCCATCCTGTGTCTCTACTGAAAGCAGTTCTAATTCTAAGCTGCAAGTGTGTGACACGAAGGGAACTGGCCTCATGGCTAGGTGATTATGCAGAGAATTTTAATAAAATTATAAAATGTATAATATCTATTATCCTTTGAGAAAGCAAATCAGCATCCATCCAGAGGTTGTTCGTGTGGAGTATTTGAAATGAGAGTAGACGATAATTATACTTCTACGAGTAAAGAGGATTAATGGATATGAGAGAATGGAGTACCTATAAGTCTGATTAGTTAGGTTGAGTTATAGCTGTTGTGTCGCTTCCCCTTTTCTAAATTCCCTGATGTTAGGTCTGTTTGAGTACGAGAATATTTGAGTGGTTTTTGGTAAATGTACAAATGTACACGAGTTAATTACCACGTTATACCTGCAACTGCGTACCCTGTGTTACTCAGTATGAATGTCAAGGTGACCAAGATTGTGATCAAGGAAGTGAACGTGATGGGTAGTTACTAAGTAAAGGTTGATGATAAATGGTTTCTTGCCCCCTACCCTTTGTGATAAAAGAAATATGTTGTTTATGATTTAAAGAAACTTGAATATTGAAGTGTTGGCCCTGAGAAAAAGAAATTTAGAGCCTCTACCATTAAAGTAATATGGTGCAGTGTGCCCTGCTTACTTGGAGAAAGGTGATTTCCAATCAACGTGGTTCCTAATGCCGTTTCAGGTCAACTAAATGAGTCCCAAAGTTGGTTACTACTTAAGGATTTTTGATTATGTTATTAAAATCTATTATACTTTGAGAAACCAAATGAGATCAGTTGAGTTCAGTAAAAGTAGACGACAGTTACACTATGAATGCCCTAAGGTTTAACAGGTAAAGTTGAGTTATTGCTAGTGTCTTTTCCCCTTCTGACGTTAGGTCTGTTGTAAGAGAACTTGAGTACTTTTTGGTAAATGTACAAATGAACACAAGTTAATTAGTACATTATACCCGTAACTGCGTCTCCTCTGTTACTCAGTATGACTGTCAAGATGACTGTGCTCCAGGAAGTGACGTGATGGCTAGTTACTATGTAAACGTTAATGAAATAAGGTTTCATGACCCCCACCCTTTGTGATAAAAGAAATGTGTTGCTTATGATTGTTGAAACTTGATTATTGAAGTGTTGGCCCTGCAAAAAACTTCTACCATTAAGGTAATATGGTACAGTACGCCCTCCCTAATTGAAAAAGGTGATTCTAGATCCATGTGGTTCCTAATGCAGTTTCTGAGAATTAAATGAGCCCAACGTTAGTTTACTATTTAGAGTTTTGATTATGTTATTAAAATGGAATAATATCTGTTATTCTTTGAGGAAGCAAATGAGAATCAGTCAAAGAATCACTAAGAGTGGATGATAATTGCAGTTCTACGAGCAAAGAGGAAAGAGAGGTTGGTTTGAAAAGAGGTCGTTGAATGTCCCAAGGTTTGACTGATAAAGTTGAGATATTGCTACAGTGTCTTTTCCCCTTTTAAGAAGCTCCTGATGTTATGTCTGTTCAAGTATGAGAATATTTGAGTGCTTTTTGGTAAATGTACTGATGTACACAAGTTAATTAGTGTATTATACCCATAACTGCATACCCTCTGTTATTCAGTACGAGTGTCTGTGTAGGTGACTAAGGTTGTGATCAAGGAAGTTAATGTTACTACGTAAAGGCTAACGAAAAGTTTTCGTGATCCCTACCCTTTGAGAGAAAACAAAGATGTTGTTTATGATTGAAAGAAACTTGAATTTGGAAGTGTTGGCCCTGTGAAAAACAAATGCAGACCTTCTACCATTAAGTTAGTATGGCACAGTATGCCCTTCCTACTTGAGAAAGGTGATTTCACATCAACGTGGCTCCTAATGCAGTTTCAGGTGAACCAAATGAGTCCCAAAGTTAGTCTGCTACTTAGAGAGTTTTGATTATGTTATTCAAATCTGATATAGTTTGAGGAACCAAATGAGAATCAGTCAAGAGTTCAGTAACAGTAGACGATAATTACAGTGCTGCGAGCAAAGAGGAGTATTGGATATGAGAAGGGTTGGTTTGAAGAGATAGAATTGAATGCCCTAACATTGGACAAAAGTGAACATTGGTACGATGTAGCTTCCCCTTAGTCCCGTATGTTAGATCTGTTTGAGTGAGAGAATATTTGAAATATTTTGGATGATTGTTTAAAAGAGCACAAGTGACTTACTGCGTTATACATGTAACTGTGTCCCCGGTTGCTCAGCATGTGTTTCTGTCGAGGAGACTAAGGTTATGATCAAGCAAAGGAGTGTGATGTCAAGTTACAATGTAATGCTTAGTGATAAAACATTACTAGAGCCCTACTCTGAGAAAGTACGAAATATGACGTCAATCATTGAAAGATACATTAATATTAAAGTGTTTGTCATGAGACAAGCTAAAGCAAAGCTTCAGTCGGTAAGGTAATATGGTACATCAGTCCGTTTCTTCCTGAGAAAGGTATTTTCACGTCAACATGGTTCCTAAAAGAATGTCACGTTAACCAAAGAAGCCGCAAGATTAGGTTACTCTTAGACAGTTTCGATTAAATTATTAAAATGGTCTAATATCCATTATTCTTTGAGAAAGCATATCAGAATCAGTCCAGAGATTAATCTTTAGGGGTGCATGAAAGCAAAAGTAATAGGGGCAGTTCCACAAGTAATGAGTATTACTATGTAAAAGTTTATCAGATTTCACGATCTTTACCCTTTAGTAATGTGAGAAAGTATATTAGTTAATCTTTGCATCCAACAAACAAAGTTACTAATTGCATTAAGGTAATGCATCTGTGAAAATCCAAAATTCATAAAAAAATCTGTTGAAACCATATACCTATTTTCAAATGTTTTGAAGCTAAATTACAATTAAGATTTTTATGATCTATTCAAATTAATTGTAGACATTCTATGTCCAATTCGTTGTGAATCAGTTTTGAAAGTTTTTAAACAAATCCTCTTTGGCCACTTACAATGATTCCCTAGTTTAAGCTTTCTTGTTAGTGTATATGGTATGAGAATTGGAGTGGTAACAGTTCAAAATTAATTGCTTGAAAAAGAGTGTTTGTGTACAAACATATTAGACAGTTTTTCAACTGTGTCCCTGTGAGAAATGATGTATTTCAACATAAGTGTGTATTATTTTTTATTGCACAGAGCAAGTCTTTAGAGTTATTTTCATAACTGATTGTAAACATTTCTAGCTAATAATTGGTTAAATATGGTCTCAGGAGCCTTTTGAATGCCAAAAATGCTGAAGAGTAGAACATTGAGAAAGTATTTCCAGTTAAATGCAGAGTTTCACCCCAAAGGTCATGGATCAAAAAATTAATTTTGGTGCTTAAAAATTGATTTATATAGAACAAAGGTATGCATGTTATTAGTTTAAGGAAAATAAAAACACTTTCATATTTTGTTTACCTAATTTTGCAGATACATTGCCTTAATCCAGTATGGCACTTACCCCCTGTTTTCCATGATAAAGTAAGATAACAAAGGTTTCATCTTCATCCTACGCAAGTCTTTGAATGTTACAGATGCGCACAATTTCTTTAAGCCAGATTGATACTTTTGACCCTCTGCTCCCACAATGTGATTGAAAGTATAGCTGTCTTTTAATTTGATTAATAGTGAAGAAAGAGCATATTGGCTAAGTGAAAGGCTGAAGAACTGATTGCTAAATTAATATGATGCCCATTCTCTGTGAAAGTGCTGACGATTTTAGGTGTGGATAGCGGATTTAATATTACAAATGTTTGAGGTGGAGGAACATGCGCGTTCATCCCATTTCTCTACTGAAAGCAATTCTAATTCTAAGCTGCCAGTGTTTGACATGAAGGGAAATGGCCCCATGGCTAGGTGATAATGTGAGAATTTTAATAAAATTAGTGGCATGTATAATATCTATTATCCTTTGAAAAAGCAAATCAGATTCTGTACAGAGGTTGTTCATGAGGAGCATTTGAAATGAGAGTAGACAATAATTATACTTTTATGAGCAAAGGGGAGTATTGGCTTGAAAAGAAGGAATCTAGTACCTAAAGGTTTGATTAAGTTGAGCTTTTTAGAAGTACCTGATGTTAGGTCTGTTTGAGTAAGAGAGTTCAGTTCCTTTTGGCAAATGTACAAATAAATGTGCACAAGTTAATTACTGCATTTAACTCCTAACTGTATCCCCTCTTTCTGAGTGTGAGTTTCTGTCAAGGTGACTAAAGTTTTGGTTGAGGAAGTGAACATGATGTGTAATTGGTATGTAAAGCTTAATGGCCGACCCCTGCCCATGAATAATACTTCAATTTTGAAATGTAGTCCTGAGAAAAACAAATGCAAAGGTTCTACCATTAAGTTAATATGATACAGTAGCCATCCCTACTTGAAAGGTCATTTTACATCAACATGGTTCTTAATCCCATTTCAGATGAACTAAATGTGTCCCAAGGTTAGTTTACTACTTAAAGAGTTTTGATTATGTTAATAAAATGGAGGTATATCTATTACACTTTGTGCAAGCAAGTCGGAATCAGTCAAGAGGTCAGTAAAAGTAAACAATAATTACAGATCAATGAGCAAAGAGGAATATTGGATATGAGAGGTTGGTTTGAAAGGAAAGAATTTAATGTCCTAACGTTTGATTGGTAAAGATGAGTTATTGCTAATGTGTCTTCCCATTTTGAAAGGTTGCTGATGTTAGATGTGTTTGAGTAAGAGAATATTTAAGTACATTTTCGGTAAATGTGCAAATGTACACAAGCTAATTACTGTGTTACACCCTCTGTTATTCAGTATGAGTGTCTGTCAAGGTGACTAAGGGTGTGATCGGGGAAGTGAACTGATTACTAGTTACTGCGTAAAGGTTAATGATAAAAGGTTTCATGACCCCTACCCTTTGAGTTAACATAAGTATGTTATTGATTGAAAAAACTTGAATATTGAAGTGTTGGCCCTGAACTTCTACCATTAAGGTAATTGGCCTCACTAATTGAGATAGGTGGTTTCACACCAACGTGATTCCTACTGCGGTTTCAGGTGAACTGAATGAGCTCCAAGGTTAATTTACTGCTTAGAGAGTTTCATGTTATTATTACAGAGTAATATGTATTATACTTTGAGTAAGCAATTGAGAACTGAGTTTAGTAAGAGTACACGAAAATTACAGTTCTCCGAGCAAAGAGGATTATTGGGTATGAGAGAGGCTGGTTTGGAAAGATAGAAATGAGTACCCCAAAGTTTGATTGGTTATTGCTAGTGTCCTTTCTCCATTTGAAAGGTCCCTGATGGTAGTTCTGTTTGGATTAGAACATATTTGAGTACACTTTGGTAAATGTACAAAAGTACACGTTATTTACTGCGTTCACCCATAACTGCGTCCTCTCTGTTACTCAGTATGAGTGTCTGTTAAAGTGACTAAGGTTGTGATCGAGGAAGTGAACATGATGGGTAGTTACTGCATAAAGGCTAATGATAAAAGGTTTCATGACCCCTGCTCTTTGAGGTAAAAGAAATACATTGCTTATGATTGAAATAAACCTGAATGTTGAAGTATTGGCCCTGAGAAAAATAAATGTAGAGCTTCTACCATTAAGGTAATATGGTGCAGTGCACCCTACCTACTTGAGAAAGGTGATTTCAGATCAATATGATTCATAATGTGGTTTCAGGTGAACTACCTAAGCCCCAAAGTTAGTTTACTACTAACAGAGTTTCGAATGTGTTATTTAATTGGAGTAATAACTATTATACTTTGAGCAAGCAATGAGAATCAGTCAAGAGGTAGGTAAGCGTAGACAATAATTACAATTCTAGGAGGAAAGAGGAGTATGGGATATGAGAGGTTGGTTTGAAAAGAAAGAATTGAATGCCCTAACGTTTGATTGTTATAGTTAAATTATTTATGGTGTCTTTTCCCCTTTCGAAAGGTCCCTTATGTTAGGTGTGTTTGAGTAAGGTAATATTTGAGTACTTTGTCGTTCATGTACAAATGTCCACTAGTAATTTACTGCGTTATACCCATAACCGTGTCAAGGTGGCTAAGGTTGTGATCAAGGAAGTGAACACGATGGCTAGTTACTACGTAAAGGTTAATGATAAAAGGTTTCATTATCCCTACCCTTTGAGATGAAAGAAATACATTGCTTATGATTGAAATAAACCTAAATGTTGAAGTATTAGCCCTGAGAAAAACAAATGTAGAGCTTCTACCATTAAGGTAATATGGTGCAGTGCACCCTCCCTACTTGAGAAAAGTGATTTCAGATCAGTATGGTTCCTAATGTATTTTCAGGTGAACTAAATGAGCCTCAAGGTTAGTTCACAACTTAGAGAGTTTTTATTATGTTTTTAAACTGGAGTAGTATCTATTGTGCTTTGAGAATGGAAATGAGAATCAGTCAGGACTTCAGTAAGTGTGGATGATAATTACAATTCCACGAGCAAAGAGGATTATTGGATATGAGAGAGGTTGGTGTGAAAAAAGGGAATTGAATGCCCTAACGTTTGAATTGTAAAGTTGAGTTATTGCTATGCTGTCTTTTCCCCTTTTGAAAGATCCCTGATGTTAGGTCTGTTTGAGTAAGAGAATATTTGAGTAGTTAATTACTGCATTATAACCGTTACTGCGTCCCTTTTGTTACTCAGTATGAGTGTCTGTCAAGGTGACTAAGTTTGTGATCTAGAAAGTGAACGTGATGCCTAGTTACTACGTAAAGGTTAATCTTAAAAGGTTTCATGACCCCTATGCTTTGAAATAAGAGAAATATGTCCATGATTAAAAGAAACCTGAAGTGTTCACCCTGAGAAAAACAGACTGATTGAGATAGGTGATTTCACATCAATGTGGTTCCTAATGCGGTTTCAGGCGAAATGAATTAGCCCCAAGGTTAGTTTAGTACTTGGAGAGTTTTTTTGTTGTTATTAATATGGAGTAACATGTATTTTGCTTTGAGAAAGCAATTGAGAATCAGTCGAGTTCAGGAAGAGTACACAATAATTGCAGTTCTACGAGCAAAGATGAGTATTGCTTATGAGAGAAGTTGGTTTGAAAAGAAGGAATTGAATGCCTTAATGTTTGCCTGGTAAGGTTGAGTTATTGCTACAGTGTCTTTTCCCCTTTTAGAAAGTCCCTGATCTTGGTTCTGTTTGAGTAAGAGGACGTCTGAAATCTTTTGGATGATTGTTTTAAAGAACACAACTTGCTGCATTATACATGTAACTTCGTTCCCGATTGCTCCGTATGTGTTCCTGTCAAGGTGACTAAGGTTATGATCAAGGGAATGAGTCTATTTACAACGTAGTGGTTAGTGATAGAATGTTTCAGGACCCCTACCCTTTGAGAAAGTAAGAAATATGACATCAATCATTGAAAGATACATGGACGTTAAAGTATTTGCCATTAGAAAAACAAAAGCAAAGCTTCGATCAGTAAGGTGATATGACACACTTGGCTCTTTCTTCATGACAAAGGTATTTTCACGTCAGCGTGGTTCCTAAAAGTTTCAAATTAACCAAATAAGCCCCAAGGTTAGGTTACTACTTAGAGGTATTTCATTAAATTATTAAAATGGTCTAAAAACTAGTATTCTTTGACAAAGCATACAAGAATCAGTCCAGAGATTAATCATTGGTAGTGCATGAAAGCGAGAGTCATTGATAAAGGCAGTTAAATGAACAATGAGTATTACTATGTAAAAGTTAATCAGATTTCAGAATCTTTACCCTTTAATAATGTGAGAAAGTATATTAGTTTATCTTTGAAACCAAGAAACACACAAGTTACTAATTCCATTAAGGTAATGCATCTGTGAAAATCCAAAAATTGTACCAAAATCTTTTGAAACCATATACCTATTAGCATAAGTTTGAAAGTTTGGAAGTTAAGATTTTTATGAACTATCAAAATTAATATGAAGATATTCTTTTCCTTAATTTATTGTGAATCAGTTTTGCAAGTTTTGTAAGAAATCCCCTTGGACACTTAAATTTAAACGTCTTTGTTAGTGTATGCAGTGATAAGAGTTGCAAATTTATTGCTTGAAAAAAGAGAGTATCCAGACATGTTAGTTTTCCAACTGTCCCTCTGTGAGAAATAATGTATTTCAACCTAAGTGTGTGATTTTTATTATCGAGAGCAAGTCTTAAAAGTGTATTTCCATAACTCATTGTAAAAATTTCTAACTAATAATTTTTTATATATTGTGTTAGGTGGCTTGTGAATGCCTAAAAATGCTGAAGAGTAGGAAATTGAGAAAGTATTTTTAGTTCAATGCAGAATTTCACCCTAAAGCTCATCGATCTAGGTGTTTAAAGATTGATGATACAAATTGAACAAAGGAATGCATGATTGTACATGTTATTAGTTTAAACACTGAGGGAAAGTAAAATAGTTCAATATTTTGTTTACCAAATTTTGCAGATGCATTGCCTTAACCCTGGAAGTGACTCCCTGTTTTTCCTGACAAAGAATGAAAACAAATTAGAACGACTCATAGATTTCAAATGAAGCAAAGGATCTTCATGTCCAGGTTATTTTTTAGAGGTTTGATTGGTGGCATATAATAGTAGTATTCTGCCTTTTCCCCCTTGAAAAAGCATGTGAGGTTTTACCTGAGGGCCTACATGTCTTTGAATGTTGGAGTTACATACAGATACACACAATTTCTTTAAGCCAGTTTGGTATCTTTGACCCTCTGCTCCCTAAAGGTGATTGAAGGTTTATCTGTCCATTTGATTTGAAGCGCCCATTGAAGAGCCCATTGGCTAAGTGAAAGGCTGAAGAGTTGATTGCTAAATTAATATGATGCCCCATTCCCTGTGAAAGCACTCATGATTTTAGCTGTGGATAACATGGTTGATATTGCAGATGTTTGAGGTGAAGGAACAGACGCATTGTACCGTAACTCCTCCAATACGTTCCTTTAATGCAAGCAATTGCAATTCTAAGCTGCAAATGTTAGACATGAAGGGAAATGGCCCCATGGCTAGGTGATTATGTAGAGAATTTTAATAAGGTCAGTAGAATGTATGATATTTATTATCCTTTAGGAAGGCAAATCAGTCCAGAGGTTGTTCATGAGGAGTATTTGAAATGAGAGTAGACGATAAGTACACTTCTTCGACCAAAGAGGATTAGTGAATGTGAGAATAGATGGTTTGAACAGAAGGAATTGTGTACAGAAAGGTTTGAAGAATTAGGATGAGTTATAGCTATTGTGTCTCTTTCCCTTTTAAGAAGTCCCTGATGTTAGGTCTGTTTGAGTAAGAGAATATTTCAGTAGTTTGTGGTAAATGTACAATTGTGCATGAGTTACGTTATACCAGTTACTGCATCCCTTCTGATACTAAGTATGTCTGTCAAGGTGACTGAGTTTGTGATTTAGAAAGTGAACGTGATGGCTAGTTACTACGTAAAAATTAATGTTAAGGTTTCATGACCCCTATGCTTTTAAATAAAAGAACCATGTTCATGATTGATAGAAACTTAAGTATTGAGGTGTTCTCCCTGAGAAAAACAAATGCAGAGCTTCTAGCATTAGGGTAATATGCTACAGTACACCCTCCCTGATTGAGATAGGTAATTTCACATCAGTGTGGTTCCTAATGCGTTGAGTAAGAGAATATCTGAATTCTTTTTGGTAAATGTACAAATGTATACAATTACTGCGTTATACCCATAACTGCATCGCGTTATACCCATAATTGCATCCCCTCTGCTACTCAGTATGAGTTTCTATCATGGTGGCTAAGGTTGTGATGAAGGAAGTGAATGTGGTGGCTAGTTACTACCTAAAGGTTACTGATAAAAGGTTTCATGACACCATTTGAAATAGATGAAATATGCTGTTTATGATTGAAAGAAGCTTGAATATTGAAGTGTTGGCCCTGAGAAAACAAATGTAGAGCTTCTACCATTAAGGTAATATGGTGCAGTTTGCCCTCCCTACTTGAGAAAGGTGATCTCACACCTACGTGGTTCCCAATGCAGTTTCAGGTGAACTAAATGAGCCCCAAGTTTAGTTCACTACTTAGAGAGTTTTGATTGTTTTTAAAATGGAGTAATTGAGAAAGCAAATGAGAATCAGTCAAGAGTTCAGTAAGAGTAGACAGTAGTTACGAGCAAAGACTAGAATTGGATATGAGAGAAGTTGGTTTGCAAGGAAGGAATTGAATGCCCTAATGTTTGATTGGTAAAGTTGAGTTATTGCTACAGTGTCTTTTTGCCTTTTGAAAGGTCCCTGATGTTAGGTCTGTTAGAGTAGGAGAATATTTGAAATCTTTTTAATGATTGTTTTAAAGAACACAACTTACTGCGATACACATGTAGCTGTGTCCCCTGTTGCTCCGTACGAATGTCTTTTAGTGGCTATTTACAATGTAATTTGTAGTGATAAAACATTTCAAGACCCCCTACCCTTTGAGAAAGTAAGATATATGACCTCAATCATTGAGAGATACATGCATATTAAAATGTTTGCCATGAGACAAAAAAGCTTAGATCAATGAGGTAATATGGTACACTTGGCCCCTTTCTTTCTCAGAAAGGTAATTTCACGTCAACTGAGTCCTAAAAGAGTACTGGGTTAATCAAAGAAGACCCAAGGTTAGGTTTCTGCTTAGAGTTTTGATTAAATCATTAAAATGGCCTAGTAACTATTATTTATTCTTTGAGAAAGCACATGAGAATCTGTCCAGAGATAAATCATGAGTGCATGAAAGCGAAAGTTTAGGGCAGTTCCACAAGTAAGGAGTTGGCAGGTTGTCACAGTAGCTTAATGGTTAGAGTATCCATCTGGTAAGCAGACAGACTGTGGTTCAAATCCCTGCTGTGGCATTGAATTTTTCATTTCCAATTCTACCTCTCATTACTCCATAAAAGTTAATCAGATTTCAGGATCTTTACCCTTTATTAATGTGAGAAAGTATATTAGTTAATCTTTGAAAACAACAATCACAGAAGTTACTAATTGCATTAAGATAATGCATCTGTAAAAATCCAAAACTGGTACAAAAATCTTTTGAAACCATAGACCTATTTGCATAAGTTTGGAAGCTAAATTTCAATTAAGATTTTTATGAACTATTCAAATTAATGTTAAGATACACCTTTTCCTAATTCATTGTGAATCAGATCTGCAATTTTGAAACAATTCCCTCTTGGACACTTAAATTTGAACATTTTTGTTAGTATATATAGTATGACAATTGCAGTGGTAAAAGTTCCAAATTAATTGCTTGGAAAAAGAGTGTTAGTTTTCCAACTGTCTCCCTGTGAGAAGTAATATATTTCAGCATAAGTTTGTATTTTTTATTGTACAGAGCAAGTGTTAAATATGTATTTTCATAACTCATTGTAAAATTTCTAGCTAATAGTTCGTTAAATATTGCCTAAGCAGGCTTGTGAATGCCAAAAAATGCTGATGAGTAGCAAATTGAGAAAGTATTTTAAGTTAAATGCTGAGTTTCACCCTAAAGATCATGTATCTGAAAATTAATCTTGGTGATTAAAAGCTGATGATTCAGATCGTACAAATGTATGATTGTACATGTTATTAGTTTAAGTACACTGAGGGAAAGTGACAGTTTAATACTTTGTTCACCAAATTTTGCAGATGCATTGCCTTAATCCAGTAGGGAAGATACTCCCTCTTTTCCCTGATAAAGAAAGAAAACAAATAAGAAAATCTTGTTTGCACTCGTCTTTCAAGTGAAGCAAAGGATCTATATACCCAGGTTATTTTGTAGACTTTTGATTGAAAGCGTTTAATTAGTATTCTGCACTTTCCCGTTTGAAAAAGTATATGAGGTTTCACCTAAGGGCCTACATAAGTCTTTGAATGTTTGAATTACATAGATGCACACAATTTCTTTAAGCCAGATTGGTATCTTTGACCCTCCACTCCCACAATGTGATTGAAAGTCTAGCTATTTGATTTGAAGCGAACAAAGAGCCTATTGGCTAAGTGAAAGGCTGAAGCATTGATCGCTAAATTAATATGATGCCCCATCCCCTTAGAAAAGTTCATGATTTTAGGTGTGGATAACATGGTGGATGTTAGAAATCCTTGAGGTGTAGGAAAGACACATCGTACTGCATCATTGAAAGCAATTGTAATTCTAAGCTGCAAGTGTGTGCTACATGGGGAAATGGCCCCATGGCTAGGTGATTATGCAGAAAATTAGAATAAAATTTGTTGAATGTACAATATCTATTATCCTTTTGGAAAGCAGATGGGTAACACTCCACAAGTTGCTCATGAGGAGTTTTTGAAATGAGAGTAGACGATAATTACATTTCTACGAGCAAAGAGGATTATTGGATATGAGTGGATGGTTTGAACAGAAGGAATTGAGTAGCTAAAGGTTTGATTTGTTAGGTTGAGTTACAGCTATGGTATCTCTTCCCATTTTAAGAAGTCCCTGATCTTAGGTCTGTTTGAGTAAGAGAATATCTGAATTCTTTTTGGTAAATGTAGGTGACTTAAGGTAATTAAGGAAGTGAACGTGATGGCAAGTTACTACCCTTTTAGATAAAAGAAATATGTTGTTGATGATTGAAAGAAACTTGAATATTGAAGTGTTGGCCCTGAGAAAAACAAATGTAGAGATTCTAGCATTAAGGTAATATGGTACAATAAACCCTATCTAATTGGGATAGGTGATTTCACATAAACATGATTCCTAACGCGGTTTCAGGTGAACTGAATGAGCCCCAAGGTTAATTTACTGGATAGAGAGTTTTGATTGTTAGTAATACAGAGTAATATGTATTTCACTTTGAGTGAGCAGTTGAGAGAATCAGTCAAGAGTTCAGTAAGAGTACACGATAATTACAGTTCTACGAGCAAAGAGGGGTATTGGATATGAGAGGTTGATTTGCAAAGAATTTGCATGCCCTAATGTTTGATTGGTAAATTTGAGTTATTCCAATGGTCTTTCCCCTTATGAACGGTCCCTGAAGTTAGATCGTTTTTGACTACAAGAATATTGAGTAATTTTTGGTAAAAGTACAAATGTTCATGAGTTAATTACTGCATTATACCCGTAACTGCGTCCCCTCTGTTACTCAGTATGAGTGTCTTCTGTGAAGGTGGCTAAGGTAGTGATTAAGAAATTGAACGTGATGGCTAATTACTATGTAATTATGATAAAAGGTTTCATGGCCCCTACCCTTTGAGTTATAAGAAATATGTTTTTTATGATTGAAAGAAATTTGAATATTGATGTGTTGCCCTGAGAAAAACAAATGTAGTGTGTCTATCCTTAAGGTAATATGGTGCAGCATGCCCTCCCAATTTGAGAAAGGTGGTTTCACATTGTGGTTCCTAATGCAATTTCAGATGAATGAATGAGCTCCAAGGTTAGGTTACTACTTAGAGTTTTGATTATGTTATTAAAATGGAGTAATATCTATTACACTTTGAGAAAGCAAATGAGAGTTCGGTGAGCATAGACGATCATTATGGTTCTACGAGCAAAGAGGAGTGTTGGTCTGAGAGAGATTGGTTGCAAAAGAAAGATTTGAACACCCTAAAGTTTGATTGGTAAAGTTGAGTTATTGCTACAGTATCTTTGCCCCTTTTGAAAGTTCCTGATGTAAGGTCGTTTGTAGTAAGAGAATATTTGAGTAATTTTTGGTAAATGTACAAATGTGCATGAGTTAATTTCTGCGTTATACCCATAACTGCGTCTCCTCAGTTACTCAGTATGAGTGTCTGTCAGGTGACTAAGGTTGTCATCAAGGAAGTGAACATGATACTAGTTTCTATGTAAAGGTTATTGATTAAGGGTTTCATGACCCCTACCCCTTGAGATGAATGAAATACGTTGTCAATGATTCAAAGGAAACACGTCAATGATTCAAAGGAAACTTGAAGATTGTAGTGATGGCCCGGAGACAAACAAATGCAAAGCTTCTACCATTAAGGTAACATGGTACAATACACCCTCACTGCCTGAGAAAGGTGATTTCACATCAACATGGTTCCTAATGTGGTTTTGGGTGAACCGAATGGTGGTAATGGTTAGTTTGGTACTTAGCTTTGGTTATTTTATTAAAATGGAGTAATATCTATTATACTTTTGAAGCAAATGAGAACAAGTCAAGGGTGCAGTAAGAATAGGCAATAATTACAGTTCTACGAGCAAAGAGGAGTATTTGATTTGAGAGACGGTTTGAAAAGAAGGAATTGAATGCCCTAATGTTTGATTGGTAAAGTTAAGTAATTGCTATGGTGTCCTTTCCCCTTATGTAAGGTCCCTTGTTATAGGTCTGTTTGGGTAAGAGAATATTTGGGCATGTTTTGGTAAATGTGGTAATTACTGCGTTATACCCGTAACTGCATCCCTTCTGTTATTCTGTGTGAGTGTCAAGGTGACTAAGGTTGTGATCAAGGAAGTGAACATGATGGCTAGTTACTGCGTAAAGGTTAATGATAAAAGGTTTCATGACCCCTACCCTTTGTGATTAATGAAATATGTCCTTTATGATTGAAAGAAACTTGAATATTGAAGTGTTGGCTGTGAGAAAAACAAGTGTAGAGCTTCTACCATTAAGGTAATATGGTAAGAGTGAGGGAAAGTTGATTTCACATCAACGTTGTTCGTAATTCGGTTTAGGGGGAACTGAATGAGCCCCGAGGTTAGTTGAGTTTTGATTTTGTTATTAAAATGAAATAATATTTATTATACTTTGAGGAAGAAAATGAGAATCAGTGAGTTCAGTAAGACTAGACAATGATTACTGTTCTACGAGCAAAGCCAGTGTTGGATATGAGACAGGTTGGTTTGAAAAGAAGGAATTGAATGCCCTAAGGTTTGATTGGTAAAGTTGAGTTATTGCTATGGTGTCTTTTCCCCTTTAAAAAAGTCCATGATCTTGGATCTGTTTGAGTAAGAGGATATTTGAAACATTTGTATTATTGCATTAAGAGCACAAGTTACTCACTCTGTTTTGCATGTAACTGCATCCCCTGTTCCTCTGCATGGGGTTCTTTCAAGATACTTCAGTTATGATCAGTCAAATGAGTGTGATGGCTAATTACAATGTAAGCTTACTGATAAAACCCCTACCCTTTGAGAAAGTAAGCCATATGGCATCAATCATTGAAAGATACATGAATATTAGTGTTTGACATGAGAAAAAGAATAGTAAAGGTCTCATCAGTAAAGTTATATGGTATACTAGGCCACTTTCTTCTAATTAAGGTAATTTCACATTAACGTGATTCCTAAAAGTTTCAGGTTAACCAAAGAAGCGCCAAGCTTTGATTACTACTTCGAGAGTTTCAACTAAGTCATTAAAAATGGTGTGAAGTCTAATATTTTTTAAGAAAGTATATCAGATTCAGTCCAGAGATTAATCATCAGGTGTGTATGAAAGCGTGTGTGATAGATTAGGGCAGTTCCACGAGTAATAGGTATTACTACATAATAGTTAATCAGATTTCATGATCTTTACCCTTTAATAATGTGAGGAAGTATATTATTTAATTTTTAAGGGCCTGTATTACAATCTCCGGTTACTAGCCATGGTTTGTTACCTCTCTGTTATCACTAACTGATGGTTAGGCTCGGTGCCTCGTATTACAAACTCAATTTGACTGTAGGTTTGTTATCCTGAAGATTATGATGCCCTGAGAGCAGTTGGTAACATTTTCCACTAGGCTTTTGCTGCGTTTGCAACGCTATCTCGTGGGTAAAGCACATCACAGATGTGTGGGATGGTTTGAAGATTTGTACACATTGCATAACCTAAAAATAGCTTCTGTTTTATTCACTCTTCATTCAGAACCTTGAAGTGCTTTGAAGAAGTGCAAAATTATTGTGTCCACAATGAATATAATGAACGTTTACTATTTAAAAGGTAATTGTTCTGCCCACAATGAATAACATGCAACATTAGTTAAAGATAATGATCTTGTTCCGCATGTTTTTGAACTTGTGTACCTACATATTGTATAGTTTTCCGTGTATTTTCTGTTCACAAAATGTGTAATATGCCATGCTCTGTTATTACATTTGCGTTCGTTAAAACGTGGTGCCGATGTAATGAAAATCACACAAAACATTGTATTGTTTGTGTCAATCCACTACACTTACTGGGCTCTAGAATTATATTTCCCTAACCTAATGGCCATCAAGAAATACCTACAATTTATGTTGGTTTAATTTATTTCATTTTAAGAATGTCATGAATATACAAATATGCTGGTATAATGTTATATACGTTCTGAAAACTGCCTTTCTGTCGTAAATTCTATTCAATGCCTTATTTCCGCTAAAATTCCGGATGTCGAAGCTTTTGATAACCTGTATATTTGTTGGAAATCTTCCACGTTCACTCCTCGAAATTATCTTTGCACATTCTGAATCTCTTCGCTCTTGTATTAAATAAATGCTGAGCCAGCATTTCATCTTCAGAGTCGCTGTGGACATACAATTGTGATAGGAGGTACACCATTTTTGTGTGTGAAACACGAGTAAACTCCAAGTTAACGCACTAACCCCTACTTGAGGTTGCGGTTAGTGTACCTCCAGGAATAAATCTCAGTTAGCCCTTAGCCGAAGGTCGTAATACTGACATCTGGGTGTAACTTCAAGTTAACTGTTAACCAAAACCTTAACCGGAGATCGTAATACAGGCCCTAAAACCAACAAACACAGAAGTTACTAATTGCATTAAGGAAATGCATCTGTGAAAATCCAAAAATGGTACAAAAATCTTTTGAAACCATATACCTATTTGCATAAGTTGGAAGCTAAATTTCAATTAATATTTTTATGAACTATCCTAATTAATGCTAAGATACTCTTTTCCTAATTCATTGTGAATCAGTTTCCAAGTTTTGAAACTAATCCCCTTGGACTCTTTAAAAACGTTTTGTTAGTGTATGACGGTGGTAAGAGTTCCAAATTTATTGCTTGAAAAAAGTGTGTGTCTAGACATGTTAGACAGTTCCAACTGTCTCCCTGTGAGAAATAATTTATTTCAACATAAGTGTGTTTTTTATTGTGCAGAGCAAACCTTAAATGTGTATTTTCATAACTCATTGTAAAAATTTTAAGTAAGAATTTGTTAAAATTTGTCTAAGGAGGCTTGTGAATGCCAAGAAATGCTGAAGAGTAGGAAATTGAGAAAGTATTTTAAGTTAAAATGCAGAGTTTCACCCTAAAGTGCACGGATCAAAAAATTAATCTTGGTACTTAAAAATTGATGATACAGATTCAACCAAGGAATGCATAATTGTACATGTTATTAGTTTAAGTAGAGTGAGGGAAAGTAAAACAGTTTAAAATTTTGTTTACCAAATTTCACAGATGCATTGCCTTAATTCATTATGGAAGTTACTCCCTGTTTTCCCTGATAAAGAAAGGAAACAAGCAAAAAAATGGATATGCACTCCTAGTCCTTCAAGAGAAGCAAAGGATCTTTAGGCCCAGGTTATTTTGTAAATGTTTGATAGCATTTGATAGTAGCATTCTACCTCTTCCCCTTTGAACAAGCATATGAGGTTCCACCTGAGGGCCTACATCAGTCTTTTGAATGTTTGAGTTACATACAGATGCACACAATTTCTTCAAGCCAGATTGCTATCTTTGACCCTCTGCTCCCACAATATAATTGAAAGTCTCTCTGTCTATTAATTTGATTTGAAGCGAAGAAAGAGCCTATTGGCTAAGAGAAAGACTGAAGCATTGATTGCTAAATTATTATGATGCCCCATCCCCTGTGAAAGCGCTAATGATTTTAGGTGTGGATAATGTGGTGGATATTAGAAATGTTGAGCTGAAGAAACAGAGACGTTATACTGTTTCACTCCTCCATCCTGTTTCTCTACTGAAAGCAATTGTAATTCTAAGGTGAAAGTGTTAGACACGAAGGGTAATGGCCTCATGGCTAGGAGATTATGTAGAGAATTTTTATAAAATTAGTAGAATGTGTAATACCTATTGAGAAATTTGGATTGAGAAAGCAAATGGGAATCAGTCCAGAGGTTGTTCGTGAGGAGTATTTGAAATGGGAGTAGACGATATTTACACTTCTACGATCAAAGAGGAATATTAGATATGAGTGTAGATGCTTTGAAAAGCAGGAAGTGAGTACCTAAAGGTTTGATTAGTTAGGTTGAGTAATAGCTACAGTGTCTTTTTTTCCTTTTTAAAGTTCCCTGATGTTAGATGTGTTTGACTAAGAGAATGAGTAATTTTTAGTAAATGTACAAATGTACACAAGCTAATTACTACATTATACCTGTAATAACTTCCCCTCTGTTACTCAGTATGAGTGTCTGTCAAGGTGACTAAGGTTGTGATCAAGGAAGTGAATGTGATGGCTAGTTACTGTGTAAAGGTTAATGAATAAAAGGTTTCATGACCCCTACCCTTTGAGATGAAAGAAATATGTTGCTTATGATTGATAGGAACCTGAATACTGGGGTATTGGCCCTGAGAAAAACAAATGTAGAGCTTCTGAGATGTGCACCCTCCGTAGTTGAGAAGGGTGATTTCATGCCGTGGTTCCTATTGCACTTTCAGGTGAACTAAATGAGCCCCAAAGTTAGTTTACTACTTAGAGTTTTAATTGTTATCAAAATGAAGTAATATCTATTATACTTTGAGAAAGTAAATGAGAATCAGTCAAAAGTTCAGTAAGAGTAGATGATCGTTACAGTTCTATGAGCAAAGAGGAGTATTGGATATGAGACAGGTTGGTTGGAAAAGAAGGAATTGAATGCCCTAAAGTTTGATTGGTTAAGCTGAGTTATTGCTACAGTGTTTTTTCCATTTTTGAAAGGTCCCTGATGTTAGGTCTGTTTGAATAAGAGAATAATATGAGTATTTTGTGGTAAATATACAAATGCACACGAGTTAATTACTGCGTTATACCCGTAACTGCATCTCCTCTGTTACTCGGTATGAGTATCTCTGAAGGTGACTAAGGAGGTGATGAAGGAAGTGAATGTGATGGCTAGTTACTACGTAAAGCTAATGATAAAAGGTGTCATGAACCCTACCCTTTAAGATGTGCCGAGCTTCTACTATTAAGGTAATATGATGCAGTGCGCCCTGACTTCTTGAAAATGGTGATTCCACATCAACATGATTGCTCATGTGGTTTCAATCAAGAGTGGATGATTAGCACACTTCTGTGAGAAATGAGGAGTATTTCTTTTAAGAGTGGATAGTTTGAAAACTTTCTAATGAGTTCTTGTTGAAATTGAGTACCTAAAGGTTTGATTGGTGAACTAGAGTTACTACTAGAGTGCCTCCTCTCCTGTTATAAAGTCCCTGATATTAGGTCTGTTTGAATAAGTGAATATTTGAATTCTTTATGTTAATATACCAATGCATACATTCACTTACTGCATTATGCATGTAACTGCGAACCCTCTCTTAGTTTGATTTACTGTCAAGGTGACTCGCTGTGATGATGAAAGTGAGGGCATTGGCTAATTACTACCTAAAGGTGTATGTAGTTTCACTACCCTTACTATTTGAGAAACTAGGATATATGATATATCATTGAAAACAACATGAATATTGAAGTGTTTGCCTTAAGAAAAACAAATGCAAGAATTCTTTGATTAAGGTTATATGGTACAGTACTCCCTTCCTAGCTGAGAAAGATGAGTTTTAGTCAAGGTGATTTTGAATGTAGTTTCGAGCAAGCCAAATGAACATTATGGTTTGGTTACTACCTGGAGCATTTGGTTTAATTAGTAAAATGGTGTAATGTCCATATTATCCTTTGAGAAAGCATATCAGGATCACTCTGGAGATTAATCATTGGAGGCAAATGATATCGAGAGTGGATGATAAAGCACTCTTCAATGCGTAATGAGGAGTATTTGAAATGAGTTTCAAAAGCTTCAAATGAGTGTTATGGAGATTGACTACCTAAAGGTTTGGTTGGTAAGGTTGAGTTATTACTATGGTGCCTCTTTCCCTTTTATAAAATCCCTGATGTAAGGTCTGTTTGAATAGGTGAATATTTGTATAATTTTAGGTGAAGGTACAAATGCACACAAGTTAGTAATGTATTATTATACTCCTAACTGCATACCCTCTGTGTACTCTGTAAGTTTCTGTCAAGGTGACTAAGGTTGTGATCAAGGAAGTGAGCGTGATGGCCATTTAGTACTTCAAGGTCAAGGTTTCACCACCCTTAGTCTTTGAGGAAGAAAGTAAGAAATATGATGTGAATCATTGAAAGCAATATGAATATTGAAGCTTTTGCCCTGAGGAGAAAAAAAAAGAGCAAAGTGTATACAATTAAGGTAAGATGGTCCAGGATGCCCTTTCTAGCTAAGAAAGTTAGTTTTAAGTTAAGGTGATTTCGAACGCAGTATCTAGTGAACCAAATCAACATCATGGTTAGGTCACTACTTAGAGAATTCTGATTAAATAATTAAAATGCTATAATGTCTATGTTATGCTTTGAGAAATCATCAAAATCTGTCTATGGATTACTTCATTAGATGCGCAAGAAATTGAGAGTGGGTGATATGGCACATTTATATGAGTGATGACAGAAACCTTTAAATATTTCAGTTAATGATTTACATAGTTTGTTTAAGTCAGATTGATATCTTATACCCTCTTGTCCCTCATAAACAATGAGCTGAAACTCTAGCTGTCTACCAATTTTATTTGAAGCGAATCAAGAACCTGTTGGCGAAGAGAAAGGATGAAGAATTGATTACCAAAATAGTATGGTGCCCCATCCGCTGTAAAAAAATGTTCATGTGAGGTGTGGATAATGCCATGGATATTCCAAATGTTTTAGGTGAAGGAATATATGCACATGTTACTGCCTTGTACCTTTTAACTCTATACCTTCTCTGTACTGAAGCTCACCTTAAGGTTGCAAATATTTGTTATGAAGGATAACAGCCGCATGGCTGGGTGACTACATAGAGAATTGTGATTTAATTATTAAAATGTATAATATCTCATATCCTTTGAGGAAGCATAGCAGAATCAATCTGAGGAAGCATAGCAAAATCAACCAAGAGATTAATCATTAGGAGTATTTGAAATTAAGAGTTGATGATAATTATGGTTCTTTGGGCAAAGAGTAGTATTTGGAATCAGTAGATAGTTTGAAAAGCTGGAGTTTGACTTGCTAGAGGTTTGATGGGTAAAGTTGGATTATTACTTCAGTGCCTCTTTCCCTTTTAAGAAGTCCCTAATTTTAGGTCTGTTTGAATATATGAATATTTGAATTCTTTTGGATAAAGGTACAAATGCACACAAGTTACTGTTATAGAGGTAACTGTGTCCCCTCTGTTATTCAGTGTAGGTTTCTGCCATTGTTGGAAATATGACACCATATTCTCTCTGCTGCTAGCAGCATAGTTTAAACTCCAGATTTCTGGGGATGGAGCAGTTACTAAATTCTTTTGCAAGCTGAATGATTTTAACAGGTCCAATACTAGGTTTGTCTTGCATCCTCAAGACATTCATCATAGGCTAACATGTTACATTTCAGAATGCAAAACTATATTGGAGGTGATATACTTGTATTATTGTTTATTATTAGTTACCATTCAAGAGGTATTAGAAAATATCCAGCAGCAGCAGTTTTACAGTTGAGGAACTTCCTAATTTGCAGGTTAAATCTTTATTAGTTATATGGGAAAAGGAACTGCTTAGAGAGGGAGTAAATTATATTTTTAAATAGCTGAAATGAACTATCAAAGTAAATATGTGCTTGAATCAGTCCAATCCCTAAGGGATATATGGGAAAAGGAACTGCTTAGAGAGGGAATAACTTATAATTTTAGGTAGCTGGAATCAACCATCAAAATAGATATTTATTCAATAAATCAATGATTTAATTTAGTTGTGCATAAAACAACGTTGCCCATTGGGGCTTGTCAACATGAACATTTCTTTGTTTTAGATGCGGAACAGTGGTGTAAAACTGAGCAATATTTGAGACTTCGAACAACGAAGAATGCATTCATAATAACAATACAAGGGACAAAGCACTAAAACTGATTTAAAATTTTTCAGTTTCCATTCTGAAATTTTCTGATGTTCTGTTTAATGTGCACAAAATAATGAAAAGCAATGAAATTATCTGTTCAACCATTGTAATTATGATTTTTACCACTCCGAAACTGTTAATATTTCAAGAGGATTAAAATATTATCTTTTGTAAGGCTTTTATCAGCATGAATTACATGACAGCATATGTTATTTAATTCAGTGTTTTACAAATTTTGACATTAAGCCATTTTAATGGAGTGAAGAGACTGCAGAACATTCCATGCAGTATTAAATGTGTAATGCAATATAAACTGGTGTCATGAGTTGTGCTACAAAAGCAAGGGATTTTATGGAAATAGTGTATTCTCAAATTTTTAAAGCTACCGTAATAAATTTAATGCATTTAATGATATGCGTAAGTAATTTTATATGTGTGTACCATCTTATTTCAATACGACCTTCCTGTGTACCTTTATTCCATTCAGTTCTGCAGATAAGAGCTGGTACTGTATGTGGGAACATTTGAAGTGCAGTTACATGAGGCTTTGGTTTTAACAGATACTCAAATTTCTAAGGTACTAGAGTTTTATGATGCTTCACATATTAAGTGCTGTGAATAAGGAACTGTACTAGACAGTTAAACTGCAGTTTGCAGTTTGTTCATCAAATTTCTATGCTGCAAGAGAAGTAATGACAGTTTCAAAGCCATGTGTTGCTTAGACATCAAATGGTCCAGTGCTCCCAATGCTTGTATTACAGCTTTACTGGGTATAGATAATTGCCTAAATGCATTAAGACTCTCAGAATGCATATTGATGGTGTTACGTTAGACTGAAAAAATCACTGCTCTCTGGCTGAAATCTGTAAGTAGGTAATTACCATTTTTACTAATAAGTTTGTATATGAAATTATACTTCAAATCAGAACTAACCAGACACATAAATTATCACCATTCTTCCTAGCTGTATAGATTTATTACTAAACTTTTGATAGCTTCTTTCTCTATGTTTATTTCTTTTTTTTTTCCCCTTCTACCTCTCTTTTTAAAGATGTGGCACTTAATTGCAGACCCACACCAAGCACTTTAGCTTTATAAACAACTCTAAACAGAAATAATTTATTTTAGTTTGTGTTGATTGCAGAACTAACAGAGGTTAAAAATTGGACAGTATTAATTGATTTAATCTTATTAAGTTCAGAATTTGGGTGTCTTACACAGCTGCAACTAACACTGTGTGCCATCATTACCATCACCCCTGGTATTCCCAGTTTGATTTACATTTTTTTATATCTTTGAAACCTTTCAGTTTTATGTTACAATTTGTTGCTACAAATGCATGCTTTTGCGGGAAAACAAGACAAAAATAAGAAATGAGAAGGCTTGAAGTTTGCTTAACTTTCAAAACATTCAACATATTTTACGATATACATTACTTAGCATTAATAACAGATGTTTTATTATTGTGCCAGGGGTTTTCTTGCAGGTATTTAGGTCACAACTAGTTCTTTGAACAGAGATATTTAGGGTTTTGAAAATTATGAGAATTTCTGATTATACATACATATAAGAAGAATTAATTATGTAACTTTCTCTTTATTTTAAAATGAACTGATATCTGCGTATCTGAACTATTAAAGCAGCTTACAAAGTTGAGTTTTGTAGTGATGTTCTATGTATTCCATTCAGTTGATGTTGCATTTCACATAGTAAAATTCTTCTTTATGCTTGGTCAGCTATTAGTAAAGCTCTAAGGTGCTTGAATGTTATTTTAAGTGTGTTTATGATTTTTCTGCTGTCTTTTGCTTCCTCTTCTTAAGTGCAATGGAGTTAAGTAATTCTTGCACTTACTATTTTGTAAGCAGTAGGAACACAACTTAACATATTTTTTAGTGTCAGTTGCAAATGTTACTTAACTAGTTGGCATTTATCAAGCAATTTCATTCTAATGGTGGTGCCAGACCTTATTAAATTCTGTATGTATTTCAAGGGCAGAAAATAATGTGCCATTTAAGTCCCATTTTTATTTAGTGTACATTAGAGATTGTATTCAGATAAGGTTATTTAAGGCAGGATTGGAATTGAAGTATGTAAGTTCACTCTGTATACATTTCTCAATTTCTCAGCTGCTTTTGAACAAGACAGAAGGCAAAATTATAGCATTGCTGATTCTTTATTATCCTATTGCCCCGAGGGGATTAAAACCAGGCCATATAGGTAGGCTATTACAGCACTATTGATCCTTTATGATCTTATTACCCCTAGGGGGTAGAAAGGTGACCATATAAAATTTATTGTTTTATCTGTAATTAACACATCTTTACACCACTACCATGGTCTTAATTGCTTTTATTTATTGTTTGTTAAAGGAACGTTGTTTCTTTCAAAAATGACCTAGAATATTTTTTGATTTTGTTGTGCTTTGAAGTATCTAAATATTATTAGTTATTGCTAATTTGTTGCTGGATATTAATGGTATGTTGATGAACATAATAAATTTGCAAACACTTATTTGTTATTTTATGCTGTATAGCATTTATAATTTAAGTTGATGTAGAATTGTATACTGTGTCAAGATTGTTCTTGCAGGCAGGCTAGTTTTCAAATATTTTCATGGGGAGAGTTGCACAGCAATGGAAATAGTCAAGCAACTTTTAAAGATTGATACAACTAGTCTAAAGCCTTTGTAAAGATTGACTATGCTCCACATATCACCTAAGGTAGCAACAGATTCAATTGTTGTTTATTACCGCATTAGAGATTTATACTGCAAAATAATTATCTGCATTTGCTCTCCGGGCTGAATTATGTCAACAGGTAATTATAACTTTATTCACTACCTTGAATAAAGAAATACCCATCCTTTGAATTCACATCAAATGTAGGTTAGGATTAAATGATATTGGGCAGAAGGTCACACCCTTATACATAGCTGAGTGCATCAATTGACAGTGAAGCAATATCAGTCAACAAATATAGTTATTTAGAGACTAAGCTTCATTTATATTTGTAATATTCACAATTTACCAAAGATAAGTAAAACCTAATCTCTAAATATTTATTATATTAACTTATGTTACTGCAATTAAAATGCTACCATGGTAAAGTGATAAAACCTATACCCATTGCTAAACTTGTTTATCTAGTTTTGTAACACCTGTTTTACTTGCTGTTATTATTCCCCACATAATTCCAATTAGTATCCAAAAGCAGTGAATCTACAATCACAATGTGATAAATTATACATTTCATAAATTTGTTTTATTTCTGGCTTTTACTTCATTTGTTTAGTATATTTATCTTATTTTTATTTTACATTGAAATTTGTCTTTGGCTTTTACCAGGATCTGTTCTATAAGGGTGCTGATGATTAAGTAGTTGAGTGCCCTTAGAAATTACATCATCACCATCGTTATATTGTGTACGCATAGGTAGTAGGCAGTGGCTGGTGTTACTAGTCTACGTATTACTTAATTTGAGAAACTTGTCTTGAAATAATCTGCAGTGGACTGAAGAATTTAGGTGATAAACCCGAGTTCCAAATTAGCACTATGAGAATTCTGTGTTACTGGTTAGTAGATTAAAAGCAAATCCACAATTTATTTCTAAGAGATACTTGGTGTTTCCATTAGAGATAAAGTGAAAGCTTCACTGCATTAATAAACACTATTGTTACAAACACATGACTTTCATATAATTTATTTTATATAATTTCTACAAACCTTTGTTTTGCTAAGGTTTATATTTTATGTACTTCCTGTCAGTGGAGAAAACCATTTCATATACTGTACGTATAAGAGTGTACAGGAATCCAAACTACTCGGATATTTATAAGCGAGTGGCTCTATGCTAAGCCTTGAAATACCTCTTCCCATCTCATTATTTGAAACAACTGAACAGTAACAGCACTTTTATGTAGTGACAACATGATTATAGTATTCAAACCAATATCCATGCATATCTTGCTCAGAGATGGCCAGTGCCACAAAAGTTATTTGAAATAAATTTTCTGTTTTAGAGTTCCACAGTTTTTGTATGCATCCTATTGTTTACAGTGAAACATAATTATGCAAAATTCGTTCCAAATAAAGAGGATTTATGAACAGGCCATTCCCAGTATATTCAAGAGAAGTGTTTTATTTTGTACACAATTAACTTATTCACACACTAATTTATTTGCCACCATTAAAGCATTGTTGAGATAATAGAAAATTTTGAAGGTGTTACATTCAGAGATGGTAAGATTGTTCATTATTTGTATAGATTCTTCCTTTCTTCTCTCTCTTCATTGTCTGCAAGTCAAGGAAAGCATTGAAGACACCTGTAATGTGTAAGCTCTGTTCTGAATTCTTTTTACTAGCTATCAGTGAAAACTACTTCCCAGCAGGCAGTAAACATTTTACCATGATAAAATGTTGGCAGAGTAAAAGGTGAGAAAAAAACTTATTCTCTTAACCAGGACCCAGGAGTGATGCACTTGGCCATTAGTATTGCATGAATAATCTTTATCCTCTGAAAAGTTTCAGTCCATTATGCACTCAAATTCATGATGTTTGCCTAGATATGACCAGTGTAATGGTTCATGTCATAGTTTTTGCCCCAATATCAAACTGCATTTATAAATCACCTGCTATTACAGCTGTCATGTCATGACAACGTATTCTTTATTTGGTCTAGTTTGATTAAAATTTGTAGCCAATTCCCTTTTTCTTGTCTCTCAGCATATTGTTCTTATATTTAAATGGAGAGCATTGAACCAAACTAAGCAAACTTAAGTCATGTAAATTTTAATAAAACTGGGTAGTCCATCTGACCATATCTAATCAGTATCTGATTTGGTGGATATGCACTCTTATAAATCAATGATGTAATCAATCATTCATATTTTAAAGAAATATTTTACCATTACTATCATAGTAATTCAAAATACTTAGTTAAGCATACTTAAAAATTCTGGGCAACCAGGTTAAAATGAAAGCATTTATAACTAGTGCAAAATGGATCATAAGGAGAATAAAAGTGGGGAAAGCAACTGCTATAGATGAAATAGCGCCGGAGTTTATAATATTGGGAGTACCAAATATGACACAGATGTTGACAAAAATATTTAGGAGGGTCTGGAGAACTAGTATCATTCCAGTAGAATGGAAAAAGAATATTGTAATACCAACACAAAAAGGGAGACAATAAGAATTATAACAAGTATAGAGCAATATATCTATCATCTGTTGTATATTAATTGTATACAAAAATATTAGAAAGGAAATTAAAAGGGTAACTGAAGGAGAACATTTTTACTCTTAAGGACACTGACTGGAAAACTAATAGACAAGAATAAACAAATTTGCATAGCATTTCTGGACTTAAAGGCAGCCGTTGATTCGGTGCCTAGAAAATATTTATGGGAAGCATTGGTAAAGAAAAATGTATCGAATCAGCTAATTAAAGCATTGCGAAGTGTATATAATGGATCGAAGAGGATAGTAAGGAGAAAAATCTAGGGAATTTAAAATGGAAAAAGGAATTAAACAGGGGGATAATCTTAGCCCACTACTCTTTATTAACTTTATGAGTGAAATAATTAAAATTTGTAAAAGAACACCAAGAACCATAATAGGATATTGGAATATGAGACCAATCCAACTGCAGGTACTGGGTATACACAGACGACATTAGCAGAAAATTAGGAAAAGCTACAGAGGTGCATGATAGAATGGGGAAGAAGAGCTTGGAAGAAAGGGAATGGAAAGTATGTATGTGTATTTCAAAAGAACATGGGCAGGAGATATCCATCACACATACAAATTAAAAAATAGAACTATTAGATATGTATGAATGTCTAGGAATAATTATAACAAGTGATAGCAGATGGGACGAAGAAATACTAAATAGGAAAAGAAAAGCAAATAAAATGTATTAACAATTTAACAAAACTTCTTGGAAAGAAAGAAGTATTTATAAAAACAAAGATGCAATTGTATCAATCCATACTGGTACCAACACTTTTAATATGAAATGGAAAGTATACCATTACAAGATAAGTAAATAAGTAAAATTCAATCCACTGAGATGAAATATTTAAGAAAAGCAGTTACTAAAACTGGGAGAGATAGGGTAAGGAATGAGAGGATTAGAAAGGAAGTAGGTCAAAGATCATTGGAGGAGATAATTGAACAAAAGCAATTGAAGTAGTGGCGACCCCGAATGGTAGAGGATAGAAAAGTTAACAGATATTAGAAGTAAAGATAAAGGAGGGAAAGGAAGACCCCAAATAATGTGGGAAGATAGAATGGAAAGGATTGGGAGAGGTAGGAATAAGGCGTTAAAGGGAAATGAGTATGATGAGGAATAGGAGAATGGAGAAGGTGGATTGACAGGGCCACCCCTACGCTGTAAAGGAAGAATGGAAAGAGAAGCAAAATGGATCTAAGCTTGAGTTTATTAGTGGAACAAGGAGTATTACAAAGAGCATAAAGGTATTTTATTAACTGCTAGAGAATTACATCACATTTTGTTCTAATTTATCATGGGTACTGGGTGTATTTTTGTGGATCTAGGTTTATTGTAAAGTAGGTGTTGCCATTAATGAGCTGTACTGCTTCCTCCTACATGGTATCAGCCCTCCACACAGATGACAAGTTCTCAGTCTTGCCACACATACATGAGCAGACCAGCTATCTTGAGGTGAGAGAAACAAGTGCTCTCCCTTTTCAATGCTGTTGTTCATATGTAGACCAAATGTCTTGCATGAGTGCCATACCCACAGATGGATTGCAACCTTACATATACATACAGCACCAGTGATGGGTACATAGTTTGCAATAACCAAAAATTTTATTGCATGTATTATTGATGTTAGATGGTGCTGTTGTAAGTTCTGCTTTCACCAAACCATTCTTAGAAGGGATATGGTTTTCAACATTGGAGACTCATCTGTAATGAATAGGGTTGCCATAATCCAAGAACCAAAATCAAGAACACAGTCCAAGCATTAGCCCCGTTGGCAAAGGAATTGTCGTTAGTGATGAAAATTTGTCCAGGTGTTAACACTTGTCAACAAAGGAGTGTCATTAACGAAGAAAATGAATGTTGGTTTGCATTAAATAACTTTTGTGTTTAACGTTTTAATTAAAATTACTAAACACAATTGTGTTGCTACAGTTAAGATCTATTTTACAATAAGCTTTGTACCAGCCATATTTTTCTGAGCAATGAAACAAGAAAGGAACTTGCTCTGATTTTAAATGAGTCTGTGAAAAGCGGTGTGGCTTATATTTTTATGTTATTACTGAATTTGGAACATTGCACTGACTGAAGTTAATATTTTGCAAATGTTAATCTCATACAAACTACAGAAAGTTAAAAAACAAGGTAGGCACTAGAAGTAAAGAAACTGGAAACAGCAAAATCACAAAGAATTGATTATAGCATTGCTTCCGCTGTCACTTTTAGCGCAAGATCAGCAATATATTGATAGTCTTTGTCAGCCATGTTGTTCCTATCTGGAAACTTCTATCGTAAGGAATAGTAAAATACTTGCACAGCGTTTGGCGGTAAAACTCAAGTTAACAATAAAAACATTTTTTTAGCACTCACTTCTTTCATGGACTTTTATGTCTTCATCCAAGACATTCATTTTCTAGCATAAAATGATGGATTGTCAGCGAAATCCACCACATGGTAACTCTAGTAATGGAACATGTTTTTACTTCAATTGTTTTACATGGCTGGACATGTAAGATGCGTGCAATACTGTATTACGGATGAATCCCCAAGAGGTACTTAAATGTTACTAATTTTACTAATGTTACTAATGTTACCAATGGTATTTCATGCATCTGGCTAGTTAGCAGTGGATGCTTTTACATTCAAAATAATTCAGGAATTTTGTAATTTTGGCTTTTTTCAGTGTGAGGTTGACATTGTATTTGGAGTAATTAATAGATGTTTCTGGTGGTCAACACCTTTTGTATTGTTTGTTTATTATAACCCAGATTCCTTTCTCCAATAGTCACATATATTCACCAAACTGTATCAATTTTAATTATTTGCTTAAACTTGGACTGAAAAATTTTTGTTACAATACCATAACAGTATTTCTGACCCCTGGCTCTCTATACTATTATACTATAATTGACCTGACAAAAACTCTGCACTTATTTTGCAGTTAACCTATATGTTAATTAAAAAAGCCCAATTCAATTCAATCTACATGTTTAATCTTACTACCTGATATTTCAAAGACACCTTTTGTATTGTTTGTTTATTATAACCCAGATTCCTTTCTCCAATAGTCACATATATTCACCAAACTGTATCAATTTTAATTATTTCCTTAAACTTGGACTGAAAAATTTTTGTTACAATACCATAACAGTATTTCTGACCCCTGGCTCTCTATACTATTATACTATAATTGACCTGACAAAAACTCTGCACTTATTTTGCAGTTAACCTATATGTTAATTAAAAAAGCCCAATTCAATTCAATCTACATGTTTAATCTTACTACCTGATATTTCAAAGGTATAAAGTCAGGGTTTTGATACTTAGTGCTATCATTTATGATGTCTGGACTATCAGCAAATTAATTTCAGCTATATTAAAAGCAACTGAGCAACATTGATATGATTTCTCTGCTATTTCTGCTTCAACAAAGCGTTATCAATGTAATTTTAAGTTTGTTTAAGACATAATCATCGTAATAATGCTCTCTGATGAACTGAGCCAATTCCATGTAAAGTATGGCAATATACTTGTGAAGATTTTTTTTGCAGGTAGATTATTGCATTCAACAGGGAAAGATAATCAGCAACAATTCAGCAAATCAAAAGATTATGCGTAGTATATATAAATGCATGGACTTTCAGGGAAAAGCTCTGAAGCGATGTCATAAATATACTTACATATCACAGTAGTGATGATTGAGGCTGATGTGCTTTAAAATGAAAATTATATGAAATAAGTACCTGTGGAGCAACTTAAGGTTTAAGCCTATCTCAAGATACCATAATATGCTGTGCATTGTATCACAGCAGTGATGGATATGACAGAAGTTATTAATATATTGGAGATTCAAGGCATGAACTGCTCATCTGTTGTAATTTATGTTGTAAGCCTACGTGAAAAAATTGCTGTTTGTTCTCCAGCAGAATTCTGTAAGTAGGTAGTTATTTTACTGTGGGCCTAGAAAATAGAACTAACCACTGAAATTATACTCAATCATGTTCGGGATTGTTACTCTCTGAAATCCTAATAGCATCCTTTGAACTTCGTGTGCTGCTGCTTATTGTGCCATGTCCTGGTATTGTTCGCTTAGGCAAATTTCTGATCTGCCTAGTCAATTGACATATCAATCAAAAAGGTTTAATTAATTGCAATTCGTCTCTTGAGTATTTGGCAGCTTATTTTTTTGTGGACTATGCATGTGTTTGAAGGCTGTTTCGCACTGGTAAGAAGAAATCATTGCATTTGATAGCAATACTTGCCTATTTCAAATAGCTTTGAACTTGAAACTGCTTGACCTTTACCTTATGAATTTACATATATTTATATCTCATGTAATTTTATACTCCTCTATACTGTAAAAAGCTTGCACTGCTAGGTATCTTTGTATTAGTTTAGTATTGTGTTGTTTTATTTCTTTAGGTAGCCTATATACATATCTTTCCCAATAGTTTCAATCGCTCTATTATTTAGAGTAACCCTAAAATAAACTGTTTTGTTTCTTGCATCATATGAATGTGTATTACAATTTTTTTTATATTTCCTCCTGTTTACATATTTTTTACTTACATTAATATATATGAATGGAACAGTTTAAATATTCAGGCTCTTAAATCGTAAATTATTTTCAATAATTCTAATGGCCTTCTTCTGTAATCTGAAAATTTTGAAAACACTTTTTGCATTTGTGTTTCCCCATAATGAAATCCCATATTTTATATGTTGCTGCCTTTTAATCAGATTCTATGCTAGAATTTTATTTTAAAGCTCAGAGTACCATGTTTGAGTTAAATTTAGGAAGGAAAGGAAGTTAGGTGTTAGAAATGCATGCTTGCATAGATGAAGTGCTCATTTATGAATAATATAGGCAACAGACTACTAGTCCGATTCTTTTTGGTAGCGAAGATAATGAGTAATCATATACATATAATTTGCCTATAGATTGTACCTTTATCATATTGAAGAGCTCGAAAGCTAATAAAGAAACACCTTGATACAAACCTTATACTTTTGCTTAATGGAGATAATTCACTAAGCTTGTACTTTCCAAATTTGTTGATTTGCAGTTGCCATTCATCTGTAACTATCACTTCTTCAGTGATAGCAATGTTATGTTTTCTAAATTGCATTACCTACTAATGTGGATTACAGACAGCTTTAATGTTGCTGGTCTGGAACAAACCCTGGTCAGGCTGGCCAGCTGGTATCTCTGTCCATCTCAGTTTTCCGTCTTTCCTTAAATTATTTTGCCATTCTAGTTCTCCAAGGTTATTTAGCAATTGTTGTTTCTTTAATTCATTTGAAATATCCTGAAAGTAAAGGATACTGGTCTCTTTAGATGAAGAATATTAAAAAAAATGGTAGATTAGTTTTCTTTATCTCATGGTTGAAATAATTAGGTAAAATTAAAATGACATTATCCAGCTCCATCTTAATGAAAGAATAAAGGAATGAATGTGGTCTGTTTAATGTTCCAACTTTTAGGCCCAGGCTTTATATGAATGCATATGCAGTCAATGTACTCGTACATTTGCAGAAGCTCTATTTCTATATAATTAGTAAAGAAAACAAGGTTTTGAAAATGAATGTTATTTATCCACTCCAGAGGCTCCAGAGGCAGTTCGAGTCGAGCGGGTGCAATTTTATTTGCCCCGTTCGAGTGTCATGTCTGCAGTACCTAGCCGTTATACGGCTTAACCTGCGCGATGGTTTTGATGGTGTTACTACAGGGATGTATGTTACACTGGGAAATGATTGATGGTACAAGGGGTTTTTATAGGGGCAGGAGGGGTGTTTGGAGGGGATTGGTCCGCGAGCGGGCTCTGCGCGGTCTCTGGTTGGTCATTTCCGGCCGGTCAGGTGGCGCGCTAATTCCCTCTAGGGTTCTGGCCGTCAGTCACTCACTGAGAGGTGAACTGAAACAGGTATTTTCTCTGTTTTGAATACAGATTGTACTTTCGCCTTTCCCATTTTCAGAGTTAAACCGCCGGGCTTAGGATGTCCTTTGGTAGTCTCTTTGATGGTAGTCGGCGTGGCTCTCTCTGGTCGTATTGACCCAGAGTATTCACCAGAGGGTTAGGGTGGTTCTGGAGATTTATCCACTTCAATTTGGTGTGATTAATTGAATGTTTTCACGTATTAAAGGTTGTCATGAACTTCTATCCATGCTGCTATAAAACAGTTTGAACATTACCTTAACTATTTAAACCTTTCACGTGTAACATGCCTAAATTCCCCTAGTATTTGCAAAATGTCTTATTTTAGCTAGGGCTATTTTTATGAGCGTCGGCAAACATTTTTCCGGGGGGGGAAGTTAAGTCAGCAATGTATTTAAAGTAAGACAAGTCACACAATTAAAATGTTTACAAATTGAATTGCAAGTAAATTCTGAAGCCTGTACATTTTCATATTATCTCTTGTAAATCATAACTTTCCCTAGAGTACACTACAGCAAATGATGTAGTACTCCTTTTTATCTTTAATCACTTTGAAATGTTAGTAAAATGGAAGGAAAAAATATCTTTCTTCTCGAATACTAAATGCAATGACAATTTATATGCAATTATCCACAAAGCAGTTAACATTAATGAGTGTAATTTTATATTTAAACTTACTTTCAATCCTTTCATAATGCTGTTTTGGTAAAAAATAACTGCAATAAAAGCTTAAGTCAATTTGAACATAGCTATTACTGGTCCATTCAACTACCAGAACTCATCTTCATTAACATGAAGTTACTTTGGTTATTAAAACTGCAAATATTTCATTGCAAAATTAAATGAAATCAATGTCTACAGATAAGTTCTAAAATTGTGAGAATAGCTGTTACCTGCATGAATTGCCATGCTGGAATGTATATTTCCTGTTCCAAATTATTAGCCAAAGTAAAGCTCATACACTCATGGCCAGAATTCGGTGATGTTCTGCTGGAATAACCTTTATGAGCTCACTACCCAACTACTTATGAAAGGACTATTTTTCTTGCACTAAACAGAATGTTTAACATCAGCCATATAATGGGTGATCCAAAAGACAGTGAACCGGCTGCACTGTATTCTATCTGTGTGCATCCTCGGTGCTCATCATTGCCGCTATCATAGAAGAGCCTGGATGAAACCATACAACATTATTAAAACTACTTTTAAAGGCTCTACTTACCAGTGTTATTAACGGAGATGCTGAAATTGGCCACCATCGTCCATGTATTTTTGGCATCTCTTTAGCAAATTATCACTCACCATAGTTCACGTTGAGAAATGCTGGCAATTTCTTGGCGGACATTTTGTCTGTAGATAGAAATCGCAGATCGCCTGGAAATCTTTCTGCAAATCACACTTTTCCTTGGCGAGTTGACTGAGTTAGCACATACGAACCATAAATAAATACACAATGTGCAGTAGAAAACGAATGCTGAACCATAATACACTTTGTGACTATGTACAGGACAAAATAATAAAGCACACTGTATTAATTCAACCACACAATATCACCGTCACCTCTTACTGCACTTCCAGAGCAGAGAAAAATAGGTCATGCGCATGACCTTGTGTACATCAGTTGCATTATCATGTTTCAGTTTGCACAGTGGAAAAACACTGTAGCGGTTTTGTTTTCGGGTCTCTCTAAATCTGTTCATTAACATTATTAATTGTACAAGCTTTCAACTGCAGCTTTAGCCTGAATTCAGGCAGGAATGCAGAATGCGGCTATAATTTTATTAGTTGGAGTGGAGCGATTATAGCCCAAAATGGAAGTCTTTTATTTTGCAGAGAGCAGAAATATGTATCTTGCAACTCCACTTATGAATACTACCTCTACTATGTTTAGTTAGTAAATCTCAATTCACAAATACACCTAATGAAAATTGAAAGTTAATTTTGATAATTGTTTCAAAACTATTTAACAAGTTTCCATCACAGTTGTAGATTCTGTGAGCCTTCCAAGGAGTTTGCACGTAAACATTTATAACAAACAATCCTATTACCTACTGTCCTGATTTTTATACTCTTATCTTGTTAATTTTACCTAGATTTTGGAACTCAAGGAAAAATCTCAGCCACTCTTTAAATCTTAATGTGAGATAATTGATTACCTTACAATTAATATTATAATAAACCTAGCACTAATGAGTTGAACATTGACAGAGCGAGTATTTTTATCTAATTTATAATTTTATCTGTTAACCATATTTTCAGCAGACTTATATTAACTGCTGTAAAGAAGCAAAAGTTAATTAAAACATCCTGGACTCATCATGGAACTTATGTAAAGAGTAGAATATTTATTCTGGAAAGCAGTTTGACATGGCTGTGTTTTAAGTCTTGGTTATATGTAATCCATCAGAGGCAGTTTAAAATCTAGAAAAATTCACTGAAGTTGTACACTAGATTATATCAGCAGGCTTGAAGGCCACCTCAATGCTGAACATGGCATAGTTACCATTGGAAATATGTGATCACTGTACAATGCATATTGTTACTACTATCACAACAGGTACGATATGAACATAAGTGCTTTATCACTTGCTATTCAGTGGTAGCTATTAAGTTCTTAGGTAGTTTTACTGAATTAAGCATATCAACAAAATTTTGGGTACTTCTTGCCTATGTTTTATACATGAAGAATCAATCATTAGAATCGCCATTTGAATTAACTACACTACTGTATGCACTCAATTATTGGGCTATTGACATTTCATCAAAATAGTTTGAGACATATGCATGTAAAGGAATTTCCCGTCACTGTTTAAAGAGCATCCAAACTTCTTTCCGTCTTTACCTTTCCTGTTAAATTAATAATCACTACTTATTCTAGCAAATTTGGTTGGAAGAGAAATGGATGTCAAGGTGATAATCTAAGTTCAGGAACTATAGTGGAGGATGTATCATTTAGGTAACATTTCTACCTGCCTTTTTTGTGATTTGTTTTGCATAATAATCCTATTATCTGTTGAATGGATGATATTAACATTACTTACTGTTATCTGAACATTAAATGAGACAATTGAAAAGTCATATGTCTTATCACCTCCCAGAAATGAGTTCTACATTATTCTATAGGACCAAGATCAATTAAGAGTTGCACAATCTTTAAGAGTTGCTGACAAAATGAAATAGGTTATATTTTTATTAACCATTTTATTTTTGTTTGTACTGCAGTTTATGTTTCATTGAGGCTAAATTAGCATTACAATTTTATTATTGCCAAGTGCTGAAGTAAATGGAAGAACATTTTTTATACATATGTTTAATAGGTGCTTATTCTGCTCCTTTCAGTGATTCTATTAATGAATCAGTATCAAGTGTCCACATATTGGTACTGTGTTGCCGTAATTGTTAATGTTTATATGTACCCTATCATTTTGATGGTGATTGCTGCCGAGATTTTTGTTTGTAGGTTGTGATCATCGGTTCCCAAAGCAGCAGTAAGCAAAATGGCTACACATTATCATACAGGATGGTTAAGAAGGAGAGAGAATCATGAAAGAGTATGAATATAACAAAACTTGATCAGAAAAGAATAGGCATGGAATAAAGCAAACAATTGATTCATTTTAAATTAAGAGGATATAAAACATCTGAGAGAAGACTCTTCAAAATACATGGCCATTACTTCAAAGGATTAAAGGATCTTTACTTGCTTCTAAGTTGTCAGGATAGGATGTGGACAGAGGTAAGTGCAAATGTATTCTTCAAATTAAATTTAACCTAGATAGCAGATATTCAGAGAGGATGGGCAGTTGCAGAGCTACCCAACTGTACTGACTTTGAAGGATTTTAAAAGCTATAAAATATCTAGGCTACATTTCTTAAACACCTTATTTTTAAAATTAATCCAATTAAGACTATTTAATGTATAGACTTTAAGTTTCCGATATGGGCCACATTTTATTGGCTAGGTGATCTTTTATAGATTTTAAGGTTTGTGATATTTGTATGTGCCCTTGGCATAGGGTTACCAGGTTATTTTATGGAAATGTAGGTCACAGTGGTTTAAAATGTAGGACATTATTTATCCATGCAAAATAATGTAGATTCTATTTGTTTATACCCACAGGCGTAATGTATTTATATTTTCTTTTGATCCTGAAACATTCAATGTTAAATGTGATCATTAACAGTCAGTCATACTTCTCTAAAGAACTAATCTTTCGCAATTAATGTAACTTCAATTTGTTGTACTCTCTGGTCAACTTATGCCATCAAAATTTGCGTTTGTATTGTCAACCCCAAGTGCTACACAATCCTTTTCTATTCCTAACCCTACTAAAGTAGGGTGAGGGAGAATAAAGCATCTCTTTAGGGCACCAAATGTTTGCCTCGGAGTGCAAATGCTGCATTGCCAATCTCTCATTCAATGTTATTAATGCATGAGCTACAGTCTTTGACTGTAGCCATATTGCCATAGCAAGTTGCAGTAGCGGTAATTATTCATTTCTATTTTCCCAGTTTCCAGTTAATTTTCTAATGATCACAGCTTGTTTGTTATAATGTAGGATATTAGAGTCTTTTTAAACATTCCCCCTGGACGCTGGTAAAATGCTTGAAATGTAGGGCATATCCAGGAATTTCTGGACGTCTGGTAACCCTACCTTGGCACCAATATAATTTGTGCATGTAAACTGGTGTGTGGGTATGTGATCTGTTGCATTAAGTTAGGGTTTCATTGTATATAGGCTAATAAACACAAGTTTCCACACAGTTTCGGTCTCTAAACCCATACTTTTCTAGTCTGTTTTAGTCATTGGCTGCCAGCTCAATTTCTCCAGTGTCCTTTCCCTTATCTTTGTTTAATTGTAACCTTTACAACACTACACTATCTGACATTTTCCCTGTTTATTTCACTGAAAGTTTAATTAGGATATATAAAATGGATATAACCGCACACACTATCACTTACAATTTGAAGTTATTTTTTCACTGGAAAAATTCTAATAAGTAATGCAAATTGAGAGGAACAAGAATTATTACCACTTACAACTTAAATGCTGCTAATAGAGTGTATATGACTTACCTTAACTGCAAATGCTGTCACCAGTCACATGCACCATTAGGTGATAATCAGTTCCACAGTTCAGAACCAATTAGCCACAAAACCTAACTATTACAGTATGGCCAGAAAAGAAATATATCAACTGTGTGCAATGTTGTCAGATTTTGATGTACATTTTTTCCAGCCATACTGTAATTGCGGAGATTTTACTATTAGATATTCTGAACAATTATACAGCAAAAGGCTATCAAAATTTATTCATTGTTACTGTTGCAGCTTGCTTGCAGTTGGAATAATGCCATCCAAGAACTGTTCCTGAAGTGGAGATCTTTATCTAAGAAAAGGTTTCGCATAGAGGTGAAGAGCTGGATTTGGCTGCATCAGAGCGAGGCCAGAGTAACTAAATACCCTTGATGATGTGGAAAATTTTCTGTTCAGTAAGGTACATTCCTAATGAGCCATTAAGGCAATTCTTGATAGTTACATAATGTATATTCATGGATACAAATTGAACTTTGTTTTAAAATTTCACTAGGCTTTACCTGCCATGTCCTACTATTTAGTTATTATATAATTTAGCAATAAATGGCATCTTTTGTCACACTGTTCTATACTTACATATTTAAGTAGCTTTAACACAGGCTCAAATGTAATTAACAATGATTTTTCACTAAAGAAGCTAGAGATTACTTACAAAGCAACAAAGCATTAACAGGATAATGTAAAACTTAGGCCGGTGTCCTGACTATGAGCTAGGTTTATCTTCTCGAGCTTGTAGGCCGTGGTCTAGAAGGCATTGAAAATACTGATGTTTTGCCAAATACTGCGGTGGTGATTGGCTCTCATCGGTTGGTGGGCCGGGTGTAGGTGGGGTTTTATTACTGGTGTTGTGTGTGTCTGAAAGGTTATCTAAGATGGAGAACCATGTATCCATTACATAATCTTGTACAGAATAAAATGAGCTACGAACTACTTACAACACTACATAAGCATTAACAGGATAATTTGTCATTCAGATAATCTTACTGATAGGACATAATGGATAAAAAATGTAGGACATTATCGACTAATGCAAAAATAATGTAATATAAATGCTATTTATACATATCCACAGGCATATTAACTTGCATTTTCTTAATATCCTGAAACATGCAATGTTAAATGTCATTCTTTTCTAAAGAACTAATCTGGCACAAAACATCTAGCTTGTTTGAAATATAATCAAGAAATTGCATACAACTGAAGTTTTTAAAATTACACTTCATTAAAGCAATACCTGCGACTGAATCAGTAGATATGTTCCTTTCATCTGTTCACTGTGTTCTTATTAGTGGAAATATTCTTTCAACTTTAGTATTGGGTGCAGGATCATGTTCTCTTCTTCCTGCCTTTAAACACTTACATTTCAACAACAATGTATCGTTGTCATTTCAGCATTTTGGCCCGTAACAACAGCACTGTGAATTGTTATCTTTCCACTTATTGTTCAATAACCAAAGTGCAAATGGAAGAGTGAGAATAGAGCATCCCTTTGCTTTGCCCCCACAGAATGCCAACCTTTGCTTCAGAATGCAAATACTGCATTGCCAATCTCTTGTGCAATGTTACTAATGCATGAGATGCACTGTAGACAATGTAGTCATGTTGCCATTGTGAGTCGCAGTTGAGGCTAGTGACCAAATTTTCATTTCTACTTTATCAGCTCATTTTCTATCACTGCTTGTTTCTGGAAATGTAGGACATGTCCATTAATTTCCAGATATATGGTAACCCTAATCAACCAGAATAGGTTTTACTTAGGACTTTCCCTTATGCATATCTTTTGATTTACTGTTTTATTTTCAGATTTGGCAGCAGGCTGTTCCATATGTGATGAAGAGGCTGACCATGGAGCCAGACAGCGTCGGCAGAAGTGTCCTTCAGAAGCCTATATTAGTTCAGCTTCGAAATTTTTTATCCATTTGGATCAATTATCCCTAACTTACGTCAGAATTAAATTGAAGCATAATAGTTGTTTGTATTGGTTTAATCAATCATTAATTTGTGAAATACTTGGAACTAAAATACAATAAATATTTATGCACTAATCTTTGTGTTATTTCTCGTCTGCCCAACTCAATTACCCGTCAGCAGCCAATTTTTTTCCTTTATCCATTGCATCAAGTACTCCTATCAGCAATGCTCAAAGATATGAGATATCCCATAAAACTTATTTCAAGAAACAGAACAGGTAGCTTCCTTTCTCAGAGCCTCCTCATCGTGACCCTATGGTTACTGTTATCAGGAAGCATCGGAGGATTTCAGCACAAGCACACATGAATCATGTACATTGACTTGTGAATCTGTCTCAGTAGTCCATTACAACAGAATTACTACCTGGCTTGGATGAATGACAAACTCACACAGTTTCAAAACCTCCACTGTTTGACCTTCAGGTTTAAATTTCCCAAAATAAGTTGAGAGGCACATAATTTTAATCTCCAATCATGTCAGTGTGTCTTAAATTGGTCAGAAACATAACTATGGTGGTATTAAGCATAACTATTAAAACTTACTTCAAGTTCAGTAGGAGAAAATACATACTTATTGGTATAGCACTCGCAAGTTCATTCTAAGCTGGTTGTCTTTGTGAGATTAGTTTCTTCTTAGCCAAATAACTTGTCAAATGGACAAGTTAGTTGATTCATTTAACATTGCCATTATTCCACTATCACTGTGTTCAACTCGTTATCTTAGTCTAGGGTTACCAGATTATTTTATGGTAATGTAGGACACAATGGTAAAAGATGGACATCATTTAACAATGCAAAAATAATGTAAAGTTGTAATTAAATGCTATTTACCTACAGGTATATTTGTTCTTAAAATCCTGAAACATGCAATATTAAACGTGATCTACAGTCAGACGTTTTTCTCTAAAGAACTAATCTATTCAAAACATTTAGCTTGTTTGAAATATAATTGAGAAGATCCACATAAGTGAGGCTTTTAAAATTATACTTCATTTAAACAATACTTTGAATTAATAATCTGTTTCTTCAAATTTTTCACTGTACTCTTATTGAAAATGCACTTTCAAATTAGTGTTGTGTGCAGGAACATGTTTCCTTCTTCCTGTCGTGCAACATTTAACGTGAATGTATAATTGAATTTGCACTTTTGTTCTGGCATTTTGACTTATAACAAAGGCACTGTGAATTAACTGTTAACTCCTGCTTTCTTATTCTTCTATAACCAAAAGGCAAATGGAAGAGTGAGAATAAAGCATCGCTTTGCTGTGCCCCTACAGAATACCATCCTTTTGCTTCGGAATGCAAATACTGCATTCCCAATATTTTGTTCAATGTTACTAATGCATGAGTATGCTCTTTGACTGTAGCTGGTGTAACCATGTTACCATAACAAGTTGCAGTTGCAACTAATAACCCATTATTAATTTCTATTTTGCCAGTTGCCAGTTCATTTTCTAATGAACACTGCTTGGACACTTTTCAAAAATTTCCCCTGGATGCCGGGCAGATGATTAAAATGTAGGGCATGTCCAGGAATTTCCGGACATCTGGTAACCCTATCTTAGTCTACCGTGCAAAAAGCTGTTAAGAGTGGAGCTACTCACACATGCACATGTACAAAGTGAAGCTTTATAATCTTCGTGTCCTGGTTATTGGATCGCCATTTGAAGCTGAAGTAGTTGGTGACGTGACGTTGCCCTTAGATGTAGCTCGCCCCGGCTAGTCAGCTTGAGATCTCTTTATCTCGGGTTTGCGTAAGTGTAATGGACAACCCAAGAACAACTTTGCATATCATTTATTTCAAATATTTTCGGGAGATATGCCGATTCTATATGTGTATGTAGAGGAATCGCCCTCACATCCACGCAGCTCGACCTCCCGTACTGGTCTCTCGTTGAGTACTGACTAGACGCTTCTCTCTTACCCACGCTAAGAAGCCGTTCTCTTCCATTTGAATGTCATGACGTCATCCAAGAAAGCCTCGTATCCAAAATGCTATTTCCCTTTCCCGCAATTTAGAAATGTCCCTTTCTATTATAACATGTTCTTTTATGAATTTCAAATATATAATTACCTTTTTAGGATTAAACGATGTTTACTTTATATTTTATTAAATATATCGCGCGACTTTTAAGGTTTGTAGAACTGACTTTCGAACGTGTATTTAAACTATGGGGTATGACGTCATGACTCGTTAATTTCAAACCAATAATGCGTTTATACTACAAATTTAACGACTATCATTTACTCATATCTTGCTCGCCTTACAACACTTCCGGCTCTATTATCTATGTATGTTATTACTTAACACTTATCGCAAATCTCATATCCGGCAATTAAATTAAAACGTGTCTTTTTCAAAAGCCCATTCAATCGGAAATATAAATTTCGGTATCAAATGCCCCCATTTATATTATTTTATTATTTCATAATAAAATAATGTAAATGTCTTGCCCGAAAGAAAAATTAAAAATTACTCCTGTATTTTGAATAATCGGCAACACTCCCATTATATACAATTTTCAATTACACTTTTTTTTTTTTAAATTGGTTATTAACACATTTTCTCATTAATCTTTTTAACATGACAAACAATTGTACACTTGACTAAACATTAATCCTTAAATACGAATTACAATATGTTATGGTTTCTTCTGTGAAGCTTTTATATAAAGGTTAAATTTCAAGAGTCTTTCTTTTTACTTCCTTCTTTTAGTTCATGTTTGCTCACTTCGCTCTCACTATCACTTGCACTGTGATTTTTCACTTTTGTTATTGTAACACATATCTGTACTATATCCTTTAAGCACTAAAATGTACATATATTTTTATATAAATCCATTACACTCTTCAGACAAGTTCTTTCTTTGTCTTGCTGTGATAACTATCTATACATCTAAATATTTTAACAAATGTTTACAAATTAAATATTCTGTTTTCTCTCTATGCGGAGATGAACATTTTAACAATCTTTCTGAAGCTGTTATTGTGAGCTCTATACAATATATTTTTAAGCTCTTTGTAGTATATAGCAATTCACATTCTGCATTTTTCATGAATATGTAAGTACCTGACCAATATATGATTTTCAAGTAAGCTAACATTTACATTTTATCTCAAAGCTGATTGGGCGCCAATAGGCAAATGACACTTCCAATTTTTTTTTTTTTTTTTTTTTTTTTTTTTTTTTTTTTTTTTTTTTTTTTTTTTTTTTTTTTTTTTTTTTTTTTTTTTTTAACATTAAATCAAGGTTCCAAGGCACCACACGGTTTCTTGTATGGTCGAAGGAGTTGTTTATGCCATCTTCCCAGACATTTTTCATTTTTAACATCTCTTAATTCATAGGTATGATAACCAAATTTTGATATAATTTCTGCAGGACCTTTATATAACAATTCCATCCTTTTGTTCCTACCTCGCAACGCACTTGATAACTTATGGTCTTTAACTAGTACCCAATCGCCTATCTTAGGTTCCCATTTATGTTTTCTACTCTTTTTCTTTAATTTTCGCTTCTCTGCCTTTTTCTTGATTCGTTCAAAAGCAATTTTCGCTCTTTCTTCTTCACTTAACTGAATGTCATTAATTTTCAGTGTTTTTGGTTCCCCGATCAATATTGGTTCTGGTTCAATTCCTAACATTAATTTTATTGGTGCAAATCCAGTAGTTACATTAATGGTGTGATTGATAATCTTTTCTATCAATGGACAATATTTCACCCAATCCTTGTGATTATGATGTGTAAGTACACGTAAATAAATTCCTATATCTCGGAGGACACGTTCTGTTGGATTCCCTGATGGAAAGTATGATGAACAATAATTTAGTTTTCTCACATCTAATGTCACCCTAATCTTTCATTGGCCTTATTTACAATACATAGGGGATTCACAAATTCTGAATTCGAAATCTCAATAACCTCATCTTCTAACATTGACTTTATAACTGCATCTACCTCTTCTCTGATTGTACTAGGGATAGCTCTCGCTTTATGTGTAAAAGGTTTGATGGGTATCATCTCAAACGAATGAGTATAAATATTACATTTACCAGGTTTCTCAGAGAATACTTCTTTATTTCGGATTAATATTTCAAACAGTTTATCCCTCTGTTGTTCATTTAGTTGATCAGCCTGAGTTACCTTTTCCCTCAACAATTCTTCTAAGTCTTCACTACTCTCCCTATCATAGTACCTAGTTGCATCAGAAACCCTCAAATTGTCTATGAAATCATTTTTATCCCATTCTACATTTTCTTTATTATCGACACTGTACTCTTTGACATTTACTTCAGTTAATTCCATAGCTCCTACTTTAACATATTCTACAAAGAATGTATCCCCTTGGATTTCTTCTTCCTCTTTTTCTCTTACAATAGTTTCTGAACTACTATCTTCCACAAAAGGCACTATAATGGTCTCATCTTCAACTTTCATTTCTAGAATCATGTTTTTAAAATTCACCACAGCTTCCCAGGCATAAAGACAATCACAACCTATTATAATATCTGTCACAAGTCTTCCTACAATCAGAAATAAAATTCCAAGTATTCTCCCATTTATTTCAATATTTATCATTGCTTGAAATTTTACTCTCTCTTTTCGTTTTCCCACAGCTAGCGAGCAATATATCCCATTAACTGGTAAAGACATTACTTTAAAACCACTACTTTGTAAATTATCATAAAAATTTTGTGAGCATACTGTGCTATTTGATCCCGTATCTATAATTGCATTGTATTGTTTTCCATTTACTCCAATTTTGATTTTAGGTGGATCTCCTACTTTTTCGTTTTCGTCGTTTCTATTTTTCCATTCTCTTTTCTTTTGTATCATCATTTGCCTTCCAGGACTATTTATTTCCGAGTACTTATCACAATCATTACTAGGATACCCAGTTCTCACTGAAGGCGCGTTTGACCGGGTCTGGCGTTTCCCTGATTTTTATGTATTGCTCCTGTACTATTTCCCAAATTGTTACTTCTGTTTTCCTGCATTAAATCGGGGTTATTTCCTACCATGTTTTTGACCGTGTTAATGGCCTCGACCATTTCCGCATTTTCGGGGGAATTTCGTCCATTAGAATACCTTTCTTCCTGTCTTGGTGACCTCGGTCTAAACTCATTATCTCCGTTTGTCCAATACCCATCATTTGAATTTCTACTATGTCCAAAATAACGTCCCCGTCTACCTCGATCAAATCTATTTGTATTCATATAATTCACCCTTATATTTCTTCCCCTTTGATTACCATTTCTATTTTGGTGACGCCCTTCCTGGTTATATCTACCTTGATTTTCCCACCGGAATGATTCCATCCTTGGTACTGGTCCTTTATATCTTTCCCTAACCTCACTTCTATTCTGATAATACTGTGCCCCTTGCCCGAAAGAATTTACAGTTTCTTTTCCTTCATATTTATTTCCAAATGCGTGTTTTGGCTTATTGACTTCTAAGGCTGATAATAATTCGATCATAGCTGCAATGCTATCGGGTCGGGCTATGATTAGGTAGTGTTGAAGTGTTTCCGGAAAATGTGGAGTAACTATATTTATTAGATCTTTTTCATCTAAGGGAGGGTCCAACATCTTCGATTTTCTCGCTATTCTCATAAAATAGTTGACCATCGATTCCTCTGATCTAGGATTAAACTTTCCATTGCTTAATTCAACTCTAATATTAGCCTGCCTACTAGCTCCCCAATATCTGGTTAAAAAGATGTTCCTAAAGGTCCTGTAGTCATTATTGTTACCCATAGAAAGGCCTAGCCAATTGGCAGCATTACCCTTTAGACATTTTCTTACTATCACCATCTTGTACTCCTCTGGTATACGTTTCACCGTGAAGTACTCTTGTAACCCTTCTAAAAAGGCTTTAGGATCATCTGAATCTTCATTTTCAAAAACTGGAGGTGTCATTTCATTTAAGACATGGTTAGGCCAATGTAAATTTGAATTGTCACCTATCCCTGAGCTATTTCCGAGATCAGAATGGGAATTACTGTTACCCCTATTTTGCATCGAAATGTCAGCTGATACACCTGGTATTGCCTCGTTTCTTGCAACTTCATTACTAAGATTGTTGTGATTACATGCATTTTCATTTAATTTCAAATTTTCTAAGGCCTCTTTTACCTGAGTAATTTCTGTTACTACCCCTTTTATTTGGTCTGTAACATCCTCCAAATTTCTAGCCTGCCTTTCATTTTCTACATCAGATTTTTCTATTCTAACTTTACACCCCTGTAACTCTTCTCTAATTTCTTCCCTGTCTTTATCTAACCTTTGTACTACCTCTTCCCTTTGTTTGTCTAATCTATATGTTACTATTTCCCTTTCTTTATCTAATTTTTCACTCACTTGTTGACCTAATTTCTTTTCAGAATTCTTTACTTCTTGCCGTATTATCTCTAATTCTCCCTTAACCTGTTCTCTATTTTCTTTTACTTCACTACTAACTTTATTAATTTCCTCCCTAACTTCTTCCCTAAAGGTTTCGAAAGCTCTCTTCTGATTTTCCAATTGCATTCCCAATTCCTGTTGTCCCTTCTCTACTTTCTGTCCTAACTCTTTACTATTTTCATCTATCTTTTGACTTAACTCTGTTCTTAATTCTTTACTATTTTCATCTATCTTTTTACTTAACTCTGTATTCATCTTTTCCACTGTTCTTAATTCTTTACTATTTTCATCTATCTTTCGACTTAACTCTGTACTCATCTTTTTCATTATCGTTTGAAACATATTCTCTATTTCTGACATAAATGCTGGCCTTTCTGAATTACTACTAAACATTTCTGAACTATCTCTAGGTGTTTCTCTAACGTTCTGATCTTCTAATTCTTGGCATATTCTGCTACCAATTACATTCTGATTAAATTCTTCCATCCTACTTACACTTTTCTCAATTTCCGGACTGTCAAAACCTATAAAGTCGCTATCACTGTCTTCCATTTCTAAGCTATTTACATGTGTTTTTCTACTCACCAAAATTTTCAATATTTTCACTATTTCACTTTAACTGCACTTAAACTTGTTCACTACACTTTTCACAGATGTTGACACGCTGGGCACCTTCTTGTCTGCTGGCTCGATGCTGATCTGGTCGTCTTGGGGGTTTGGTCCATTCTTTCGACGCCCCACGTTGGGCGCCAATTTGAAGCTTTATAATCTTCGTGTCCTGGTTATTGGATCGCCATTTGAAGCTGAAGTAGTTGGTGACGTGACGTTGCCCTTAGATGTAGCTCGCCCCGGCTAGTCAGCTTGAGATCTCTTTATCTCGGGTTTGCGTAAGTGTAATGGACAACCCAAGAACAACTTTGCATATCATTTATTTCAAATATTTTCGGGAGATATGCCGATTCTATATGTGTATGTAGAGGAATCGCCCTCACATCCACGCAGCTCGACCTCCCGTACTGGTCTCTCGTTGAGTACTGACTAGACGCTTCTCTCTTACCCACGCTAAGAAGCCGTTCTCTTCCATTTGAATGTCATGACGTCATCCAAGAAAGCCTCGTATCCAAAATGCTATTTCCCTTTCCCGCAATTTAGAAATGTCCCTTTCTATTATAACATGTTCTTTTATGAATTTCAAATATATAATTACCTTTTTAGGATTAAACGATGTTTACTTTATATTTTATTAAATATATCGCGCGACTTTTAAGGTTTGTAGAACTGACTTTCAAACGTGTATTTAAACTATGGGGTATGACGTCATGACTCGTTAATTTCAAACCAATAATGCGTTTATACTACAAATTTAACGACTATCATTTACTCATATCTTGCTCGCCTTACAACACTTCCGGCTCTATTATCTATGTATGTTATTACTTAACACTTATCGCAAATCTCATATCCGGCAATTAAATTAAAACGTGTCTTTTTCAAAAGCCCATTCAATCGGAAATATAAATTTCGGTATCAAAAGTATTTACCTGTATCTGAAAATTCCCCTTAAACAGAACTAAATGATATTCTTCCATACTGCTTACACATTGACTGTGCAAAGCATTAGATAGATCCAGTAACAAATACTTAGTTTGCATCTAATTCTACCTCATCTGTGGATGCTTGTAGATATACCAGCATCCCAGCCATGAAGGGACAACTTGGAGCCCTAGCCCCTATCATTGGACAGCCCTCTGAGATTCTCTACATATAATTTTTTGATGCGCTGTTAATTGACATTCAAATTGTTATTCAAATTTGGCTTTTCTTTTAACTTTCATCTTTTGATTCACCTATTTTCACCAAATTTTCTCATACCTTTCATTTCACAAAGTTTGTTATTTTTTAAATTACCCATTCTATTATAATTATATAGTTATAAAATTATAATTGTATATGAACATGCATTTCCAATGAATCTTGATATAAAATTTTTGGATGGAATGCAATACATTATCTGGTAACTAATTATACATAGTATAAAAAGTACACAGAGACTTACAATTTTGTATGGCTTGTGATAGAACCTGGGTTAGCTCCAGGACATAAGAATGTTGTGAAGAGCTTAGTTCAAATAAATAAAGATGTGTGCAGAATTTATTGCTATGAAACGTGACCTTGTATAGAGGGCTGCAATTTTCCCTGTGGGTTCCCAATATTCAGGAGCTGTCCATAAGTAAACTGCATTGTATCCACTGTTCATCCTGTAAATCAGGGAAAACATAGCAATGCCTGAGAATGAGGATAAACGTGATTCTGCAGTATCTTCTGGACCTGACAATGTGCAATAACTTTGAAATGAGTGGGCAAAGAAGTTATCTCTCAATTTGTTTGAAAAAGAATTTATACAAGGAAACCAAATTAAATTAAACAATGATGGAGTTTAATTTAAAAGGTGAGTCAATTAATAACACTGAACACAAGCATTGTTCAGTGTTATTAATTAACTCACCTTTTAAATTAAATTAATTACAACAACACTATTTTCAAACTTCTATGAAAGGAAGATAATGATGGAGTTATTTATTTATGCCAACAAACATACTGTTGGTGTTCCTTAAACATACAAGCTGTGTGTGGGCAATGTTTGAGAAGTAGAATCAGAACCAAAAAATTCAATGCTAGAGCTGGCTTTTGAACCACAGACCCTCCATTTACCAGGCAGGTGCTCTAACCATTAAGCTGCTGTTACAACGTACTGGAATGACACTGAATTCTCCATGCGTCACTTGCATCACTTGTACCTGCATCATCAGGTACTGTCAACTCATTCAAAATTCTGATCCTTCCTTGGAACTGTATTAAGCTATAAGGAATGTGGGTTTCCAAACTGCTCAGGTGTGAATATGCAGGGCATTAAACTTAATTTCAAGTTCATACAATGTCGCAAACAAAATATTTATTTACCTAAAAATCCGAGCCCTAATCATTATTATTGGGAGTGGCTCAACTTGTATTAATTTTTAAAATCATATCTATTATACAGCATATTATTATAAAGTATATTATTTCACATTTTCAGGGCTATCCACATCTAAAATTTGTGAACTCCCAAACCATATACTCACGAGCCGCCTCTAAGCTGCACTTAAAATAAGTAAAAGTACTGTTCTCAGAACAGGGAATCAAGAAGAAAAAAAAGAGAAGAAGCTGAGAAATCAGAGTCTGAATCTTCAAAAATATTACTAGAAACCCCAGGAAAAACCCAACAATGACATAAGACAATTACTGATCTTGATGTTTTCCAGGTTGATGCTATCCATTGCCATATATATAGCTATTGTGAAAGAGAAGAGTTCCCTACGTTGTACAAGCTACATTCAGCTCTTAAAGAGGCAGATCTTTTCCGTGGTAGCAAATCCTCTCTTTGCTTGTCCTTTCTGCGATTGTAGTTTGCTGCTGATATTTTTCACAAGCATGTTAGTCTTCAGAAAATCAGATTATTTATGTGGAAGGTTTCAGAATCTTTTCAGATTATTAGCAAAGTACGAGTATGTAGATAACCTAATACAAGGGTTTATTTATAAAAGCTTCACAATGTAAAAGAAGATCCAACCAGTTAAGTTAGAGGAACATGTTCTATTTAATCACCATCATGAGTGATATGATAGTTCAAAAAACTGTGCAGAATGTAAAAGAAACTAACATTAATTCAATTAACCTTAACTCCACCCAAGATATGTGGTGAAAAGTTGTCATTTAAGCTGTTTAACACCCTGTCAGTATTCAGGTTTGATGCAGTTGCTGTATGGGTCACAGTACGGGTGAAACAGGTAATGTTTGGTTCATTTAATGGAATAAAGTCTGTTGTGCTCAGAGAGTACCCCAAAACATTTTAAATTTGGTGTCGTTCTCAAAGATTTGCCTTGGTTGTTGAGAAGTCTGTGCCTATTTATCCTAAGGTAAGAAAAATATTCTCTATCCTTCAAGGACTCTAGATATTCATGCCTGGACAGAAAATGCATTTCACAATTATAGAAAAGTTGAACAAAGGACCAACTAAAATTAAAAGGAAGCATTTGAAAACATTCTACACAAATATGTATGTGCTTTAAGGACATTTCTAAGTTGCTGTCATGTCTTACGAGACACCTTGGATGAAATTCCTGAAGAAGAAATACAGTAGAATCCAGAAATAACATGGTTCTTGGGGGACATGCTTTTGCCCTGCATTATAATGATTCCGCAGTATATAGAAAGGTGAGCTTAGAAGTGATAAAAATTAATCCCGCAGAGGTGGAGGTGGTGGGAAACATTTGTGCAATAATAAATTATGGTACATTGTAAAGCATGTAATAAATGGTAAAGTACACCACCTTTAAATGCAGTTGCACACCAATTGTGCTAGGGGTGTATTCCAGTCCTGCAACCGATCTTAATTTATACAGTACTTACAATTACACGGTACCCCTTTTACACTAACCTAACCTAATTGTTTTATAGAAATCAATATGGCAGCATAATTCACATTTTTTTCTCTGCCTATTGTTTGATGGAGATGAATACTGTTCGATTCATTTTGCTCCTCCATACACAGAATCATCTTGTTTATGGTACTTATCACTTCACTAACATGCCGAAAATCTTCCACGTGCATGTCTCATTACTTTGGCAAATTCTTTAAAGAAAATTTTAAACTCAACCTTCAAAAATGAAAAGTAAATAAATAAAATGTATGATATATTTTTAGGGGACATACCTTCCCCCACATTAAACCGAATGCACAGTTTCGGACTGTGCTATTTCAGGCTTCTACTGTATAAGATAATGATACAAAAACTATGGCAAAGGGACTCTTGAAATCTATATGTGATTATGGCACTGTTACAATTAAATAGTCACCCAGAGCTACGAGGTGCATCCGGAAAGTAAGTCCCGATCACGTCTAGAGATGGCACCATTAGTCGGATAGGAGTGCGGGTGCGCAGGAGAAGAGAGGAAGTATATGGTAACATTGCAGTAAAGCTTCAGTTTTGTGACGGCAGTAGTTACTGCTCTGTGCTAGGAGAAAATAGCTGCTCCCGCCAAATGCGAGGTTCGTGCAGTCATCCGATTTTTGCATGCTCAAAAGCAATCTCCAGCAGAGATCCATCGTCAATTGTGTCACGTGTATGGACAGGACATTATGTGTGACAGCAAGGTGAGACGATGATGCAGGCAATTCACGGAAGGAAGAACCAATATTCACGACGAAGACCGTAATGGCCGACCGTCACTGGTGACACCAGAATTGTTGGAAAGTGTGCGGCAACCAATTGTGCAGAGCCGGCGCTACACAGTTTCAGAACTCTCTTGTCAGTTTCCCCAGATGTTTCGCTCGCTTTCGCACGAAATTGTATCCCAGTGGCTTGGTTTTCACAAAATGTGTGCAAGATGGGTGCCTAGACAACTGACAGATGAACACAAAACCAAATGTCTGGCTGCAGCATTGACATTCCTACAGCGATACGCAGCGGAAGGTGACCAGTTTCTCGACAATATTGTCACTGGGGATGAAACATTAGTGGTGCATGTCACACCAGAGACAAAACAACAATCAATGCATTGGAGGCATAGTGGTTCACCTGCGAAGACCAAATTCAAGCAGACAATCTCTGCCAAAAGAATCATGTGCACTGTCTTCTGGGATCGACATGGTGTTCTCTTGTGCTGCCTTTTACCGCGAGGGGAGACCGTAAATGCTGATTGATATTGCCAGACATTGCATAAACTCAGGTGGGTAATCCAGAACAAGAGACGTGGAATGTTGACAAGAGGCATTGCGCTTGGGCATGACAGTGCAAGACCCCATAGAGCCAACGCCACACGAAATGTGCTGAATAAGTTTGGATGGGAGGTCTTCGAACATTCACCCTACAGCCCCGACCTCGCTCCAAGTGACTTTCATCTCTTCCGCCTCATGGAGCTTTTTCTGGCAGGAAAACGTTTTCACAGTGACACTGAGGTGCAGAATGAAGTGACTTCGTGGCTGCGGACATTGGCAGCAGAATCCTATGACTTGGGCATAGAATTAGTGGTGCACCATTGCGATAAATGCCTCAACAATGGTGGTGACTAAACCAAAGAACTTAAAAAAGAAATGGATTTATGACAAACTTCAGTTGATGAGGCAGTAACTGTCCCAATTAGCAAAATCAGTGCAGAAGTGTACTCTCAGCTACTTGGATTTCTAATTCTTCAGTTACAAGTTTGGTTTCCTGAAAGCTCTCTTGATATTCTCAAACAAGTAATTATTTTTCCCATGAAGGCTTGTTTTATATTTCTGAAACTATGGAAGAATTCTCATTAATGGCTTATATAAGTGTTATGGTACTAACGAGGAAATAAAATGTGTTCAGTCAGTTATTTTAAAGCCACTTACATGAGCTTTGACGATAAGATCTCCAAGTAGATACTTCTTCTTGTTAATGCTTTCAGCCATTGTTGTGCAACTCCTCCTGTTTGGGAATGCTTTGAATAAAAAGTAAAACATAGTTAACATGGATGGAAAAGTGGGTAAGCAATTACACCTGGATCACATTTTGTTCTTGCCTCACCTTGCATCACTCCCACCTCAGTTCCCATTTATTACTGAAGATAGCGCATACATCATTGCCTTTAATGTATAACTATGAAAAAGACACTTTAGGAACCTAATTATGTAACATCAAAGCATGTGAACAAAGTGGATGTGAATTCCTCAATTATGTTATGATTATTTGTATAAGTTTAGGTTTCTCATTATTAGGAGATTAGGTTAGGTTTAGTTTTTCTTTATATAAGCGTATGTTAACCAACAAACAGTTTTAATGATACTTAGGATTGACTGAGGTACCTATTACATATCACAAGTTTTGGTGGAATTGGCATTGGCATTTACACTTTTTTTATTACTAATGAACACTGGTGAACACATCTACTCCTGCCATCAATGTCAAGGTATTTATAACACATTATGTACTTACATCTTAGCTGAAAAAGGATACACTAGAAGGCAAGGAATTGTTTGACAATAACAGAATTAGCTAGTACATTTAAAATGTTAATCAGTGAAGGATACTTTGGAAACAATTATTATTTTCATTCAGCATTTAAGTTATTTTATAAAAACAATTTTAGTGGAAATAATTCCTCTCCTGGAAGTGCATTGTACATCAGTGAGATATTTGTGGCCATTCTTAACCTTTAGTTGGTAACATGTGAAAAAAGGGTGTTAACAGTAATATCCGTCTGGGAGACTAAGATGACAAAATCTTGCATTTTATGTCCACTTTAGTGAACATAACAATTTAAAAGCTTGAGGAATTATTAATATAAATGTTTTTATTCCATTTACATCATATCTTACAATACATTATGCAAAAATTACAAAATTAAATATCAGTCTTTGTGAAAAAATGGTGCTAACCATGCTCCGTCTGAGGGACAAGATGACAAGAGTTTGCATTTCATGTCCACTTTAGTGAATCTCGAAATTCACAATTTAAAAGATTGATAAATTATTAATATTTATATTTTGGTTCAGTTTACATCATAGGTTGCAAAAAATTATGCAAAGTTGCAAAGATCAAATATTAGTATGTTACCTTTACAGTAATATCTACCTGTGAGACGATGTGGCTTATGTGTGTACACACTTATAAAATTGCAGAACTGAAACTAAAACAGTGATGTCCACACAATTCAAAGTTCAGCTCTCAACCAAAGCATAGGTGGAATATAAAATCAAATTAACATTGCACATGTGTCCACTATACGTTGAGAAATTTTATATCTGCCTGAGAGAAGGATGTTACCATCTAAGGGTTAAGAAGTCCTCCTCCCCATTTTTGCAGCAGCGAAGACCAGCGAAAGCTTCAGTCCTACCACTATCCTCTAACACAATGCAGTGTCATGAATAAAGTATTGCAAGCTAATATATGCTCTACACCAAACTAAAGATGCTTTTTCTTATCAAATATTGCCTTTGTTGCTTTCTTAATCCTGCAAGACTGAATGTATGGTATTAACCAGAATCTGCTTCAGTTGTTTTTTCCCCTATCTGTTTAACATCTAAGATTATATTTGCGGCTTTGCCTTTGGAACAATTTGCTTGCTCATTTACTGTTGAGATAATATTGGGTTATTTATGTTGGGTTTTCTTTATTAACATTAAATTCATAAACACATTTACACTCATACATCCAGTGTACCTCGCATCAATTCCCAGTGAGGAATTGAACCCATGACCTCATGATTTGGAAGCCAGCACTCTAACCACCAGGCCACAGAGGCAATCCTCTGATTTCTTTAAGCTCTATGGATCTCGGGCTCATTTGAGTATCATTTCACCTATGTGATTCATTCACTGCCTGATATGACATTTCATTGAAGAACATTAATATGTATTAAAAAACCTTCACATTTGCTTTGCAAGCAACAGCACTATTACATCTTCATGAGAATCTCATGTAAGACAACTAACAAATGCAATTATTGTTGAGTTTCTAATTTCTGTCAATAATGATGAATATATGCCAGAAATAGTTTCAGAGGACTATCTATGATGCAGTGGCGTACGAGGGTCTCTACTAAAGTTCTGATATGTGAGAAAAAAAAGTTGATCCACTCGAAATGGATGCAGGATGGGATAGCCCCATCCTTTGTGAGTAAATTGGTATGAGGTAGTGCTTTCCTACTTCAGAATTCCAGCAGCGCAAGGATGAACAACCCACAGTGTGCAGGTAGACAGAAGCTTGGAAGAGATGATTTTCACTCTTTCCAGGAATGCAATTTTTTATCATCGAGAACAAAAAAGTCACATGGCACCAGGTTGAGACCATATGGTGGATGAATCATAAGTTTGACCTCCGTAGACTTTAGGAACTGAACGGTGATGTTGGCCGTGTGTGCAGACGTGTTGTTGTGATGGAGAAGCATCCCTCGCAGTCCTGTGCGTGTCCGCTGTTTTTGTGGCTTAGCAAAAACATTTGGCAAGCAAATTGTAGTGTACTAATTAGCAGTAACCGTGCTTTGCTCCTCCAGGGAAATGGTTGCTACAAGACCACCCTTTAGGAAAAATAGGCCGTCATTTTCTAGTGCACATTTTGGCGACACTTCACTTTTGTCAATAGATTGTCACCATATAAGATCCACACTGCTGATTGCTGCTTGATCTCTGGATCAAACTAATAAATCCAACATCTGTGATGATGTCAGAAACCCATCTGGAGTCCCCTTCTTCGGATCTTGTCAGCATTCAACACAGGTGAGTTTTTGTTTTGTGAGTCACCCATCGGGATGTGACCCTCTTCATATGAAAGAATTTATGGAGGATTTTCAAAAGTGCTGACAATCCAATTTGCAGTGTTACCTCAATTTCTTTAAATGTTATGCGACTTTTTTCGTGAAGCATTTTTCTCAACACTGCGATGTTTTCATCAGGCACTACTGACGCCAGATGCACATTTCTCTCCTCTTTTTCAAAGATGTTTGGGACATTTTAAATTCCTGAAACCATAAAAAAACTGTGGTATGGGAAGGAGCAATGTCCCCAAAAGCCTGTGGCAAATATTCAAGACTTTGGCACTGGTTGAACCCATTTTTTAGATCGTAGAAAATTGTTGAGTGAAAATGGTCTCTTCAAGTTCCATTGCAGGGACTGACTACAGGCACACCGTGGGTTGCTCATTTTTGCATTCCTGGAATTCCTGAAGTGGGAGTGTCACTACCTGGTACCAGTTTACTCACAAAGGATGGGGCTATCCCATCCTGCATCCAATTTGAGTGGATCAACTTTCATTTTCTCACATCTCAACACTTTGGTAGTGACCCTTGTATGCTGGGGTTGTGAGTTGGGCTATCACTAGGTCCACCATAGCTGCGCCGTGGCCAAGTGCTTAGACCATTTGCCTCTCACCAAAGTGGCCCAGGTTTGATCCCAGATGACTGTACATGGGATTTGTGATGGACAAAGTGGTGCTGGGGTAGGTTTCCTCTGGGTTCTCTGGTTTCCTCCATAATGTAATTCCACCAGTGCTTATCTTCACTGTAATACCAGTGCAATGCCATATGTAGTAAAAGCGGGTGTTAAACACTACAAAAAAACTAGGGGTTTTGATTAACTTCATGAACAGTGCATTTAAATAAATTTTCCTTGAAACAAGCTAAACAACAATTATAAAAGTGAAATTATCAATTTTATAATACCTGTTTATATATATATATATATATACACACGAATCCCAGCTGTCTTTCATTAAGGTAAAGTGTATTGTCACACTGTCAAAAACAATAGAAGAGCCAGTTGCTCAGACCAATTTGTCCTTGTGTTGCCTGTAAATAAAATTTAATTCGTTTCAAGGCTGAAAAATTACTTTCTGCGTTTCCAGTACTGGAAGGAAATGTTAAAATCAGTTCACATAGTTTGTAAACTTTACCTCACACATCAGGTTCAATTGATTTCACATAATATGCAATGGTTTTGAGGTGAATATAAAATTTCATTTCATTTTTCAAAGACAGTATATCAAAATAGAAAACATATGGTTCTCTCAGGTCACATAATACATTTGTTGGAAAAATTTTATCATTACTTGGAAAATGTTTATAATAATTGATTCTCGGGTGATCAGCCTCGTCAAATTTATAATGTTTATAATGCCAGAAATTTCCACTGTTTCTGAGATTCAAATCTTAATTTGGTTTGAGTTATTAATGTGTCCAGGACTTCACAGAAAATCCTTAAGTACGAAGAATGGGTTTCATCTTCACAACAATTTCTCTTTCTAGACCTTTCTTCATCCTCTTCATTGACAATGCTCATAGTTTCTGGCCATATTTCATGAAATCCTATGTTCCTAAGTGTTGATCTCTCAAAGCTGTCATTAAATATGCCAAAATTGCAAAATCCGTCATATTTCAGGGGTTTTCTCAGTTACAAACAACAAGCATGGCCAGCAGTAAAGTTTATATAATTTGCATGAACCAGTCAGCCACACATAATTATCATAATTGTTTATATTAAAATATATTTTGTAAGGTTTCTTATTTTCTTCCTTCCGCTCACACTCAAGCAGTAGGTCCTCCCTGTTTTACTACCATTAATTTATCCTTGTATTTTAACTGTGAGAATGCTCATTTCACTAATTGTTTCACTACACGTTCATCCATTTCAAGGAATTATTGCTAGCAACTGTCTTGGTACACTGTACACTATGAAACAAATAATGCTAATACAGCTGTTGAGGACCATAACAATCGCACAATATTAAAAACAGCATTCTTGCTATCTCCAAGCCAGTCATGTCCATGGGCACATTTTGGAGATGTTCATGTGAGTATAGCAACATGGGATTCTGAAGCCATGGCATTGCTTATTTCTGCATTCTGCTACCATACCTCTCTCTACCTTCATTGTAGTGAAGGCTGCAGCAGCAAGCATCTGAAGCCCTGTTCTCCTCTCTGTTCAATGGTAGAGAACAGGGGCAGCTGATAAAGGGGGCTATGGGATTGCAGCCCCCACAGAACAAATTGTGATTTTGCTGCCTTTATTACTTAAATTGAATAGATTGCATTCGTAGATATATTGTAGTTCATTACAACTTGTTCATATCAGGCTGTGCGGCGAGTTCATATGTGAAGTCGCTTCTCCCTCTGAGGACTGAGTACAACCTGTTAATGTGTATTTTTCTATTTCCCTCTCTGTTACCCGCGCTACACGTTTTGCCTTACCTACCAAACAGTGAGCTCACTGGACTGCAAATTTTGCAGTCTCAAGAGTGTTGTAAGTGCAATTTCGTGCGTATTTACGTGAAATCAGACAGTTTCTGAATATTTTCAGGCGGTTCAAATATACTTGTGTTTCCTGGCACTAAAGTATTATCAAATGTGACTTTATTTACTGATGAGTAATTCAGTCGAGCTTCTATTGTCTCTTTGTTTTGGCTCCCTAACACTAAAAGAGAAATGTGACATTAAAGTGTGTGGAAGACCAACTCCAGTGTTAAACATTATTTAAACTGCAACAAGCCGCCAAAAACAATATAGTAGCTGTTTCAGTCCTGAAATTTACACAAAATATGAATGATATGTGGCTGTGAAGTCAGCAATTCCCTTTTCTGTTTTCCTTGCCTTTTATTTGGAATTAAAGACGACTCAGCCAACATTGCATTGGTTCAAAAGGGGGTTTCAGACTTGAAGAGACTATATGAAAAATGTCACAAACATGAAATTTCTAAGAACCATGTTAATAACATCTTAATTTTGCTACACTTGGGTCAGTAAATGTTCAGGCATATTTAAGCCAAGCCTATAAGGAACCAATAGACCATCACAATGTTCAAGTCCAAAAAAAAACCAGGGACTCTCTTATAAAGATAATCAGCTGTGTGAAATTTTGTGGTTATCATGAGCTACCCTTAAGAGGTCATGACAAGCATAAAAGGTCGCAAAATCAAGGGGTATTCATGGGGGCAAAATGATTAAATATATTGATTATTATTAAATGATTAAATATACTGCAGAAATTGATTCCCTATTAAAGTGCCATCTTAATGGTGGCTCATTTTGAAAGGAACTTCTAAGTCAACACAAAGTGAGTTGCTTCAATGTATTCTTGAAGTTTATAAAGAAAATATCTAGAAATTGAAGCAGCAGACTATGTGTCTATTATGGTCAATGAAACTACAGGTATTGTTGACATGCTCCAGCTTGTAATAGTTCTAAGATATTGTAATGCTTTAGGTAGTCCTGTTGAGAGATTCTGGGGATTTTTTATTCCAAATGGACAAAACTCCAATACTATAGCAGAAGTTGTAATTTCTGAGTTTGGCAATATATTAAAAGATAAGAAGAAGCCTATAGGCCAAACTTTGATGGTGCAGCGGTAATGAGTAATGGAGTGCAAGTTAGAGATGAATAACATAATGCATACTTTGTGCATTGCTTAGCACATCAGTTAAATCTGGCAATGGAGAGAGCTACCAGATAAAATACAAAAGCCAGGATTTTCTTCTCAAATCTCTCTGCTATACTCGCCTTCTTTTTCTGCTCTCCACACAGATCATCAGGTTGGATTTGTGTGTTAAGAAGAGAATACCCAGTGGTGGATCAACGTGGTGGAAATACAAATCCAGGACTGTAAATGCTATTTACGATAAGAAGGAGGCATTGAAAGAATTTTTTCAAATTTTGTCAGAATCAGAGACTTCAAGTAGTGCGACAATAAATGAGGCATACTGGGGTATCTTGAAAACAGTGAGTTTTGTTTCTGGCTTAATTTTTTCCACTGAATTATGCCTCATGTGGACATACTGTACAATTAACTACAGAATTGCCACATAGATGCTGCCAAAGTTCAAGTGTACGTATCTACTTTTAGTGCTGAAATTATAAAAGTAAGAAACACAGTAGAGTCGTGTGATTTGGCACCAGAAAACCCACACAGAAGGAAAATTGTTTCAAACATACAGGCCAGAGTAGGAGCAGCCAAGGAAGTATGTGATGTTATACTGTCTCAAGTGCATCTCCGCTTCCAATTTAGAGAACACCTTTCTGTATCTTCCCTGCTACAAGAATCACAGTTTGAACAATTCAGTTCAACATTTCCAGAAAATATGTTCAGTGAATGCGTAAAAATGTTCCTAGTGTTTGGCAATGACAAACTACATGCAGAACTTTCAGTGATCTATTCAAGAGAAGAATTCAGGAATATGGTGGTGAAGTAAACTTGCTTCAATATCTTAGAGCTAATAATCTTTTTTATACTTTTTCTGAAGTGTTAAAACTTTTGAAAATAGCCGTTACTCTGCCTTTAACAAGTGAATCTGAACACTTTGTCTCCACATTGAAAAGATCAAAACATTCCTTAGGAACACTATTGGAGAAGATAGACTAACTGCACTTGCTACGTTGTCCATAGAAAAGGAAATGATGGAAAACAACCCGAAGTTGAATGAGAGAGTGATTGATAAGTTTGCAAGAAAGAAAGATCGCCATATGTTATTCATCTTCAAATAATTAAGGTGAGCTAAGATTCCCATATTCAGTGCAACCCCCCTAGGTATAGGTAACATGAGCCACCACTGGTAGAGAACGAGACATATTCCATCCTACGTGCTAATTCTTCATAAGGGAAACTGTCTACTGTTGCAAATATTACTTATCAATTTCCAGTTAGCTTTAGATATGGGCTTTGGTGATAGCTTTGATAGCCCACAATATACGCCACTGCTATGATGATAGATATACATTTTGATTGTTGTAGTGTTTAACGCCCGCTTTTACTACTACGGCACCGCAGGCGGTGACAATGATGATACATGGAATGAAGATGGAGCACCGGTGGAATGAGATGGCAGGGGAAACCGGAGCACCCGGAGAAAATCCGCTCAGACGCCGCTTCATCCACCACGAATACTGCATGCGGGCCCCTGGTGGTAGGCGAACGGTTTAACCGCTCGGCCAGGACGCCCCCACCGTCTTGATACCCTTGCGATTTCCACTACCTGGAGTCGCTTCCATTCAAGCACCTCCTCAATTGAAGCTCCAATCGCGCGCAAGCACAACACGGTAGTGTAAGTGCTCTCCGTCTCAAGACTTTCCAGCATTGGCAAAGTCCCTTACTGGTTTCGGGAATTCAACCCTGCCTCCCATTATACAAGCAGCAGTGCTACCGCATCTTTAGAGTATGTTCAATCATACCAGTAATGGAGTTTTTACTTATTTATTTAAACAAGAGTTTAAATTACATTGAGTATAGATTTGAAGTATCTCCGTGTAACCTTGATCACTGCTGTAGGTTTAAGTTTGTCTATATATTACGTAATTATGTATTATTTTGTTTGAAATATGTATCGCAGCTGAAATAATGAGAACAATTTTATACCATATTCTGCGAAGGAGCCTTTACGTTCGATGATTCTTTTTACGCTGTTTTATCATACCCGCTTCCCCTATTTTTAAATGGAACAGGCCACTGTCACCTGTGGAAGCGGACGGATCCGTTTACATCCATCCGCTCCATGACTCCATCCAATATGTGACGAGTCTAAAGCTATGATTGGCGTTTAAGAGAAACCGCAGAGAGTGCAGCTTGCAAACAGTAGCAGCTTCCGGACATGTGAAGATGTTTATGAGACAGGTGAGTCAATAACATAATCATTAGTTTTTGTATTTCATTCCGTTTATCTTTTACTAAACCAAAGCAATTCACTGACAATTCCGCAAACCATATATGCGTAAGCCGAAAAAAAAAAAAAAAAAAAGATACATTTATGATTTAGATTTAACTAAGACTCTCTTTAATGCAACTTAGTGTTTCACGAACGTAAATATTTATTTGCGTTACATCTGGCAATAGAGAATTTTCCTGTATTTCTTTCTTTTTCTATTTTCAGTTTTCGTTTAGTGCGAAATAGAGGCAAATTTAAGCTTTAGGGCTGGATTGACGCATTCATCTCGTCAGAGGACTATTCATTAGTAATTGTTAGAGACAAAAGTCTAAAGATAAATACAAAATTTGAACCACTGTAAATGCAGGTATTTAATAAAGGTATCACAAACATTGGCGCTTGCATACAAACCGACAGGAATGACTTCAGTAAACCAAATACCACGATCTCCGATATATAGTGGAAAGAGGAACGAAAGTACAGACATATAGGTACAACTAACATTCTTCTGCCACGATTTTGCATAGAACTAAGCATTCATGTCTCCTACTGAGACGGCTGAATGTTGAGAAGTACTGATAAGGGCGTTGTATACATAGACGATTTTTAGGAATAAAAACTAAACCCCAGCGCAACAGCCCATGAAGGGCCAAGGATTGCCACCCAGCCGCTGCGTCCCCCACCTCTGTCCACTATAGGTGTCATTGGTGGGGTGCAGTACTGGAGGGTGGGACGTGATAAGCTCCATGAGCCCTCCCGGCCAGTTATGCGGCCTTCTTGACCTGGGGCCGCTACTTCTCCATCAAATAGCTAGTCAATTGATCCCCCCGGGTCCTAACGAGACAGTGTACCCGTGCCAGACCTCCCAGCGGGGGAAAAATCCCCATGCTGGTAGCGGGAATCGAACCCGGGTCCTCCGCGCCAGAGGCAAGCGCTCTACCAACTGCGCTACGATATATAGGAATATTCAGGGTTAAGATTGCGTATGTGCCAAAACACTCAACATCGCTTATTCCCCACATGTAGCTTTATATTGCACTCAATGCAAACGGGAACCTCATCCAACCCGATTTTAGTTTTCGAATGTTTAGAGACGGTATTACACTTTGTGCGCGATGGCTCCGTCGCCCGAGGCGGCGTTTTCAGGAGGCACAAAGGCTGGGCCGCCAAACCATTTTTGTCAGCTTTGGCGCCTTGTCCATGTCCGTGTGTTGCGGGTTGCGGTCTGTCGGTGGTGTTATAGCTGTAATTATTGTTGTCGCAGGACGTATTTAGCTCCGCCATGTTGTGTCTGGTTTCAGCGTCGTTATATGCATTATTCTGCCACTGACATCCTGAGGGATTTCCTCGGGTCAGACTACTCATGTACAGAGGTATTTTTAGAGGTGGCGTGTGTCGTAATGTTGCGCAGTAGTTCATGGTCGATTCCACTTGTCTATTGCAAGATAAAAGGGGTGTCTGGTTAGTATCTCTTCGACTTCTAGCCCACTAGCCAGCAGTCTGCTGGTGGAAACTTACCCCCACCATCACTTTGCGTGATGCTCGGATATGCGCGAGTGACAAGGTCACGCGCCACCTCTAAAAAATACCTCTGTACTGCCTTTGGTGGGTGGCATATTTGTGTTCCCAGCACTGGTGCCTCTCAGTGCCGTTTGGTCTTCGTTGCCTCCCCCCCCCCCAATTTTCACATAATTAATGTGACCAGGCCGTTGTACCTGATATCTGTGATGGGATTTTTCTCGGGGTGAACATTGTTGTTAGTGGTGACAATGGTCCTTCTGGGAATCAAATGAAGGTACCTGTTCTCCGCAGCGTTTCCATTTGTAACCCTGGCCATATCGGCGCACATTGCTGTTAGTGCTTGCCCTCGTCCCACTAAAAGTTTGTTCATTGGTAGGAGTTCATTTCGCGAGACCGAATTCGATTCAAAAATACATACATGTGTACGTGGCTGTAACGCTGTTAGCAATTGAAACCTTCCGGCTATGCTATTGGGTCATACAACAGTGAAGTGGTTTCTTATCTGGTCCGGGAAATGTATCACCAGCGAAATGAATTCTTGCTCCTCCGTTGGAGGATCCAACAGTTGGCTCTGCTGCGCGAGGTCCAGAAAATAATCAACCATGGATTTTCCATTGTTAATTGTGGTGCGCACAACCTACTGAGTCCAGTATTTGGCGAGGAAATGGTGTTCGAAATCAGCGTATATTGCATGGTCGCCTGCCGCAGGTAAGCCTATCTAGAACCACAGATAACCAAAGGCTTTGGCAGGAAAGAGAGGTGTGCAACATGATGGTCACCGTGGAGGTCCTTAAAACTTCCCAAAACATCACACAGTGCTATAATTGCTAGCAGTTAGGACACACGTTCAAAATGTGCAACATGACCTCCCGGTGCGTCCTTTGCGGTGACCTCCACCGGCTCCACCGCCTAGCTGACTCCCCAAGAAAGGCCAAACAGGACGTCGTACCCCACTGTGCCAACTGTGGGGAGGCGCATCCTGCCAGCTATAGGGGGTGTGAGACATTCAAGATGGAACGTCACCGCCGCAGCCAGGAACTCTCCTGGTACTCAACCAGGGCCACGCCCCATCCTCTACCCGGCCCTGGTCAGAAGCGACAGCTCCTTTGCAGGAGTCGCCGGAGGGCAAAATGCACCTGTGCAACAGCAAAATGGTCACCCTCCACAACCCCAGGCCTCACAGGCGCCCACCAGCGACCTGGGAGGTTTAAAAGAGATTTTCAGCCTGTTCAAGGACTTAAACCTCCCGGCGCTACTAACAGAGTTGCGGCCCATAATCGCAAGATTAAAAAGCTGCAACAGTACCATGGAGAAGCTGGAAGCCATCACATGTTTAATAACCACTCTCTTCGAGTAAATGGCAACTTCAAGGGGAGGCATAACTTTAACTCGCGCACTCCTGTGGAATGCAGATGGCATCCACAGGAAGCAACACGAACTTGAAAATTACCTGCGGTGTAACAAAATTGATATCGCATTCATTTGCGAAACAAAATTACAACAAGAGCACACTTTCAAGCTCCAAGGGTATCAAATCTTTCGGAACGACAGAATTGGCAGACAGGGGGGAGGGACTGCTATTTTGCTCAGAAACACAATTGCTCATGCTTCTGTTACGCTACCTGCAATGGCAGCGTTAGAGTGCACAGCACTTAAAACACGTGTAAATAATCAAACGGTGATGCTGATAGCGCTTTATCGGCCCCCCAACTCCACAGGTTTCATACGTGACCTCGAACAGATCCTCGCTTTAGAGGAGCACGTTATAATTGCAGGATATTTCAATGCCCGGCACCCCTGGTGGTTTTCTCGCCGAGCAAACGCGGCTGGAAATCTCCTGGTTGAACTTATAACGGATAATGACGACATAGAGGTACATCTTCCCCCAGATTTGGCACAGATCAGGGCACTTTGACCCCGAAATTTTGAACTTCGTATTAACAAAAAATGCGACACCTTTAATTAACTTTACAGTGTACCACAGCCTGGACTCCGACCACCTTCCTGTGCATTTCGACATACAGGGTGGCATTTCAGCCGGTGCCTCTGACCCTCGAAGGAGGGCTGAGATCGACTGGAATAAGTTCACCATGGAAATGCACAGGATGGCGCAACCCAGACTGTCATACTATAGCGAGGCAGACATAGATGTCGCCATTGAAAACTTTACTGCCTCGCTACACACAGCCAAGAGAAGCGCTACCACATACACCACAAGACCACCCGGTTTTTGCACGTACCCCGAGGTAGAGCAACTCATTGCGCGGAAACGACGCTTGACAAGACTATGGCGGTACACCCGTCAGCCTGAATATAAAGTGCTAGCAAAATGGCTACGCAACATCATTCGGCATCAAATTAGACTTAATAAAATTGAACAGCGGGAAAACAAAATGCTGAGTACCACCCATTCGGACTCTTCTTTGTGGAAATTATTAAAGGCATTTAAGGTCTCCACGAGCGTCAACTCCGCAATTGAGGCGCTGCACACTCATGGCGGCCTGCACTTCTCCGAGGAGGAGAAAGCCGAGGTCTTCGCTGACTGTCTTGAAGACAGATTCAGCGAGAACCCAGTTACCAACCGTGACTTAGAACGGGAGGTACAGACATGGGTACAAACCTGGGTGGCACAGAAGCAAGAGCAACAGCTATCCCTAATAACACCGCAGGAAGTTTACAAGCTCATTAGGAAATTGCCTAATGGGAAAGCTGCCGGCCCAGACAAAGTGACTAATGAGGAACTTAAGCATCTCCCGAGAAAAGCTCTGGTGCAACTGACCAAAATATTTAACGTCTGTTTGCAGCAAGGCTATTTCCCCTCTACTTGGAAACGAGCCAAGGTGATCATGCTTCCAGAGCAAGGGAAAAGCACCAGACAACAGCAAAACTACCGCCCCATTAGTCTCTTGTCTACTATTGGTAAATTGCTCGAAAAACTTATACTTTCTCGACTCCAAAAACATGTTTCGGAATCTCATGAACTCTCAAATTCACAGTTTGGCTTTCCAAAAGGACATTCTACTGACTTACAGCTTCTCAGGCCACCAGATGACATAACAGAGCAATTTAACAACGGGGCTTCAACGTTGGCACTATTTCTGGACGCGGAAGCCGCATTTGACCGGTGCTGGCACAATGGCCTCATTTACAAACTGCACCACAATTTGCCGGCTCTTCAAAATTATCTACACTTGCTGCACAATTTTTTAGAAAAACGGAAGTTCTACGTCCAAGTGGGCCGCTCCTCCTCTCGGGAGCGAGTGATGCGGGCTGGCGTCCCACAAGGGGCAATAATGTCCCGCTCCCTGTACATACTGTTTACAAACGACTTCCCAGTGGACGCCAGATGCAAGGTCACCATGTACGCCGACGACACTGCAATATACAACCACCATAGAAATCCACGTTTCGGTCTTGCAGAAATGCAACGCTATGTCCACAACTTCCTCTCATGGCAACATGATTGGAAAATCAAAATTAACCCCGACAAATGCCAGCTGATTCATTTTTCTAAGCGGCATGACACTTTGGCAATGAACCTAACGGTCGGTGGTCAGGTATTGCACTGCCTTCGACAAGTTAAATACTTAGGGGTTACCTTGGACCGCACAATGTGCTAGTCCACCCACATAAAAAATAGCGCCAACAAAGGCAGACAGCGGCTAAAGTTATGCGCCCCCATCTTCCGCAGCAAACAGCTGCAATTGAAGTCCAAACTCATCCTGTACAAAGCTTTTATCCTGTCAGTGGTTCTATGTGCGTGTGTGGCCTGGGCAAACGCCTCAAAAACCGCCCTAAAACAGATCCAAACCCTCCAAAACCTCTCCCTCCGAAAAATCCTCTCTGCTCCTCTCTTAACCACCAACCAAACCCTACAACTGGAAACCCAGATCCCCTCCATCCCTGAGGCAATAACCAAAAGAGCCTCCGCGGCATGGGCGCGCATCAGAAACCACGACAATTACGTCATTGTCAATATCGGTAAAGGTGAGCCGAAGCATCGAAAACATGCACGAATCAAAATGTTTTAGACGTCGCTTGGCTCACCGACTGATGTGCGACCATGCAAACACGGGCCCCAGGCCGCACACAAGCTACCTCAGAGGCCTGCACCCCAGGGAACCAGTCAGGAGCTGCAACCTGCCCGCCCAGGAAAACCGCGGAAATGTATATAAAGCGAGTGTAAATAGCGTCTGTAAATAGTGTTGTAATGTGCGTGTGTGTGTGTGTGTGTGTGTGTGTGTGCGTGTGTGTGTGTGTGTGTGTGTGTGTGTGTGTGTGTGTGTGTGTGAGGGTGTATCTCACGATATGCCAGGGTGAATGCGGGAGTGCATGTGTGTAAATAAAGTGTACATATGTATATAAAGAAAAAACAATAACAAAAACAAAAACTAGAAACAAAAACCCAAGACAATACAACAGGGAACTGTTCTCGTTGGCCCAAGGACGGCCACTGTATGGGTTTCCTGGAAAACCCGTTGTATATAAAATGTAAAAACAAAAAATTGTACATAGATGTAAATGTAAGTCTGTTAGCTGGGCCTGCTGTACCAGCACCAGACAAAATTGAAATAAACAAAATCTGAAATCTGGAAGAAAAAAAACCTGAAACATGTGAGTGATCGTCCTTCTAGGTCTTTCTTTACTATTATCATTTTAAAACGATTCAGGAATGCTTTTTAAGTTAAAATATGTTTAAGATTCATTATATAACGCTTAGCGTTGTCTCTCGCGCCATTAAAGGTTAGAACTGCAATCTCATTCGGTAAATTATAGTGGTCAGGGAAATCGTGTGTCATGCAGTGGCTGGCACGGATCCAGGGGGGATGCCAGGGGGCCCGCACCCCCTTTCATCTCCTACTTTATTGCTATAAATACTATACGTATGTTACCTCATCATCACGCAAAATGGCCTAACCGATTTTTATGAAAATTGGTATATGTACTACCTTTGGCAGTTGGTCCCACTTAAAGAATAGACCACTGAGGTGGAAGGTTTCTAATGGGACCCAAATTGAGTAAATCAAAATCAAAATAACTTCAATTTTTTGGGAGTTTTTGCAAAAATGCTCCGTAGCAAATGCTTTTACTCACGATTTTAAGTTTTGTAATAAGTAACATTTCGATTGGATGAATATTTGAAGAGTTATTAGACTTTTTCTTTACGGCTATGCGGGTACGTGTAACGATCTTGGCTGACCACCCGCTTCCAGGTCTTCTCTCTGTCCGTTCCATAGGTTCCTGTGCTCCCCGACCCTAGGCACTGGCTTGTAAGTCAGGGGGAGGTTAATCAGGAAAAAAAGAAGAAGAAGAAGAAGAAGAAGAAGAAGAAGAAGAAGAAGAAAAAGAAGAAGAATAATAATGTAAGGAGAGTAAAAATGAGTAGAAGGAGAAGTGAAGGACAATGAAATGGGGAGGAAGAGAAGAAGCAAACGAGAAAGAAAGTGAGAATTACGGAAATATGTCCACGATAAAAGGCAACAATGCGAGCAACGCTGCAACCTCTGCTAGCTTTTTATAATAATACGAATAATGCTAATACATAAGTAGTTTTATGCCTTATTCCATATTACAAAGCATTACATAGCATTTCTTTTGATCATAAACTCTAACGTGCTACATTAAACTATTCAGCTTTTGATTTTTGTCGCCGCAGACGATTTTAATAAGTGTAAATTATATCTAGGTTCGGAGAAAAACGTTTGCTGATCTCCGCCGATGACTTCAAGATTGGGAAAGCGGCAAAGCGGAAACAAGCTATCAACAATACATGGGTATACGTTTCGTTAATTCGACACTGTCGTTGTCGATGCAGTAACAGTGCAGGTGCAAGCTTGGTGGTAGACAGTGCCACAGTAGAGTGATAGTGAAATGTCCAGTTCTATGTTCTATCTTTGGTTTTGAATATAAGAGCCACGAATTTAAGATGTCGAAACACAAAATTCAAACGAATTAGTTACAGTTTGTTAAAAAGGCGTGTCTTGAAGTCGGAGACAGTTCTTGTGACAGAAAAAATATTGGTGAAAAATCCAATAATGATCAAGCTACAAATTTAAAAGCGAAAACCACGTGTGCTGAAGTCAGAGAAGAGACAAACGGTGATTATGTTACAGTTATTGCGAATGCCGCAGTGAATTGTGGATTTTATTAACTGCATTTAATGATTGCGACGAACTTGGCATAGGGCACTTTGTGAATCAAGATTTGCACAATGACGATGCCAGTTGGGCGTATGTTCGAATGTCGTATCCATAATAGGAGTATTTTGTAAACATTTGATCGGTGGGCCTGTGGCGGTTACAGTCTTCTTCCTAGACAGGTGGTAGCTGGTAGTTTAAACATTTCTTTTTGTTAAATATTTAGCTAGGCATGTTTTAGCATAAATTTAATTATTCTGAAGTGGTAATGGACCGGAACCGGCCCCCCTCCTATCGAATATTTCTAGATCCGCGCCTGTGCAGTGGTTATGGTAGGGTTATGGTATATGTGTTCACCAGACTTACAATACTACACAATTCAGCAGGCGATGTTGGAGGACCCAGTACTGCCATTTCTTGCGCGTAGTGTAATGTTCCATAGATTAAATGAGCGGTGAGCCACCACTGCCTGTGTTATTGTTTCTTGTTTTTTTTTTTTTTTTTTTTTTTTTTTGTTTTGTTTTGCAAGTTCAAGTCTTTGTTCGTTTTGTTGCATATTTATTGTTCTTATTTTTTTTTTTTTAATTTTAGAAAACTCGGATTGAGCTTTTGCTTGGGCACTTTGCTGCTGCTTTTCCAAAGGAAAAGATGGAATGCAGGTCCTCGCTCAATTGCACGTGCAAATCAGCATTGGTAATCGAGACATGGTTGACATGTTCTTAACATTTTCTAACACATTTTGTGTGTCACACACTTCCGAGCGGAGATTTAGGAATTATGCTTGTATTCTAGTTTGACCTAAGCAGATGCGGCTCTTCTTTAGAATAGGTGACTTACCACTTGCCGGCCAGAAAGAATATCCGGCAGATGCTATCCAAGGCTTACTTTTGTTCAATATGTTTATCTAATTTTTCCTGGTGCTGGTATAGTTGTGAGTTTAGTTTCTGTTGTAAACTTTTTGAGGCGGTGCCATGGCCGAGCGGTTAGACCGTTCGCCTGCCGCCTAGGCGGTCGGGGTTCTATCCCAGAGACCCGCATTTGATGTCAAGATTTTCCTAGAAGTATATGTTTTGAGACTCCCTGAATAAAAAAAGCATTTTTAGAAAAAGGTCCGTGTGTGTGCGTGCGCGCGCGCGCGTGTGTGTCAGTTTGTGTATCTATCAGTCTGTGGACAGCATAACTCAAAAACGAAAAGTCGGTTAAAAGCCAAAGTTGATATTTAAGTTTAATGTCTTTCAAGGATATGACACAAAGATTTTGAAGAAAATTTTGATTTTCTTGAAAATTGCTCTAACAATTTTGATTAAAATGCCATATGTTTAAGATATTTGTATGACAAATGAAATGTATATTTTGAATTTTCTGGCTATAGCCTGTGTAGTCCTGTTTACTCTGGATAATTTTGGATAACTCATAAACCGTAAGAGATACACAAAATCTTACTATACAAAAGATGTAGATCTCGCTAAAATACACAATTTATGTCTAAATAAATTTGTTGTGGAGTGGACCATTTCGAAGATACTCCTTTTTATTTGTGCCAGTTTCAGAAAAAAAAACTTTCATGAAATGGAACATAGTTGTTAATTGTTTTATATGTTAAGCATGTTAAGGGAACGGGATCTCAAAGCTTTAAAAGATTAGACTATCACTCAAAGCCTACTGTATTCTAATATTTCCCTTGCACCTGCAAGGAAATAAGCAATAAGCTAATTTGTACAAATGTTTATCTCAACTAACACAAAGAAGATGTAGGAATAAGAGTTTGTAAGAATGGTCAGTACAAGAGTAGAGAAAGTCATGTGAATACAAGACATCAGATTTTTTGATTTAATATCTTTCCAAATACGAGCTGGACTTTTTTGCTCATCCTTCTATCGTTTTTAATCTGCCCACATACATAATGCCTGTCTCTGTGTTCTCCCATTCCATTTGTTTATACCTCAGTTCTTCTTGTTTGCCTGGTTTATTTCTACTTGATTTTGGAATTGCCCCTTTGTTGTTGGAGTAACTATTGTATATTAATAAGGCTTGTAGTACTACTTTGTTGAGATAACTGCAAGCTAAATCATAATCTTGATCACTTTATTTTCAATTGCTTCAGTGTAACAAGCTAAGCATGCTAAAAAGTTTATAAATATTATTTACAAAAATATGGATTTGTAACTTTGCTTTCAATATCTTGGCTACCTGCAATGCAATTAGGTATTTGTTTTCATTATTTTACTTTTTATTATAAATGTACATATATTTTAATTCCACAGATAAATATACATGGCTTTAAAAGCTTTGGACCTGAACGAAACAAAGGAATTTTGGAGGATTTACATCCCGGACTGAATGTCATTGGTAAGTGACAGATGATATTTTTAATTAACTTTTGAGAGACAAATAAACTGAAAAGGGTAATGCAGCAATTAAAAATAAAATTTTCTCAAATTTGATAGGAATTATGTACTACGTTTCCAAATTGATTTGACCTCTCATTCCAGATTTAATACTGCATGGAAGTACTGATTTAGATTGAACTGAATCCTTAGATCTGCACCTCTTAGAAGTGGCATTGGATTAAAATTTTGTTGCATGGGAACACTTACCGGATTCAAATTGATTTGAATTTGCCAAAGATGCTAACTTCTACAGAAATCATAACACGTTACAGACTCATCATTTTGTTTTCTTAGTGAACGCGGTGTAAAGAAACACAGCAGCAAAGTAACTTTTATTGTTTCTATAATCTAGCAATATATTCTTGTCAAGAATATAAACCTGCATAAAACACATAGAAAACATATTTTTTACAGATTTGCTAACATAAACCAAGTGAGCAACATAAAAGCTTGAATTATTTATGTTTGAGTCTTGCATATACAAATTAATCTCATTCCATATTGAATTCCACATGGAAATGTGCATCTTTTGAGAATGGGATTAGATTCAAATCAATTTTAATTCCCAATGGAAACGTAGTAATAGTTAGTGGAAGCAAATTATTTTAGTTACTTTGGGAGAGGGATTAATGTCATTAAGTGATATGATATAGCACGTGTTATGCACTTCTTTGAAGAAAAGCAAAATTATACAATGTATTTTTATTCCAATGCAAGTGCAAATGTATTAAATTGCTATACACTGATTAATGTTTGGCTAAAATTATCTAAGAAAACAAGCCGCTGAGAACTAGATTTGAAAGAAACTTAGAGTTATCCACGATTACCTTAATTTTCATGTAAAATGACATTTTATTAATGTTTATCTCCCTCGAACAAAATAATGAAGTTTCCCTAGAGATATATCTAGGAGTTATTTCCAGGCTGTTTTGCCGTGGTCTGCTGGTGTTTAAGTATCCAGACGTTTCGTCCACAACCACAGCAGACATCTTCAGTAGCTCGGTTGTAGTCTCCTTGGAGAAGTTAATGTGGCGTCTGAGGTGCAGATTTCAGATTTTGTTTATTTCAATTTTGTCTGGTGCTGGTACAGCAGGGCCAGCTAACAGACTTACATTTACATCTATTTACAATTTTTTGTTTTTACATTTTATATATAACGGGTTTTCCAGGAAACCCATACAGTGGCCGTCCTTGGGCCACCGAGAACAATTCCCTGTTGTATTGTCTTGGGTTTTTGTTTCTAGTTTTTGTTTTTGTTATTGTTTTTTCTTTATATACATATATACACTTTATTTACACACATGCACTCCCGCATTCACTCTGGCATATTGTGAGATACACCCTCACGCACACACACACACCCACACCCACACACACACGCACATTAAAACACTATTTACAGATGCTATTTACACTCGCTTTATATACATTTCCGCGGTTTTCCTGGCCAGGCAGGTTGAAGCTCCTGACTGGTTCCCTGGGGTGCAGGCCTCTGAGGTAGCTTGTGTGTGGCCTGGGGCCCGTGTTTGCATGGACGCACATCAGTCGGTGAGCCAAACGACGTCTAAAACATTACCTTTGCCGATATTGGCAATGACGTAATTGTCGTGGTTTCTGATGCGCACCCATGCCGCGGAGGCTCTTTTGGTTATTGCCTCAGGGATGGAGGGGATCTGGGTTTCCAGGTGTAGGGTTTGGTTGGTGGTTAAGAGAGGAGCAGAGAGGATTTTCCGGAGGGAGAGGTTTTGGAGGGTTTGAAGCTGTTTTAAGGCATTTGCCCAGGGCACACACACGTATAGAACCACTGACTTTCTGAGCTACTGTATTTATCCCTCGAGTGGCCTCCGCTGACTGGTCCAGATGGCAGACAGCAGGAGGGAGGGGGTAGGCTTCACCCAAGGTGTTATTTCCTCCTGATTGGCTCACTTGAATTTCTCCTGTTTTGTGCCGTTTTTTGCCTTCAGTGACAGGATACCAGTTTCTGTTAAGTTTCAAAACTTTTTCTTTCTTATTGAAATTGTGGAGATGTTTATAAATTTCAATAGCTTCATGTTGCTGCCAGGAATGGTACTGTATTGTGGATGATATAATGCTCGTGTCCTGGAACTTAATTCACACTTCAATGACGTGTTGGGCAACTGCGGCCTTATCTGTTTGGCCCAGGCAGCAGCTTCTTTTGTGTTCGGTGAGTCTGGTGTTGATGCTATGCTGTGTAGTTCCGATGTAAACTGAACCGCAGGTACAGTACAGTAGCTCAGACAGTCCACACCTCAGACGCCATGTTAACTTCTCAGAGGAGACTACAATCACACTACTGAAGATGTCCGCAGCAGTTGTGGATGAAATGTCTGGAAACTTAAACTCCAGCAGACCACAGCATAACAGCCCAAAAATAACTCCTAGATATATTAACTCTGGCCATGAAAGTTTACGCTCTCTCATTTCCTTAGAGTTTTTCTTTGACTTGAAATATGTGTTTGTTACATAATTATTATTTTTTTCACATAAAGTAGAAACTAATATGTTTGTGACCTCCAGGAGTTTTGCTGGAAACATATAAAATAATAGCAGTCATTATTTAATTAAATGACTTCTAAAAGACTTCTCACTGACTTATTTTTCTGCCATGCTAGAGCTTGAAGCTCTCTTAAGTTACATCTCATTCTGTTAGGGGTACTCCAGTCAAAAATATAATTTGCATGTTCTTGGTCAATTAACTTAGTATGAATAGGATGCTATTGTAAAGAGCAGCAGATATGAACTGTGCCTGGAATGGATCTGGCTTCTGTTCTCAATTTTATTGTGATTATACTTTAAAAGGGATTAACCTTTCAAAATACGAACAAATTAAAAATAAAGTATGAAACAAAATGAAAGAACTGAAGCTACTAACAATGAAGAAGTATAAATTAACAAATATTAATACATATCAATGACTAAAACTTCACTTAGCTATCTTTTATATTTATTAATATTTGTTAATTAATAAAATAAGCATTAAGCTTCCTTAAAAGAAACCATAAAATGGAACTGTACATGTTTAACTAGGTACATGTTTTGTCTATCTGATATTAGTTTTTCATGAAAAAGTCAGAGGGTGGTAGTACTTCAGCATAATGAAGTAATGTTGAAGCAACTAGTGGAGTGATTGCCAGGGGAAAACATTCCAAGGAAACCTGACCAACCGAACCTGTTTGCCCAAAAATCCTACCTGTGGTTACTGAAATCTAACCTGGTTACCTTAGTGAGTGACAATGTCCCTCAACCATACCACTATACCGCATGAATAATAAGTAAATAACTTTGTTTCTGTTTAGTTCCTAATAACTTTTCAATTTAACATTAGTAACATATATATAGACACACACACACACACACACACACACACACACACACACTATAGCCACTGGTGCACGATTTACTTGTTTAACGCATTATGTGATATTAGTAAGTTTTAATACTTTTAACATGTCTGGTAATACTGTATTTACTTATGTCAACAAAGAGAGTAAAATGTTACAATTTTTTATAGCCTTTATTTTGGATGTTATTTGCTAAGACAAGTTAAAGGTGATATAATTCCTTTAAAATTAATAAAGTAGATATTTGTCTTAAACATATTTTATTACAGACACTGGTTTGCATATTCAAATAGTTTCAGTATGCTCTTACACATTTTTTCATGTTTTCTTTTTCAAGTTGGAGCAAAAGATGCAGGGAAAACTAATATAATTTATGGTAAGTCTAAAACTTTAAAGTCTCTTGGTATTAATTTACTTAGATACAAAGAAAACAAATGGAAAATGCTACAGATGAAAAATCCTGTATTTTTGCTTTAAAACTCAGGTTATTTCAATGTTTTCGAAACTTTTATTACTGATTCATGCTATTAACATTTTAAATATTGCATGCTCAATTTAAATGAAAAACTTAGCCATTTGCTATTGCATTCTGAATTGACATATTTGAATGCATGTGTTCATTGTAATACAGCAGATCATAAAAAAATATGAAATAAATGTATTATGTACATAAATTTTGTAAGTTGCTGAGTTTCAAGAAAACTGCTATGGAAGTAGGTACTCAGGTCTTTAGTTAAAGACTGGGTTGACTAAGGAAGTCTTTAAATTCAGTGTGTTGCAGCAAAGACATCAGATGACTCATTTGCTACTCCCGTCTTTAAGAAGACAAGTTGTAGTTTGCTAGAGCCAGCATAGTCAGTTATATAGTCATCTTAATCATATGTATGATGCCACATGTGTAGGGTTGAACTTCTAATTTTGTTGTTGATAAAGTCGTTTCGTGTTAAACGCAAACCAAATTGTAGAACAAAAGGAATAGAAGTAAACCTTTCTCTTAAAGAAAACATATTGTCAGTATAAAATTCAGAAAATAAAAATAGAATACAATAAAGTAATGGACACAGTTACAGATTGAAGTAAGAAAGTTGGCAATGTGGAGTTATGTCCTCAGAATGCACATTGCTTGGACTTCAATAGAAAAGCAGTTAACTAAGTTAATTAGTGGAAAAGTAACTTGTCCTGTTTCTGAACATTTCACCTGGCCTTTGAATTTTCTGTAACTGTAGTTTATAGCACAGATAACATTGGAGAAATTACTAATTATAGAATTCTGTCTCACAGGTCGTAAATAATTGCCTTGACTGTGGGGCATATTTATGTAACCTCATTCACAATGCTGGGGCTCACCTATCTTGTTATTCAATACTGTACATTTGTAAACATGAATATGATCTCCTATCACATACTGAAAGGCTCATGTTGTGTAATAACGAAGGGTTATCAATAAATGTTTGATTCCGTGTAACCAACAGCTGATTTTGTGGCAGCATGGACTTATGTACTTACATGCTTCTTGCAGTCAATTTTTCACTCTAATTCCACCACATGCAAGATATCCATGAATGTTTGTTTGGAGAACCTAAAAATAACTTTAAATTCTATGTTGTCATACTCCTGAAAGGTAATAAATTATATCTAAAATTCCTCTGTCTTGGTAGACATGCAGGTTAAGGTTTTGTATTTTGCTAAAACACTTCTCACAAACATCAAAACAAGGAGAGAGGAAACTCTTCATTTGATCACATTCGTTGCTTGTCAAAATTGGAAACATATCATGTTAAAAATACTGAAAAAAGTATTTTGTGACATAAAAGGATTTTCAGGACATGCATAATCTTAATGAAATACATTCAGATCCAATATAACCTCTTTGTCAGACAGGATTGTATAATGGAGAACAGAATAGAAATACAGCACTTTCCGGCATAAAACTATAATTCTATACACACATTAATCGACAATAATGCACACAGCAATATTTTTTATTTACTGTATATGAGGATGTTATAATATGAAAAATCAAAAGGAAACCATGTGATGAAAGCAATAATAATGGGCATTCTCTGTTTATAGACCCGAGATTCAATATTTGGTGATACTTGATTGCAGTGTTGCATGCAACTCATTTCAGAGGCAAATGAACTCTTCAGCACTAAAGAAGTCTCTAAGTGCTTTCTTGCAATCCAACAAATGAAATGTCAGAGACCATAGAGCTTACAGTTACCCAACATTCATCATCTCAGGATAAGGGAAAATGCCAGAATAAATCTTTATGTACATAACATGCCCCAACTGAGATTTGGAAATTTGAGGCAGACAAGCTAGTTTCACACTGTCAAAGTGAGCCAAATATCGTCATTGCACCTTGTAGAACTGTGCAAGAACAAACTTTTCAGAAGAAGCCAAAAACATTCTCAATCTCGTTCAAACTGTCAATAAGACATGCAAACTGCATAAACACGTGAAACAGTAGACATTATATTATTTATGCTAGATATTATTGAAACCTCATGCAACAATACTATTTTATTGTATATCTGTATATTCATATGTCACATAGCGGATTACTTTGGCACCTTTAAGATCACATAGCGTATATGTTTTTTATGTGATCTATAAACATTCTAATGATAGTCAGTCTTAAAAGACATAATTATACAGTTTTGCTGAGTTTAATATGGTGCATTAGTTAAGTTTAAAGTAAAATATAAAACAATATTGTACAATTAACAGTAGTCAACTTTATTCATAAAAAATGTTTAGCTATAAATGTACTGAGTACATAATTCCCTATGGACTTCAAAATTAGTTTTATAAATGACAATAATCTCAAATTACAAAAATGCATACATGTTCATCCGAAAGGTTATTATGAACTTTGAATGTGAGACATAATATTAGAAGACCCCAAAAGAAAATCGTTTATGTGAATATTTGTTAGGAGTGGTGCAGTTTTTAAATGATTAATACGGGGAATTGGCTGTGCTATGAGACTCGTTTTCTATCTACAGGGTTGTGGTAACAGATGGAATGCATATATCAATGTTTCTTTATCACAATGTATTTATTTATTAACACTTCGATATTTTACACTCTCAGCACCATATTAAATACTTAAAAATCTTTGCACTTTTGTAATTTGGTAGAATTTACGCTGGATAAAAGTTTGGTGAAAGTTCCATGTTCACATGCTACCAAAACACGTCTTATCACCTTGAACATATAGACGCTACTGAATCGTTTCTTGGCGTTGCTTTTACAGGACACACCGCCATTTTGTTTTCATCCGCCGTATTCATCCGCGCAAATAGTTTTTATTATTGAACACAAACAATTCTAATATTTATACACTTTTAACAAACATTTATATGAAGAATTTTCTATTGGGGTCTAATATTCTGTCTCATATGCCCCTTGTTTTGTTTTTCAAGTTGTCACCTATATTTACAATCTTGAAACACAATACAATACTTCTCCCTACTCCTCTGATTCAATCACTTTGTACAATTTTTTTTTTTTTTTTTTTTTCCTTTACAGTCTTCTTCGCTGTTTGTCTTTGTCTTTTGTTTTGGCATGATACAGCATGTCTTTATAAATTTCACATATTCAATTACTACACAATATATGTTCAGTTGTTATACATCACATATTCAGTTATTATACAATACATATTCAGTTATTGTACAACACATTCAGTTATTACACAACATATCCAGTTATTATACAATACATATTCAGTTATTGTACAATATATCCAGTTATCATACCACATATGTTCTGTTATTTCATCTCTACATCTAGCAATTTCTCCTTCTAACACAATCTTATTCTCTCTCATTTCTGATTCTATTTTTCCCATCCTATCTCTTACGATTTCTATCCTAGCTTCTAAGGCTTCCTTTGTCTCATTTAAGTTTTTATGTACTAATTTTAAATTAGTTTCCATTACTTTCATATTTTCTTTACACTCCTGTCTTCCTAATTCTATTTTCTGTTCTAAATTCTGTCTCACTTCTTCCATTTTCTGACCTATTTCTTCCTTATTCTGACCTAAACTTTGTTCTATGTCCTGTTTTAATTCTGCGTTATTTTGTTCCATTTTCTGACCTAATTCTACCTTGTTTTGTTCCATTTTCTGACCTATTTCTTTTTTATTATTTTCCAAGTCCTCTCTCACTCCCTCTATTTTCTGACCTAAACTTTGTTCTATGTCCTGTTTTAATTCTGCGTTATTTTGTTCCATTTTCTGACCTAATTCTACCTTGTTTTGTTCCATTTTTTGACCCAAACTTTGTTCTAGTCTTTCAAACATGATCATTAATAACCTTTGGTCTTTCCCTATTTCAACCTCTTCCTCACTTTCTAATTCTACCTGATAACTAGGCCTATCTGCCCCTTCCCCCACTCCTGTTTCTATCTCTTTTCGCGACATTTTAATTTCTTTATTCAATTCACTTAGGGTTAAAAGTCCCACTACTTTGCCGCTTCTCAGTAACATAAAAATGAAAATAAACTGTATGTGAAAACAAAAATTTTTGATCCTACTTTTTTTTTTTCGTTGCTTCGTCCAGTTATGTACGTCTCCTGGGCAGTTGGCTTCGCTAGATGATCTCCGGTGTTTTCCCGCGTTGGTTATCCGTGTATCGGTGTCCTGATGGCGATATCAAACGATGGTCTAATGGCGTCTTCTTTCCTTTTGGCGTCACTTGATGTTTATCGTGATTTCAATTCCCGTAGTTTGCATTCCATCCTAAATTCGAGCCCCACGTTGGGCGCCATTTTGGTGCAGTTTTTAAATGATTAATACGGGGAATTGGCTGTGCTATGAGACTCGTTTTCTATCTACAGGGTCGTGGTAACAGATGGAATGCATATATCAATGTTTCTTTATCACAATGTATTTATTTATTAACACTTCGATATTTTACACTCTCAGCACCATATTAAATACTTAAAAATCTTTGCACTTTTGTAATTTGGTAGAATTTACGCTGGATAAAAGTTTGGTGAAAGTTCCATGTTCACATGCTACCAAAACACGTCTTATCACCTTGAACATATAGACGCTACTGAATCGTTTCTTGGCGTTGCTTTTACACGACACACCGCCATTTTGTTTTCATCTGCCGTATTCATCCGCGCAAATAGTTTTTATTATTGAACACAAACAATTCTAATATTTATACACTTTTAAGAAACATTTATATGAACGATTTTCTATTGGGGTCTAATATTCTGTCTCAAGAGTGTAATTTGTTTTTTGATGTTGGTATGAGATGGTTAAATGACGAAAACGTGTTACTAATGTTCATTGTTACAAACAACTAAGTTTGTTTAAAGACGTCATAAATATTTCCATATTTAATTTTAATATATATGTACAAATATTAGAATTATATGTGTTCAATAATAAAAGCGAAATCAGGATAGCTAAAGATCGCTTCCCTAACAATACAGGAACTATTTGATGGACGCATACGCGGATGTATACGAGAAAGGTAGTATCACGTGAGATGACGCCAGACTCCTTTCACTAACGTCTACGTGTCCAAGGCGATAGGACGTATTTTGGTAGTGTGTGAACATTGTAGAACGTTTACCAGACTTTCATCAAGCTTTTGTTCCACTTTTTGAAAAAGTGGAAAGACTTAAATAATTTAAAACGGTGCTAAGAGGATCTATTTAAATGTAAAATAGAGAAAAAGTGTTAATAAAATAATACATTGTGGTGAAGAAACATAATGTGATTTTTCATTCCATCCATTACCACGCCCTGAGAGAAATAAGAGCCTCATCGCTCAAACGTGAAAACAACGCTTCGATAAAAACTGCACCAAATGTTAACATTCTAGAACATTTTACAATAATCATGGTGGTAGTATGTGCAGTTTCAAAGTTTGATCGCAGTTTGCTTTACTTTGACACCTATTCTCAAATCAAGATCAGAAACTCAGAAACAATTCTCAAAACAACACTAACACATTTTTTACCCCATAGACCAGTGATGTCAAGGTCACAGGGTGCCGAGAGCTCCCCTGGGCATCTTGTACATGGTGAGGGCAAAACATGACGTAATACATATCAACACCACTAGCGTTATCACCTGATACCTGTTTACTTGCAACTTGGCTGCGTCCACGAATAAAACCTTTCTTAGAGTGCGTATATATTATGAATGTTTTCCTTCAGAATTGCCTACAAGGATGCATAGCACAGATACAAATTGGATCTATGAAGGGGAACAATACTTCTCACGCGTAAAAGAAAGCTACTTGACAGTAATTATTATTTATTTATGCCAACAAACTTACTGTTGGTGTTTTTAAACACACAAGCCGTGTGTGGGCAAAGTTTAAGAGGTAGAACTGGAACTTAAAAATTCAATGCCACAACTGGGATTTGAACCACAGACCTTCCGCTTGCTGGGCGGACGCTCTAACCACTACTTGACAGTTATTCAAGTTGATTAAAATAGTAACATAGTTGCAACTTTCTGATGATTAGGCTGAATTATAGGTATTATTAAACCTACTCTAGCCCTTGGGTTAGCATTCCCGTACTGTGAAGTACACCATTTACGCTCTTCATACCTCTTAAAGATAGACTTTTCAATCCCAGATGTAAAAATGTCAAAATTGATTTTCAAATGAATGAATAAATAAATAAACAAAATAAATAACAGAATAATTATACAGTATTAACAATAGTGTTTTTTATACAAACTTGTATCAGATATACCTATTTTATACAAAAAGTAAATGGTAGCTTTGAAATCCTGTTATCCCTTAAACGGATATTCTTATCTATTTTGATTAAACACAAATGACAATATTTACTTGGATTATCTTCAAACAAGTGAAATAACACGAACCATTATTAGTAACAGGAGTTGACGATTTCCTCCAAAATTAAAGGGAAGAACTACAGGTAGGTTGTTTGAAAACTGCTGTCCTTAAAGATACATGTTTTAGTGTTAAGCGTTTGCATAATGAATTTAAGACAATCTTACTGAACAACTAAGTAAAATACCACATGTTACACATTTGTAGGATCAGTCACTTGGCATATTTTTGAATTCACACACTTTTCAAAATTTGGCTCAATAATATTACAAAGACAGATTCTAAGACTGGATGCCAAATTGGTATCCGAGAGTCTGTTTTTGTCTGTTTTTGGAGCTATGCAGAAACCCTGTTCACAAAGGTAGGTACTACCATACATTGTCATAGTTTTTGCTGTCTTAGGAATCAAATTTGGGTAACGCCTATTGTCAAGTTTCTGGTAAAATTCAATCAGTGCGTCTGAGTATGAATAATTGTCAAATTTCTTTTGAAGGCGACGATCACACTGTACTTCTAACAGCTCCAGCTGAACTGCTGTATTATTTACTTTATCTATTTCATAATGACTTTGTATGTTGTATTTTTAATGCAAGATACTGGTTGCATATTAGGTACTGAATACTACTACCACAACTTTACAGAGGAATTGTTTTCCCATTCGAAACATGTGAATCCAAATGACTCATGTCTGTGCTCTCGGACGCAGCCATTGCTCTGCCTGCATCACACGGAAAACTGCACTGAACTGGTTTCTAACGGTCTGGCCCTCTATGCCCAGGGCACGGCGGCTTGCTCTCTCTGCGGCATTGCCACTCGGGGCCACGATTGACACCACTGCCATAGACAATCATGAACTTTGACTTTAATACTTCAGACTGTTATAAAAATAATAATAGTCTATGTGGATGAATCTTTTCAAACCTTGCAAACTGTCGTATTTGGACTTCTCAATCTTCATGGGCTCACTGTACATGGGCTGCACTTTGTTGTCGCTTCCTTTCTGTCTTCTGTGAGAAAGAATCTGCCATTCATCAGAATGATTAATCTTGTAGAACACCTCATCTTCTTAATAGAGTAGTCCTTGTATATCAGTGATCCCCTTTCTTCTTGCTAGGATGAATTGAAGTGTAGTTGGAAGATTTATGTTCATAATCTTTAAAAAATGCATGATCCAAGTAATGTATTTTATATGGCTTATTTTTTCTGGCTGCTTCTATTTTGGATGAGTAATGTGCAGGCAATTAGATTGGTGGAGTGAAGAGATGTTGTCGACCTCCATCATTGTGTGCCCTTTCTCCAAAGTAATCTGCTCTATTTCCATTTTGAGTTTTGTTGAAACATCTGACAAGGTACTGACCAAAACCTTATTTTTATTTTGATATTGACAGCTATCTGATGTTGGAAAAAGCTTGCTTGCAGTACCAGTTAGCTTTTCTAAAAAGTCAATTATGTAGCTTGTGAATTCATTTGCTGAGACTTTTCCTTCTCCTTCATGCCAAAAATATAAATGAACATCTTTTGTGTTTTTTACATAGATGCTGAAATTATGAATCTGAATATTCTGAATATAGTACTGCTTTGAAACAAGCAGCTTGGGGCATAATAATATACTTTGAACATTCACTGTCAACACAAGGGTTATTTCTGTCATACAAAAATTCAGCTTTTTCCTTAGCTTTACGACCTTCTTCTTTCTTTTTAATATGAATATTAAACTCATCCTCTGTTAGATTACTTTCTTTAAATGCCACACAAGTATCACACTGATATTTTCTACATTTGAACACAGAAATTTTCTCTTCTTCCAGGATTTCACAGAACCTCTTCCTTTGTACATAGTTGGTCCCATTCTCTTCACACCAGAATTTATAAATTTCATGCACATTGTTATCAGATTTAAAATCAAGTTCCACATATACTCGATTAATATAGGATTGACAGTAGTGACATGGTAATTTAGGAATTATCCCCAGCCACTGTTTCACAGAATCAAATTTGAGTTTCTTTGAACTGCTTGTGTCATCATGTTGGACTGAATCCTTGTTTTCTTGTTTCTTCAATTTTTGCCTCATCACTATCGTTAAACAAATGGAAAGGTTTTACCCACTCATCAAAGACATCCTTTTTTAGGCCTGTAGTTGTAAGGAAAAGTTCTTGCAAACTCTGACTTTCTTTCTGGCTTCTGTAGGCATGGGCGTCACGAAGGGGGGGCAAGGGGGGCCGCGGCCCCTCCCTGGAAGTTGGCCAACTTAACGTGCAATCAATTACTGACTATTAAACTACTATTTTAAAAGATCAATTTCTATTTAGCACAAATTAACATGGTTATATGCAACGAATATTATAAATTTTGACAATAAAATAGTGAATTGATATTATCTGATTGCAAATTTCAAACATGTGACCCCCCCCTGGAAAAATGTCTGCCGACGTTCATGTCTGTAGGCAAATAATAGTCGTAGCCATAGATTTTCTTGGGCAGCTCCTCAACAATTTTCTTACTCTCCTCCTAATAGTTGTATGAAAATTCACTAATCTCTATACATACGCCTTCTTTTCATTCCATGAGCTAAACTTGCACATTGTTTAATGGACTGACTCTTCTGATTTTCCTCAATTTCATTACACATAAGACTCCTCTCTCTTATTAATTTGGTTTTCTTGCTCATGTGAGCATGCTATCGGAAGAAATTCATGCTCTTCTCTTTCAACAACATTATAATACTTATTTTCATTGTATTTTCTCCCTTGGTATTTTTTACTGTGTAGTCATAACTTTTTGTTTCTACTATCAGGATTCTTTTTACATCCTTCACAGTTTTGTTCAGTTGCTTTAGTCCCTTCCTCTTCGTTTTCATTTGAGCTCCATATCTTATCAACCTCAACTTCTGTCACTGTGTTAACTTCATTTTCACTTGAAACAGCCGGAATGGATAGGTGACCATCATCTACAGTCATTCTCATAAACATTCAGTTTTGTGTAGCTTGAAACCATTAGCCTTCATTACATTTAATTTATTTCTAAGATTGGTCATAATAAATTAAATAATTATAACTTTTAATATTCCGGGACATATAATTTCATATCAAACAAACATTTGCCTTCTTTTGTCCATATTTTAAATAAAATAAATGACAGCCTTTGCCTAAAGAAACCAGTTTATACATGTGCTCATAAGGCTTCAACCAAAAAGGATCCGATTGTAATGGGAATGATATTATATAATGCCCTACCAAGAAGTATAAAAGAGCATGCAAGAAAAAACTCCTTTGCTAAAGAGTTAAAGAATTATCTAATTGAAAAGTGCCCATACAGGTTAGAAAAGATGTTAAATTAACGTGTACTGTTAATGTATTTTTTGTATATTCAATATTCCATGTTTGTATTATGATATATAGATTATTTACTAACCATAAGTATAATTAAGTGCCATGATGTACTTTTTATTCATGTATTAGCATTTTACAATGCTCCATGCTTGTATTACAAGTTTTATGAGCAGTAAATTTGAAAAAATTTGAATTTGTGTGGTTTGAACTAATGTTATGCTATTCTTCAACCAGTGTTCTCTTTAGTTCCAAGGCTGAGGTAATTGGAGAAGTTCTTATTCTGTGATCCAGTGTGGCTTACAAATTTTTGATGGGACTCAAATCTGGTGACTACATTGGAATTGGAATGATCTTCAGACAGTTGTACAGCAGCCAGAAACACACTTCATAGGCCGTATGTTTGGGATCGTTAACCTGGTAGAACTTAAATGTCTGTAGTCCTCCTAATTTCTCTGCACTTTCCTGCAAATTATCTTTAAGCAATTGTAAATATTTATGCTTGTCCAGAATACTATCAATAAACATCAAATTTCCAGGTCTCCTAGCAGATATACACCCCGAAACCATCACACCTCCTTCACCATGCTTCACAGTTGGTTGAAGATTTTGCTTTTGTAGCTCTTGATTAGAGTTTTTGTAGCTCTTCGTCACACCATAGACCTACCACTTGACCAAAAAAGTTTGTAGAGACTCTCATCAGTGAAAACAGAATAATTCTACCTGTTTTTGTCCTTTCCAATGCACTCCTTAGCAAAGTTTCACCTCCTCCTATTTACTTTACTGATGTATGATTTCATCCTGGCTAATTTTCCATTAAAGTCTTATGTTTTTGTGTCCCCCTAATTGTTTGTGGACTGACATGCTTGTTCCACTGCTTATTCACTTGTGCGACGATTTGTGGGGGAATTAATCTTGGATTTATCTTTATTTTTCTATCTATAGCACATTCTTCTCTGTTTGTTAATTTTTTTGGGCGACCTGGTGATGGTGCTAATTCCACTCTGTCTTCATTTTTGTACCTTCTGATGTCACCACCAGTATGCTTGGGAATATTTTTTGCAATTTCTGTATACTCACGGCATGATGAAATATACAAAGTTGCCTTATTTCAAATGTAATGTTTTGTGCTTTTCGACCCATTTGACTTTTTTTAGTATTCAACAAAAGAAACAGAGTACTACTCAGTTGACCAATCCTTACACTAGTAACATTTCACCTGTTGTGTAAACATCTATCAGGTGGAGGGGTGAAACCGAATGGTTATGAATGGTAACATCTGTTACTCTGAACATAAATAAACATTTCCTTGCCATATCATACAACACAGGCAAATTCTTCTATATTTACTGTAAATCTAGAAATGTATGTATATTTTCAAAAATTAAATAACAGTAACATATTGTTTAGATGTGGGACAAAAGGAGCCCAATGATAATTAAATTCACAAAACCAAATCTTTATTGGAGTTACTGTATATCTTCATTTCCATAAGCAGAACGTACATTACTCAGTGGAGCAGTTTATCATATTGCATAGGAGCTGAGCTGGATCCATGGGGTAAACCATAAAGTCATGGAAAGTCTCGTTGACAGATTAATAATTAATTCATACCAAGAAAAACATAAGCTACATAACGTGATTAATATTCTCCAATGGATTACCTTGCAAAAGATCATCTTCCTGGTTTTTACTCAAAGCTCCAAGAACTGGCTGCACTATGCTAGACATCATTAACTAATTCAGTTTGTAAGTGGCCAATAATGCATGAACTTGTTTTCATTTATTTTATTTATTTTCAACCATAAAAACATATACATGTTGTGGTTGTGTCACTAAAAAAACTACTTACAAAATATAGTACTTACATACATAATATTCACAGGCACAATCTATCTACAAACCCTCATCTAAAACTCAAGCTCAAAATCCTCCAGACTACAAAGGACACCTTGTACCAGATACTGTTTCACCGCTTACATCCTTAGATCTGCATTTACCTCAACAATGCAAAAACTCATCAGTTGAATAATAACACTTTTCCATCAAAAATTGCTTGAGATGTTTTTTGAAACGGTGAATGGAATTTATATTTTTTACTTCAATGGGTAATTTGTTGTAATATTTAATGCCTCTGTAGTAAAAACTATTTTTAAACAATTTTTTCTTATGTGGGGTTAGATGTAATTTAGTTTTTTCTCTTGTGTTATGACAGTGAATTTCAGAATTGGTGGTAAAATCTTTGATGTGTGTTTGCACTAGTACAATTGTTTCATATAAGTATATGTTAGAGGTGCCTTTAAGAAGAGTACGTGTAAATAGGTACATGGGTTAAAAATCCGCTATGTGTACCAGAGGTGACGTAAGAGGTACTTCAAGAACATTTGGTAAGTCCACTATCTGCTGTGTTATTCAGATAGTGCATTAAAGCATCAATTCCGATGTAGTTCACATAGCGATTTCTATTTTTTATATTTTTACAAAAATAACCAATGAATATTTACAAGTTGGGTTAAAAGGAATGATTTTAGAGTTTTCTGCTTATTTTATGCTGCATGAGTAAATTTCACCAATGGTTCAATGGTTCACATAATGGTTTTTCAAGGCATAACGACAATATGTTATAGTCATACGGTTTAAAGTTGCTGAAAGTAGAGGTAAATGTTACTAAACTAATTTGATTCAAATTATATCTTCTTTCGGCAGCAAAAAGGGGAAAACATTTCAGCACTTTCATCCCTTTGGTATGTTTTAAAAGTATTATTTCCACCCATTTGTCTCATTTAATCTTTACTGTAAAACATCAAACAAAACATTTGTAAGAAAATACCTTTTGCTTTTCTCTTTGTCCAACAGTTTTCAAACAAGTCAATCAAATTGTTTACTAACTAAAAACTAAACCCAGTGCAACAGCCCATGAAGGGCCAAGGCTTGCTACCCAGCCGCTGCATCCCCCACCTCTGCCCACTACAGACGCCATTGGTGGGGTGCAGTACTGGAGGGTGGGATGTGGTCAGTGCTCTGAGCCCTCCCAGTCAGTTATAAGGCCTTCGCAACCTGGGGTCACTACTTCTTCATCAGATAGCTCCTGAATTGGTCCCTCTAGAATTTAACGAGGCTGAGTGCACCCCACACCAGACCTTCCAGTAGGGGTCCTCCATGCCAGAGGCAAGCGTACTACCAACGGCTCTACAGAGGTGGTTCAAATTATTTACTACCTGAGGTTTTTTTACATAGTTATTCTCGTAACTGTGCTGCAAATTGAAATGCTATGAGATACAATGTCTGTTTTGCTTCACATCTCCATGCATGACCCACTGGCTTAGATAGCGTGAGGTCGTTGACCTTGTAGAAACAATTGGAACTGAATTCTGATGCAGAATTTGTAACAATGTTACACATTTGTTCTGCCCACTCTGAATCATGTTTTCTGTAGCATGCCTACTTGAAGGTACTTGCATGTTTTCCTGAAAACAATCAACTCTTAATAAGTAAAATTATAAGTCTGCAAATGAAGCAAATATTGATGTAACATGTTTTATTACTCTGTCCTCAGTCACCAGTACAAATATCTGCAGTTATACCCTTAATAGCCTGTATGTAAATAAGGGCATTTCTAGAGTAGAACATGCTAGTAAGATAGGCAAATAAGCTGAATTATTATCTTGCAGTATCAAAAATTAATGTAAAATAAAATTATTTCATGTTTTGTCTTCTTAAGCTGCTGAATTTTTACTTACTAATCACCTGACAATGACAAATGAAGAGATCCGTAAAAATTTGCTGTTTCATATGCGCAAGACTCAGCAACAAAATGGAACAATACATATTGATTTTGACTACAGACCGCAGGTAAGTACATGAATGAAGTTATTTTCTTAGTGGTACTCTAACTATTGCAGAATGTTTATTGAGTAATTTTGACGTTATTATTTATTAATTTATAATTTAAGCATCTTAATGACAGTAGTATAATCTATAATTTAGAATAAAACTGATTTGGTTAAATGCAGTAAAATTGTTATTTTTATTAGAATTAGAAATGCTGGGTCTTATTTTAATATAGGTCTTCCGAGCTAGCACATTGTTTGGCCAAAATTGGCTTGTTATTCAAAGGAGTTGCTAAATACATACCAGGAGTTTTCAAAATAGTAGGATATTATAATGCACAAGGAACTGTATCCTTTCTTTTCTAGTGGTAAACAAATTTATTTTTTTGCATTTTAAGTAATAAATGTACATAACTTGTTTCTTTGGCTCAGTTCTGTTTGATAGAGGTATTTCTTACATTTTTATTACATTTCACAAACCCATTTAAAATTATTGTACTGGTTATTCAGGCTAGAGTTTATAACTGAGACATTATAATTAAATGAGAGAGAGAGAGAGAGATTTTATATACATAAAAGCAAGGTTATAGGTGTGTAGGTATGTATCCTTTATTTGTATTCAGTTGTTGCTTGTAATTTGACAAAAGAATAAATTCAGCGTAAAGATAACATACATTTATTTTTCCTAATTTTGCAATGAGTGTCTGGTTTTTAAACCATTGTATAAAACTGCTATAGATATACTTCGTTTTCTTAAAATAAAAAGTAAATTCATAGACAGGTTTAAGAACAATAATTATTTTTGTTCTAAAGGGTGGCTCTTATTCTCTTAAACAATCCACATTAGTTTTAATCCCTGAAATTTTATTCAGCACACACATTCCTTCATAATGTATAGGATAATTGGGTGTAGAAATTAATTGATTATCAAATATCAAGAGTTAGAAAAGAAAGTGGTAGCAGAGCATGAGAGCATAGCTGTTTCACAGAAAAGTGACTTTTAAAGATAATAAATTAACTCTGACTGATTATATTAATTTCTTAAGCTCTGGAAACTGTAAATATAGGGGATGCAGCATAACTGAGGTTATTAAAAAGACAAAGGAGACTGATGCTGCATGTCTGGGTGGCCAATGTTCTAACTTGAATCACTACACGTATAATCAGAGAAATAGCCAGGCAATAGCCAGGCAATCTATTTACCAAAGACACAAGTTCAGTTTTTTGCTAGTATTTGAGTCACATTATATGTATTCCTCCATAATACTATTTTCTTCAGTGTAAAGATTTGGCTATCACTATGGGTGTCAGCAAACTTTTTTTCAGGGGTGGGGTGCATGTTGGAACTTTGCAATGACATAATATTAATTTATTATTCTGTTGACAAAAACTGCATAAGATGAGTTAGAGTATTTATCATGGATAACCATATTGAGTTGTGCTAAACAAAAATTATTGATTTGATTACACAATTATATTAGAGTTTTGCTGTTTTCAGTCTCTGTCCATGAGAATTATCATGGACTTCAACAGTAAAAGTTTGTAAAAGTTTGTACAAAAATAAAAATCTTATAGCGATCGATGTGGCATGGAACCATGGGTGTCGTGATGGGAGGGCAAGGGGGGGCCGCAACCTCCCTTTGGGAGCTAATGAATTTAATGTGAAACCAATTGCTGATTATTAGACTGTTATTTTAATTTCAATGTAAATTAGCACAAATTAATAGGTTATCTACAACAAATACAATTAGAAATGTTTATTTTATTGTTGTCAACGGTGGTTCCATGCATGGGTGTCAGCAGACTCTTTTCCGGGGGGGCCGCATGTTGAAAATTTGCAACCAAACAATATTAATTCATTATTTTGTTGTCAAATGTTGGTATGAAATTATTGTTGACAGCAATAATTAGTAAAGACATATAGCTGCTAATTTAAAATAATGCACTCATGTGAATAACATCACTCACAAGCTCATTTGTAACACAGGCACTCTCTTTTGTACCAGTATCCTGAGGAAAAATTGTTCTTTGCATCAAAATTAAAACAATAGTTTAGTAGTCAGTAATTGACTCCATATTAGATTTATTAATATCCAAGGGGGAGCAACAGACACCCCTTGTCCCCCCACCCCTCTGTGGTATGCTTGGCTATCACCTTCATTTTCTGCCATAATCTCTGATTACCTATAACATGAATGCACGTATAGTATTCAAAGTATTAAATGAACCTTGGTAAGAACTTCATAATTTATATACTTTGTGTATGTTTTCATATTATTTTGGCACACTTAACTTAAACCAAACAATTGAATTTCCTGGTTTTCTTTGACACAGATTACCCTCCTCCAAAAATCAAACCCAATACGAAGACAAAGCATACACCAAAAATTGCTAAAATAAACTAAATTTCTAGTTAATGGCAAAAATAAGACCTAATAAGTAATAACCTAATAATTAATAAACTAATATAATAATTAAATGTTGCCTTACATGAAATATTTTCTCCATCTGTCGAGAAATGTTTTGAATCTAACTCCTCCACAAATTGTATACTCTATTTATAGCTAGAGTCCAGCACTTGAGATATTCCCTGTTCACAACTACTGCACCATACTGTACCATGCATCCTGGAGTGACTGTATATAACTCAGCCAGTGTCTGACCTTGTACTAATGCCCATATGATGATAACCTGCACTGCTCTTGTGGTACCAGAAAGTTATGGAAATGCCTTGTCCTGGTCATCACTTCGCTCTTTCCGACTTTTTTTTAAAAACACTGGCATTATTTTCATGTCACTTATCTGTTTATTGAGCACTTTCTAGAATCCCTCTACTATTCCATCTATAAGCACTCCTTTATCAATGAAAAAACTGAAGCTGTTAGCAGTGAAGTAACAGAATCTAAAATAAAAATAAATTTAGAGACTAAAAGCTTAACTTATCTTAGTAATTATTGCTGGAAGCTCTTGAATTAATGTGCACAATACAATACACACTCAAATAAGAGAATATTTCTTTTCCCTTCTCTACATCTTCTCCATTGTTCCTTACATGCCCATAGCTGTCTATGAACTTCCTCTTTTGCATATGCAGTGAAGCTTGAAGAGAGTGATATTATCCGCAACTCAGATTAAACCCCAGCAAATGTTCTAATAAAAATATTTTTTTTAAGTTTTAATCTATTTAATCTATCTATTATTTCCTTGTATTTTCTAGACCATATTACCTATCAGAAGCATGACAAGAAAGATTAGTAGAAAGTCGGATGTACTGCAAGTTGATGGTCAACTTACGGATAGAATGCAGGCATCTCGTCTTCTACATGCAGCAGGCCTGGACTTCAACAACTGGTTTTATATTGTTAAACAAGGAAAGGTTAGTAAACATATAATGATTATAAACATAACCGTTGAAAACTGACTAGGGGAAACTTTTAATATCAATTTTTTATTAGTGTTATAAGCTTCTTTTATAAAATTAGGAAATAGTGATCCATGGTGTAAATGTTGATAGATAATAGCTAATACATTTTACACATTGAAACTGCTTTGTTTTCTAATACAATGTGAGGGCATTCATCACATATATTTTTACTTTTTTTTATATATACCTGATGGGTATAGGGCGATATTGCATTTCATAATATAAAAATTTGATAACTAGATATTTTGAGGTTCCCTGAAACTAAAGGAATTTTTGTTTTCTCTGCTACTTGCCTATGGAAAGTAGAGTAAGTAGGGTAAAGTTGGTAACCCTATACAATGAATACTATCATCAATATTAGCTTTCCCTGTGCTAGAGACACTACCTCATTGCAGTTGAGTTGAATTATCTGAATAGTGTGATCGTACCAGTGCATTTTCTGTTTTGTGGAAAAGTTTACGCTTCAAGGATAATACTGAAGGACACTGCATAGCTCTATTAGTAAGTAACACTGTAAAATACGGTAACTTCTTAGAAGATTGAATATATATCTGTAATATGTCATAGTCTTATGGTTATAGTAATCCTAATGTAGGAGGTGAATGTGATAGATTTAAAAACTGCACAGCAGGTATCCACAGACAGGTAGAATGAGGGTAGCACTGTACATTATTTCTGACATGTTTATGTTGGGTTCTTTTAAAAATCATACAAGGGCTGAATAAAAAGTAATGAGACCTATTTTTTTTCTCTGAAATGACTTTCTTGACAGAGCTACTTATAGTTATGTGCCTTCAATATAATCGCCCCTGTCATTTATGACCTTTTGCCAAATGTTCGAAAGGCATCGCATACCATTTGCACATCTATTTCTGTTGATATCCCATATTGATTGCCCTATAGCATGGATAATTTCATTTCTGGTGTTGTACCGGATCAGTCACAGTGGTTCTTTCACTTTGGCAAAGAGATCATAATCACAGGGACTCAAATCGGCTGAGTTCAGTGGATGTTCCAGAATCTCTCATTGCCAGTGGCACAAGAGCTCCTGGACAGCAGCAGTTTGACATCTTGCATTGTCATGAAGAATGATGAAGTGCTGTTCCATGAAATGTTGCCACTATGGGTTCGCTCATACAAATCAAACTTGAAGGACCAATCCTGGTTCTCCTCATCCAAAGAAAGTGTGACTGCACAAAGTGCTGTGAAAGTGAAGTTCATTGTGGCACAGTGCACCAAGGGTGATGATAGATGCTCCCTACTACTACACATTTCTGTAACACCACCTTCATCCAATGCTCAGGCAAAAGCAACATTTCATGGAACAGCACTTCATCATTATTCATGACAATGCAATATACCAAACTGCTGCTGTCCAGGAGCTCTTAATTGAAACTGTACAGTTCAGAAACTTGAAATAAACTGTGTTACACTGGACTCTCACATACTTAATGGACAATAAAATTGTTGTAGGTGAATTTGATGAGTTTAACTCATGAAGACTACAGACTTGATGAAATATTGAGAACATTTGAATCAGAAAATTATGATGAGGAAAGAAGGAAGTTGCAAATTACTTTAAGGCGTAAGTATATAGACAAACCTAAAATTTATGTAGTTAAAGATGATTTTAATAACATAAATTTGTTTCCTTGCTGTACTCCTTATGTAAGGTAGACTTAACATTCCATTGCTCCGAAATCTCTCATTGCAGTTTCGCCAAAAATATACATTTTGAGACAGAGGAGAACTTTTTCTCTGAAACATGATAGAGTACCCCAAGGAAGCATTCTTGGTTCTGAGACAGAATATTAGAAGACCCCAAAAGAAAATCATTTATGTGAATATTTGTTAAAAGTGTAATTTGTTTTTTGATGTTGGTATGAGTTGGTTAAATGATGAAAACGTATTGCAAATGTTTATTGTTACAAACAACTAAGTTAGTTTAAAGACATCATAAATATTTCCATATTTGATTTTAATATATATGTATAAATATTAGAATTATATGTGTTCCATAATAAAAGTAAGGGAGGATGGTTAGGGATCGCTTCCCTAACAAGAAAGAACTATTTGATGGACGCATACGCGGATGTATACGAAAAAGGCAGTGTCACGTGAGGTGACGTCATAATCTTCCCACTAGCGTGTGTATATTCTAGGTGTAAGGACGTGTTGATGTAACGTGTGAGCATTGTAGAACTTTTACTGGGCTTTCATCAGGCTTTTGTTCCACTTTTTGTAAAAGTGAAAAGACTTAAATCATTTAAAACGGTGCTAGGAGGATTTATTTTAATGTAAAATATAGAAAAAGTGTTAATAAAATAATACATTGTGGTGAAGAAACATCGTGTGACTTTTCATTCCATCCGTTACCACGCCCTGAGATCACAAAGATTTCAATAGTTCAAAGACACAACGAAGATTAATTATAAAAACTGCACCAAATGGCTTGCCCAACGTGGAACACGAATTTTGGATGGAATGGAAATTACGGGAAATGAACTTACGCGAAATACCAAGTGACGCCATATCTTTGCGCCAAAAAGAAAGAAGACGCCATTAGACCATCATTTGAAATCTATAACATCAGAACACCAATGAACGGATAATCAACGCGGGAAAACACCAGAGATCATCTAGAGAAGCCAACCACCCAGGAGACGCACGTAATTGGGTAAAACAACGAAAAAAAAGTAGGACCAAAAATTTTTATTTTTACATCCAGTTTATTTTTATTTTTATGTTACTGCGAAGCGGCAAAATAGTAGGACTTTTAAGCCAAAGTGAACTGAATAAAGAAACTAAAATGTCGCAAAAAGAGAGAGATCTAGTAACAGGAGTAGGGGAATGGGCAGATAGGCCTATTTATCAGATAGAACCAGAAAGCGAGGAACAGGTAGCAATAGGAAAAGACCAAAGGTTATTAATGATCATGTTTGAAAGACTAGAACAAAGTTTAGGTCAGAAAATGGAACAAAATAACGTAGAATTGAGTCAGAAAATGGAGGGAGTGAGACAGGACATAGAACAAAGTTTAGGTCAGAGTATAGGCCGGAAACTAGAACAGAATAAGGAAGAGATAGGTCAGAAAATAGAGGAAGTGAGAAAGGACATAGAACAGAAAATAGAATTAGGAAGACAGGAGTGTAAAGAAAATATGAAAGTAATGGAAACTAATTTAAAATTAGTACATAAGAACTTAAATGAGACAAAGGAAGCCTTAGAAGCTAGGATAGAAATCATAGGAGATAGGATGGGAAAAATAGAACCGGAAATGAGAGAAAATAAGATTGTATTAGAAGGAGAAATTGGTAGGTGTAGAGATGAAATAACAGAATGTAATGCAAGTATAGACTGTAAGATTACAAATGTAAAAGCAGAAATAACTGAGGAATTAAGGAAAGAGATTGAGGTAGTAAAGAAAGACATTATTAATGAAACTGTAGAACAAATTGTAATTCCTAAAATTAAGACTATGACTGATGTAGTACATTCGAAACAGGATGCTATAAATGATATGAAACAAAGTCACTTAGAAATAAAGAATGATTTGAAATCAATTTGTGAAGAAATGAAAAAAGGAAAAGGAAGTTTGACTAATGTAAATGATGTTATGAATGCACTACAAAGGCAAGATGATTTAGATGTAAGTAATGTACAAGATGAGAGTTATTTGAATAATGTACAAAATGTTGACTCACCAAACAGAGAAAGAGGTTCACAATCAAACAATGACACAACACACAACACATGTTACACCAACAGCATACTACATGAAATCACACCACCTACATTTGACGAGGAGAAGGGAGACGATCCAAAACTCTTTGTTAAAGAGATGGAAGAGTATTTTAAAGTGAAAAGGATACCAAATGAGCTTAGGATGATGACAGTCAAGAAAAGCTTAAAAAACAAGGCATTAGAATGGCTTAGGTTAACACTAGCTGGTCATGAATCGTATAGCTCATTCAGAAATCTATTCCTATCAAGGTATTGGGGCCCAGCTAAGCAAAACCAAACTAGGGTAGAGCTAGCGACAGGTAGATATGATCCAACCAAAGGGTTATCGCTAGTCGATTATTTTATGAAAGTAGCCAACAAAGGAAAGCTATTAGACCCTAACCTGTCGGAAGCAGAGTTAATTACCAGCATAACAAGACATTTCCCAGACACAGTGAGAACAGGGTTAATTGTTGCGAGACCAGTAGATTTTGCAGACATGATAGAATTACTAACAGCCTTCGAAACACAAAATGGTCGGCCTAATGAGCATAGACATAGGAACGGTCACCCAAACTCACCTATCTTAAACCGGAGCATGACTACGAACAACCAGAATGAGGGAGAAGATAGAAATACTAGGAGCACCCATGACAGAGGGAGAGGGGCACACCATTTCCCACAACCACACAATTATGGCGAAAGGATGGAGAACACAAGACAGCGGTACCACGACATGTTACCAAGGGGTGAATCGAGACACCAAACATATACATATGATCGTGGAAGACCAGGAGACCGTACCCATCAAGTGAACCACATACGATTCTGTAGGGAATACTTCAACAACCAAAGACCGTCATACAACAGGGGTTCACACCAAAGGGACAGGAACCAATGGAACACCGGCAACATAAGACAATAAGAACAGGATGAAAATGTGCCAAATAGGGTAGATGTTGCACAGAATACAGAAACAGCAACCACCACTAACACTCAGGGAAATTACCACGACTAAGTTCGTCCCAACCGAGTGGATGACCAACAATACAAATCCTAAGCAACTGACAATTGACATCGACACCATGATGGCTACACAGAGAAGATGGAACTACTGTACACTGGATCACTGGCCATAACAAAACAGCTGGGTGACCATACGTATGAGCTACAGAATACAAATGGCAAGTTGGTAGGAAGATATCATAAAAATAAATTAAAACCATACAAAGAAAGGACTTTGCCAACAAACATGTAAGGCAGGAATAGTAGAGATGATGGAAACTAATAATTTTTTAATGGGTTACTTATAGAAGATTATGTTCAGATTGGAAAATACGACAAGAAAGAAAATCAACAAAGTCATTGGCTATATTGACCACCAAGAGCATTGTCAACAAAGACAGATGAGGACACTGATTGTCATTAAAGAAGTGAATAGCGACAGAAAATAATGTGTTTTTGACATAAGGATGTCAGGGACAAAAATAAAAAGGAGTCAATTGTGATGACAAAGATAAAAATATTTTGACACAAAGATGTCGAGGGTGATTTGAGAAGAAAAATAATACAATTGCAGAATAATTATAAGTATAGAAGTCTTCTCTTATAGAGATAAGAGATAAAGAAGTGACAATTAGTGAAGTAAGAAAAACCACAGTCAGAAAAGCAATGCCCATGAATTAAGATGGATATAGCCAATGCTTAGCTTGAAGAAATGTCGAACTAAACAATAGTGAATAAGAACCCAATTACAATGGTATTAATAGTAACATCAGAGTTTAAGAACTGACTCAACGACCTGCCTATACATAATAAGCTTACAAGACAAAGAAGGCAAAGAACTGAATAAAATATTGCCATAAATATGATCATAATCATTAGCTCAAGATTTGTATCCTGTTTTTCTCTCCTCATAACAAGGAACATAAGTCAAAAGCCACACAATAAACCATGATACACTTAAATTATATTTGTGTCAATGTCAAATGTAAAATATTAGGAATATGTGTTGTATAATAACTGAATATGTGTTGTATAATGACTGAACATATGTTGTATAATAACTGGATATGTTGTATAACAACTGAATGTGTTGTACAACAACTGAATATGTATTGTATAATAATTGAATATGTGGTGTATAATAACTGAACATGTATTGTGTAGTAACTGAATATGTGAAATTTATAGAGATGCTGTGTCATGCCAAAACAAAAGACAAAAACAAACAGCGAAGAAGACTGTAAAAAAAAAAGTATTGTACAAAGTGATTGTATCAGAGGAATATGGAGAAGTATCGTATTGTGTTTCAAGATTGTAAATATAGGTGACAACTTGAAAAACAAAACAAGGGGCATGTGAGACAGAATATTAGAAGACCCCAAAAGAAAATCTTTTATGTGAATATTTGTTAAAAGTGTAATTTGTTTTTTGATGTTGGTATGAGTTGGTTAAATGACGAAAACGTGTTGCAAATGTTCATTGTTACGAACAACTAAGTTAGTTTAAAGACGTCATAAATATTTCCATATTTGATTTTAATATATATGTATAAATATTAGAATTATATGTGTTCCATAATAAAAGTAAGGGAGGATGGTTAGGGATCGCTTCCCTAACAAGAAAGAACTATTTGATGGACGCATACGCGGATGTATACGAACAAGGCGGTGTCACGTGAGGTGACGCAATAATCTTCCCACTGGCGTGTGTATATTCTAGGTGTAAGGACGTGTTGATGTAACGTGTGAGCATTGTAGAACTTTTACCAGACTTTCATCAGGCTTTTGTTCCACTTTTTGTAAAAGTGAAAAGACTTAAATCATTTAAAACGGTGCTAGGAGGATTTATTTTAATGTAAAATATAGAAAAAGTGTTAATAAAATAATACATTGTGGTGAAGAAACATCGTGTGATTTTTCATTCCATCCATTACCACGCCCTGAGATCACAAAGATTTCAATAGTTCAAAGACACAACGAAGATTAATTATAAAAACTGCAGCAGTTCTTAAATTGTTTGTGATGTATAAAAATGATCTATCTTTTAAGCTGGTGCTGTTTTTGTAATTATTATTACGGAATGCGCTGTGCTATAAGACTCGTTTTCTATCTACAAGGTCGTGGTAACGGATGGAATGAAATATCACACAATGTTTCTTTACCACAATGTTTTAATTTATTAACACTTCATCGATACACTACATTAAGTAATTCCTATCAGCACCATTCCAAATGCTTAAAAACCTTTCCACTTTTTCACTTAGTGGAACTTATGCTTGATGAAAGTTTGGTGAAAGTTCCATGTTCACACTACATAAAAATGTCTTTTCAGCTCGGAGATACACACGCGAGTGAACAGTTTTTTGGCGTCGTTTGACGCGACACCGCCTTTTTCATATTCATCCGCGCTATTCATCTGCGCATGTGTCCATCAAATAGTTCTTTCTCGTTAGGGAAGCAATCTCTAATCATTCTCCCCTACTTTTATTATGGAACACAAACAATTCTAATATTTATACACATATATTAAAATCAAATATGGAAAGATTTATGACGTCTTTGTGCAAACTTAGTTGTTCGTAACAATGAACCTTATCAACATGTTTTCGTCATTTAATTATCTCATACCAACATCAAAAAAAGAATTACACTTTTAACAAACATTTACATGAACGATTTTCTTTTGGGGTCTTCTAATATTCTGTCTCAAAGCTATAGCAAAAATCATGCTTTCAGATGATACTGACATACCTATTAAAGGTAGAAATTCAGTCCCTTTTGAATATAGCTACAGAAATAATTATAAGGCTTCAAGTATGATTAACAAAAAATTAGCTACACTTAAATATTAAAAATACTGTAATAATAAAGCCTTGGAATTTTAGGTTTTAAAACATTAACATTAGCTTCTGTCTATCAGTATATTAGGATTTTATAGGATCTTGTATGTTCAGTTTAGGAATTTATAGCATTTTTGGAATAGGTATAGTGAAGCTCAGATAATTCAAGTGTTTATAATTCAAAATTGTTGTTAATTTGAAGATTTTTGTTGGTCCCTCGAATTTTGTACTAAAGTAATGTAAAAACATCACATGTAATTTGAATTTCATTTTCCTTATTTCAAAACTTTTGCTCAGAAATCTCAGTCAAAAATTGATCTAAATGCGAAAATGTAATATAACTTCGTCCATGTGTTTCTACAAAAGAGATCATCACTCCGGGATTATTTGTTTTGTAGGAATGCAGTTGCAGTGCAGTTTGGGGAGTAGAATAGCTTTCCTAGTTGTCGGCCTTGAACTTCTACACCTACTCCCACATCCCGTTGTTTAAAACACATGTGCCTTTAGTTGTCATTTGAGCTCCTACTGTTCAGTGCGTCGCAAATCAATGCCAGTATGTCTCTTAGCAAACCATGCGTCCAATACAAGACTAACTTTTTGCGGAAAAAGTTGCCACCATTCAAGAAGTTGAAAAGCATTTGAAAAAAAAATCTGAAATTGCAAAAGAATATGTAATACCACAGAAAAACTTTTGTCAACTTATCTGAAGAATAAGGAGAAAATTTTAAGCAGTGTCTCAAGTGAAAATGGAAAGAGTTGAAAAAGAGTGAGACAACTGGGAAAAGCCTGACATCGATGAGTGCATGTTAAAGTGGTTTAAGCAAGCACAGGACAAAAACATTCCTTTAAGTGGTCTCATTATTGCTGGAAGGCAGAAAAATTTTCTGCAAGTTTAGGTACAAATGAACTCAAGGCTAGCTGACCAGTTAGGATAAATGTACCTGTATTGTCAAAATGTCAATTTTAGATGTAACTTTTGTAATTCAATTTTTTTGATATTTAAAATGTTTTTCCTTGTCCCTTCAGATTCAGTTATCCACTTTCCACTGTATATATTTATATAAATTGCTGGGCATACCATTGTGTTCAAACTTTAAACTGTAAAAGGTTAGATTGATTGTAACTTTAATATGTATTTGAAAGTATCAACTTTTAGTACACCTATGAATGGTGTAGCACTGAAAGAAAAAGTTAATTTCAAGCAATATACGCACAAAAGTTTATGTGTATTCTTTTGTATTAGTATAAAAATACATATGTAATTTCAAACACTGCATGCACAAAAGTTTTCAGTATGTTCATTTTGCTCTACCATGACGCTGAAAATTACAATTAATTTTAGTGAATTAAGTTTAGTGAAATTATTGTTTGTTCTCTGGAATCTTGTGCATGCTCTAACATGGGACTTGTCACAGTGATTTCACACACTGAGCTGCAGTTTTTTATAGTGAAAGTTCACGGTAAACAGAAACATCTGGTCTCTACTTTCTCTCACATAGTTATAAGATGTAATGGCTGACTTATGTCTGTCTTCCACTCAGTGATCAGTTGCCTGGGATGGGATAATGTACTTTACCCTTTACCGAGGCTACAAGTAACTGCATGCAAGACTGCACTAATGATATCTTACAACCAATATTGCATGTAGTGAAAAGAAAATCTACCACAAATACATTACATTTTCTCTCAGTAATGAGTAACGAGAAGAAAAGACACATTAACGTGACAATGGAAATTAAATTGAATGTGTTAAAGAGACCAGACAAAGGAGAACATATTAATACTTAATAAATTTAGGATATCATACTTTTCTGTTTCCTATATCATGTTAGTCATTTTGTTTTGTGTATATCCTTACTAGTCTTACATAAAATGGGCTTTGTTTTCCTAGGTTTCTGCTCTGCTGAATTATCACAAAATTTGGTTATAATTACTAACTTGTTCACATGCTCATTTTTACTTTTTCATCTACGTACTCAGGGGTCTCTGTCTAGGGGATATGTGAATCGCGACCACAAGGTACCCAAGCTGAGCAGAACATTACTTCCATTTATTGGTGTTTTGCTCCTCACTGTAACTTTTCTATCTGACCTTACCTTGGTCATCTCTTGTTCTCTTCCGACCCCAATGCTATTAGGGTTCCCGAGGGCTAGGGAGTCTTTATTTTTCCAACCTCTCCATTTCTCTAATTTCTCTATAAACTCTTAACCCCTAACATGCTGACCTGTCATGGCATGTAATACGTCCTCTGATTGGTAATCAGAGGATATGGTCGGTGAATTTATTTTGATAACTCTCCCGGTCAGGTCAGTGAGACCCGCAAACCAACGACAGGTGTGGTCCTCCAGACATTCTGGGGGTTGTGAGAGAGTGATGTGACCGCCAAAACATAAAAATATGGTGCTCTCTAAAAAACGGTTACTATTACTGCTATTGCTCTCTTCAATATCAGTGAAAAATATTGGAGAGCAAGAGGATTAATGACTTCATTGTCATAAATCCAGCATTAGCTAACAACAACAATTAATTTCAAACACTACATGTGCAAACGTTTTAAGCACTCATTTCACGCTCCTAATATGACATTGATCAATGAAGTACTTCTAAAAATGCTCAGGTGTGAACCCCCCTCTGTCTTCCACAAAAGTGCATTTGACAGAAACTATACAGAAAAACTGTGTTCCATTTCACTGAGGCAAGAAGTCAAACTTCATTTTAGCTATTTCCTTAGGGTTCCAAATCAATGGTACTTTCTCCACAGAGAATGTGAATGATTGTTGCTATGACCTTAAAATCTGACTGTGCATTAAAACTGCTTTTAACTTCTTTCTTATAGATTCTCCATTTGGTCCAGGCAGGATGCGAAATTATTAAAAGTTGTGGTAGGGAAAGTATTTTAGCAGTGTAAGTTTCACTGTTTATTTCGTTATATAAACCATCCCTGGGATATTTTAGTAGGAGGGAAATTCTGGGTAAAAAATCATTGTAGAGGGGGAAATCCTACCCATCCCCCCAGGGTTTCACTCCCTGGGTCCAGGTACCATTTTGTTTCTTATCTCCTCAGTGACTTGCATTGCTTCTGTCATGCAGAAAGTTGATTCTTCCAATTTCGTAATTGCACTTTCAAAGTGAGAACAATTTGCTTTTGCTCAACTCCTATACTGCTGGTCCTGAGTGCAATAGTTTCTTTGCACTTACAATGGTGGCTGCATAATGTTCACTTAATGAATCAGTTACCTCTATGATGTTTATGTAGCTTTCCACATAATACATTGCTACTGTTAGCCACATGCCCCACTATGCCACACAGGCTGTGGAGGCAGCGGTATTGATGGATATTTCTCTCTAAGTAAAACCATTGATTTGGTGCTTCTAAGATGACCACTGAAAAATGGTTTTGTTGGTTGTAGGCATGGGCATCACGAAGGGGGGCTGCACCCTTGGGAAATTAGTAAATGTAATGTGCAATCAATTACTATTAGACTATTCTTTATTGTTGAGTAAAGAACAGTTTTTATTTAGCACAAATTAATATGCTTATCCACAGGAAATACTATAACTCATCTTTTACAGCTTTTGGCAACAGAATAAGAATTAATATTGTTTAATTGTGAACTTCCAATATGCAGCCCCCTCTGAAGAAAGTCTGCTGATGCTCATGGTTGTAGGATGCTTCTCCCAAACCTTTTTAGCTACCCAGTAGACACCATTCACAAGACAGGCGGCATGGAGCATACGAGGATAGAAAGTCTTTAGACATTCACATACTTTCAGCACGTAAGCTGCACTGTCAGTAACTAATAATTACAATTTATTCCCTCCTTCTGTATCTGGGTATAGGATCTTTAAAGCATCATTCATTGTATTGATTTTGTAGAGTAATTAGTTTGTCGAAGTTCCTTGCACAGGATGACATGGGGTGTACTAGGTTCCTCAGAAGTCACTTTGCCCACAGTTATGGTGATAATATATCCACTACAGGCCTCCGTTGTCTCTGTCCACACATAACCGAATGCTGTGGTCAGTGATGTCTGCCTTTATATCTTCAACAGCTTTTACATACCACTGGGGCAATAATTCTTTCTTAAGGTAGACCCATCAGCCATTTTTAGGTTACAGAATTCTTGAAAAACATTTCTCAGTACCAGATTGAAAAGTAGCAATTGGTACATTGTTGGCAGCAATGAGAGTTTCCCATAAATGCATGTTAAATGAGTGAGCCATTGATTCAGTAGAACCACATGGCTTTGAAGTTAAGAAACTCTGCTTCTTTTGATATCCATTCCTAATATATTTGTGGAATGAGTTGCTGATTGTCGATGTTACATCAAATGAGAACGTTTTTCTGCTGGCTCCATGTCCCATGCTCCAGTACTGCACCCTACTCATGAAGCCTGTGATGGACGGAGGTGGAAGACACAGCAGCCAGGCAGTAGGCCTTGATCTGGAAGGGGCTGTTATGCCACAAGGTAATAGTGATTTATTATACAATTAAAAAATGTGAGAAGGAGTGTTAATTGGTTCAGTAATAAAGTGGCTCATGGAGAGCAAGAACAAATGAAATCAGAAACCCTCATAAGGAACCATCTAGTAGCTACTGCCAAAATAGGTGGTTAAAACGGCTGGGCCATGTGTGTAAAATGGGAATGGAAATGAGTCCAAAAAGGGCTTTGACTGAACATTCTGGCAAAAAAGATGGAAAGGAAGAGTCTGATTAAGAATCTAGATAATGTGGAATTGTACCTTAGAAGCATCTAAGTTGGGTGATGCAGTTATGTGGAAAATCACACAGTCAGGTAGGTGGTTCAATGTTGTGGACTTAAAAATAATCAATAAGTTATAGGACCAGCATAATCAAAAAGGTTTTCACCTGTTGCATTGACACAAGTATGAGTTAGATATAGCATCATAAGTGATACCACAAATGTGCCACATCAATCACCACTGTCACTGCCAACATCATCAACACCATCAACACTACCACCACCACCACTGCCTCAGCAACTGCCACTGTGACTACCACCACCACCACCTCCACATTTACCGCCACCACCACTACCACAGCAACCACCACTATCACCATCACCATCACCACCACCACCGCCACCGCCACCGCCACCGCCACTGCCACCACCACAACTACTGCTAAATTCAATACTGAAATTCATTTTCATAAATTGCAAGGAAGTAATGCCAGAATAACTGCCAGAGGCAGTTGAAATATGTGGAAAGAAAATTGGACTGAAGTGGCTATTCATAGACATCTTTCGACAGAAACATGCATTTCAAGAATGAGATTAGGTTATAGCGAAGTATCAAGTAAGTATCAAGAACTACAAAAAATGAGATAGAATAGGTAAATTTGGTATTTTAAAATAAGTATGTGCTGCTTGGAAACTATAATATGCCCCCCTATACCCAGGGCTTTATTATTTTGCAAAAATTAAAAATCTAGATACACTCTGGCTTTTATGTTAAGTTGTTAAAGCTATAAATGCAGTTCTCTAAGAAATGTGTTTGTTTTACAGCATTTATTTATATTGAAGTATATTTTAATTAGTCATTGAATTGCAGAATAATGGTGAAATTATATTCTCTTTTCTGTCTTTATTTTTAACTTTTAATCTGTAGGTAATAGAGATGCACTTAAAAGAACAGCTGATTTGTTAAAAGAATATGAAAGGCAACTTGATAAATACAAGCCCTTGAAGAATGCATTAGATGCATATCCAACTTTAGAAATTACTAGGAGAGCCATAGAACATCGCATTAGAGAAATTCAGCTAAATAAAATTAAACAACTTCTAATACAGGTATGCAGTTACTATGTGTATTAATATAAGACAAAACACGTGTGTGTGTGTGTTATGTGTGCGTGCGCATGTGCATGCATGTGTGCATGTAATTACAAATGCCATTATAATGCCAAACATTTAACAAATTATTATTTTAGACTAGTGATCACATTCATCTTTCATAAACATCATCTTTCTAATTTTTTTTACTCAAAGCATATTTGAATGTTACTATTTTTGCATGCAATAACTAAGATATTTCTTGTAATTTTAAAGTATGATCATCAAGAGCTTTAAGATTGTACCAAAAATTTATATGAAATTAGCCTTCATTTGCATGCCTTTTTAATGCTAGAAGCTAAATTGTTATACATATTTATAAATGCTTTTAGGATAATGAAAGCAGCATGTCCATTAAGGAAAAAATTAAAACGTTAAAGGAATACCCAAATTTATTCAAAGAAAGAGTACTGAAATTGGAACAAACTGTAGTTAAGAAGCACAAGAAGCTGGAGCATGAAATAATACTCATGAAACAATTAGTTGCACTTCAGAAGTTAATTGAAAGTGAAAAAGAAAGACTTTTCATAGCAGAGCATCAGGGAAACATCAGTTTTATAATAAAGGTTGGTTACTTACTTCATTTGTATAATGAGTTTTAGTTGATAACATTTACTATCAGTCTTCTACATACTTATATGCTCCTTTGTGTTGGATATTTAAAGATCAGAACAACTTCAGTAAGTTCATGTAAACAATAGTTAATAGCATTGAATAAAAATTTTAAAAAACTGATGCGTTACATCAGGGCTCAGCAAATCTGTATTGACTGATCATATGATATAATATCATAGTCAGAGGCAGGCAATACATCAGCCTTTTTAAACCCTCCCTCCTTCACTCAACACACGTTCAAAGAAAACAATCAGTGATGGACATAGCATCAATAGACATGGCTCTTTCAAAATCATGAAAATGCAAAGGAACGTTCCCATTCCAACTATTGAGACAGTATTTATTTGTCCTGTAAATATATCTTAAATATGTGGTATTTTAATCAAAGTGGTTACAGCCATCTTCAAGAAAATAAAACATATTGAAGTTTGGTAGTTTGGGGTAGGGGAATTTTCTTGAAAATCTTTGTATCACATCTTAAGAAGATGCTGAACTAAAATATTGTGACAAAATTACAAAATCAGTCCAGTTACTTTTCTGTCACTTTATTGTCTTCAAAACTTTTGCACTAATGCACAGTTTTCTTTTCATTGTTAATTCAGTCTAAAGTTTTTCGTGCTATCATAACTGTTTACTTCTCATAACCTTGACTCAGTCTTTTCAGTGTCTTTTCACACTTTCTTTGTCTCTCATACACTAACTATGGCAACGCAATCACTTGACGCTCATTAAATCTTCTTTACAATGCACTGATACATGCACAGCCATCTGAAGCTAGAAGTCGTTGGTCGTTTCTCGTTGTGTCGCCATTGTTGCTTAAATGTCGTTGGTCTCGTTGTCGCCCGTTGATTTGGTTCTTTCCCGCTAGCTCAGCTTGAGATCTCTTTATTTATCTTGGGTACGCGCAGGTGTTATCGAATAGACTACCCAAGAAAACCTTTATATATTGTTTATTGCATCTTAGATACTTTCGGGAGCTATGCCAATTGTATATGTAGAGGAATCGCACTCACGTCCACACAGCACAACCCGCAGTACTGGTCTGGGGCGAGTGGTGACGCTTTCTCACGTACCCACGCTAAGAAAAAACGTTCTCTCCAATTTTAAACGTCATGACGTCATCCAAGAAAGCCTCGTATCCAAAATGCTATTTCCTTTTCCCGCAATTTAGAAATGTCCCTTTCTATTATAACATGTTCTTTTATGAATTTTGAATATATAATTACCTTTTTAGGATTAAACGATGTTTACTTTATATTTTATTAAATATATCGCGCGACTTTTAAGGTTAGCAGACCTGACTTTCAAACGTGTATTTAAACTATGTAGTATGACGTCATGACTCGTTAATTTCAAACCAATAATGCGTTTATCCTACAAATTTAACAACTATTATTTACTCATATCTTGCTCACCTTACAACACTTCCTGCTCTATCATTTATTTATGTTATTACTTAACACTTATCGCAAATCTCACATCCGGCAATTAAATTAAAACGTGTCTTTATCAAGCCCATTTGATTGGAAATCTAAATTTCGGTATCAAATGCCCCCATTTATGTTATTTTATTATTTCATAATAAAATAATGTAAATGTCTTGCCCGAAAGAAAAATTAAAAATTACTCCTGTATTTTGAATAATCGGCAACACTCCCATTATATACAATTTTCAATTACACTGCTTTGAAATTGGTTATTAACATATCTTCTCATTAATCTTTTTAACATGACAAACAATTGTACACTTGACTAAACATTAATCCTTAAATACTAATTACAATATGTTATGGTTTCTTCTGTGAAGCTTTTATATAAAGGTTAAATTTCAAGAGTCCTTCTTTATACTTCCTTCTTTTAGTTCATGTTTGCTCACTTCGCTCTCACTATCACTTGCACTGTGATTTTTCACTTTTGTTATTGTAACACATATCTGTACTAGATCCTTTAAGCACTAAAATGTACATATATTTATATAAATCCATTACACTCTTCAGACAAGTTCTTTCTTTGTCTTGCTGTGATAACTATCTATACATCTAAATATTTTAACAAATGTTTACAAATTAAATATTCTGTTTTTTTTCTATGCGGAGATGAACATTTTAACAATCTTTCTGAAGCTGTTATTGTGAGCTCTATACAATATATTCTTAAGCTCTTTGTAGTATATAGCAATTCACATTCTGCATTGTTCATGAATATGTAAGTACCTGACCAATATATGGTTTTCAAGTAAGCTAACATTTAAATTTTATCTCATAGCTGATTGGGCGCCAATATACAAATGACACTTCGAATTTTTTTTTTTTTTTACATGAAATCAAGGTTCCAAGGTACCACACGGTTTCTTGTATGGTCGAAGGAGTTGTTTATGCCGTCTTCCCAGACATTTTTAATTTTTAACATCTCTTAATTCATAGGTATGATAACCAAATTTGGATATAATTTCTGCAGGACCTTTATATAACAATTCCATCCTTTTGTTCCTACCTCGCAAGGCACTTGATAACTTATGGTCTTTAACTAGTACCCAATCGCCTATCTTAGGTTCCCATTTATGTTTTCTACTCTTTTTCTTTAATTTTCGCTTCTCTGCCTTTTTCTTGATTCGTTCAAAAGCAATTTTCGCTCTTTCTTCTTCACTTAACTGAATGTCATTAATTTTCAGTGTTTTTGGTACCCCGATCAATATTGGTTCTGGTTCAATTCCTAACATTAATTTTATTGGTGCAAACCCAGTAGTTACATTAATGGTATGATTGATAATCTTTTCTATCAATGGACAATATTTCACCCAATCCTTGTGATTATGATGTGTAAGTACACGTAAATAAATTCCTATATCTCGGAGGACACGTTCTGTTGGATTCCATGATGGAAAGTATGAGGAACAATAATTTAGTTTTCTCGCGTCTAATGTCACCCTAATCTTCCATTGGCCTTATTTACAATACATAGGGGATTCACAAATTCTGAATTCGAAATCTCAATAACCTCATCTTCTAACATTGACTTTATAACTGCATCTACCTCTTCTCTTATTGTACTAGGGATAGCTCTCGCTTTATGTGTAAAAGGTTTGATGGTATCATCTCAAACGAATGAGTAGAAATATTACATTTACCAGGTTTCTCAGAGAATACTTCTTTATTTCGGATTAATATTTCAAACAGTTTATCCCTCTGTTGTTCATTTAGTTGATCAGCCTGAGTTACTTTTTCCCTCAATAATTCTTCTAAGTCTTCACTACTCTCCCTATCATAGTACCTAGTTGCATCAGAAAACCTCAAATTGTCTATGAAATCATTTTTATCCCATTCTACATTTTCTTTATTATCGACACTGTACTCTTTGACATTTACTTCAGTTAATTCCATAGCTCCTACTTTAACATATTCTACAAAGAATGTATCCCCTTGGATTTCTTGTTCCTCTTTTTCTCTTACAATAGTTTCTGAGCTACTATCTTCCACAAATGGCACTATAATGGTCTCATCTTCAACTTTCATTTCTACAATCATGTTTTTAAAATTCACCACAGCTTCCCAGGCATAAAGACAATCACAACCTATTATATCTGTCACAAGTCTTCCTACAATCAGAAATAAAATTCCTAGTATTCTCCCATTTATTTCAATATTTATCATTGCTTGAAATTTTACTCTCTCTTTTCGTTTTCCCACAGCTAGCGAGCAATATATCCCATTAACTGGTAAAGACATTACTTTAAAACCACTACTTTATAAATTATCATAAAAATTTTGTGAGCATACTGTGCTATTTGATCCCGTATCTATAATTGCATTGTATTGTTTTCCATTTACTCCAATTTTGATTTTAGGTGGATCTCCTACTTTTTCGTTTTCGTCGATTCTATTTTTCCATTCTCTTTTCTTTTGTATCATCATTTGCCTTCCAGGACTATTTATTTCCGAGTACTTATCACAATCATTACTAGGATACCCAGTTCTCACTGAAGGCGCGTTTGACCGGGTCTGGCGTTTCCCTGATTTTTAGGTATTGCTCCTGTACTATTTCCCGAATTGTTACTTCTGTTTTCCTGCATTAAATCGGGGTTACTTCCTACCATGTTTTTGACCATGTTAATGGCCTCAACCATTTCCGCATTTTCGGGGGAATTTCGTCCATTAGAATACCTTTCTCCCTGTCTTGGTGACCTCGGTCTAAACTCATTATCTCCGTTTGTCCAATACCCATCATTTGAATTTCTACTATGTCCAAAATAACGTCCCCGTCTACCTCGATCAAATCTATTTGTATTCATATAATTCACCCTTATATTTCTTCCCCTTAGATTACCATTTCTATTTTGGTGATGCCCTTCCTGGTTATATCTACCTTGATTTTCCCACCGGAATGATTCCATCCTTGGTACTGGTCCCTTATATCTTTCCCTAATCTCACTTCTATTCTGATAATACTGTGCCCCTTGCCCGAAAGAATTTACAGTTTCTTTTTCTTCATATTTATTTCCAAATGCGTGTTTTGGCTTATTGACTTCTAAGGCTGATAATAATTCGATCATAGCTGCAATGCTATCGGGTCGGGCTATGATTAGGTAGTGTTGAAGCGTTTCCGGAAAATGTGGAGTAACTATATTTATTAGATCTTTTTCATCTAAGGGAGGATCCAACATCTTCGATTTTCTCGCTATTCTCATAAAATAGTTGACCATCGATTCCTCCGATCTAGGATTAAACTTTCCATTGCTTAATTCAACTCTAATATTAGCCTGCCTACTAGCTCCCCAATATCTGGTTAAAAAGATGTTCCTAAAGGTCCTGTAATCATTATTGTTACCCATAGAAAGGCCTAGCCAATTGGCAGCATTACCCTTTAGGCATTTTCTTACTATCACCATCTTGTACTCCTCTGGTATACGTTTCACCGTGAAGTAATCTTGTAACCCTTCTAAAAAGGCTTTAGGATCATCTGAATCTTCATTTTCAAAAACTGGAGGTGTCATTTCATTTAAGACATGGTTAGGCCAATGTAAATTTGAATTGTCACCTGTCCCTGCACTATTTCTGAGATCAGAATGGGAATTACTGTTACCCCTATTTTGCATCGAAATGTCAGCTGATACACCTGGTATTGCCTTGTTTCTTGCAACTTCATTACTAAGATTGTTGTGATTACATGCATTTTCATTTAATTTCAAATTTTCTAAGGCCTCTTTTACCTGAGTAATTTCTGTCACTACTCCTTTTATTTGGTCTGTAACATCCTCCAAATTTCTAGCCTGCCTTTTACTTTCTACATCAGATCTTTCCATTCTAACTTTACACCCCTGTAGCTCTTCTCTAATTTCTTCCCTGTCTTTATCTAACCTTTGTACTACCTCTTCCCTTTGTTTGTCTAATTTATATGTTACTCTTTCCCTTTCTTTATCTAATTTTTCACTAACTTGTTGACCTAATTTCTTTTCAGAATTCTTTACTTCTTGCCTTATTGTCTCTAATTCTCCCTTAACCTGTTCTCTATTTTCTTTGACTTCACTACTAACTTTATTAATTTCCTCCCTAACTTCTTCCCTAAAGGTTTCTAAAGCTCTCTTCTGATTTTCCAATTGCATTCCCAATTCCTGTTGTCCCTTCTCTAATTTCTGTCCTAACTCTGTTCTTAATTCTTTACTAGTTTCATCTATCTTTTCCATTATCTTTTGAAACATATTCTCTATTCCTGACATAATCGCTGGCCTTTCTGAATTACTACTAAACATTTCTGAGCTACCTCTAGGTGTTTCTCTAACGTTCTGATCTTCTACTTCTTGGCATATTCTGCTACCGATTACATTTTGATTATATTCTTCCATCCTAACTACACTTTTCTCAATTTCCGGACTCTCAAAACCTAGAAAATCGCTATCACTGTCTTGCATTTCTAAACTATTTACACGTGTTTTTCTACTCACCAATATTTCACTTTTTTTTTTTTTTTTTTAAACTGCACTTAAACTTGTTCACTACACGTTTCACAGATGTTGACACGCTGGGCACCTTCTTGTTTGCTGGCTCGATGCTGGCCTGGTCGTCTTGGGGTTGGTCCATTCTCTCGACGCCACACGTTGGGTCGCCATTTGAAGCTAGTAGTTGTTGTTCGCTTCTCGTTGTGTCGCCATTGATGCTTAAATGTCGTTGGTCTCGTTGTCGCCCGTTGATTTGGTTCTTTCCCACTAGCTCAGCTTGAGATCTCTTTATTTATCTCGGGTACGCGCAGGTGTTATCGAATAGACTACCCAAGAAAACCTTTATATATTGTTTATTGCATCTTAGATACTTTCGGGAGCTATGCCAATTGTATATGTAGAGGAATCGCACTCACGTCCGCACAGCACAACCCGCAGTACTGGTCTGGGGCGAGTGGTGACGCTTTCTCACGTACCCACGCTAAGAAAAAACGTTCTCTCCAATTTTAAACGTCATGACGTCATCCAAGAAAGCCTCGTATCCAAAATGCTATTTCCTTTTCCCGCAATTTAGAAATGTCCCTTTCTATTATAACATGTTCTTTTATGAATTTTGAATATATAATTACCTTTTTAGGATTAAACGATGTTTACTTTATATTTTATTAAATATATCGCGCGACTTTTAAGGTTAGCAGACCTGACTTTCAAACGTGTATTTAAACTATGTAGTATGACGTCATGACTCGTTAATTTCAAACCAATAATGCGTTTATCCTACAAATTTAACGACTATTATTTACTCATATCTTGCTCACCTTACAACACTTCCTGCTCTATCATTTATTTATGTTATTACTTAACACTTATCGCAAATCTCACATCCGGCAATTAAATTAAAATGTGTCTTTATCAAGCCCATTCGATTGGAAATCTAAATTTCGGTATCACATCTCACACTCATTGACACACTGACTGACTCATGTCTCTTCCTGTAACTCTAACTCTGTGCTGTTTACTCACCTCCTTATATAGTGATAGTGATGTCACACGGTGGTAGCATAACTAAGGTTTTGGTGGCTCCCCTGCATGTTGGGGCCCCTACTTACTAATACAGCTGAAAAATGGAGAGATTAAAATATTACATACTTACTCACATAGAATAAGTGTTAAAATAATAATAACTAATGGTTATTTTCCCTAAATAGACAATATACACTCACTAAATGCATAATGCACTAGGTGGAAGAAAATCATTACCTGTCAATACTCTGGGTAACTCAGGTATTAACCCAAGCAAACTTCTGTTTGTGGTACCTCAGATATTGTTCGGAAGCTATAACACTGATCAACTGGTTAGAACAACAACAAATATTGATTTATGGCTATTCTTTATCACCAAATTCTAAAATAATCCAATTTATTGGCTAATTGAGTACATTTTCGGCTGGCTCCATAGCACAGTTGGTAGAGCACCTGCCTGCTGTGCAAGAGGTCCTAGGTTCGATTCCCGGCAGGGGGTAGGAATTTTTCTCCAGCCAAGATTATTCCTCATCTTTCCCTGAGTCTGGAAGTATAATGGCGGCACCATGGCTGAGTGGTTAGACCACTCGCCTACCACTTAGGGGCACCCACATGTAGTATTTGTGGTGGACAAAGTGGCATCTGAGTGGTTTTCTCTGGGTTCTTCAGTTTCCCCTGCCATTCATTCCACCAATTGCTCCATTATCACCCTTCCAATCATCCATTTCACCTGCATTTCATGTCATCCTCTTCCTCACTATCATACCTGGAGCTTGGCTGACCACCTGCTTCCAGGTCTTCACTCTGTCTGGTTCAGAGGTCCCCCTGCTCCCTGCCAGGCATCTGACCCTAGGCACTGGCTTTTAAGTCCTAGGGAGTGTAAGTCCTACATAAGGGGAGGGTAATCAGGGAAAGAAAAAAAGAAAGAGTACATTTTCAGATAGGTAATAGTCGTATATACTATGTACTTTGTTTGGCTTTTATAACAACCGTATTGAATAAAATACCGAGCTTTAATGAATATTTCTATATGGCTGTGAACACTTTTGAGAACATACATATTTGGAGGTAAGCTTGTTCACACATTTAAGCAAAAAGGGGTAGGAAATGCTTACATGGTACCTACACTTCTGTTGTCAGCATGTTGTCAATGAACTACATCTGTTCCAGTGCTTCTTCCTAGCGATTTTCCCTGGTTGAATTGAATATAAAATGCCCTTTCTAAGAAAAGTATTAAAGGCAGTCTTGGGGCCTCTAAAGATTGGGGTTCTCCCATGCTGTGAAGTCTGTGGGGCAGTTATTTATGCTGCTGTTGCATGGACCTCTTGCAAACTCTTACAAACATGCTGGTGATGACATAGTAAGACCTTTCTCGAAGGTTCTGGAGAAAACCCATTTTGGTTCTTATTGTTGTTAGTCATGTACACACAAACAGTCATGCAAGGCAGCCTGACCTTGAGCACCTTTGTTTGTACGCTGGCCTGGTGTGTGTGTGTGTGAAGTAGCTTAGTTGTGCCCTCCTTGGTTTTGCACCATGTTCGGTGTCACAACATCAAGTTAGTGTTTATGCAACTTTTCATTTTTGAGTTATGCTGTATGTGCACACACAGGCATACACATATACACATAAGTACACACACGTTTTCTTAAAAATGCTTTTTTGGATTTAAAATCTCAAAATATGTATTTCTGGTGAAATCTCACTACCAAATTTTTGGGTGGAATGCAATACTTCCTCTACCTGTTAGATATGTGATAATAGGTATGTGGTAGAGAAAGGAAAACAATTGAAATAAATAAGATAAGAAATCTACTTAGTCTTCAAAATTTGGTTCATAAATGAAATTCTACCTAGCTTATAAAAAGATGTAACTGATTAATTGTAAGGTCAGCAGTGGTGGTAGCTCTAGTACATTTATTTGTTTATTTTAGCTAAGCAGTTTACAGAATAATATGGCTAAGCAAACCCAGGTCCTTAGTTTGCCAAGTTCATACAACTGAATTTCTTATTGCTTAAACAAACACTTTAACAACTACCTTTAAAATTTATCCAAATTCCTTCTGTTCCCAGAATCCAATTCCATTTATTTCAAACTTATGTATTCTCCTTCATTCCAGCTAGGTTTGCTGATGAGTTAACTGTTTCTCACTTAAACACCTTTTTTCCATAGTTCTGTCCCTTTGCACCCAAAATTATATGTTCCATGCTTTTCTTTTCTGCACATATTTGGTATTGGTTCTGTGAAAAGTATTTTCTTATGGGTTTTATTTCCCTGCACATGCTCATACCCTCTCTTTGTTCTTTACTATATTTATCAATATAAGTTTCTCTGTCCCTAGTATGTTTTGTCTACCTATAAAATACTAAACATTTCTCCAGCTATATCAGTAAAAAGTTTTTTATTTCTAAATGTTCAGATCTCCTCCTTTCTCCTTTCCAAAAACCATTTACATAATTTCCCTCTTTCTCAATCCATTATTCCCCAAATTAATTTTAAGATTGCTACTCCACCCATCGCTCCTTAAACTCTTTGCTTTAAATTTTAAGCATTGCTTTAACAGATTCCTTTCATCTTAATTTGGAATTCTAAATCAATGTTTAAGAGGTCTCTCAATTTATACTTCCACCAATAAATATACTCTAGTATGTGCAGGACCCTTAACCTCTTTATTGATTTTTGGCAGGAAATGTTGGAAGAAGAGATGAATGGATACAGTGTGGACATTGCATGCTGTAAACAGCGTATTGCAGAGCATCAGCAAAAGTATAATGAATATGAACAGCAAAAAGAAGACTGTGCTAGAAGGTATGGAATGTTTTTATATAATTTTTGAGATTTTAAGCATTTTTGTTTTATCTTTAAATTTGATAGAGCCATAGAATGACATGCTTTAATTTATGCTTTTCTCAAACAATACAACCAACTAGAAAAAGGATTTGTAATGAGAATAAAAGTGCTTTAGAAATCATTAATTTAGTGCAATAAAATATCCTTATTTTTAGATATGTAGGCAATTAATTATTTCATTAACTAGAGAATACAGGGAAGTTAATAACAAATCTTGGGGAGGTATGGTTAGAGAAATTAAGGTCAGGGAGAAATCAATATACTGCTAGGATGACAAAGAGAGGACCGCTATGATAACATGTACAACTCGCATTCGGGAGGTCGCAGGCTTATCCTTGTCGACTGTGCTTTCTTGACAGGTTTTTCCCAGTTCCTCATGCTAGGATGCTTTATTTCACACCACAATTTCCTTTCATTTCCCTTCCTTCCATTTCCTAATCATCTTTCAGGCATGGCTTCAAGCTCATGGTGTGTGGCAGTGTCAGGCAGATGATGTGGATGCTTGTGTATTGTAAGTACTCTTCTTGGCACATGGTGACATTGTGTGGTTGCAGTCCTCTCGTGGTGAGGGCTCTTGTGACACTGGATCTGGAATGATGGTGGCTCCTTGGTGGGGCCTGGCACTGGGGTGAAGAGAACTCAGCATTTGTTGGGAACTTCCCTGTGTCTCTATGGCCCATCTGCTTGCAATCCTTTGGCATCCTGCAGTTTTCTCATTTTATCCCTTCCTCCTGGGGGCAGTAGTATACAAAGAATCCATGTAGGTTAAAATGTGCAAGGTGTTCCCCTCTGTGTGTCATATTACTAGGGCTCGGAAGTTCAGCCCTAAAAACACTGAAATATGCATGCAAATATGCTCTTAAAAACATCAAAATATGCCAAGAAATATGCACTATTGCATTAGAACAGCTCATGTCCCTTTGCAGTAGACGAGTTAGTGTAAATAATAAAGTTACTTTATTCCTTAGAGGTTGAAGCAGAAGTGATCCCGTTGCTACTATTAACTGCTAAATTGCAGTTCACAACCAACACTACACAAATTTTCAACAGTAAAACGTCGTCTATTGTCTGGCAAAACACTTTTGTAACATGAAAAACTTCTTTACACGTCACAAGATGTTATAGGGGCATTGATGTTAACTGTTTCACAGAGAGAGAGTCAACTCTCTTGGTGTGACAGATGGTTTTCTTTTGAGTATGTCTCGAATATCGCACATCTGTTTATAACCAGAATTTTTTGAAATTACATAATTCACTTTCTCTTTCAATTTTTGTCCTATGCTACCAGGAACCGAACTTAGATCACATATTGTTTTTTCAAGCACAGTAAGTGATTCATGCAAAGGAAATCCTACAGCTTCCAATGCCGTTATGGCTGTTGGTAAGAAAGAAAAATGAGCAGATATGAAACTAAGATCCTTCTTTAACCCAGTGCCTGACAGAATATTTTGCATAGTTTGTATTAATGAAGCATCGTTCGAGTCCAATGAATTAACAACCTCTTCGATTATTTCTATGTGCTCAGCATAATATAAAACTGCATCGACCCAAGTTCCCCACCGAGTTAACACCGGTGCAGGAGGAAGCCGGATATTAGGTGCTGTTGATCTAAACAACTTAACTCTTTAAGGAGATTTAACAAACATTCTCTTTGTACTGGACACAAATCTATCTACCAGTGGGAAAGAATCGCGTATTGTCTCAGAAATTCGATGAAGGGCATGTGCCTAACAAGTTATATGAATTAAGTTAGGAAAAATACCTTTCAGAGTTTTTCCTGATTTTACCATGTAAGGTAACAAATAAAAGCAACCAGTTGTATTCGATTCCACATGGGTATTGTAATTTCAAAGAGTCAATCATAAACTGTGTCACATTTACATTGTCAGTGGCCGACAATTTGCACATATTAAGGAGATAAGCTGTAGTCTTTTGTTCAATATTTAAGGCACCCATGATTATATTGGCAATAGAACGTCGTTCAGAATCAGAGGTTTCATCAACAGACAACCACACAAACTGATCCGCTAAGTTTTGTATATTTGACAATACGTTATTGTAGCAATGCCCTACATAAGTCTTACGCAGTGTACTTTCTTCAGGCACATGTTGTTGAGTACACTTGGCAAGAAAGTTTTTAAATATCGGATTATTAATTTTGAACAAGGGAATATCAGCAGCAAAAAATGCTTGGTACAAGTCGTAGGAAAATTCAGTAACCCTACTTCCTAAACACTCTACTAGCTGTTTTTGAACAGGTTCTTTGTTTGCATGTTTTCTGATTAAATTCTCCTTATGTTTTGCTGTGTTTATGTGCTGAACTATTTGAAATCTTTTCTCACTCCCTACATTTTTGTCACACGCTCCACAAAACAGTGCCCTATTATCTGTAGATATTAAATCACCCGAAAACATTTTTCTGCAAATTAATTAATCTAGCACTCTAAGTTGGTTTTATTTTCGGCATTTGAAGAGTTTTTTAACATTTTATACGCCTAATTTAATTTGGAGGGAACCAGTTCACAACACTTACGTTTGAAGACCACGCAGAGGCAAGAGTTGCTATAATCGTGCTGCTCAAAACGTTGACCTGCATTTTATCTTTGTTAATATAAACCTCTCAGATAACACACTGATTATTCTCTACACACAAAACATATAATGAAAGGATGGAAACAGGGGATTCACTACATAACAACATGACTCAGCATTGCTTCTCGCCACCTGGTGAGTTACATCATCATATGCAATACTACCAATATGAAAAATAATATCCAGGTGGAAAAAAAACCATAAAAATCATTAAAATATGCTATATAGAGGTTATAGTATTGAAATAATATGCATTTATCAAAATCAAGAAAATATGCAGTTATATGCACCATAAAATCACGTCCAAATAACTTAAAATTCCATAATTCGTGCACATAACATAAAAGCATACATTTGTAACCCCTAAGAAAAAACATGCAAATGCATGAACTTCCTAGCCCTACATATTACGGTACCCCTAGGACGCTAAAGATAAATTGGCCAAATGCCATTATAAGCCGAAGCTTATAGTGTATTTTTGTATTGTCATTATTGTAATTTGAATCCTTTTCTTTGTGACAAGTTGCCTCTAATAGAAAAAGATAAGATAGCTATCCCCTTATTTGCCGAAAAGCTGTTGACATTTAGCCTCTTCTAAAATTAAAAGAAGCATTATATGTTATTATTTATTTATGCCAACAAACTTACTGTTGGTGTTCAGTTCCAGTTCTACCTCTCAAACAATTATATGTATTTCAATTTTCAGTCAAGTGAATACCTGAAAGAAAACATGATGCATCACATGGTCATACTGTTACGGATGTTTACTAACGTTTTTTGTTAGACGCAATCATTGAGCTTTGTAAGAACAAAAAAGTGAATATAATATTCAGTATGTTACATTGTTGTTGTTCAGAGGCAGCAAAAAGGTGATTTGTAAGACATTTGCACTCCCTATGCTGATTTTCCATGACAGTTCTCTGGATTTCGATTTTACTAATACATACTGCTAGGTATTGTTACATAAATTGCCTAATCCTGAAACTCAGGGAAGACCCACCTCTGTAGCGTGGTGGTAGCATGTCTGCCTAATGTCTGAGATTTCGCAAGTTCATATCTCGCTTAGGGTAAGTTACTCGGATAAGGTTTTTTCCGAGATTTTCTCTTATCCTGAGAAGATGAATGTCAGATAACTTAAAGCTTTATAGATCTTAGGCTCATTTGAGCATCACTTCACCCATTTCATTCATTCACTGTCTGATATTGCACTGAGTTGGACGACATTGATGACCCCTCCAAAAAGAAAAACAAACTCAGGAAGATAATTTTATCACTCCTACTTTGGTTAATTCATTTTATGATTACTTTAGAAGTACAAAACCAAGTATTTAATATTGTTGCAGTCCTTTTTTAAATACATATTTACAGCTTAGTACTTCTATGCTTTACTCACATTTAACCCTATGTTGGTTGTGCCCTAATTTTGACATGGTTGGTCGCGTGGAGTCTGGAGGGTGCCAATAACTTCTTCACTACCTTCATTGATTTTGTGAATCTATTTCATTATTTTTGACAAGGTTCATTCATTTTTTTATTTTCATGATAGTACAATTTATTTTAATCCTAATAATAAATAGTACATTAGCATAAACAAAATAAAACTGTGTAGTATTAACAAAAAAGGGAGCAGATATTAAAATAGATTATGAAGGAAGAAAACAACTTATTACATCAAAATATAACATATAAACAATTTTTACATATTACAACACAGAATAGTTATTTCTTTTCTCTTTTTTTCTGTTTTCCTATTTTACACTATCCTATTTTTCCATCTCCATTTTATGCAGCTAAAAGATTAGTCAACTCTGAATTCAAAAAAATTATTGCAAAATATTACTATGAAAAATCAAAAAATAAAAGATGGGAACTACCAAACATTCAAACAGTAATTCCTGAGTATCCTCGAAAAATGGCAGTTGCAACCTTCAGGTTGATTACAGGACATGATTGTCTGGCAAAACATTTAAACAGAATTGGGATATATTCTTCACCACTCTGTCCTCTATGTGATCTGCAAGAGGAAATGGACCGAGATCACTTTCAAATATGCTCGGCCACTTCTAGCACCCCATCCATCAGTGAAAAATATTGGAGAGCAAGAGGATTAATGACTTCATTGTCGAAATCCAGCATTAGCTAACAACAAATTTTTCCAACTCCAAACTTGCAAAGCACTCATGACATATTCTTCTACCTTGTTCCAAACAAAAATACTTTTTACATTTCTTGCAGCTGTATCTTATTCTGAAGATCCTGTTTAGTTTAGCAAGCTTGCATGTGTCCCAATGCTTCTTTTTACAAAGTTCTGCTGCTTCTTTCTGTTCACCTTGAGTTTTAGGTCAGCATTTTTGGAGCTTCAATTGTAGTTCTCTGTGCAGTCCTATAGGCCATACGGAATAAGAAGGTACATGAGGCGGAGCTAGAAGAAGGTGTGTGAGAGCAAGTAGCCAATCCTAGAGAGGCGACGTTGCCCAGTTCGGTAACGCGCTGTCAAGCGCAATATTTGCTTTTCACTTTTATCTTTGCGCTCATCAAATCCAGCAACGGCTCATTACTACAAAGAATTCCATTGCAAAGAGCTAGAAATGTTGAGGCTGACTGTCCAAGAAGCAATACTTTAGGTGGCCTGTAGCCCAAGATACGAGTGATTGAAGAAACGCTGCGTTCAGCGATAGCAAACGACACTTGCCTTGCATCATGATTGTTTATTTATCGTCTCAAATGTCTTTCTCCTCAAGGAGTGAGATGTCTGCAGGATAGGAAAAATAATTTAGTTTATTCTTATGCGTGTTCGAAGTCTGACGTATATGTCAGTGTTACCTGTGTCTTATAATTACTGTAACTCGTTTTGTTGCTAAGAAATATGGCATTATCAAAACCTGGTACAAGCGGCTTACAGACAAGTAAATCGAAAGGGAAAGTATTGCATTCAGATGCGCGGGCTATTATTTTCAGTATTTAAACAGAGCCGGGCGCTAACAGCTAAAGCATGCAATGTAAGTGAACATTCACTGTGGCGCGTAGTGCAAATAACCACTTCTGTATTCGGGCGGCCCTTGTTTATATCCCCTGGAAAATACAGTGAGACAGGAAAACGGGTTTCGAATCTGGATGACTTTCAGAAAAATGTACTGCTGAATCTGTATAAAGGAGTGGCCTTCAAAGCTTGGTGCATATATGTATGTTAAGTCATTCCTGGATTACGTGTTTTAAGCCAAAAATGTAAGCTATTTTATGACAAATTCTCTTTGCGATACATTGTTCACAAGTTTTAATCAACACTGCATATTTATGTTTCTTACTGAGCTATAAAATAAGTTTACTAAAAATAGTCTTCACGCAGCTGGTTTAAAAAAATATTTTGTTCAATGGTGAGTTTCCGTTTTTGCTATATGTAATATAATATAAACTTTGATGAGCATGTTAGCCTAACATACTTGCCTTACATTAATAACCGCAATGAAAATTCTGGTTGGCACATATTGGGGAAACTATTTCCGGAGCTTCACTCTGGTAACTTACAAATTGCATCATAAGGAACATTTTAAGTGCTGTAATGTCTAAAATACACAACCGAGAAGGCCACATTGGAATATTACTCGTAAAAGGTGGCTTGAAATTGTGCTTAGGCATTTGTTGTTAAATTATGTAGATTTTTACTTAGAATACCTAAAATAGAAACTGATTAACATATGTGCAGAAACTCTGTATAGACACTTAGAAAAATTGAGAAAAATATGAGAAATACCTATCAGAAAATGCCTGAAATTGCACAACTACAACCTCCGTTTAGATTTACTGTATTTTATCGCATAAAGCCCCCCGCCCCTCCCATATTTCCCTCCCCTATGATTTTCCGTGACTAAAAATTATTTACCTATTAAACATCGCATAATTCCCTCTCCTGGTTCGTTCGTATTGGTTCGGCCTTCAAATGACTTGATAATGGACAACAATCGACGCAGCGGTGCCTGTCACGGACAACAATGGACGCAGTGCTTACCACAAAAATACTCGTATTGCCATTGTCACAACGTATCATAAAATTGAATATGAAGTTGCAGACGTGTTTCTAAGTCAGTTTGTTACAAGTCGTCATTGTTAAGAAGAGTTAAAAAAACTGGTATTTGTGCCATTAATGGTTCTGACGACATGTGGTGGAATAGTGAACATGAAGATGTGTTATCTGAGCCAGATGTAAATGAAAATAGTGATGATAGTGAGGAAAGTGAGACGGCAGAACAGTCAGAGAAAAGAAACAATGAAACAATACATTGTAGGCCCAATGAAACCGTGATATGTATCCAGTTCATTCACAAATTACGTATTCCTATATAACTTTTACATAATACTACATGGTTTCCCTTCCTTTCTGAATTCATAGAAGCACCACTCGTATAATTCCCTCCCCAGTGTCTTCAAACAATTTTTTTGAGAAAAAAAAAGGGGGAGGGAATTACGTGATAAAATAGGATTTAATAAAATATTACAATGTTGAATTTTTAGTTTTTTTATCACCTAGGCCCAATTTTCAACTCGAAAGATATGAACTCCGTTGAAACATTAGATTGCAAATGAAAATTATCTGCTTAGATGAGGAATTTATATTTGAAGCAAATTACAGGATTAGAGAACCTATTGTCTCATTTTAAAGAGACAGAAATTGTTCTGACAGGTTTTAATTGTGCACCTTGCAATCCTTCACCATCCTCGCTGCTGTCTACAGGTAACGCTCACGTGCATATCTCCCCTCTCTTTCTTTCACATAGCGATATGATCCGGCAACAGCTCTCCATAGCTGAGTAGGGATTGGAGCTACTCATGTGCCTTCTTATTTCGTGCTCCCTATAATGGGTACTCTCTTGCATAAAAGTACTTCTGGTATAGTTACTTGACAAAGTTCTAAGGAACAACCTCCTCTTGTTTACCTCTAGTGCATTTCCAATTGCTACTATTTCAGCAATTATACCAGCTATATTTAGTATCTCTAATAACAGGTTCATCTTATGTGCCAGTTTCCTCTGTGTCAGAATTTTCTTCTGTTCTCTTAAGTGGCAAACCATTTGCATCAGTATTATTATCTTCTTTACATTGTTCATCTAGTTGCCCTTCATCGACATTGTTGCTCTGTGGTAAACAGAGAGTTGCCTAAAGTATACGTCTTATGCACTCCAGACATTGTAGAAAGAATGGATGAGTTTGGTTGCCAGCGGATCCAAAAGTTGGAATTTGCAGCATGTTGAGACAGAATATTAGAAGACCCCAAAAGAAAATCATTCATGTAAATGTTTGTTAAAAGTGTAATTCGTTTTTTGATGTTGGTATGAGATAATTAAATGACGAAAACATGTTGATAAGGTTCATTGTTACGAACAACTAAGTTTGCACAAAGACGTCATAAATCTTTCCATATTTGATTTTAATATATGTGTATAAATATTAGAATTGTTTGTGTTCCATAATAAAAGTAGGGGAGGATGATTAGAGATTGCTTCCCTAACGAGAAAGAACTATTTGATGAATAGCGCGGATGAATATGAAGAAGGCGGTGTCGCGTAAAACGACGCCAAAAAACTTTACACTAGCGTCTCCGTATTCGGCATGGATGGACGCATTTTTATGTGTACGAGTCATGAAATAGTAAAAGTGAATTTACTAAGTGTTTAGAGACCTTTAATTAAATTTCGGCGATACTAGGGAAGTTGATCCGCTAAAATAAGACTTTCTACTGTGATACGATTTAAAAATTGTGAACAAGAAGGTGCAAATAAAATGTTTGACTAAAGTTAAACCCGAGTGTATGTTCATTCCATCCGATACCACGCCCTGAGGGAAATAAGAGCCACATCGCTCAAACAAGAAGCCACCCGCAAATGAAAACAGCACCAATGTGTTACCCCAAAAATGATGGCTTATCAAAGGACCAGAAATATATTGACAGCCAAGAAGGTAATGAGAACGGTGGGCTTTCAAAATCAAAAGCCGTAAAGCAATAAGGGAAAAACAGAGGACCAGTGCTTTCTGGATGCACAGTGATCAATGGAGGTGATTAAGATGGTTAGAATTGAAATCACACCTGTGCGCCAGATGGAGTAGATATCTTCTCTAAGCAATCTAAAAGTGAGGAGCATTGTTTCAAACTATATTACATCTACTGGTGATAAAACTGAATTTGATACATTTTCAAATAATTTCTGATGTGATCTTTCATGCCGTGATATCGTATGATTTCACCAAATTGTATTTGCTAATAGTATAAATGATTGCTTAAAAACAGTAGTTGTTTCAAATTGTATTCAATTCTTTATAAGTCCATTTTATATTGTATCATCGTCATTGACATCAAGATAGGCCAGGCTGGCCTGTTTTGGCTTACAGAAGATCATCTTTCCAGTGAGGTCTTCCAACACTACAGTTCCCTTCAGGTTTATATCCTGCAACTATTTTAGTAATTCTATTATTTGACATCCATGTTATGTAATCTGCCCATTTCTGTTTGTACATAGATATTTTACTATTTAAGTGAGTAGAAAACCATTTGAAAGTAAATTGTGTAGTAAAATTGTTACCATAAAAACTCTCCATGAAAAAAATACATATACGTGCCGAATTTTGCAGTGATCGGTTAAGCGGTTTTCGAGATTAACAGTTAGATATATACAAACATTCAAGTTGTATAGATGATATGAATTGTTTGTAGAAGAGTGAGTGGAGAAAGACATGTGAAGGTGTTACCTAAAAGTGAGTAGAGTAAACACTGTGAATGTAACATGCAGCATTTCTATATCAAACATGCACAAAATTGTATGACATTTCTAGAAAGAGTAAGTAGAGAAACAGTTATGAGTGTGTTACCCAAAAAGAAGTAGAGAAAACAGTATGAATATAATGCGTAGCATTTCTATTTGAAACATGCATGAAATTGTATGACTTATTTGTAGAGGAGTGAGTAGAGAGAGATGTGAATGTGTTACCTAAGAGTGAGTAGAGAAAACAGTAGAATATAATATGTAGCATTTCTATTTCAAACATACAGAAAATTGCATGACTTCTTTGTAGAAGAGTGAGTAAAGAAAGAGATGTGAATGTGTTTCCTAATAGTGAGAGGAGAAAACAGTGTGAATGTAATAGCATTTCTATTTAAAACATACAGAACATGGTATGACTAATTTTAAAAGTGGGGATAAAAATGTTTTTTGGTGCAAAGTCATGTTTTTTTATGGAAAATTATTTATAGAAGGGTGAGTAGAGAACGAGATGTAAATGTGATACCTAAAAGTAAGTAGAGAAACCACTGTGAATGTAACATGCAGCATCTCTATTTCAAACATACAGAAAATTGCATGACTTATTTGTAGAAGAGTGAGTAGAGAAAGAGGTGTACAAAATTTGATCAAAATTGTTAGAGCTGTTTCCAAGTTGTGCAGAATATATATATTTATATACAAGAATGAATTTACTGGTGTTTTGCTCCTCACTGTAACTTTTCTATCTGACCTTACCTTGGTCATCTCTTGTTCTCTTCCGACCCCGATGCTGCTGGGTTCCTGAGGGCTAGGGAGTCTTTATTTTTCCAACCTCTCCATTTCTCTAATTTCTCTATAAAACCTTAACCCCTAACATGCTGACCTGTCATGGCATGTAATATGTCCTGTGATTGGTAATCAGAGGATATGGTCGGTGAATTTATTTTGATAACTCTCCCGGTCAGGTCGGTGAGACCCGTAAACCAACGACAGGTGTGGTCCTCCAGACATTCTGGGGGTTGTGAGAGAGCGATGTGACCGCCAAAACATAAAAATATGGTGCTCTCTAAAAAGAGGTTACATTTACTGCTAAGTCTCTTCAATATTTATGAAAGTGAAAAATATTGGAGAGCAAGAGGATTAATGACTTCATTGTCAGAAATCCAGCATTAGCTAACAACAACAACTATTTAAGTTATATATTTTTAATTGTTCTCTGATTGTGTCATTCCTCATGTGATCTAAATAGGTATATCCAGCAATTTAATTTAAAAGGTGATTTTAAATTAAATTAATTACAACACTGTTTTCAAACTTCTATGAAAGGAAGATATCCAGCAATGCTTCTTAAAAACTTCATTTCAGCTTCCAAAGTAAGAACAAATTAGAAACTAAAAACTTCACTTATCTTAGTATGATAGTTTCTAATTTGTTCTTACTTTAGAATCTTGTTGCTTCACTGTTAATAGCTTCAATTTTTCCTTATTTAATTCATTTCAGCTGTTTCTACCATTCTTTTATCCCTTCTGTTCATTGCCCAGTTTTCGGAACCATATGTCAATATTGGTATAGCCATCACTTTATAAAACTTCGTCATAGTTTCATGTCAAACTGTATTTTTCTGAGTTCATTTAAGCATTCCACATATATTCTGAAATTTATATAATTTCTGTTTTATATCTCTATCATAATAAAATAAAATATTAGGTCACAGGTAATTAAAATTTTGTACTTGTTCTATTGTTTTATCTTTTATTACTAGTTTTGATCTTATCTGATCTTTCCCTAGAAAAGCCATAGTCTTTATTTTTTGTGTTCAGAAATATTTAAGTTGTAGTTAAGCATTATTTTTTCCAACTGATATGCTGCTAATTGAAGTGTATTTTCATCTCCAGCAAAGAGTACTTGATCATCAGCAAATAAGACTGTATTCAAATTACAATTAAGTTTAAAACTACTTCTCAGCTGAGATTGCCACTCCTCAACTGCTGCGTCTATTTAGAATATGTTAAAAAGTGTAGGTGACATTGGGCAGTCCTGTCTTACTTCTAAATTAATGCTGTTTTCAGGCTCTTATTGCATCCTTTGTCTATTTTGTTGTTGTTAGCTAATGCTGGATTTCTGACCTTGAAGTCATTAATCTTCTTGCTCTCCAATATTTTTCACTGATGAATGGGGCACTAGAACTGGCCGGGCATATTTGAAGGTAGTTTCGATCCATTTCCTCTTGCAGATCACATAGAGGACAGAGTGGTGAAGAATATATCCCAATTCTGTTTAAATGTTTTGCCAGACAATCATGTCCTGTAATCAACCTGAAGGTTGCAACTGCTGTTTTTCGAGGATACTCAGGAATTACTGTTTGAATGTTTGGTAGTTCCCATCTTTTATTTCTTGATTTTTCATAGTAATATTTTTCAATAATTTTTTTGAATTCAGAGTTGACTAATCTTTTAGCTGCATAAAATGGTAGATTAACTATAGATTTTTGTACACCGCTGGTACCCTTTTTTGCAAGAAAATCAGCTTTCTCATTACCACTCAGTCCACAGTGAGCTGGTATCCATTGGAAGACTAGGTGTTTTTGAAGTGCGGTTAGATGGGTAAGGATTTTCCAACATTCTATAATTGTTTGGTTTTTTGGTGACAACTTGGAAGTAATTGCTATAATTGCTGCCCTGGAATCTGAGAGAATAACTGCTTGCTGAAAATGTGAAATTCTGTACAAAAGATTTTGTAGGGCCATTCGAATTGCTTCAATTTCTCCATCGAAGTTTGTAGTTCCATAACTTAAAGATTTGTAATAGGAAAAGAGGTGACATGTGACTCCAGCACCTGCTCCATCTTGGTTTGATATCAATGATCCATCAATATAAATATGGAGCCATTCATGTTCTGGAAATCTAGTATGGATTGTCTCTAATGCCAATAATTTTAGAACACTAGTTGGAGTATCACTTTTCTTAACTTCTTCTGTCAGGTTTAAATAATATGTGATGTCTAATGTTTGTGTCGGATTGACTTTAGATATGAAGTTTTCCTTTGAATTAGGAAGGTATATATTCTTCTTGATGTCTTGAATTTTGGAAAGAAAGCTCTCCTGAGAGTCTTTAGTGTATGTGTAAAATTTCTCTTGTGCCATGTATTGAATGGGAGTCTGATCAACTTTTCGTGTTGAATAAGAGCCGCTGTTTCTATTTCATATTCAATGGGGTATTGGTTGGTTAGTATTTCCATAGCTGGTATTGGTGTGGTTTTGATAGCATCTGTAATTAATCTCAGACTTTGGTTTTGAAAGATTTGAATTCTTTTTGTGTTTGCTGTTACAAGAACTTCGCTGCAGTAAGTAAATAATGGCTTTAAATATACATTGTATGTTGTGTTAAGAGTTGCTCTGCAACATCCCCACTTCATTCCTGTTAGAAGTTTTAACAGTGAAAGGCGCCTCTCTGCTCTCTTTGTCTATATTGATGAGTACCTTCATACATCTGCCCTATCATAGCAGTAAGATGTTCTGGGTATCCTTTGTCACACATTATTTTCCACAATTTTTTGTGAAGAACTTTATCAAATGCTTTTATATAATCAATAAGTAGTAGATGTGTTTCCAAATTATATTCTCTTTGTTTCTCTATTATCTGCCACACTATAAATATGCAATCTGTACAGGATCTCCCTCTTCTGAATCCATGTTGTTGGTCACTTAGTAGGATTTTGCATATATTATTTAGATGTTTACTTAACATTTTAGTGAATATTTTTGTACCCCACGTTTAAGAGACTTATACCTCTATAATTATTTAATTCACTCCTATTTCCTTTTTTGAAAATTGGTTTAACCATAGCTTTTTTCCATTCATTGGGGATTTTTAGAGTACACCAACATATCTTTAATATATTTAAATATCTGGTTTTGATTTTGGCTGATGAGTATTTCAGTAATTTATCTCATCACATCCTGGTGCCTTGTTACTTTTGAAGGTTTCCATTGCTTCTAATAATTCGTTCATTGTGATGGAATCAACTTCAACATAAGTTTTACTTAATCCTTCATGTTCTTATTCCCCTGGATGAGACCATAATTCTTTAAAATATTTTAGCCAATCTTCTTCAGAAATATTGTTGAGTTCCACAATGTCCTTTTCTGTTCTATTTAGGTGCTTCACTATTTTATATGCCTGCCTTTGGGCTATATGGACATCATATTCCAAATTGCTAACATATCAATCCCAACTCTGTTGTTGTAACTTGTGTGTTTCTTTTTTCACAATGGCACTTCTTCTCTTATATTCAGTTGTTAGGATTAGTTAATAGTTTTAAATAGGCTTCTTTCTTATCTCTAATTAATGAAGCCATATCATCATTTCAGATATACAATCCTCTTTTTTTAGGTCTTATTTTCCTCTTCCCTAGTGCTTCATCGGCAGCTTTACTTCCCTTAGTAAGTGAGTTTTGAATGTTTCCCTCCTTAATACATTTTCATTCTTCCTGTTTGATTTATACCATCTTTTCAGTTGGTTAACTTTTGTTACTAGCATATGAGGGTAATCCCAAAAGTAAGTTCACCAAAGTGCTGGGATCGCAGGCAAACTGTTTGCCTGGGTGTTGCTCATACTGCTTTTTTCCCTCCTCCCTTCATTCTCTACAGAAACGAGCGCACATCCGCTGAAGCCCTCAGTCTTGGCTTGGCAGCCAGTTGTAATGAAGCTCTTGTTAGCCGCTACTGCCAGATGCAAAGTTCGCGCAATTTATTTTACTTTATTCATCCTTTTAGAACATATACATGTTGTTGGATATATCAGGTTACACACAATGCTAAAGTAACTGTCTTAATGGTAAAAAATCTTCAAAATCACAATTGCAGATATTCATCTATGTCATAAAAAGCCCTCTCAATTAAGTAATTTTTTAAGCATTTATTAAACTTGGAACCAGTTGATTGTTTAATTGTGGTTGGCAGCTTATTGTATAAAGTTGTCCCAATTACAAATGGATTTTTATCAAAGAATTTCTTACTCTTCACTTCCCAATACATATTCTCTTTAGTTCTTGTGTCATATTTATGTATACTGCTGTTACTCCTTATATTTGTACTTCTCCTAACTAAAGCGCGTCTCACCCTTAAAAGACAGTACACGTTAAATGGAGCGCAGTGTTGCAACATGTACTAGTTGCGAATCTCTCTCCGCGAGCGACTCAAGGTGGCCTGAATCCTGTACTTAGTCCTTCAATTGCTGCTTGACGAGATGGACACTTTTAACTTTGGTATCCCTCCACGCCTTTGTTACTGTATGACCTAAATTTACAAATGACTCGTCTGTATAAACAATTGATTTCCCCTGGTCCCTAAACCTTTTTACGTCTTTTAGATATTTATGTCGCCATCTGATGATATCGATATTGTCTCTTTCTATTAATATGCACTTGTTACCCCTTCTTTCATTTTCGAACCCCAAATCAGAGTGGCCCTTGAGAAATTTGGTAGGGTCTCATCACTGTTGAACTGTGACAAAATTATATTCAGCGTGGGTGGAATATTTGCAAACTGTAAAGAATGAACAATTCGCCGCACTCCACCTTGCACTATTCAATCATATTGCGTTAACCTAGCGTTTTGTGTAGTCCCGCCCTTTTTGCTTTCTTTTTCGATGGCGTTCTTAGAGGTCTTTCCATTAGTTCCTTTTTAATCATACACACTACTACCTCTGAACACCCGATAGCCTTAGCTGTTTCTTTTACTGCCTTTACTGCCAAGCATTTTGCTTCAAAAATAATCTAACACATTCATAATTATTTGGCATTCCTTACTTCTTAATTTACCAATATATCGTCTCTTCCTAGCTTCCCCCTCCATAACTACAAATATTTACAAAAATATTAAACAAATAACGCAATAACAGCTCACAGTTACACACACGGCTTCTTTCGAATTAATGTTAGTGCTGCTCCTTATACTATCTTCTGTGTTAGGCCTGACACTGAATAGATGAATACCTTTTGTTTGCCTTATTGGATAAAAGAAAGAGGTTACTGCCTTTTGGTTTATTTTAAAAACTTTCTCCAACCTTCCTCAACATTTGTTCTCGCTGGTTCCCTGATGTAAACTCAATAACAAAAAAGTTTCACACTGCGTAACTTTTGCAGTGCACAGATATAAAATTATCCGAAAACATTTAATTTAAAAAATTATAACCCTTAACTGGGTAAACATAGAGAATTCAAAGTAGGCAGGTAGTAGCACTATAGTTTACTCTACCTAAGAAAAAAATATAGATGCATTCTAGCAGTTAGTTTGTTAGTTAGTGCGTGATGAGTGTAGAAACAGCAAATATCGGACTTCTATTGAAAAAAACGTTTTCTGAAGAAATTTGGACTTATAGAAATGTATAATGACTCTGAAAAGGATATAACCTGATAGAGAAAAAAATTCTGCATAGGATAATGTGTTCAAACCTGAAATTTATAACAAATGAATATTTATACCATGCTATTAGGAATCTGGCAACAGAGCGAGGGTAGAAAAGGACGCGGCTAATGGCAACTTGTATGCGCCAGATAGAGACAGAGATGTCCCATTTAACTCCATACTGTCTTCTAAGAGTGAAACGCTATATAGTAAAATAACTCTAAAAATATATAATGCAACCACTGTAAGAATTCTTTCTTTTTTAAAAATTTCTCTATACAAGTCCCTTGATTTTAGTGAACAAACAATCCTTACACACCTCTTCTGTAATACCAATAATCGTTTTAAATTCTCTTTAGACGTTGTACCCCATAGTTCAATACCATAATTCAAATAAGAATGAATTATTCCATAACAAATCAATCTTAAATTAGGTTTATCCAGATAGTGTGCCACGTAATTTAATAGATAGATACCCTTACTCATTTTCTCGCATATATAATTTACATATTTTGTCCAAGATAAGTTTTTGTCAATATGCAATCCTAGAAATAAGTGATCATCTGTTGTATCTATTTCTTCATTTCCAATTTTAATTTTCATATTGTTGTGCATGCAATTACTAATTTTAAAATATATTATGCTTGTCTTGTTTAAATTATTAACTATACTCTGTTCATCTAGAGATTAGAGGAGACGTAAACAAAGCCACGTGCGTTTTGACCACAGTGCGCCCTCTTGACGCTTTCGCCGTGTAAATAGTCCCTTGAACAAATACTCTTACTGAGATCTGAAATGTCACTTAATGTTTGCTAAAGCATGAACTAAGTGTACTAAGCATAGTTAAAGTGTAAGAATATGGAGTTAAGTGAATCTGTAACCAGCCTAATTCATTCTGCGTGCGCATTATTCAGTATGAAAGTAACATGGCGGAACAAGTGAGTGTTGTAAAACATAAAGCGTGGAAACCCGTTTTGAAGTGGTTAAAAGACAACAATATTGAACGTATTTAACAAGTTCTGCGAGAAATATCCCGAACTTGCTATCGAAGATGTGATGAAATTAACATCCGAGTTTACCGGTGTGTCAGTTGCAAGTATTTACAGTACACACAACGAAAAATCGTCAGTTGGTGAAGATACCGGTAAAAAGCGACCACATGCCAGATAAATGGTGGATGTAGTTTGCGACGAATTTGTGAGTGTGAGATCTGCAATCTGTCAAAAATTTCACCAATTCTTTGTTAACAATGAACCTCCATCTTAAACAAAGTGCTGTTGGCAGTTAACTCTGATCCCGATCTTCCAGATTTAAAACGAACTTCCTTCCACAAGCTGCTTCTGGAGATTGGTTTCGAGATTGTGAGCAGGAAATGAAAAAGTATTATTGTGGACAGAGAAGACGTAAGTAGCAGTTAATTTCCACGTGCTATATGTTATTTGGATCAAGTAAATATATCCTTTTGGCAGTGTAAAATGCATATTATACCTACGCGTAGTGGTAGGTAACCGTGTTGCGTCATTGTGGAAGCACATGGCCGCGGAGTGATACAAACCGGTGCTTTGTTTATATCTCCTCTAATCTCTTGATGAACAGAGTATAGGTTGTTATTAACAAAAAATTTAAGTATTACATCTGTACCTGAGTGTATATTATTAGTTAAGTTGTCTTGATCATTTCCCCAACAAATTATAGATGTGTCATCAGCATATGATACAGTTTTCACATTATTAATCACAGGTAAATTGTTAGTGTACAATGTAAATAATAAAGGCCCAAGCACAGATCCCTGTGGGACTCCATATTTAACGGTTGCTAATGAGGATTCATATTTTGTTTCTATTTGGTTTAGTTTACATATTATTTCTATACATTGTACCCGGCCTTGTAAGTATGTATTAATTAATTTACCTGCAGTCCCCCTTATACCATAATGTTGCAATTTTTGTAATAAGACTTGGTGATCAACACTATCGAAGGCCTTTGATAAATCAAGAAAAATCCTCATTACTTGATTGTCATTTTCCATTTTGTTAATTAGTTCATCTATAAATTCTACCACAGCAGTAATGGTAGAATAACCTTTTCGAAAATCATGCTGGGAATTAGATAAAATGTTGTGTTTATCCAAAAAACTTAAGATCCTCTTTAAAATAACCTTTTCCAGTAGTTTAGCAAAAGTAGATGTTAAAGTAATTGGTCTATAATTACTCACATTAGTAACATTACCCTTTTTGTGTAACGGTTTAATAACCCCTTTTTTTAAACAGTTCGGAAAAACTCCTTCCGCTATAGAGGCATTTATTAGATGTACTAGGATATTAACTAATTCTTCCTTGCATTGTTTCAGAATTTTTTATGAAACTTCATCCCACCCACTTGAGTTTTTAGATTTCAATTGAGTAATAATTTTGATTAATTCTGTTTCAGTAACAGGATTTAAGAACACTGTGCTACCAATATGCTTTATTCCCTCATTAATATCCATTTTAACAGTTTTACTCGTATTTCCCTTAGGCACTGCCACATTTAGAAAGTATTCATTAAATATATTACTAATGCTTACTGGATTATCAACCCTTTTGTTCTGATGTTTAATTACAATGTTCTCTGAATTTTTAAAGTTTTTCTTACTAGCATTTACTACATCCCATATAGCCTTACTTGTATTTTTTGCAGTAGTTACCTTTTATTTAATACTTTCCGACCTTAAATTTTTGAGAGCAGCTTTATACCCTTGTAATTTTTATATCTATCATAATACAATCGATTACCATACTGCTTATAAAATATATACATGTCCTTCATTGATTCCTTAATCTTAATTACACTGGGTGGGAGGATTAATTTATTACTTTGTTTTTTGCATTTATTCATAACCCGTTTTGGACACGAAGTATCAAAGTGTTTATTAAATATGAGATAAAACTTCTCCCATTTTGCATTTACACAGTCAGTATCATGTACTTTGTCCCATGATTCATGTTGGAGCAACTTTTTGAACCCATTTATATTATATGAATTGATTTTCCTTATTCTTGCCTTTACAATTTTATCACTTCTAACATTAATTTTTTGAATTTTCATTATCTGTGCCTTATGATCAGAAACACAACTGTCAAATACTTCTACTTTTACTGTTTTACTATCAATATTTGTGGCAATTTGATCTATAGCAGTAGCTGATGTTGAGGTAACCCTAGTCGGTATTTTAATATGCATTTTCATATTAAACATATTTAATAAATCTGTAAGTTTTGTACACCCGTTATTTCCATTGATAGAGTTTATATTTATATCACCTATTATTACAATTTTGTTACTATATACTGAGTACTTCATCAACACTGTTTCTAATCCATTGAAAAAATTTGAAATTTCACCACTTGGCGATCTGTATACTCCAAAAAGTAATAAGTTACCCTCTTCAGTATTAATTTTAACCCCAGCAATTTCAAAATCCTTTTCTATGCAGTATTTATTTAAGTTGTATATTTGCACAATTTCTTTGTAGTTTTCATGAGCATATATTGCTACACTCCCACCTTTAAATTTACATCTACTAAAACTATTTTGTAAAACAAAATTATCTAATTTATAATGCTCAATTTGGTTTTCCTTTAGTCCATGTTCTGTAATAACTACAAATATGGGGTCTACTTGATTTATAAGTGTATTAAATTGCTCAATTTTGTTTGCTAAATACTAAACATTTTGATGCAACACGCTAAAGTAATTGTTTTTATTATTTTGTGTTACAGATACCATATAATTTTTGTCTGAATCTTCTACTTTATAATCCCCCACCTTAAAATCTTTTAAACAATCAGCCTGGCTTCTTTTAGCAAATTCTAGTTTTTTCATACATTTTGTTCACAACTGGCAATAACATTACAAAGTAGTTTACCAAACTTCATTGACCCTCTCCTGTTCAAGTGGAGACCATCCCTTGCAAGATCTTCCTTCGTTATCCAGCAGTTACCATCTAGCATCACACAGTTCCGAACTGAGCACATCTAGTCTAATTGATCTGGATTATTCTGCTTTTAGTGAAAAAGGGGTTAAACCAATCAAAATTCATCTGCAGTTGATGGAAGTATATGGAGAGTCTTGTATGGATGTCAAAAACGTTCGCAAGTGGTGTAGAGAATTTGCAGGTCATATGAAATTCATGACAAGGAAAGAAGTGACAGACTGTCAATTCCCGACGAGAAAATCGCACAGGTTTGAACAAATTGTGCATTACAATTGGCAGGTCATTCTTGATGAGCTCTGCATTGTTGTTCCTGAGATTTCTTGAAGCAGCATTTCACCGGACTTTGATTGAAAAGTTGAAATTTCGGAAGGTGTGCACAAGATGCATACCGAGAATATTGACAGAAGACCACAAAAACAATATGCTAAAACTACCTGCCAATTTCTTCAAACTATGCAGATGAAAAGGACAACCTTTTGGATCAGTAGTCACGGGTGATGAAACTTGGGCATTTCACTTCTACCTCAGACCAAACAGCAATCATGTGAGTGGCGGCATTCCGATTCCTCCAAGCCGCAAAAATGCAAAAGAACACAGTCTGCCAGTAAAGTCGTGTCAGCTGTGTTTTGGGATCGAAAGAGTATATTGTTGGTCGACTTTATGGATCCTGGGACAACAATAAATGACGATAGATACTGTCAGACATTCAAAAAGACTCAGATGGGAATTCAGAACTGAAGAAGAGGAATGTTTAGCAAGGGCAAAAGCCTTCTGCATGACAATGCTCGCGCCACAATGCCTGTCAAACTGTGGATCTTCTGCAGCAGTTTGGATGGGACATCATCACCCATCCACCCTATAGTGCAGACTTAGCACCCAGTGACTACCACTTGTTTACCAAGTTGAAAGAACACTTGGCTGGAAGACACTTCAGTGATGGCAACGAAGTGAAAGATGAGGTCCAATGCTTCATCAATAGCATGGTGGCAGGCTGGTATGACATAGGCATATGAAAACTGCCACAGCATTTACAAAAATTAATTGATCAAAATGACGATTATATGAAAAAATAGAGAAATGTTCACGCTTCAAAACTATGTACTATTTGTTACTGATAAACGTTTCTTTACATTTTTTAGAAAATTGGAGACCTTACTTTTGGGATAGCCCTCATAAAATGATCTGATGATATGTCATAGCTTCTATGCACACTCTTGTGTCTTTTACCAGAGGTGCTAATTTGACTAAAATGTAGTTTATAATACTTCTTGATTCTCTACTAGCCCACATATGTTTGTATATATCTTTGTGCCTGAAAAAAGAATTCATCACTTTAATCTGTTGAAGGTACCAAAGTTTCTCAAGGTTTTTCCATTTTCATTCAGTGTAGGTTCTCTCTTGTCACCTATGATAGTTTTATAGGTAGTTTCCCAATTCTGGCATTGAAGTTTCCACCCACTATTACTTGATCATTCTTATTTAGGGCATCTAGATGATTTTGCAAATCCTTGTAAAATTGTTTATTTCATCCTTCTTGCCCTCTTCAGGAGCACATACACTTACAGTAGTTAGTGTATTTACCTCCAATATTCATTTTAAACCATAGTATAAATAAAATTAATTACATTCTTATGTTGGTTATACTGACCATCTAGTACACTTTTATTGACAATACTACATTATTAAATACTGACAATATAGTCTTTTCCTTGTAAGCTCTGTGGAATGGAAATTGCTTCCAACATGGAAAAATAAATTACTGTAGGTGACAATTCAAGATGAAGTTGAAAGAGATTAAAGTAAATAAAACATCCACATACATCATTGATGCAATTTCTGTGCAAACTGGTGATGGGGATGAGGGTAGTATGGCAAATGGTGGTTGCTTTATAAGAGGAGGTTAAGAAACAGTATAAAACACCATAAATCTAGTCAGATGGATATTATTTACATCCTAAGCAAACATTTTTAATGTGTAGATTTCTTGTTTGTATTAAAAAGTTAATGTTTTAACAAGGACAATGGTTTTTCTGCATTTATTTAACTCATGAAAGACATTTTACAACAGCATGAAGAAGTTATGAACATCTGTACATTAAAATGTTTAGCTTAGAAATTGTAATTTTGTGTGAACAAAACTACTGTTATTTAATAACAGTAGTAATGCAGGGGCATAGCATCAGTGGATATGAGGGATTCAAATTCAAATTTATTGCTCATAAAACTTGTAATACAAGCATGGAGCATTGTCAAATGCTAATACATGAATAAAAGGTACACATACATGTATGATTACATACCCTGTAATTTTCCTCAAATTGATTGGCAAATTGGTATTCATTATAATTTTGTGGTACATAATTGTTCTAATATCATTAAAAATCAAGCTTAAACATTATGATTTGAATTTGTGCCATTCTGCAGTAACTTGGAGCATGTTTCAAAACAAAGTTTGGGTTAGCAGCATCTGTCATTAGCTGCAGGAAACTGGTGCAGTGCACCTGACCCATGGGATGTAATGTGTTAATGTAGATCTCATGTTAAGGATCATGCCAACATTATTACATTTATAGTCATGAAGAGAGAGTAATTCATGGTTGTTTTTGTTATTTGTATGTGTGCTCTTTAACTTTGGACATTTGAGTATGACTTGGGCTGGCCCCGTAGCGCAGTGGTAGAGCACTTGCCTGCTGTGCAAGGGGTCCCAGGTTTGATTCCCGGCAGGGGAGGGGGGGGGTAGGAATTTTTCTCCAGCCAAGATTATTTCTCATCCTTCCCTGAGTCTGGAAGTGTAATGGCGGCGCCGTGGCTGAGTGGTTAGACTGCTTGCCTACCACCTAGCATGTGGTATTTGTGGTGCATGAAGCGGCATCTGGGCAGGTTTTCTCCAGGTTCTCCAGTTTCCCCTGCCATCCATTCCACCAATTGCTCCATTATCACCTTCCCAATCATCCATTTCGCCTGCATTTCATATCATCCTCTTTCTCACTATCATACCTGGTGCTTGGCTGACCACCTGCTTCCAGGTATTCACACTGTCTGGTCCAGAGGTCCCTCTGCTCCCCGACAGGCGTCTGATCTTAGGCGCTGACTTGTAAGTCCTAGCGGGTGTAAGTCCTACCTAAGGAGAGGGTAATCAGGGAAAGGAAAGGAGTGTGATTTGAACACTTGGTTTCTTACTATTAAAGCAAATGTAGATTAAGATTTGCATGGATTCTGTGATGAAGGTGTGCACTTGGGCAGGTACATCCATGACATCACAACATGAATCAGAGCAACAGTAGTAAACAAAACTTTGTTTCCACGCCTTATAGCAACAAAAATAGAAATAAACTGTTGTACATATTTTTCTTTCCAAGGAGGAAGTCATATTATTTACTTCTTTAATAGCATCTTTTACTACATGGTCATTCCGATATTGTTTTCTGGATAGAGATGAAAAGAATGAGAATAGAATATACAATATGTTATTACACAGCCATTGTTAATTCATTTAATGATTTAATGATTGTTTCAGAAATACCACATAAAGTATTTAAGGGATTTGCTATGACTTATATTTCTGTTTGCCAATGAATTATTAAAGTGTTTGAATGATAGTGGGTACTAGTGAACTTCCATATTTAAGAACACTTAGAAGTAAATGGTTGTTCACACAAACTATCAACATTTGTGCTACATATTTCTAATGATTAATTTTTGAAGCCAATGTATGAATGCTATATAGCATATTTTGCTTTATATTAATAGGCTTTTGCAGAACAACTTGAATGAGGAAGTTCTACTAACTAGACATTTTGTTAGGAACTTGAGCCTTGAGGAAAAGAAGCATCTGTTTGAAAATAAAGTCATGTAAGTTAAATAAATATTTTTCTTTTGCTTAACATAAGAATAAGAATATTTTGTAAAATACTGACTTTGCCCAGAAATTAGAATTGAACTTATGATACAAAAATACATCACAAATCAAAAGGATGTTTGCAATCTCAAATTTTTTTTTCATTAAAATGTAATTATTGCAAAATTTGTACTTCAGAAAAGATCATAATCACTGATAGGTGTAGCAGTATTTCCACCTGACAATGGGTGTCCAGAAATGGAACCTGTCATAATTAAGGAAATATGGATAATTAATCAACCCCAGCTTATTAATTATCCATGTTTTTGAAGTAATTTTCTTGAAAATTACACCAAACAAAGGACCTTGAATTATATATATAGGGTTCCCGAGGGCTAGGGAGTCTTTATTTTTCCAACCTCTCCATTTCTCGAATTTCTCTATAAAATCTTAACCCCTAACATGCTGACCTGTCATGGCATGTAATACGGTGAATTTATTTTGATAATTCTCCCGGTCAGGTCGGTGAGACCCACAAACCAACGACAGGTGTGGTCCTCCAGACATTCTGGGGGTTGTGAGAGAGCAATGTGACCGCCAAAACATAAAAATATGGTGCTCTCTAAAAAGCGGTTACTATTACTGCTATTGCTCTCTTCAATATGTGAAAAATATTGGAGAGCAAGAGGATTAATGACTTCATTGTCAGAAATCCAGCATTAGCTAACAACAACAATATATATATATTTTAAGTTTCATAAAGATTAATAAATGAACATAGGCACAGTTATACAGGGAAATCTGCAAGTTTCCCGTTCAAGAAAGCGAGATCAGTTTTGCAGGCCGTTGGCAAGGCTTTTTGGCTGGGGCAATAAAACTTCGCATTCTATTATGTTACAAGGAATGTTTAACGGTCTGCCTAAAGTATCCCGCATCACCATAAATCATTGCTAAAATTCAAAGGTTCAAAGAGGGAACCAATGAAGCTAAAAGCCCAATGAAAGTAGCCAATCAGGGGAGAGAAATGCTGTTTATGCTGGAAAATTCGAAATCTTTCCCCACTACTTTTGAGCCAAGTGTTGGTGAAAAACTCCACACAGTTCGTTGCTATCAGGTGTACGGTGAGGTTGTGTTGCCAAGTCGCGGAATGGACTAAGAAGTACCTTGCCAAGTGCAACTAAGTCGCAACATGCCTAGTGATAGTAAACTATGTATAAAGGAATTGCGATTAATCCAGTACAGTAAGTGAGCAATTACACTAAAGGGGTGGAAGATAGGACTTGCAGAGTTTCCTGTAACCTGAAGTGCCAATAGGGAAAGTGTATCTCGTGTTTTTCTTCCGAGGAACCCCGTGTAAAACCCATTCCTTCTCATCACTCTCTGACACACTGCTCCTCTCCCGAAGACCAACATCTCTCGTCAAGGCTGAGACCCTGAGAAATTGGCACCTCCTCAGCTGCATCGACGAGACGAAGCACGACAAGCCACCAGGTCAACCAGAAGGGCAGGCAGTGAACCCGCTACATAGGAGTGGCTGAGATCATTATAGCATGTACTAATGAACGGGAGATTTGTGGTTCAAATCCCACCAGGACTGTCCTTCCTGAATGAGGTTCTTTTCAGGTTTTCCTCAGTCTGTCTTCATAACAGGCAAATATTAATGTGGTTGGAAAAAAATATATGTCTGAAAAACAGTGATGCTGGGATTAGGATGAACTTAGTGTAATGTGACTTAATGCAATGGGACGTAATGTGAAATAAGAAACTAGAAGGGCTATTAGGATGCATTTAACTTAATGTAATGGGAATGATTCTGATTGGTTATTCTTCTACTTGGCAGACATGGCAGATATTGGAAATGGCTCTCTTTTTCTAATCAGAGGTTATGTTTTCCAAAACTGAAAAGAAAGAGAATACAAAAATGTGAAGTGAAAACATTCTTAAATAGCAAATAAAGTACTATGGAGATGGCCATAATCTCCTTTAAGAGCTAAACAAAAGAAACAGAAAAAGAATTTTGATGTAAGTCAACCCTAAATAGCTCCATTTACTATACATTAGACTTCCTCATTGTATTAAGTCACATTACGTTAAGTTCATCATGATTCCGGCATACTAAAGTAATAATTTTTGAATTCTGGCATAGAACACTGGATGGCAACAGGACCATAGTAGCAGAGAGAGGGAGTAGGAGGAAGGTAGTAGCTTCAATGACTGAGGATAAGATTGAATGATCTTGAAAATGTTTCAGTATTTCCAATATTTAAAAGTGAAGGTGAATGTAAAAAAAGTGATTCAAGTGACTCAAAAAATCAAACTCATAGGTTCACAATGTTCCAGCATACAACAGTGCACCTCATTTTGGATGGGTTTTAAAAAAACCCTTAAAAATCTTATCGTCTGCTACATGCTCTTTCACTGCACTGTCTATATCAAAAGTTAAATGTATCACAAATAAAAAGACACTTGGAATTTTTGATGTTTCTGTCTCATCATGCTCTCTCGAAGTCAGCTTGAAAGCACTACAAAATTTGGTACAATCAATAATTCTAGAGGATAAACATTTCTTTCCCTTCTCTGCTACTGGTATCTCACTGTCTTGTCAGGATAAGCACAATTTAATATTGTTGCAATATTAGCATTACCTAATGCACTAAGATCAAGTATGCTGTTTATATGCTTATGATTTATTCTCTATTTCTTTATTAATGCATTAATCTACCTAAAATCTGACACTATGCTTCTACTATACATATTACTTTTTCCAGATAACTGACACAGAAAGGTAAAAAGTGCATTCTGAGCATCACACCCACAGATCCATCTGTTTTCATACACATTAAATGTCCTCCATACTTACTTTTCTTACTACTACTCACAATCTTTTGACATAGATTTATATTTAGAGGTCTACCTAACTCTTTAATAGAGTTTACATGTTACTTGCACAGCACAGTATGCAGACTTAAAAAAGAAATTCAACGCATACTATAGCAGCTAAGATTAATGTTCACCACAGCATGGCTATGTGAATTATAGCACACTTACAGCTGGTAAGGAGAAAAGCCCAACTGAGCATGTGCAGTAGTATGCCTTCCCCTCTGATTGAGATCATAGGAGTTGAAATCCATTCAGCACTTGGTACTACTTTCTAACTGTGGCAGTTCATATTATCTCGAAGAGAACATTAAGAAATATATTTTTGTCCCTTTTGTTTGCACAACAACTCATACTCTGAGAATAGGTGTAATACTGTTGCAATTTTTAAGCTGTGCTGTAGCACTTTAGCATGTAATCATCAGCCACCACTGCTTAGACCTGGAATGTTTTCTTGTCACATTTTTTCTCCCAATTAAAATTTAATTTCATGTATCATCAGTGTCCACTGTTTATGGTGCCATATGTGGGAAGAATGTGTTAAACAAAAATAAATAAATAAATAATCATCATCAACGCCACCATCATCGTCGTCACCGCTGCCACCACCACCACCACCACCACCACCACCAGCACCACCACCTCCACTGCCACTGCCACCATCACCACCACCACCATCATCAATTACTCCTCATGCCGAATAAAGAATGATCCAGGAAAGAGAAAAATGAAAGGCATTGCTTGTTCCTATTTTTCAGTCGAAATGTCAACACAGTTTGGAAGCACTTCTGAGAGCTTCATACAATGTTTGGGAAAGCCATTGACAATAGTGATTGCATTTTGCATGGAAATTGCTATGGTATTAATTTGTATGTGAATAAAAATTATTTATGAAATATATCCATGACATTTTTTAAACTAGTCTCAGTAATCTATGTATTAAACTTAAAACGTTTTGTCTTTTGTGAAATTTTGGGAAGGCTGCTTAGTAATTGATACTTTTTTTTGCTAAAATGTATGAAGAAGGACTTACAACAGCTAACTGTTTTAATGCAAGTATTTTTATTCTTTTTTAATCTAGTAGCATAAGATTTTCTCCACTTTCATTGATGAAGCAATACTATCAGGGAATTTAAATAGATTTAGTTAGAACATTCTACTGAAAGCCTATAAATAATTTTGAAACAGAAAGTTGTTGTTGTTGTTAGCTAATGCTGGATTTCTGACAATGAAGTCATTAATCCTCTTGCTCTCCAATATTTTTCACTGATGAATGGGGCATTAGAAGTGGCCGGGCATATTTGAAGATGGTCTCGATCCATTTTCTCTTGCAGATCACATAGAGGACAGAGTGGTGAAGAATATATCCCAATTCTGTTTAAATGTTTTGCCAGACAATCATGTCCTGTAATCAACCTGAAGGTTGCAACTGCTGTTTTTCGAGGATACTCAGGAATTACTGTTTGAATGTTTGGTAGTTCCGATCTTTTATTTTTTGATTTTTCATAGTAATATTTTGCAATAATTTTTTTGAATTCAGAGTTGACTAATCTTTTAGCTGCATAAAATGGTAGATTAACTATGGATTTCTGCACATTGCCGGTACCCTTTTTTGCAAGAAAATCAGCTTTCTCATTACCACTCAGTCCACAGTGGGCTGGTATCCACTGGAAGACTAGGTGTTTTTGAAGTGCTGTTAGATGGGTAAGGATTTTCCAACATTCTATAACTGTTTGGTTTTTTGGTGACAACTTGGAAGTAATTGCTATAATTGCTGCCCTGGAATCTGAGAAAATAACTGCTTGCTGAAAATGTGAAATTCTGTACAAAAGATTTTGTAGGGCCATTCGAATTGCTTCAATTTCTCCATCAAAGTTCGTAGTTCCATAACTTAAAGATTTGTAATAGGAAAAGAGGTGACATGTGACTCCAGCACCTGCTCCATCTTGGTTTGATATTAATGATCTATCAGTATAAATATGGAGCCATTCGTGTTCTAGAAATCTAGTATGGATTGTCTCTAATGCCAATAATTTTAGAACACTAGTTGGAGTATCACTTTTCTTAACTTCTTCTGTCAGGTGTAAATAATATCTGATGTCCAATGTATGTGTTGGATTGACTTTATTTTCCTTTGAATTAGGAAGGTGTACATTTTTCTTGATGTCTTGAATTTTGGAAAGAAAGCTCTCCTGAGTCTTTAGTGTATGTGTAAAATTTCTCTTGTGCCATGTATTGAATGGGAGTCTGATCAACTTTTTGTGTTGAATAAGAGCCGCTTTTTCTATTTCATATTCAATGGGGCATTGGTTGGTTAGTATTTCCATAGCTGGTATTGGTGTGGTTTTGATAGCACCTGTAATTAATCTCAGACTTTGGTTTTGAAAGATTTGAATTTTTTTTTGTGTTTGCTGTTATAAGAACTTCGCTGCAGTAAGTAAATAATGGCTTTAAATATATATTGTATGTTGTGTTAAGAGTTGCTCTGGAACATCCCCACTTCATTCCTGTTAGATGTTTTAACAGTGAAAGGCGCCTCTCTGCTCTTTGTATTACATTTTCTATTTGTTTGGTCCATGTAAGTTTAGTATCAAATGTAACTCCTAAATACTTTTGCTTCCTTTGTTTCTGGTAATTGTTGACCCTCAAAATTTAGTTTTATTTTTAGTGGCTTTTTTTCTTAGTGAAAAGATTTGGTAGTTTGATTTTGTTGTATTAACAGTCATTAAATTTTCTTTGGTCCACCTTTGTAATTTGGTTAAGGATTGTTGCATGGTTTTTTCTAGTTCTGTACTTTTGCTTTTTGGTTTTGAAGTCCACATTGCCAAGTCATCAGCAAATAGTGCACACTTCACACCTGATTCTTGTATTTGTTGTGGCAGATCATTAATAAATATATTAAAAAGTGTTGTGCTGAGCACTGTGCCTTGTGGTAAGCCACTGTGTACTTGTTTGTATTTAGATATGTTTCTTCCATATCTGGTTGCAATAAAGCGTTGTGTTAGGAAATGACATAGCCATGAAAACTTTGGGCCTTGTATCCCTATTTTTTTTTTTTACTTTCTTTAGTAGTTTTGTTCTGCATATAGAATCATATGCACTTTGGAAATCAATAAAAACTGATAAATTATCTTCTTTTCTATTGAAGGAGTCTTTGATTTCTTGACTGAGAAGTAAGACTTGTTCATTTGTAGAGTGGAACTCTCTAAATCCAGCTTGACATGGGGAAGTTAAATTTTTTGATTCTAGAAACCAATTTAACCTGTTTGACACCATTTGAAACAGAAAGTAGTTCCTCAAAAGCAGTGTCTCCTTGTCATTTCTCAGTGAATGTTCTATAGTCCCTTTTCTTCTTTGATGTTACTGTAAGAGTTGAGATAGTTTCTATGTGGATCACAATCTTACCCATTTCTCCACCGTATGATTCTTTTCTTCTTAAGGAGCATTTCTCTATGCCATTACTTTTAAGTTTACATTGCAATAGTAATTATTGTGATTAGCAGCTATGGTTCAAACTTGTTGGGAGGTTGGTGCTGGGCAATCAGAATGGTAAACAGATAAGTGGTGTGTGTGTCCTGTGTAAAAATCAGAGGCTCTATTGCCAGATAACCTGAATCTTCTTCTTCCAATGGTCTTCGTTGGGTCCTCTAGCCCATTTGGAATCCCAGTAGACATGAAAAATTAGATTTATCTCTTGTTTGGATTTTTCTAGTTTCTTGCAGAGTAGGAGGAGGCGCCTATTCATGGGGTCCATGCTATTGCAGAATGTCCAGCTGTCTGAGTTCAGGATTCCTATTCTGTGAAGATGTTGGGCCAGGCAATCATGCCCAGTGTCGAGCCAAAATAGAACTACTGCCTCCTTTCTTGATTTTTTGCTCTTGACTGTCCATTTTTTTTTTTCATTTGATTTCAAAAATTCTGAATCATTTAAAACTGTCCAAGATTATTAAAGAACCCAGAGGTCGCTCGGTGGGGCTACAGAGATATAAATTCAGCAGGAAGAGTCATAGAAGACCTATTAAACTCATCAACAATGGAATTAATATTTAATCCAAATGATCCACCCACTTACCTTCATTATAATGGTTCAGGTACAAATCCTGATCTTCTGATGGTGTCATCTGACATAATTGACAATACAAAAAAAGAAATAATAGAAGACCCAGGTTCAGGCCACAGAATCACCATAAACTCCATAAGAGGTCTAATAAATAAAAGTAACAAACCAAAAATTAAAAATTCTTGGAATTTTAAAAAATCAGATTGGTCCAGTTTCCAAAATGAGATAGAAGGGAAGTGTAATATACTGTTAGAATCAGAGTTCAAGTCAACAGATGAAATGAATAAAAAAATTTGTGAAATATTATTGGCAGCAGCCAAAACACATATCCCCAAAGGAAAGTTAAAGAAATATAGCTACTTTTGGTCTCCATCTTTATCTAAGTTAAAACACGAAAGAAATATAGCAAGAGTCAAAGCCGAAAGAACCAAGTGTCCAGAAGATGTACAAAACTGGAGAAGAAAAGCAGCCATTTTTAAGAAAGAATTAATTACAGCAAAGAAGGTCAGTTTCACAAATTTTGTAGAACATATGGACTATAGGAAAGATGGAAATAAAATATACAAATTCCTTAATAAAACAAAATTACCAAAAAATACAACTAACCATTAAAACATAATAACAAAAGCTTAACTGCAGATAGGGAAATAGCAGAATCCCTTAACAAGTTTTATGCTCAGTCACAAAGAATACCCCAAGCATATAAGAAACAAGATAAAGCTATCCAAAAAACTACCAGAGAAACTAATAAGCCAAAAGATATACGAAATGATATTTTTATTCAGGATTTTAATGAAACAGAACTGGATTTAGCAATAGAACAATTACAGAACAAAAAATCTCCAAGACCTGACAAGATCCACCCAGAGTTTATTAAACACCTTGGCAGGAAAGGAAAAGAAATCCTACTTAAACTGTATAACACATGTTGGAGAATGACTGTACCTTCCGACTGGAAAAAAGCCATTATCATCCCGATTTTAAAGAAAAACAAACCCTCAAACAATATTAATAGTTTCAGACCAATATCTTTGACCAGTGTTATTGCAAAAGTGATGGAAAGAATGGTGGCATCTAGACTTAACTGGTTCCTAGAATATTACAACTTAATTAATAGTTCACAGACCGGCTTCAGACAGAATCATAGTACAAGCCAAGACATTAAGGAAGCTTTCAATAGAAAGGAGGATACCTTAGCAATATTCATTGATTTTAAATCAGCATATGACTCATTCTGGAGAAACAAATTAATTGAGAAGTTGCAATCAATAGGTGTGAAAAGTAACATGGTTAAATGGATAACTTAGTTTATTTCACAAAGATACAAAATATAATACATACATTTCTAAATATAAACAAACACACTGAGGACTTCCACAAGGTGCTGTTCTGAGCACAATACTCCTTAACATATATATATATAAATGACCTTCCATCAATAATAAAAACTTTAGAAACCAAAATTGCTTTATTTGCTGATGATGTAGTCATTTGGACTTCAGGCTCTCCAAAAAAAACTGAATTAATTAAAGACAGAATAGAAACAGCCCTAAACAAAGTACATGAATGGAGCTCCAAAAACCTCATGAATATCAATGTTGTTGTTGTTGTTGTTTTCTAGTGCCTTGCATCTGGCAATGAAGCCATTAGCATTCGTGCTTTCCAATACTTTTGAACTGTAGTTTCTTCTGATCTTAATGCTTCACAGGTCTTCAAGTGTTCTTCATTCATTTCTGCTGGATCGTTACACAGGACACATATTGGTGAGGCTGAGATACCTATTCTGTAGAGATGACTTGCCAAGCAGTCATGATTTGTCAATAGTCGGAAGGCTGCAACAGCTGTTTTCCTTGGTCTCTGGGGGATTATATCTGGATTGGAAAGTAGTGTAATCCATTTTTTATCTTTGGCATTTGTTTCTATTTCTTGTAGGTATGAATGAGAAAAATTTTTAATGATCAAGCGTTTTATTGAGGAATATGAGAAATTGAATTTAGACTTTTGTTTTATTGTTGTGCCTTTCTTTGCAAGTGAGTCTGCAGCTTCGTTCCCCATGACTCCACAGTGTGCTGGAATCCATTGGAGATGAACAGTCTTATTAACTTTTTGGAGTTGTGTTAACAAAGGGGAAGGTCGGTGGATCTAAATACCACCTATTTAGTCCTCCCGGCTAGGTCCGATGGACCCGTTGACCAACGATAGGTATGGTCCCCCTTGCAAAATGGGGGTTTAAGTCGGGTGATGTAACTGCCACATTGTAAAACTGGTGCCCGTTAAGAAAACAGTTACATGAAAGCCACATACATGAATATGAATATCAATGTGGAAAAAACAAATTATGAATTATTTACACTAAAATACAAACCAGTTAATATTAACATAAATTATAATGGTAAACCACTCATAGCAGTTGATGATGCCAAATACTTAGGCATCACTTTCGACAGAAAGCTAAGTTGGAAAAAACATATAACAAACATCTCAGAAAAGGTTGAAAAGAAACTGCAAATCCTGAAAAGGTTAGCTGGTGCTAAATGGGGCTGCTCAAGGAGAGTCCTTAACACAACATACCAAATGTTCTGAAGCTTTAATAACAGCAGCGAATGCTAACATCAATAAACTTGAACAAATACAAAATCAGGCTCTTTGCCTAATCACTGGAGCAGTTAAATCCACACCTATTGATGCCATGCTTGCCTTAACATGGACCCCATCAATAACAATAAAAATAGAAGAACAAGCATTGCTCCAACATGAGAAAATGTTACGACTGCCAAACTCTAAATGGACAGAAGAGAACCTCCCCCCTTCAATCCTTAAAACTCATAGTAGTTTCCTAGAAAAGGTAACACAGATTAAATCCAAATTGAACATTCCTAACACCAGAGAAAATCTACTTATAAGAGAAAATCCATTGGAATTATTGCAACCTACCTTCAATTTGGAATTAATAGAGGAAATAAGTAAATCAGACACACCAAAAGAAATACAAAAACTTCTAGCACTGGAAACAATCAATACCTGATATCCCACAGAAGAATGGCTGCACATATATACTGATGGATCCTCCACGGAAAACCTTACTGGAGCTGGAGTTACTTGTTCACATTTTTCCTATTATCATTCTGTTGGCAGAGACACAACAAATTATGATGGAGAAATAGAGGCTATACACATTGCTCTCTGACAATTAATAAATCTTCCCTTAAATAAATTTAACAAGGCAGTAATTCTTTTGGATTCTAAAGCTGCAATTCAGGGAATATGTTCAAATAGTACAAAGAAGTCAACAAAAATTAGAGAATGGTACAAAATGTTAACACAACCCCAAAAAGTTAATAAGACTGTTCCTCTCCAATGGATTCCAGCACACTGTGGAGTCATAGGGAATGAAGCTGCAGACTCACTTGCAAAGAAAGGCACAACAATAAAACAAAAGTCTAAATTCAATTTCTCATATTCCTCAATAAAACGCTTGATCATTAAAAAGTTTTCTCATTCATACCTACAAGAAATTGAAACAAATGCCAAAGATAAAAAATGGATTACACTACTTTCCAACCCAGATATAATCCCCCTGAGAACAAGGAAAACAGTGGTTGCAGCCTTCCGACTATTGACAAATCACGACTGCTTAGCAAGTCATCTCTACAGAATAGGTATCTCAGCTTCACCAATATGTGTCCTGTGTAACGATCCAGCAGAAATGAACGAAGACCACTTGAAGACCTGTGAAGCATTAAGATCAGAAGAAACTACAGTTCAAAAGTATTGGAAAGCACGAATGCTAATGGCTTCATTGCCAGATGCAAGGCACTAGAAAACAACAACAACAACTGTCCAGTTTTTTGTATGCTATCCTATGCTTTTCCTCTCATAACCTCTGTACAGGAACTATCATATTTCTGTTTCCATTTTCATTGGAAGATTCTTTTTGCTTCATTTTTGATTGTGGTTTTGGTTTTGTAATGGAGATTGGTACCTTTTTTCTTTGCCAGAAGATCAGCTGTTTGATTTCCTTGGATTCCCACATATGAAGGTATCCGTTAGAAGCTGATACTTTCATGTACGTTATTCAGTACACATAGTGCTTTTCTTATTTCAATTGTAGTTTTTGACTGAGGGTTTGTGTTTGATGTAACTGCTTCTATTACTGCTTTTGAGCCTGCTAAAAGAACTGCTTTTATGAATGCCTTTGTCCAGTAAGTGAGCTGAGTTAGGGCACATAAAATTGCGGTATGCAGTCTGGTTTTGGTCTACTGATATATAGTAGCTAAACAGTTCTGAATGCACTCCTGCCTCTGTCCCTGTTGCTTCCTGTGTTAGGGATCCATCTGTGTATATTCTCAGCCATTCTTCTGGAGGATATCTAATGTTTGTTTTAAGAGTGATTTGTTTCACTTTTTCTTTTGAGTCTTCTTTTTTGCTAACATTTTCTTCTAGGCTTAGATTTACATTATATCCTTGGTAGCATAGTGGACATTGCTGTTTAAATTTCTAGTGGTACATTGAGATCTTTTAGACATTTGGTTACTTCTTTTACTGGACTTTGTTGTGATTTTGGTGGTTGTATCACAGAGCTATCTTTGGTCCATGTCTGTTCTTTTAATGATTCTACTTGGAAATAGGTGTTGGCTGCTTGTTTTCGTATTTCTTATGGTATTGGGGGATTGTTGCCATAGATTTGTAGTGCTTTGATGGGAATTGTATCTAGTTTGTTGAGTTGGGTTTTGTTTGCTGTAATTATTACTTCACTATTGGAAGTTATTACTTATATATGATTTATAAGTTTAGTTGAGCATGTCCTGAGTGCTTCCCCAGTTTGTTCCTGCTAGCCCTTTCAGGAGTTTGCTTTCTCTGCCTTTTCTTCTAGATGTTTAGTCCATTGTATTAACTTTGACCTCCAGATTGTGTCAAATGCCCCTTAGTAGTCAATAAATACTACAAAACACTTTCTTGCCTATTACAGTTGGTGAGAGCTAACCTGGCACTTGACAGGTAGCTGATTTACTTACCTATGAACGAGGATAGCCCTATCTCATCCAATCGTTTTACAAACACATCGTGCAACAATTGGTCCATTAGATGAGATAGCGCTAGCCTCGTTCGCAGGTAAGTGAATCAGCTAGCTGTCAAGTGGCAGGTTAGCTCTCGCCAACTGTAAAAGCTGCTTGATTTCATGGGTCATGATTTGTTGAGCAGATCTGTTAGCTCAGAATCCAACTTGTTCAGGTGTGAGGATCTGGTATGCTCTAGGTACCATGTTAGTCTTTTTCTTATCATCTCTTTTTGAATTTTTACTATAATGCTATTGGACTATATTTACTATAGTTGAACTTTTACTAAAATACTATTGGACAATATGATGAAAGTAGCTCTTTTGGTTTTTTTTTTTGTGTATTGGTATCATTGTTGCTTTTATCCAGTCTGAGGGGAGGTTTTTGGTGGAATTCCATATCTTGTTGAAAATGAGGAATATTGTTTTCTTAGCTTTTTCCCCGATTTTTCATAATTTCTGGAAAGATATTATCGATTCCCAGTTGTTTTTTTTTAATTGTAGGTTTCTGATGGCTACTTAAAGTTCTGGTAATATAAAGTCTTCATTAGAGCTTTCAGAATCTTCTGGAAGTTTCTTTATCTCAAACTTTCTGAACACTGAAATATCTTCAATAATAAATAATGTAACTAAGACATTCTGAACCTTAATATTTCAGAGTTTCAGCATTGGTAGTCTGAATTTAAGCTTTTTAAACATGGTTTAAAAGTAACAATCCCTTATTTTTTTTGTCTTGTTAAACCTATTAACAAACTCACCAAAAAAGTTCCTTTTCCCTTGTTTAGGCAGAATGTAATTTGGATAACATAATTTCCTCAAGTTCTATTGTACCAAGTAGAGTACAAGGGAGGAGAATCTCTATCTCCTTTCACTTTGTAAATTGTAACTCAGTGACACAAAGTAAACTACAGTCAGACAGAAATATTGTAACTTATTCATAAAAAACCTCATTGAATATAACAGAATAAATAGGTATTGTTTCTATCATAAGTATATATTTAATACAGTTGCTTCTGAATTTTAAGTAAACCCTCTTCCCCAGCTGCCATCCAAGGAATCTTAACATGGGTTCATACTGCACTTCAGATTTGTATTACTTTTTTTCAGTTTTATTTGGAATCAAGTAAAGCTATATGAAGGGCAAGCTTGCAAATACCTTAACAAACTAACGCATTTCTAATAAAAAGTGCATAATATTTTAATCACTTCATTTGATTATTTTTAATCTGAATTAGTTTAATGTCTTATTTTTAAGGCAATGTGAAGATAATATAAAGCAGAGCAGTGAGATAATTGAGATACTACAGAGACATTTGAATGAATTGAACAATGAAAAGCAAGAACATAAACAGGAGATTAAGGTATGTACACTATTCAAATATATTGTTCTATTATTATTATATATTTATATGAAGCTCTATTATCAGTTCACATGCAGGACATACAATCGTTCAATATCACAATCTGATCACTTCTTCACAGATAAGCAAGAAAGGAAGGTTCTTATTTTTTTTTCTTCCTTTCTGGTTTTCATCAAAGGGTAACAATATATTGTAACAAAATCGACAAAATGTGAAGTCCATTTACTTTTCCAACCCTTTATTTTCCTCTAATTTTACTATAAATGCACAATTTCCTTCTCGTTGCTAACACACTTTAAGGTCTTCTCTACTGGTACAATTCACAATTGTTCTTCCAATAATCTTTCTCAGTCTTTCAATGTCTTTCTCCAGTCTCACTGTCTCTATATCTTTACTATTATGACACAATCACTCGACGACACATACGTAGTCACTGACAGGCTGATCAATTCACTCTCATAACTAAAACTAACTGTACATGACGAATTAAACAACTACTCTGACACTCACTCAAACTTTGACACCAAAAACTCTATCATTCGCTCAACTGGTCACTGTCTGTCCTATTTATACTGCAGCCGGCATGACATAACCTCCTTCGAGACCTTTCCATGCACACGTGTGCAATGACTCAGCAGAAAGCGAGAAGCTTCTAGAGCTTGCTGGACACTAAGGTGTTATCATGCTGTTTGATCTCACATAGACAGTCGCTAGTTGTCCTGTAGTCTTGGACCTCCTTTATGTTTTGCAGCCATTATTACGATTGCGCACATACATAGCCACTTGCCATATCCAAGGTCACCTGGCCTCCTCTTGTCTGTATATTGTTCAAAAACTCAATATTGCAATATTTTAATCAGTTTCTCAGCTATAAATTTTCCTTTGGTGACTTAATTTTGCTAGAATCTATTTGCTATATATAACATGTAAACTAAACTGACGTTTAATTTAAAAGGTGAGTTAATTAATAACACTGAACAACACTTACAACATATTTTTACGGGACGCGTTTCGAAGGTTAAGCATAAGAAACAGTTATGAACTAATAGAACACATCAAAGACTTCAAATTAACAAAAGAGGACACCCTTGTCTCCTTTGACGTAAAGTCACTATTTCCCATTATACCAATAGAAAAACTCCCATCACTGATCAAAAATTGGCTCAAATCACTTGGAATGTCATCATCAGAAATTGCAGAATACATAGAACTCACCAAATTATGCACAGAACAAAATTTCTTCCAGTTTCAAACAAAGTATTTCCGTCAAACTTCAGGTTTAGCAATGGGCAACCCTCTCTTGCCATTCTTAGCAGATATTTACATGAGTTCATTGGAAATAAGGATCACAAAAGGTTTCCCGTGGATGTTCAAACTCTGGCAGTGATATGTAGATGACACATTTGCAATAGTTCCAAAAAGACACATCAGTGACGCATTAAAACTTCTGAACATTCAGGACAAAAGTATAAATTTCACAGTGGAAGTAGAAAAAGATAATAAATTACCATTTTTAGATCTAAAATTAATCAAAAACAAGGATAGAATAAATTTTGGTATTCACAGAAAACCAACGCAGACAGACAACTACATAAAAGCTAACAGTTACAATCCAAGAAGCCACAAACAAGCAATTTTCAATAGTTTAACACATAGATTGGTGAACATCCCTCTTTCAGCAGAAGAATATAAAACAGAATATTACAAAATAATTGAAATAGCACAAAAAAACGACTTTCCCAAAGAATTAGTAGATAAAAAGGTAAAACGAGCAGAAAAGAAAAAATTATTAAAAGAAACTACAACTCTCACAGCAGCAAAAACAAAAATGATATTAAAAAATTTCACTTTTCATCCATGGGCCTTTGATAAATTTAAAAAAGTGTTCAAGGAATACAACATTCAGCTAGCAGCAGTAAACCATTACTCCATAAAAAACCTACTACTTTCAAGCATCAAAGATGCTATTCCACCTAACAAAAAATCTGGCGTATACCAAATTGAATGCAGTGATTGTAATGAAATATACATAGGAAAAACCAAAAGAAATTTAGAAATTAGATCCAAGGAATACGTTAGAAACATTAAGAGTAAAACAATTAGAAAAATCAGCGGTTGCATTTCACTTTTGGACAAAAAATCATGACATAAAGCTAGAGCCGAAACTTCTCAAACACATAACCGGAAAACAAGAACTGTCCACATGGGAACAAATCTTTATTTTAAAAATAGAAACCGAGTATTTAATGTCGACATTCCTCAGAGAGACATTTTCAGTAAGTTCATTGAACCGTCACCAGAAGAAACATCAGAAGAAGCATCATCATCTGCACCATGAAACACCATGGAAACCCAGTTATTGTCCGGTTGATAATGGAAGAAAGTTAGCCTTCGAAACGCGTCCCGGAAAAATATGTTGTAAGTGTTGTTCAGTGTTATTAATTAACTCACCTTTTAAATTAAATTAATTACAACACTTTTCAAACTTCTATGAAAGGAAGATAAACTGACGTCTATTGCTGTAACAGGCCTAATGACAATAAAATCTACTTTACTTTACTTTACTGAGGAGGAATGTTTTGTCACTGAAAAAGTGCAGAGCATTCATCTCTTAAGACAGGGATGCTACTGAAGGGGAAATAGTCTTGCCTATACTTCCCTTACCATTAAACCTATCATAGCTATCCTAGCCTCTTTGATATAAACAAAGTCACAACAATTGAGGTCGGCAGGGACACCTGATAGCATGTAAATATTGTAATTATTTTAACAAACCATGTGTACATTTTTATTGTTTGACTGTAATACAATATGACTACTACAACATCTCAATCATTTTTTTCCTGATAGCATGTAAGAATCATAATAGCTTTGAAAAATCGTGTGCTTATTTTTACTATTTGGCTGTAATATAATATTAATACTACAATATATCAATCATTTTCTTTTTTTTTGGTCTTGATTTGGAGATCTCTGTAGCTATGAACATGTCAATATTTGGCTGTAATCTTTGAAAAAGGATCAGTCATTCAAAACTGAACACTGGAGATGTTTATGAAGCCCCACTGAATGTATCACTGTATGTATACTGCTGACCTGCCCAAATGGCAAGCACAGATCTGTAGTGGCCAATCTGCTTCAACTTACGACACATTGTTTGGATGGGGTTAAAGTAGGGGTATGCATAATAGTGTGTTGAATGGCATGTCTGTCTTCTGGGAACTGGACACACACTGAAACCAAGACATCCATATTTCTTTACAAAGCTTATAAATCAATATCAAAAAGACAATTTCGGTGTATATAATTTTTTTTTCTATTTGTCGCATAACATTTACATTGTTGAGCTAGTGCTCGTAAATTGGTAACATGTCAAGATTAGCATTACAAACTTTGAGATTGCATACATAGATATAATCAGCATTGGACACATCAAAACATAAACAAACATACATTTCCAGTCAAAGCTTTGTGGCTAACACTTATATTTGATATAATCCTCGTTGAAATAAAAGCAGTGGTTAATTAGATGTGCCTTGAGGCATGATTTGAAATGATTTACTGGTTTTACTACTTTGATGTAGCTTGACAGATTATTATACAATTTAATGCCCATATATAGAATACTTTTCTGATAGAGTGAGGTATTGTGTGATTGGTTACGTGCAGATATGTATATTTTCAGGTGTTATATTTATGTACTGTGTTATTCATTGCAAATGGTGTATCAACGGTGTTAATGTTCTTAAATATAAACATAATTGTTTCTTGAATATAATTGCAGGGAAGTGGAAGGATACCTAATTTTCTAAACAGAGGTTTGCAGGATGATTTTGGGCTAATACCTCCCATGATTCTAATAATTTTTTTCGTGCGACGAAGGTTGGCTAACTCAGTGGAGACTAACCCTAGAAAGCTATGGTATATCTCAATAATGAGTGAACATGTATAAAGTATGCTACCCTGTTTCTTTATTTGTACAAGTCGTTAATACTCTAATCATGTAGCAGAGCAAACTAGTTTTTCATTTGTTGCATTAATGTGAGTGTCCCATTATATATATATTGTATTATATACAGAGTGGAAGTGAAATAATCCACCAAACTGAAGGAGGTGAGAGAGTGAATGTAAACTAACAAAAAATTCCAATAACTTTTTTTAATTAAAGGCACCGTTAAATAGTAAAGAGGAGCTAGCTATGTAGATGTCTGTGCTACAAATGTAAATAAAATAAATAAGTGAATAAATAAAATAAATTACTACGTTTAAATATGGGAGTGTGTGGCAACATGGTGCAACCTGTTGATCGGGAACTCAGCATCTATCGTCGGATCAATGAACTATTCTAATGCTCTATAAAAACTATTTAAGTAACGTTAGCCATGTATTGAATTCAGATGTTTTGTCACGCTGTGCCAGACACCAGAAAATTGCATGAAAAAGTAAGGTTATGGCTGATTGCCACTTATGAAAACATTACCTCAAGTCTTACATTTCTGCATAATTACAAATATTTTATTTGGTACGTTTAAAAGCCGGAATATCTGGCCTGTCCTATTTGAGAGGCTTATGCCATGATACTGTAGTCAGGCTTCACATTTTTTGCAGCTTAAAAAAAATGGGTTTTTTTAAATCGAATTTACACAAAACCGTTGAATCTATTGAAGCACTCCAAAGGAAAAGTTGTCGTTTATTCAATTGTCTATGAATATAGTCATAAATCAAGAAGCTTTAACCAATAATAGTTCAGCCAAGTGATGATAAATTTTTTTTATAAAAATATTTTTTTTCTAGAAAACTATACACTTTTCAGCTTTTTAGCTTTTTAGTATTAGACTTTCTTGTTATTCACAATAAGAGAAATTTGCTGTTAAAGTCTGGCAAATTATTTCACTTCCACCTACATATTGTATATTTAATCAAACAGGAGTTGACATCAGCCAATATCTATCAGTGACCACAGGGGTCACCAGATGCCAAATAGATTCATTTATGTATTAAATTATTAGATAGATAGATAGATAGATAGATAGATAGATAGATAGATAGATAGATAGATAGATAGATAGATAGATAGATAGATAGATAGATAGATAGATAGATAGATAGATAGATAGATAGATAGATAGATAGATAGATAGATAGATAGATAGATAGATAGATAGATAGATAGATAGATAGATAGATAGATAGATAGATAGATAGATAGATAGATAGATAGATAGATAGATAGATAGATAGATAGATAGATAGATAGATAGATAGATAGATAGATAGATAGATAGATAGATAGATAGATAGATAGATAGATAGATAGATAGATAGATAGATAGATAGATAGATAGATAGATAGATAGATAGATAGATAGATAGATAGATAGATAGATAGATAGATAGATAGATAGATAGATAGATAGATAGATAGATAGATAGATAGATAGATAGATAGATAGATAGATAGATAGATAGATAGATAGATAGATAGATAGATAGATAGATAGATAGATAGATAGATAGATAGATAGATAGATAGATAGATAGATAGATAGATAGATAGATAGATAGATAGATAGATAGATAGATAGATAGATAGATAGATAGATAGATAGATAGATAGATAGATAGATAGATAGATAGATAGATAGATAGATAGATAGATAGATAGATAGATAGATAGATAGATAGATAGATAGATAGATAGATAGATAGATAGATAGATAGATAGATAGATAGATAGATAGATAGATAGATAGATAGATAGATAGATAGATAGATAGATAGATAGATAGATAGATAGATAGATAGATAGATAGATAGATAGATAGATAGATAGATAGATAGATAGATAGATAGATAGATAGATAGATAGATAGATAGATAGATAGATAGATAGATAGATAGATAGATAGATAGATAGATAGATAGATAGATAGATAGATAGATAGATAGATAGATAGATAGATAGATAGATAGATAGATAGATAGATAGATAGATAGATAGATAGATAGATAGATAGATAGATAGATAGATAGATAGATAGATAGATAGATAGATAGATAGATAGATAGATAGATAGATAGATAGATAGATAGATAGATAGATAGATAGATAGATAGATAGATAGATAGATAGATAGATAGATAGATAGATAGATAGATAGATAGATAGATAGATAGATAGATAGATAGATAGATAGATAGATAGATAGATAGATAGATAGATAGATAGATAGATAGATAGATAGATAGATAGATAGATAGATAGATAGATAGATAGATAGATAGATAGATAGATAGATAGATAGATAGATAGATAGATAGATAGATAGATAGATAGATAGATAGATAGATAGATAGATAGATAGATAGATAGATAGATAGATAGATAGATAGATAGATAGATAGATAGATAGATAGATAGATAGATAGATAGATAGATAGATAGATAGATAGATAGATAGATAGATAGATAGATAGATAGATAGATAGATAGATAGATAGATAGATAGATAGATAGATAGATAGATAGATAGATAGATAGATAGATAGATAGATAGATAGATAGATAGATAGATAGATAGATAGATAGATAGATAGATAGATAGATAGATAGATAGATAGATAGATAGATAGATAGATAGATAGATAGATAGATAGATAGATAGATAGATAGATAGATAGATAGATAGATAGATAGATAGATAGATAGATAGATAGATAGATAGATAGATAGATAGATAGATAGATAGATAGATAGATAGATAGATAGATAGATAGATAGATAGATAGATAGATAGATAGATAGATAGATAGATAGATAGATAGATAGATAGATAGATAGATAGATAGATAGATAGATAGATAGATAGATAGATAGATAGATAGATAGATAGATAGATAGATAGATAGATAGATAGATAGATAGATAGATAGATAGATAGATAGATAGATAGATAGATAGATAGATAGATAGATAGATAGATAGATAGATAGATAGATAGATAGATAGATAGATAGATAGATAGATAGATAGATAGATAGATAGATAGATAGATAGATAGATAGATAGATAGATAGATAGATAGATAGATAGATAGATAGATAGATAGATAGATAGATAGATAGATAGATAGATAGATAGATAGATAGATAGATAGATAGATAGATAGATAGATAGATAGATAGATAGATAGATAGATAGATAGATAGATAGATAGATAGATAGATAGATAGATAGATAGATAGATAGATAGATAGATAGATAGATAGATAGATAGATAGATAGATAGATAGATAGATAGATAGATAGATAGATAGATAGATAGATAGATAGATAGATAGATAGATAGATAGATAGATAGATAGATAGATAGATAGATAGATAGATAGATAGATAGATAGATAGATAGATAGATAGATAGATAGATAGATAGATAGATAGATAGATAGATAGATAGATAGATAGATAGATAGATAGATAGATAGATAGATAGATAGATAGATAGATAGATAGATAGATAGATAGATAGATAGATAGATAGATAGATAGATAGATAGATAGATAGATAGATAGATAGATAGATAGATAGATAGATAGATAGATAGATAGATAGATAGATAGATAGATAGATAGATAGATAGATAGATAGATAGATAGATAGATAGATAGATAGATAGATAGATAGATAGATAGATAGATAGATAGATAGATAGATAGATAGATAGATAGATAGATAGATAGATAGATAGATAGATAGATAGATAGATAGATAGATAGATAGATAGATAGATAGATAGATAGATAGATAGATAGATAGATAGATAGATAGATAGATAGATAGATAGATAGATAGATAGATAGATAGATAGATAGATAGATAGATAGATAGATAGATAGATAGATAGATAGATAGATAGATAGATAGATAGATAGATAGATAGATAGATAGATAGATAGATAGATAGATAGATAGATAGATAGATAGATAGATAGATAGATAGATAGATAGATAGATAGATAGATAGATAGATAGATAGATAGATAGATAGATAGATAGATAGATAGATAGATAGATAGATAGATAGATAGATAGATAGATAGATAGATAGATAGATAGATAGATAGATAGATAGATAGATAGATAGATAGATAGATAGATAGATAGATAGATAGATAGATAGATAGATAGATAGATAGATAGATAGATAGATAGATAGATAGATAGATAGATAGATAGATAGATAGATAGATAGATAGATAGATAGATAGATAGATAGATAGATAGATAGATAGATAGATAGATAGATAGATAGATAGATAGATAGATAGATAGATAGATAGATAGATAGATAGATAGATAGATAGATAGATAGATAGATAGATAGATAGATAGATAGATAGATAGATAGATAGATAGATAGATAGATAGATAGATAGATAGATAGATAGATAGATAGATAGATAGATAGATAGATAGATAGATAGATAGATAGATAGATAGATAGATAGATAGATAGATAGATAGATAGATAGATAGATAGATAGATAGATAGATAGATAGATAGATAGATAGATAGATAGATAGATAGATAGATAGATAGATAGATAGATAGATAGATAGATAGATAGATAGATAGATAGATAGATAGATAGATAGATAGATAGATAGATAGATAGATAGATAGATAGATAGATAGATAGATAGATAGATAGATAGATAGATAGATAGATAGATAGATAGATAGATAGATAGATAGATAGATAGATAGATAGATAGATAGATAGATAGATAGATAGATAGATAGATAGATAGATAGATAGATAGATAGATAGATAGATAGATAGATAGATAGATAGATAGATAGATAGATAGATAGATAGATAGATAGATAGATAGATAGATAGATAGATAGATAGATAGATAGATAGATAGATAGATAGATAGATAGATAGATAGATAGATAGATAGATAGATAGATAGATAGATAGATAGATAGATAGATAGATAGATAGATAGATAGATAGATAGATAGATAGATAGATAGATAGATAGATAGATAGATAGATAGATAGATAGATAGATAGATAGATAGATAGATAGATAGATAGATAGATAGATAGATAGATAGATAGATAGATAGATAGATAGATAGATAGATAGATAGATAGATAGATAGATAGATAGATAGATAGATAGATAGATAGATAGATAGATAGATAGATAGATAGATAGATAGATAGATAGATAGATAGATAGATAGATAGATAGATAGATAGATAGATAGATAGATAGATAGATAGATAGATAGATAGATAGATAGATAGATAGATAGATAGATAGATAGATAGATAGATAGATAGATAGATAGATAGATAGATAGATAGATAGATAGATAGATAGATAGATAGATAGATAGATAGATAGATAGATAGATAGATAGATAGATAGATAGATAGATAGATAGATAGATAGATAGATAGATAGATAGATAGATAGATAGATAGATAGATAGATAGATAGATAGATAGATAGATAGATAGATAGATAGATAGATAGATAGATAGATAGATAGATAGATAGATAGATAGATAGATAGATAGATAGATAGATAGATAGATAGATAGATAGATAGATAGATAGATAGATAGATAGATAGATAGATAGATAGATAGATAGATAGATAGATAGATAGATAGATAGATAGATAGATAGATAGATAGATAGATAGATAGATAGATAGATAGATAGATAGATAGATAGATAGATAGATAGATAGATAGATAGATAGATAGATAGATAGATAGATAGATAGATAGATAGATAGATAGATAGATAGATAGATAGATAGATAGATAGATAGATAGATAGATAGATAGATAGATAGATAGATAGATAGATAGATAGATAGATAGATAGATAGATAGATAGATAGATAGATAGATAGATAGATAGATAGATAGATAGATAGATAGATAGATAGATAGATAGATAGATAGATAGATAGATAGATAGATAGATAGATAGATAGATAGATAGATAGATAGATAGATAGATAGATAGATAGATAGATAGATAGATAGATAGATAGATAGATAGATAGATAGATAGATAGATAGATAGATAGATAGATAGATAGATAGATAGATAGATAGATAGATAGATAGATAGATAGATAGATAGATAGATAGATAGATAGATAGATAGATAGATAGATAGATAGATAGATAGATAGATAGATAGATAGATAGATAGATAGATAGATAGATAGATAGATAGATAGATAGATAGATAGATAGATAGATAGATAGATAGATAGATAGATAGATAGATAGATAGATAGATAGATAGATAGATAGATAGATAGATAGATAGATAGATAGATAGATAGATAGATAGATAGATAGATAGATAGATAGATAGATAGATAGATAGATAGATAGATAGATAGATAGATAGATAGATAGATAGATAGATAGATAGATAGATAGATAGATAGATAGATAGATAGATAGATAGATAGATAGATAGATAGATAGATAGATAGATAGATAGATAGATAGATAGATAGATAGATAGATAGATAGATAGATAGATAGATAGATAGATAGATAGATAGATAGATAGATAGATAGATAGATAGATAGATAGATAGATAGATAGATAGATAGATAGATAGATAGATAGATAGATAGATAGATAGATAGATAGATAGATAGATAGATAGATAGATAGATAGATAGATAGATAGATAGATAGATAGATAGATAGATAGATAGATAGATAGATAGATAGATAGATAGATAGATAGATAGATAGATAGATAGATAGATAGATAGATAGATAGATAGATAGATAGATAGATAGATAGATAGATAGATAGATAGATAGATAGATAGATAGATAGATAGATAGATAGATAGATAGATAGATAGATAGATAGATAGATAGATAGATAGATAGATAGATAGATAGATAGATAGATAGATAGATAGATAGATAGATAGATAGATAGATAGATAGATAGATAGATAGATAGATAGATAGATAGATAGATAGATAGATAGATAGATAGATAGATAGATAGATAGATAGATAGATAGATAGATAGATAGATAGATAGATAGATAGATAGATAGATAGATAGATAGATAGATAGATAGATAGATAGATAGATAGATAGATAGATAGATAGATAGATAGATAGATAGATAGATAGATAGATAGATAGATAGATAGATAGATAGATAGATAGATAGATAGATAGATAGATAGATAGATAGATAGATAGATAGATAGATAGATAGATAGATAGATAGATAGATAGATAGATAGATAGATAGATAGATAGATAGATAGATAGATAGATAGATAGATAGATAGATAGATAGATAGATAGATAGATAGATAGATAGATAGATAGATAGATAGATAGATAGATAGATAGATAGATAGATAGATAGATAGATAGATAGATAGATAGATAGATAGATAGATAGATAGATAGATAGATAGATAGATAGATAGATAGATAGATAGATAGATAGATAGATAGATAGATAGATAGATAGATAGATAGATAGATAGATAGATAGATAGATAGATAGATAGATAGATAGATAGATAGATAGATAGATAGATAGATAGATAGATAGATAGATAGATAGATAGATAGATAGATAGATAGATAGATAGATAGATAGATAGATAGATAGATAGATAGATAGATAGATAGATAGATAGATAGATAGATAGATAGATAGATAGATAGATAGATAGATAGATAGATAGATAGATAGATAGATAGATAGATAGATAGATAGATAGATAGATAGATAGATAGATAGATAGATAGATAGATAGATAGATAGATAGATAGATAGATAGATAGATAGATAGATAGATAGATAGATAGATAGATAGATAGATAGATAGATAGATAGATAGATAGATAGATAGATAGATAGATAGATAGATAGATAGATAGATAGATAGATAGATAGATAGATAGATAGATAGATAGATAGATAGATAGATAGATAGATAGATAGATAGATAGATAGATAGATAGATAGATAGATAGATAGATAGATAGATAGATAGATAGATAGATAGATAGATAGATAGATAGATAGATAGATAGATAGATAGATAGATAGATAGATAGATAGATAGATAGATAGATAGATAGATAGATAGATAGATAGATAGATAGATAGATAGATAGATAGATAGATAGATAGATAGATAGATAGATAGATAGATAGATAGATAGATAGATAGATAGATAGATAGATAGATAGATAGATAGATAGATAGATAGATAGATAGATAGATAGATAGATAGATAGATAGATAGATAGATAGATAGATAGATAGATAGATAGATAGATAGATAGATAGATAGATAGATAGATAGATAGATAGATAGATAGATAGATAGATAGATAGATAGATAGATAGATAGATAGATAGATAGATAGATAGATAGATAGATAGATAGATAGATAGATAGATAGATAGATAGATAGATAGATAGATAGATAGATAGATAGATAGATAGATAGATAGATAGATAGATAGATAGATAGATAGATAGATAGATAGATAGATAGATAGATAGATAGATAGATAGATAGATAGATAGATAGATAGATAGATAGATAGATAGATAGATAGATAGATAGATAGATAGATAGATAGATAGATAGATAGATAGATAGATAGATAGATAGATAGATAGATAGATAGATAGATAGATAGATAGATAGATAGATAGATAGATAGATAGATAGATAGATAGATAGATAGATAGATAGATAGATAGATAGATAGATAGATAGATAGATAGATAGATAGATAGATAGATAGATAGATAGATAGATAGATAGATAGATAGATAGATAGATAGATAGATAGATAGATAGATAGATAGATAGATAGATAGATAGATAGATAGATAGATAGATAGATAGATAGATAGATAGATAGATAGATAGATAGATAGATAGATAGATAGATAGATAGATAGATAGATAGATAGATAGATAGATAGATAGATAGATAGATAGATAGATAGATAGATAGATAGATAGATAGATAGATAGATAGATAGATAGATAGATAGATAGATAGATAGATAGATAGATAGATAGATAGATAGATAGATAGATAGATAGATAGATAGATAGATAGATAGATAGATAGATAGATAGATAGATAGATAGATAGATAGATAGATAGATAGATAGATAGATAGATAGATAGATAGATAGATAGATAGATAGATAGATAGATAGATAGATAGATAGATAGATAGATAGATAGATAGATAGATAGATAGATAGATAGATAGATAGATAGATAGATAGATAGATAGATAGATAGATAGATAGATAGATAGATAGATAGATAGATAGATAGATAGATAGATAGATAGATAGATAGATAGATAGATAGATAGATAGATAGATAGATAGATAGATAGATAGATAGATAGATAGATAGATAGATAGATAGATAGATAGATAGATAGATAGATAGATAGATAGATAGATAGATAGATAGATAGATAGATAGATAGATAGATAGATAGATAGATAGATAGATAGATAGATAGATAGATAGATAGATAGATAGATAGATAGATAGATAGATAGATAGATAGATAGATAGATAGATAGATAGATAGATAGATAGATAGATAGATAGATAGATAGATAGATAGATAGATAGATAGATAGATAGATAGAGAGGGACGGACGGACGGACGGACGGACGGACGGACGGACGGACGGACGGACAGACAGACAGACAGACGGACAGACGGACAGATAGATATTTATTTTCTTCATAGAATACATAATTAGTTCACATATAATTCCTCAATTCTGAGTAACACTTAAATCTACTCTACAATATCCCTTACATGTCCTTATCTCATTTCTTTGGGTTGCTGCATTACAAAGAACCCGTAGCATCAAATACCCTGGTTATCATGTTACTGGGTCCTCTTTACTTCTTCTTTTCCTCCACCCACTTTTGTTTCTAATCCTTACTTCTAATTTTCTTTAACCACCTGTTTCTCACTATACCTAAATAGTTTCCTATTTCTATTAAACTTTCTTTTGATTTCACTCTTAGTATCCTTTTGCCAATAATTTCATTTGGTAGTCTGAACCAATTATTTTTTTGTACTTTCCCTCTCAAATTCTTTGTTTTTTCACATTCCAGAATTAAATGCCAACAATTGTTTACTTTCTTACTACACAATAAACATTTCCCTTGATTTTCCCCTTCCCCATAACCTTTCAGCCTCACCTCTTGCAGATTTGTTACATACGTCAACATAAATTTCTCTTTCCCATGACCTTTTAATCTCTAATTTTAAATTATTATAAAACTGATTATAAAAATGTTCTTTCTTCTTAGATACTTGATTATATTTCTGTAACATATGGGGTAGCAAACTCAATAAGCTGCTTATTCAATATGGATAAACAAATTAAAGTGTATTTTTATAGTGATTATTTCATGTAGAGTATGCCATGACAATATGGAATTATTTTAAATTAGTCATAATTAGATTAAATTTGTGTGAATAGAATGGAAATAAAATAAAAGTGGTATTTTTAATTAACTGTTAGAGAAATACAGTAAAGCAATAAACTGTCTTTGCTTATTTAAACATTCAATAAAAATGGAAGCATAGTACCAATAATGCTATCCATAGCAAGTAACATTATGAGCTGTCAGCTTAATGTGCTAGGTCAAGAAATATGAGCCATAGTGACATTGTCTGAACCTAAGCATAAATTACCAAAACAAAAGTCCTACATTATGGCAAAATGAAATAGAAACGAGTAAGAAAGTGAAGATAAAATAACAAAGTAAATCAAATGTTCTAACAATTACCTTAGCTGAAGTACTTAACCTAATGCTGTTATTTCATAGATGGGAATAATGAAGTATTTGAAACCTCTATTATTATGGCTCAAAGAATCAGTGCCCTATACTTCTTCTAGATGGTTTAAGGTATTTTTAAAAATTCTAAAACTAGAATATGTTAGTAACACTGAAATGCAAAGTCAAAGGTGTTTTTGTTCGACATTTGCATTACACTTAGCTTCTCATTTGCTCCAAGTATGAATGATAGTAATATGAAAAGTGAGCTGTCCCACCCCCTGCACCCCCCCCCCAAAAAAAAAAATTCTACTGGAATGTGTGCTTGAAAACTAACTATAGCTGTCGCAAAATTTAAGGGTGGCTAGGTTAACACAAATCCAATCATAGGCTTGTCACATCTTGCAGTATTGTGTAGTTACACAATCACTGGCTGTGAAATCAGCCAGTGATATAAATATCATTTGTGCCCACAAAAAGCTGGCCCTGTAGCGCAGTTTGTAGAGCACCTGCCTGCTGTGCAAGGAGTCCCAGGTTTGATTCCTGGCAGAGGGGTAGGAATTTTTCTCCATCCAAGATTATTCTTCATCCTTCCCTGAGTATGGAAGTATAATGGCAGCATCGTGGATGAGTGGTTAGACTGCTTGCCTACCACCTAGGCTGGACCCGCATGTGGTATTTGTGGTGGATGAAGCTGGGTCTGGGCAGGTTTTCTCTGGGTTCTCCGGATTCCCCTGCCATTAATTCCACCAGTTGCTCCATTATCACCCTTCCAATCATCCATTTTGCCTGCATTTCATATCATCCTCTTCCTCACTATCATATCTGGCGCTTGGCTGACCACCTGCTTCCATGTCTTCACTCTGTCTGGTCCAGAGGTCTTTCTGCTCCCCAACAGGCGTCTGACCCTAGGTACTGGTTTGTAAGTCCTAGGGGGTGTAAGTCCTAATAAGGGGAGGGTAATCAGGAAAAGAAGAAGTGCCCACAAAATGTATTTATTTATTTTATTTTGTTTCACATTCCGTAGATCCTACACAACAGGATGTGAAACATGTCAATATGTTATACAATATTTACAATATGATTACATTGGATGTTGTTAAATTCAATAATGCTATAGCACAAATGCTTAAGAAGATATTCCTTTAGCTTAATTTTGAGTACCTTATCATTACAGATCCTCAACTCATTAGATAGCATATTAAATATTTTTGTGCATTGGTAATGCACTCGTTTTTGCACACATGTGAAGTTAGTTGATGGTATATGCAGTTCAGATCTAGATCTTGTATTGATATTGTGGATGTCAGAATTAGTAGTGAAGTAATTTTTATTTTTTACTTAAAAGGTAATCAGTGAATATATGCATTCTCCAGAAAGCGTTAATATTTCTAAATTTTTGAAAATGCTTCTACATGATGTTCTTGCATGAGAGTGTGATATAATTCTGAGAGCCTTCTTTTGTAAGATGAAAATTCTCTGAGTTTGTTGAACCTCCCCAAAAGAGTATATCATTTGTACAACAGGAAAAAGAATAGTAATAGTAAACTATCAGCCACCTTTAAATTTGCGGCTACTGTAGTATTACAACTTTTCATTCATGTCTCTGCAAAGAATCACCTCTAAAGTGACAACTACATAGAGAGCGAATGAGCTAAGAACTGGCTGTGTAATGTTTTTTCACTGCGTATGTGCACACATGATTCTGTACTGCTGCAATCAAGATCATACTATTGAAGCAGCTTTGCTCTGCACTGGTTCTACAGTATTGAGTTGACAGTGATTGTAGTATGGTTCAAGGGCATTGGCAGACTTTTCTTTCGGGGGGTGGGGTCTGCATGGTGGCTGAAAGTTTGTAATTAAACTATATTCATTATTATGTTGTCAAAAGTTATAGCATTTGTTGATAACTGTATTAATTTGTGCTAAATAATAATTGTTCTTTACATCAAAATTAAAACAATAGTCTAACAGTTTATTTATCACATATGCATGTTAAGGGCTATCTTAATGCTTTTCAACACAAGAATCCTTGCTAAATTATAAGAAATGTCATTAAATAACATATAGCGGCTAATGTAATGCTGCAGGAATTACAATCTAAAAGTACTGTATGGACTTAAATTTGAATTCTGGTTGATTCCAGTCTCTTGGCTGAGGTCTCCATCCATGGATATTCCATGGATATTTTGGATGAATATTACTATGATCTATCCAGTTAAAAGATGTTAAATGTAAAAGAAAACTATCTAGCGTTCAGATCAGTTTTATAGTCTTTTAAGCTGCATTATATAATTGGGAAGAGAAAACCAGTTTGCTGAAACTTTAGTTAAGCTTATATCTTTTAAAACAATACAGGGCATTTTTAAATTAGATTGATAAACATTGGGATCAGATAGTATCCCTTCTGCATTTCGTGCTGCTAAAGCTCCCAATTGTTGCTCTATATACTTGAATTTGTAGGCTCATTGCTTCTTCTTTCCTTCACCTGGCGTTTACTGTATGAGCACACCTGCTTTCTACTGCTGCTGACACACAATTCATCTAAATTTGAAAATAAATTGTTTCATTTGTATAGTTCCCTTTAGTCTAATGCACACCTCAAACTCTGTGGAGGGTAGGAAATGATCTAAATAAAAATAAAAAGCCCCTGCCCATTTAAGCACTGAACCCAGAGTCTGTGAATTGAGATACTGTATATTGTTTCCTGTATATCTATTAAAATGATTATGAAATAATGGTACTTATAAGTTTGTTAATGAAGATACTTTCTGCTATATTCATTCTTTATAACTTCTTTCAATAATTCCTTTATTTTTGTTTCTTTCTTTTTAGAGCTATCTAGAACATCAAAAGGATTTAATTAGTAAATACAATTATATTTCTGCAAAATTACCAGTATTATTGGAAAGGTATGCTACAGAGGAACATAAATTAAGGTGAGTCACTCCATATGTAACACAACCCCGAAAACCATGGATTTATGGCCATAATATTAATAAATCACGTGTATGATTTATGACAGATTATTATTAATAATTTTTAAACATGGGCAAACTGAAAATTCATTACGAAATTGTGAAACGGGTCAAAAAGTTGATATATATTGTGACAAATGACAAGTCCAGTTACATTTTCTGTCATTGTCAGTGTTTTTACAAAAACACTGTCCTCTTTTTAATTTAATTTAAAAGGTGAGTCAATTAACTGTCCTCTTTGTTTTATTGTTAACACAATTTATAACTTATTATGATCTTGAAACTTACAGCTATTCTGTCCTCCTGTAACCTTGACAAAAATGCTAATACTGCTCGACTATTCATTACAAACAATCTAATGTGATAATTAAATGTCCAAAACTGTCTCTGATGACACACTCAAATTTCTGTATGACAACTGTACACACACACAATCATTCAATTTAAAGACTGAAGAACTCCTCTCTCTTGCCACCACATTCACTTATATAGGTGAGAATAATGTAGCACAGATTCTTCTTGAAATTTGCCTCTCCTCAAATTTCTCGTAAAGAAGTTGGCAGTCAAAAGTTTTTAGAACATCTTGAAACGCTTTGTTCTGCTGCATTCTGCCTTTGTTCTGACTGCTTCATTGGTGTTGGACCACGTATTTACAAGCGGTGGTGTGATAACTTCATCTTGAGCATCACAAATCTATAAACTTTAGGAAATAAATACTGTGACACTATATCTTATTTTCACTTTCTCTACTATGTATAAGTAGAGAAAGTATTGTATTCCGCCCAAAACTTTGATGTCAAGATTTCACCAGAAATATATATTTTGAGGGCTTCTCAGTCCAAAAAAAACATGTATAGAAAAAGGTGCAATGTGTGTGTGTTTGTCTGTCAGTCTGTGGGCAGCATAACTCAAAAACGAAAAGGCGATTAAAAACCAAAGTTGGTGTTTAATTTTAATTAATGTCTTTTAAGGATGCAACATGAAGATTTTGAAGAAAATTCTTCCACCCTTAACTACCCTTTACATGGAAAATGTTTAAAAATTTTTGATACTCTTGAAAAAGGCTTTAACGATTTTGATTAAAATGCCATATGTAAGTATAAGATATTTTTATGACAAATGAAATGTATATTTTGAATTTTCTGGCTATGTAGTCCTGTCTATCCTGGATGATTTTTGCATAACTGGTAAACCATAAGAGACATTCCAAATCTTACTGTACAAAAAATGTTGTTGTTGTTGTTTTCTAGTGCCTTCCATCTGGCAATGAAGCCATTAGCGTTTGTGCTTTCCAATACTTTTGAACTGTAGTTTCTTCTGATCTTAATGCTTCACAGGTCTTCAAGTGGTCTTCGTTCATTTCTGGGGTAGTGATGCGCCTCCTATAGCCTCTCCTACCCAATTCCCATCCTCATCCTGCCCGTGGTGCACCCTGCTTTTAAAAGATGAGGCTCTGGGGACCGAATCACAGCAGTATAACTGTTTCATCTAAAATGGAGGAAATGCCATTTACATATGTGCTGGCCTATCACAGCACAACAGCGTCCCTCAGAGGCACATGAGGGGAAGGTCGGTGGATCTAAATACCACCTATTTAGTCCTCCCGGCTAGGCCCGATGGACCCATTGACCAACGATAGGTGTGGTCCCCCTTGCAAAATGGGGGTTTAAGTCGGGTGATGTAACTGCCACATTGTAAAACTGGTGCCCGTTAAGAAAACAGTTACATGAAAGCCACGTACATGAGTACAAAAAATGTAAATCTTGTTAAAACACAATTTATGTCCAAATAAATTTTTTAGTAGAGTGAACCATTTTGGAGATATTCCTTGTTATTTGTGTGAGTTTTGGAATAAACTTTCATCAAATGGAAGATCGTTGTTCATTTTTTTATATCTTAGCCGGGTAAAGAGAATAAAATCTCAGCTTTAAAAGATTTGACTATTGCTCAAAGCCTACTGTATTCCCATACTCCCCAGTGGCGGCTCGCAGTCAAAATTTTAGGGTAGGCAAAGTGTAACAGCAGCAGCAGCAACAACAACAACAATGATGACGACAATGATGATGATGATGATGATGATGATGATGATCATCATCATCATCACCATCACCATCACCATCACCATCACCACCACCACCACCACCACCAATACCACCATCACCATCATAATAATAATAATAATAAACCCCGTTTATCCGAAATATAGGGGGCGAAGTCATTGCGGATAACGTAAACAATATATTGTTTGGTTGTTTAATAAGAGCAGAGTGAATGAGTGTGACTTAACGGACGAATTACCGCCAAAACTAAAATCACGAGTGTCGGCAGACTTTTTTCCGGAAAAAAAATGTTGGAAATTTGCAATCATATAATATTAAATCATTATTTTACTGTCAAAATTTATAGTATTTGTTGCAGATAACCATATTAATTTGTGCTAACAAAAATTGTTCTTTACATCAAAATTAAAATAATAGTTTAATAGTTAGTAACTGACTGCACATTAAGTTCACCAACTTCCAAGGGGGGGCCGTGGCCCCCCTTGCCCCCGTTTCGCGACGCCCATGACTAAAATGGATTAAGAAATTGAAAAATTGTCTGACTGCAGCTTTGTGTTAAATGGCTAAAACACTCCTCTTTTCATTGTCAGTGCGCCGCGAAAGTGGAATTTGTAATAGTTCACTAATTAAGTAGGTCATATTGGTGTTACAGAGTGATAACGACACGTTCGGGTCTCTGAGATCTTCGTTCGTGGAATATGGCTGTTCGGAAAATGTCGCATAAATTCGGATTTGGGCAGGCAAGTGTTCGGAGTGCTGGCAGACGCGTCTGCGCATGCTCGGAGTGTGTATACAGACAGAATGTTTCCTTATCCCTGTTCAAGGGCCTCGCACTGAGGAAATGGGGCCGGGCCGGCAGAGGTTAAGCTAGCCTGCTCTCCACTACCCAGGTTCCATGCGTATAATTTCTGCCGTGCGTTTCAAACACTCAGTGCAGTTTTGATGAATCAGAATTGAGATTAACACTAGAACCCCGGCGCTCGCCAGCTACCATTAACTACGGTAGCGGTCATTTTTGACCGTTCGCGTTTTCTTTGCCTTTTCCATGTACATTTTACAACTTATTTCTTATCAGTTTGATATTGTTATTATTAGGTACCTAGGCCCAATATATTATCACTGTGTATGTATAAATTATTGAAAAATTTCCTTTCTAGGACATACATTAGAATTTTCTATGCTAAATGTTTTCGCTAATAATCTTGTGCTGATGGAGAGTTAGGAGAAAAAAAAATATTTAATTTGGTAGTATATAAAAAATGCCCGTACCTTGAACATATATCCTTTATTTATCTCTATTTTTCAACAGCATGTTTATTCAAATAAAAAAATAGTTCAAATTCTCAGAAAGGCGGAATATAGTGTAATAGTGTAACTAAGAATATTTAGGATTATGAACGTGATAACACAATTTAGTGTATAATACAACAGTAATAGTGCAACACACATCTTTATATTAGTAAACCTATTACAGTATGACAACTATGTTAGCACTTACAGAGAAAGTTCCTTCCATTGTTATGAACATTCACTTGTGCGTTGCATTCTACACACGTAAGAACTTTTCTAACCTCTGCTGTGCATTTTCCACATACGGTTTCTTGCAAATATGATAGGAATTGCTTGCTTTGTTCTGTGTGCAGTTATGACCTATTTGACCTTGTCGTCGGCGATTAGGGGTTGGATGTTCTTCGGTTGGATTAATCTGTATACAACGTTGTCTGGTTCCCAAGTAGGTTTCTCTTAGCTCATCAGCGAATTGAAGGATGAATCCTTGCCAGTTATATCCCGAAACACTATCAAAGCGTTGATGGCAGCTAGGTCCAATATGTTGTAAAAAACTTGCATCGGCCATCTGAAGCACGAACGGAATACAATCGTGCCATCTCATAAATCACATCCACTCCATATTTACTCTTGTAAAACTGAACTGTTTCAGGAATCTTCTTGGAGACTGCAGATATTGCACATGAGTTGTGAAGTGTACTCATTATAATTACATTCTTCTGTGACTTTCCTTGGTAGCTAGTTAGCAAAATACCATCGTTTTTCTTCATGAGAATGGTATCATAAAGAGGAGCTCTGGAATTTCTAAGGTGATCAGAAACTTCTCGTCTCGATCTATTCACAGTTCCTACGATACTAGTGCCCGACTCCTTCAGTGTTTTAGCTAGTGATAGTGAAGTAAAGTAGTTGTTGGTGGTGACGTTTCATCCCTTTTTTAGAAAAGGATTTTTTAGAGACACCACAACATATTCTGGAACAGATTCGTTCTGAGGCCGCTGATTATCCTTCCCCAGGTATGGGATATCGTTGCAGAGATACTTTCAGTTCACATCTCCAGGCATCCAGTAGTTTATACCAAATTTATCAGGCTTATTGGCCATGTATTGAATAAATGGACAGTGACATTGTGTAGGATAAAGTTCTTCATCTACTGTAAGGAATGTACCTAGTATGTAGCAAGCCTTACAGTTTTCAATAAATTTGTTCCAAATAGTTGAAACTGGTGCAAACCCATCCTCTTTAGCCTTTCAGAACGGGATGACCAGACATCAAATCGTAAAAATCTCATCAGTTCCATGAATCTGTCCCTTGCCATGATATCAGAAAATATATGTGGCCCACACTTTTTGGACCATAGTTCAACTAGTTCAAGGCTTCCGCACCCAAGTGCACCCTGCAAGTAAATTACGCTGATGAAAGCGTCTAACTCATCCAAGGAAACAGTTCATTTCTCTTCATTTTTCTTCTCTCTTGCTTCAATCTCGATAGATTTTTTGATATGTCGAAGAATCGACTCATCAATGAACAACTTCCAAGCAGATCCATGGCTGCTGTCCCTTACATGTCTCTTAGCATAAGCAGTAGGGCCTCCTTTTTCTTTCACAACATTGTGTTGCTCTGTTCTACCAGGATTGTGACCTGGGTCGATGATCTACCACCCAGTACCCTTATCTCTACTGACAATTTTTGTAAGTGCAGGAAGTTTTTCCTCTTCATGTTGCCTTTTTCTGCCTCTTTCTTATTATTAGTTGTGTTGAAGTGGTTGCGTTATCTGAAGCTTTAGTATTACTAGTAGGCATTCTATTTTCACTTGCCGCTTGTGAGGCACTCAAATTGCATGGAGTATACAGTGCTGCAATTCATATTCAAATGATGGTTGTATCGAGCTATGCCCATACCTTCTTACCTCCCTTGCAGCACGAGAATTACAGGAACTGTTATCCTGAATTTGATTTTCTCAAAAATAAATAAGCAAAGAAAATATATGTGTATATTGTGTATAAACAAGGAAATGAATAACTTCATAAATGCACCTATTAGGAATACAGTTTCATGTTATGCAATATCTAAAGCAAGCAGAATAAAACTTACCATGCAAATCATCTTCACTGAACGACTCATTTTCTGATTGTTCTGATTCACCTGGAGGTTGATAATCATCTTCACCACTACCACCTTCTGATACATCGTCTGGTATATCATGAAATATAGCTAGCTTTTCATCTAGTTTCAAACCATGAGACATCCTGAAGGCATAGATTCACAACGTACACTACTATAATGAACAGTTGGTATGAAGACGGACAAAGCAGATTAGTGACAATGAGAAATCCAACGACAGTGCGAGCGAAAGCCTAACAAAATTGTAACGGTCAAAAATGACCGTCTCCGGGGTTCATGGTCAAACATGAAAAAACGCCCACGTAAATAATGACATGCCGAAAATTATTATGCTATATAAAACTAGAGGCTATATCAGGAAAAGTCATGAAAGGCCAAGCTTCGTTTTTAAAAACCGGTGGAACTAAACTTATTTAAATGTCAAGAACGGTCAAAATGACCGCTACCGGGGTTCTAGTGTTAAAGGATTTGACCGTGGTCATGGTCATTATAACCGAGAAAACTTTTCTTGAACTGCAATTAGGGGGAAAATGACGGTTCAAATGATAAAATGCAGAATCATAGTTAAACATTATTTGTTGATGTATTACGATAGGGTAGGCAATGCCTACCCTGCCTACCCTGAGGAGCCGTGCCTGATACTCCCCTTATACCTAAAAGAAAATTAGCAATAAGATCATTTCTGCAAATGTTTATCTCAACTAACACGAGAATGGTTAGTACAAGAGTAGAGAAAGTCTGTGAGTCATCAGATTTTTTAAATATCTGCTCTTGACTTTATCATATATTATTGTTATGTTATGACAATAAAAAAAAAGTAATAAAATAATGTATGTGGAATGTAAAATAAGAAAATGCATAAATGAATGAGGTACAATCAATATTTCCTAAATTAACAGGTAAGTGTAATATAGTTAAGTTTTTTAATACTTTATGCATTTGAAATTCTAGACAAATAATATGTTAATTATGTTATAATGCAAGTCAAACACTACTTTGGGCAATGATGTGACAGAAACAGTATAGAATTTCAAGGACCCACCTTTAAATATCTGAATATTGATCCAGTTTCCTGTATTCCCTCTGTACTTTCAGTGAAATGTGTAATGAAATTATTTCTGGAAATGTTTATTCCAGTTAACCTTAACATGAAGTAGATAGAAAAATAAGCTTCATAAGAGTAATTTGTAGAAGCTGTTGAAAATAAACAATAATGTATAAAGAAAGTCATTTGAATGTAAGGTATCAGATTTTTTAAACACATTCCCAACTGTCTAATTTACGAATTCTGTACCAAAATTTTACAGATGAGTACCTAGATTTCTATTTGCACCACCTCTCTACGAAAGCTTTCATTCACAAAATGAATTAAGCAGCATAGTTTCAAAACATATTAAGTGCAACCTTGATCAAAATTGAGTTTCATAGGATATCCCCCTATTTCTTGTATGCTCTTTAATGCTATCAACTCAGATTGAAACATTCCATATTATATCCCTTATTATTTCGCTATCCAAGTATATGCATCGTATCAAATCGTATTATGTGCATGTGAGAAATTGGTTCAAAATGTATTATGTACAACTTTTATTTTGCTGAGTTTGACACTCTGCATTCAACCTCTGCTTTTGCTGATGTTTCGCGCTAATTATTGCACTGACATGTCCATAAGCTTAGAAGTTAAACAGTAAAAGGCATATTGTTAACAGAATTTGATATTACGTGATACGTCTGTGATAGGTTTATAATAATAATCATTGGATACCTGATAGGTACACAAATTTTGATCCAGATCTATGAGACTTTGAACCTTCATGCTCTCACAAAGAAGGATGCTGCAGAGAAATATGTGAGAGTTTATCTCTAAACTGAGGGCAACAGAATCACATTACGGTAGAAATAGAAGCCAAAGGTTTTATTTATCAGCTGACAACAAAATTGTTCAGAATGAATAATGCAAGTGTTTTGGTCAGTTTATGGTCAAAAGGTAGTTTTTCCCAAAAAATTTTCTGTACTCAATTTAAAATTGGCTTTGGATCATCTGCAACTAATGCTTGCAGTTATTGTGCTTGCATGGTATTTCAATTAAATGTGAAAAAAATATTCAAAGAAACTGGCTAATCTAGGAGCACACAAACTTCATTCCAAAACGTTCCAGATTAATGAGGGTGCATCCTACTGATACAAGAAGTTTCTGCTTCAATTTACAACAGGTACAGCACCTTCCAAAGCTATCAATTGGTGAAGCGTACTACTCCTGTCAAAAATCATTTTATTAGCTCTATGTCACTGACATCAGCAATAAGGATGCAACATTATTTACATGGAATGAAACTAAAGGTGGCAGAGGTGCAAACGAGGTGACATCAGGTATAACTTTTATTTGGATGAAGCCAATTTTGGGGATTCAGACACCAATATTGCACTTTTCATTGATGGCTACATGGGTCAAAATAAAAACATGCAGATAATTCATGCTCTTGATTATTGGCTCCAAATGAAAGCACCTCATATTATTTTTCCTATGAGAGGGTATTGTTGTTTGGGATTACATAATATCAGTGTTATTCATATTAATTATTTTTCTATATACTCTGTGTTTATATATATTTGTAATTATGAATTAGAAATATAAATTTAAAATTACTGCAGCAATCTTTCTTTAGAATGATATTAATGCTTGATCTCTGCTCTAGTTTTTGCTGACTAAAATGGTTCAAGATGTATTATATTCAATAAATCAGTTCAAAACGTATTAAGTGAAAATTTTAAATTAAAATAAATTGCTGGCCAATAAACATCCAATTTTAGTTTTTGAAAATTCTCAGACATTACTCCAGTATCTAAAATTTTGGATTCAAATTTTAAAGATAGGATTTGTTTAAAACCAAAAGGTTAGTCAATTAATAGTACTACACAACACTTATAATTTCCCGGAACATATTTCGGAGGCTAACTTTCCTCCATTCTCAACCAGACATCGACTGGTTCTCCCTGGTGTGGATGGTGATGTTTCCTTTGAGGTCTCCTCTGGTGGTGGTTCAAGGAATTGCTGAAGATATCCTTCTGGAGGATGTTGAAATCAAATACTCTTGTTTATATTTTTCAAAATGAAGATTTATTCCCATTTGGACAGCTCTTGTTTTCCTGTTATGTGTTTGAGGAGTTTCAGTTCGACTTTATGTTGTGATTTTTTGTCCAAAAGTGAGTGGCAACTGTTGATTTTTCCAGCTGTTTGCTTTTTATGTTTCTAATGTGTTCCTTGGATCTTATTTCTAAATTTCTTTTAGTGTTTCCTGTATACACTTCATTACAGTCACTGCATTCAATTTGGTATATGCCAGATTTTTTATTGGGTGGGATGGCATCTTTGATATTTGAGTTCAGTAGATTTTTTATAGAGTAGTGGTTCACTGGTGCTAGCTGAATGTTTTGTTCTTTGAAAACTTTCTTGAATTTTACAAAGGCCCATGGATGTAAAGTGAATTTTTTGAAGTCCATTTTTGTTTCTGCTGCTGTGAGTGTAGCAGTTTCTTTTATTAACTCTTTGTTTCTGCTCGTTTCGCTTTTTTGTCTACTAATGATTTGGAGAAGCCACTTTTTTGTGCTATTTTTATTATTTTGCAATATTCTGCTTTGTATTCTTCTTTTGGAAGGGGGATGTTCACCAATCTATGTGCTAAACTATTGAGGATTGCCTGTTTGTAACTTCTTGGATTGTAACTATGAGCTTTTATGTAATTGTCCATCTGTGTTGGTTTTCTGTGAATGCCAAAGTTAATTCTATTCTATTCTTGTTTTTGTAAATCTAAAACTGGTAGTTTCTAATCATTTTCCAATTCGACCGTGAACTTTATGCTTTTCTCCTGGATGTTTAGGCATTTTAGAGCATCACCAATATGTTTTTTGGGGACTATTGTAAATATGTCACCTACGTACTGCTGCCAGAGTTTGAACATCCACAGGAAACCTTTGGTGATCCTTATTTCTAATGTGCTCATGTAAATATCTGCCAAGAGGGAAGAGGGATGCCCATTGCTAAACTGGAAGTTTGGCGGAAATATTTTGTCTGGAACTGGAAGATAGTGAGTGAGTGAGTGATTAGGGTTTAAGGGCCCGTCGACAGCTAGGTCATTAGAGCCCCACTGGAAGATAGGATTTGTTGTTTGGAAGTGAAATATTTTTCTTGATTTCTGAAAAATTTTCTGCCATGCACTTAATACGTTTTGAAATGATACTATTTCTTACCTTTCTTCAGGTTCCCATATATCTGCACCATATAATATTTTCACTTCTACTAATGCAGTAGGTATACATTATTTCTAAGCATTAACCTTATGTATGTTGGGACCTTATGGAAGTATTGTTTAATTAAAGGCATAACCTCCTTTCCTTTTTCCAGGGTACATCTTTTCTGCCAGCTTGCTTTTGTTGTATTAGAATAGCCAACTAAGGAAATTCTCGTATTACCTTATAAGGCCTTTTGTTTGTATGTCATGTAACTCTTTGTAAGTTTTCCTTCCTTTTTAAAAACCATATTTACTTCTATCTTGATTTACTTTTAGACCTTATTCTCCACAGTATCCATGCTTTATTTATAACAAGATTCAGGCCCATCTGTGTAAATGTCCCCACCATAATTCATTTGCAAAAAGGAGTGCTCTTTATAACAAAAGATTAGTTATTGTTATATTTAATGTTCACTAAACATCATCTGTACATAAATTAAATAGTACATGCCTCAACTTGCAACAAAGTGTTAATCTCTTTTTAAATGGAGACCTTCCATTAATTCCTTTCCTCAATTATTATAAAAACAGAATTATCCTTCTACAGATTTGATAACTTGTAAATGATGTGATTACTATCCCCTTGCAGTTGCACAATCACAGAATTTGCATATCAATTTTATCACGAATGTAAGCAATTAATCAATAATAAATCTCTAGCCATGCAATTGGGATTTTAGGTAAGGAAAGTGAAAAGAGAAAGATTAGTATTAACTTTATTGCTCTTTAAACAGGTATGTAACTTGAGGCAAAATTACAAGATTGTTTACAAGCATAGTGCACTTATATTGTCAATAGTATAGTATTGTTCATGTATATGCATGCATGCACACACATAATATTTACATGCACACATATTAAGCCAAAAGTTCATGTAATTTTGTTCCAAGTAGACTGGTGTGCTAAGTTATCCAATTTATATCCATACAATTTTTGTTGTTTTATAAGAAACTATATCAAATTACTTTGTGGAGCATAATTTATTTTTAATGTGAATGAATTGATTTTTACATCTACTGATCAGTGTGTTTGGGAATTTATTGTGTAGACTGCTGCATTGCTTAGGTTGTACAGGATCTACTATTTTCTATTCCCTTGATGAACTTTTCCTGAGTGCATATGGTAAGTTACTCTTATTTTTAGTTGATTGCACCATAGCCGAGTGGTTAGACCATTCACTTCTCACCAAAGCGGCCCAGATTTGATCCCAGGCGACCGCATGTGGGATTCATGGTGGACGAAGCGGCGCTGGGGCAGGTTTCCTCTGGATTCGCCGGTTTCCCCCGCCATCTTCATTCCATGTATCACCAGTGTCACTGCCTGTGGTGCCGTATGTAGTAAAAGCGGTCATTAAACACTACCAAACCAAACTAATTTTTAGAAATATTTGCTATGTACTTAAATGTTTTGCTTTGCCTTTCTGTGTCTGTTTATCCAAGTATGAAAAAGTACATAACTATTGCACGTACAGAGTAGACATTTTATTTATATAGGAATTTGAATTAACTTTGCCAACAAATTCAGATGTGATTGAAATTTCCTACAACATTAAAAGAATTTATAAGAGTATCCTCCTAAAAATTAATGGTTTTTATGCAAATTGCTGCAAGTATGTAGTAAAAATGTTATATTGTAACAAATGAAACTACCTATTGCTGCTAAACACACTTTGTTTGTCACTAATGTGCTTAACACAATGCAAACATTACACTTGAGACACTGCTGCACACACTCAGAGCAAGATACTCACAGCTGAACTGCACTGGTACTGTCCACTGCACTCAATTGAACTCTACTCATCTCAACTCAACTGTCAACTGTCGAATGACCAGGCGCTAGTCAGCTCTTTATATAGGCTGGAAATATAAAGCAGATGTTCACAAAAAGAAACTTACTTGCAGTGGCCAAAATGAATCCTCTGGAGCAGAGAAGCAGCACATAATGGCTATTGTTCTAAGGGACACTAGCTGTTTTCTGCACCTAGTTCCCGGAAGAGTGTGTGCTACCTTGGCAGCCTGTAGTTTGCTTTGTGCTGTGGTGACAATATGTGGGAGTTTCAAGTAAACCTGTCAATACTTTATGAATATTATGAGAAAAAAACAAGCCCAATTAGCTTTTAACATTTTATTTACTCCACACCTATTAGTAATGTACTGTGAAGACATCTATATCTTGGTCTTTTAATATTTTCATTAGCTCTTGTTTTTTAGACTGGGACATGCCTCCTGCATTCCATTGTAGAATTCTTAAAGTATTGGAATTGTGATGAAATTTGCCTAAAGATGTCCCCACCCGGAGATCCGATTGGGGGACAGTGTTAACTCTGGAATGCTTATCTTTAGGACTCATACTCATGTATGTGGCTTTCATGTAACTGTTTTCTTAACGGGCACCAGTTTTATAATGTGGCAGTTACATCACCCAACTTAAACCCCCATTTTGCAAGGGGGACCACACCTATCGTTGGTCAACGGGTCCATCGAACCTAGCCGGGAGGACTAAATAGGTGGTATTTAGATCCACCGACCTTCCCCTCATGTGCCTCTGAAGGACGCTGTTGTGCTGTGATAGGCCAGCACATATGTAAATGACATTTCCTCCATTTTAGATGAAACAGTTATACCGCTGTGATTTGGTCCCCAGAGCCTCATCTGTTAAAAGCACCACGGGCAGGATAAGGATGGGAATTGGGTAGGAGAGGCTATAGGATCACTACCCCTTACACCCCAAATGACTGCCAAACTCTAAATGGACAGAAGAGAACCTCCCCCCTTCAATCCTTAAAACTCATAGTAGTTTCCTAGAAAAGGTAACACGGATTAAATCCAAATTGAACATTCCTAACACCACAGAAAATCTACTTATAAGAGAAAATCCATTGGAATTATTGCAACCTACCTTCAGTTTGGAATTAATAGAGGAAATTAGTAAATTAGGCACACCAAAAGAAATACAAAAACTTCTAGCTCTGGAAACAATCAATACTAGGTATCCCACAGAAGAATGGCTGCACATATATACTGATGGATCCTCCACGGAAAACCTTACTGGAGCTGGAGTTATGTGTTCACATTTTTCCTATTATCATTCTGTTGGCAGAGACACAACAAATTATGATGGAGAAATAGAGGCTATACACATTGCTCTCCGACAATTATTAAATCTTCCCTTAAATAAATTTAACAAGGCAGTAATTCTTTCAGATTCTAAAGCTGCAATTCAGGGAATATGTTCAAATAGTACAAAGAAGTCAACAAAAATTAGAGAATGCTACAAAATGTTAACACAACTCCAAAAAGTTAATAAGACTGTTCCTCTCCAATGGATTCCAGCACACTGTGGAGTCATGGGGAATGAAGCTGCAGACTCACTTGCAAAGAAAGGCACAACAATAAAACAAAAGTCTAAATTCAATTTCTCATATTCCTCAATAAAACGCTTGATCATTCCAACTACTTTCCAACCCAGATATAATCCCCCAGAGACCAAGGAAAACAGCAGTTGCAGCCTTCCGACTATTGACAAATCATGACTGCTTAGCACGTCATATCTACAGAATAGGTATCTCAGCTTCACCAATATGTGTCCTATGTAACGATCCAGCAGAAATGAACGAAGACCACTTGAAGACCTGTGAAGCATTAAGATCAGAAGAAACTACAGTTCAAAAGTATTGGAAAGCACGAATGCTAATGGCTTCATTGCCAAATGCAAGGCACTAGAAAACAACAACAACTATTAGTAATGTGCTAACTCTATTGCACATCAATCTGATAATTCACGGCTTTCTGTCTGACTGTCCTAAACTTGACACAAACTGTTCTATCGTGATACCATTTATGCAAAACTAACAAAAGCTGCTCAACTCTACACAATCATAACAATTAACCACACACTAACAACTGGCTCTTAACTTTTGCTGGTTCACTTATCCTCAAGAATTTCTGGCACCTTTTCTCGAGAAACTGAATTGTATTGCATTTTTCTAGCTGCCTATATTGCATGTTGCACAGTAGCATTGTCGTATGAGGTAGCTGATTTCTATTGTTCTTTGTTGATGGTTGATGTGAAAATATGATTTAAATTGGTACAAAATTAAGGGTAGTTTATAAATCCTGTTTACAGCATTATCAACAGTAGGTATTACCAAGACTATTACATTATTCCTGTTGCAAAGAAAGTTGCTGAAATTTAACTTGAAATTTATTCCAGCTTTTTCTGTCAAATAACTTTTATTTTTTTATCCTGGAATATAATATGTCTCTGATAGAAAACATTTATGGGTACCCATTACCTCTTTCATCATCCAATTTAACAGGATTTAAAGCATTATATTTTAAAAGAATTAATGTGTAACTCTTTGATTTAGAAATATTCAGAAATGTTTGGAAGTATATTGAAATTTTAGCACTAGCGTAATTGTGATATGCTCTCTTGATAGAAAGCATACTTCTGTATGCTTGGCTAATTAACCTTGAAGAGAATTTTGAACTTAAATGTACTGTTTAAATATTGGATAACATGTATGAAATGATTGTATTTGTAGTTCCTGATAGAGTAAAAAGAAACATTTTGCCCTGCTTACTAATGATCATCATACTTGTTTTTACAGAGTAGAGAATGCAACAAGCCAGCCTTGGATAGAACATGTAGAATTTGAATTTGGCATAAAGATGAAAGAAATAAAACTTTACTGTCTTTATTCACAGGTAAATTGAGGAAACTGTAATTAAAATTGGTCATTTTGTGCCCTTAAGTTCATGAACAAGGTACATTATCTCTTTATTCAGAGGAAACATTAGTTGCATATGTTTCACATGACTTTATTTACCCATTGTCAAAATACAAGAACAATTTAAAAAAAAGAGCAGTAGATGGCATAAATTACAAGCAATAGTGTATAAGTTATTTAGCATTTAAGTCCTCATATGAAGATCTCTGGAAATGCTCAGACAACAAAAACCTCCAATAGATGTCACTGCTTATTTCATTATTGAAATTTCCCATAATAAAGTGCACAATGCATGCCAAAGCAACTGATTGCAACTTGATGGGGGAAAATAAGTGTACTACTTTTGTTTTATATGCATTAGCAATATACTACAATGGTTGGACTACTGCATTGAATTGTAATTTGTTTATATAGTACTATTTAGATGTCATAATGATGGTTAGCATGCATGCTTGTCACTTGAGAGATCAAGGTTTTATTCACCACTATGAAGTAAATGGCAATCCACATTAAATGTGTCAAACAATTTGTAATCATCTGCAACTTTGCTGAAGAGTACAACAAATTTCTTATTGCCATAATCAGATACCTTTCTTTTAACATCTCGGGAAGTGCACCCAATAATGTCAGAAGGGCTCATTATGGAGTTTTCTTAAATGAATAGTGTAAAAGTTACCATTAAAAGCAATTGAAACAATGGAGTATTTCACAGGTTTGTGAAAATGAATGAATGAATATTGCCAAAAGCACAAAAGTGTGCAAATATAATAATGATTAATAATAATGATGATGATGATGACGATGACCATGATGACAACAATGACCAGGATGATGACGATGACCATGATGACGATGATGACAATGATGATGACAACAATGATAATAATAACAACAATAAATAATAACAATAACAACAATAAATAATAACAACAATAAATAATAATAGTAATAATAGTGATGATGATGATGATGATGATAATGATGATGATTGTCATTAACATTATAGAAGTAATACTGCCCTCTGAAGTCAAAAGGGCATATCTCAAGATTTTTTCGAAAATGACATTTTCACATATATACCTAACGTGTTTACTTCCTAAGCAAAATGGGGTATTTCAATAAATAAGACGTTTAAAAGATTGTTAAATTAAAGGCGTATCTCAAATTCTATGTAAATTCCTAAGTGAATTTGCCATAAGTCAGTTTTACTAAAAAGAAAAGGTGTGTCTCAGACATACGTCCTCTTCGCATAGTATTTTCTGTATGTATTCTTTGTAAATATGCACGTAACTTGTAATGCTTTCTCTGACAAAGCTTTCCAGCTGATTTCTAACACATATACCTGTACAAATGAAATAATTCCCTCAGTTTATTCCTTTAACCCAACCATATTGCATTACTACAGGAGATATGTACCTAATAGCCTTTACCTTCCCAGTGATTTAACACTAACTGCCATGCACCAAGACCTTGTCGCTCAAAATATTAATTATAAATGCTCGTATGATAAGTACAGAGGAAAAGATTTTATTCTTTGCTAATATTGGTCACGAAGAATTTAAAAACTGTGAAGAATTTAATCTGCATAACACTGGCCATAAAAAGGACAAACTTGGTGCTAATTCGGTACTTACAAAATGTGGGCTACATAAATAAATACAGCATCCAAGTCTGGAGAAAAATACAAAGAATATGCTGCAAAAAAATGAAGAAACTGACAAAGTAGTACTGTACAGATCTTAAAAAGTGATAATATTACCGCTGTTGGAAATGTTTAAGGCTGCTGTATTTGCTAACCAATCAACAGTGTATAATGAGAGCCTTGCTCCTGTCAGAAAAAGAATAAAAAAAATTGCAAGCCCTTTGCAGCTCCTTGACAGAAAGCTCCTTTTAATAGAAACAAGATGATATAAGTACTTTCTATCACTTTCTGAAAACCAAGAAAGATTACTGAAAAATAACTCTCTTGTTAGACAACTGCACAGCCCAAAATAAAAATTGGGCATTTTTCTCATTTCTTATTTTTAAGGTAAATTCAAGCAAAATTAGTACTAAGGAAATTGTAGTAAGATACCTTGAACCTGGGCATACTTTTATGGCTGCTGAATCATTTCACCACAAGATGAGATTATTAATGAAAAGGCATGGAAATAAGCTGTATGATTTTGCAGATGACGTAAAGGTAGCAGCACATCAGATGAAAATTTTAGCAATGGAGCCTCAGCATTTTCTTATTTGGCCTGACTATTCCTCACAATACAAACTGAACCAGATTCAGACAAGGCCTTAAGTGCATGCTATGATTAAAACAATCATTTCCAGAGGAGCTTACAATATGAAGTATAGAGCTGACTTCGACTTCAATTTCTTAGCTTTAAAAATAATGAAAAGCAAAAAAAACTGCCATCATACAAAAAGCAACAAGTGTTTAAAAATTTCTGCTGAGAAGAAGCAAACTGAGTAGTTAATGAAATAGACAAGATTGATATTTTGGGAGAATCTGCCACTGAACAAAGAAAAGTAAATTGTGAACTTGGTTTTCATATGCATTTTTGGAAGATTGTTACTAAAATGTTCTTTTGTGTGACTTCTTTCCATGGTACAATTTATTATTTATTCAGATTAATATGAAGAACACACATTATGTGAAAGGTGTTACTAGTGCCTAACAGACTAGTCAAATAATAAAATTTGTCATATACAGAATGTCCCAAAATTAGATAGACAAACTTTGGCTCTTAGGCGGATATAAAATTTCTCAGCATAGAGTGGATACATGTGCTATGCTTTGGTTGAGAGTTGAACTTTGAATTGTGTGGATGTCACTGTTTTAGTTCCACAATAGTATTTTTTGTAAGTGTGTACACATAAGCCACATCATCTCACAGGTAGATATTACTGTGAAGGTAACATAGATTAATATTTGATTTTTAACTTTTGCATAATTTCTTGCGGTTTATGGTGTAAACATAATCATAATATTAGTATTAATAATTCATCAAGCTTTTCAATTATTATTTATTTTTGAGATTCACTAAAGTGGACATAAAATGCAAACTCTTGCCATCTTGTCTCTTGCATGGATGATACTTTAAGTGCCATTTTTTCACTAAGACTAATATTTAATTTTGTAATTTTTGCATAATTTATTGCAAGATATGATGTTGATGGAATTAAAATATTAGTATTAATAGTTCATTAAGCTTTTAAATTGTTAAATTCACTAAAATTGACATAAACTGCAATATTTTACCATCTTAGTCTCTCAGATGGATGTTACTGTTAATGCCATTTGTGCACATACTACAAACCAACAGATAAATTTGGTTTCACTTTTAAGTTTCTTCTCATGTGAAACTATTATTATACTTTTTATTTATATATTTTTTCACTAGGAAATTGTTGATGGATTTTGGAATGCGTTGGAGCTGAAAGAAAAAATAAAGGATCAGTACCCACATTTGCTGACACACTGGTATGGGTCAGTTCTAGAGGGCATAAAGGATGTGCCCATAAGTCTATATGGAGCAGTTGAATCTGCTGCTGGAGTCAGGTATGTGCCCTTATTGTGCAGATAAAAAAATACTTTTTTATTTAATGCCAAGCAATGGCAATTTATGACTCAGAAGTCTTGGTGCAAAAAAATTCAAACTTCTTGAGGACCATGACAAAAATGGTATACAGTGAAACCTGACTTGTCAGAAATTCACTCACACAGTTTTATTAGTATAGAAGACTTTACATTTTCAAGCTTCAAGCTAAGTTAAATATAGATGACTCATGTTATGATAATTGTTCTTCCATGTATAGGTGCTAGGTTGGAAAGTTGAAACAGGCTTGAAAAATTCAAAGCCATGGGTGAGACTGGAACTGTAGATCTTAGGCTATCTGTCCTGACTTTCTTACTACTTGAGCTATTATGGCATGCCCTTAGGTGCATTCAGGAATTGATTGAATCAGATGAGGGGATTTACAGGTTACCTTATCATAATTAGGCATGCACAGAGTAATTATAATGGGAGGCCCAACATGAGGGATCAGGTGGGATCTATGAACTATTACTAGGGAAATCAAAGTGAGGGGCATTTGAAGATTCTCCTCAAAAAAATGTTGAAATGTTTGCCTGTAAAACTGTATTCCAATCACTTTTTCTCTACAACATCAAAACATTCAGAGAAGGAATAAAATAAATAATAAAAATCCCTTAAATACTATTTAATTAATGCAGTACTGACTTAAAGTTACAATTCAACTATAGTAATACATACATACAGATTTTACAAAATTAAAAGTTAAAAAAAGCAGACATAAAAATTTAAAACTGTCTGTACTTGATTTAAAGTGACATTTTTCTCTTAAAAAGGACCCTCCATTTGAATTCTTCAAAAATATCTTCTGAACTGTCATATATTATGAGTTTTTGTTCCATGAGCATTAGATAATACATTTTCAGGCGTTCTACATTTATAGCATTAACATGTGTGTATGTAATTACAGATATATTTATTCCAATTTGTAACACAATTTATCATACTAGTTCTATGTTATACTTGCAGTAGAATAATTTCACTCTACTTGATGAATTTGATTACTTTATACCTATATGTACAGAGACATATTCAGCAAAACATAAAACAGAAACACCTTTTCTACATTTAACTGAAGAACTCTTAAGTGTAACAGAAACAAAATTGTATATCATAATATAACAACCCAGCACAGATAATATAATTAGAACAGTTAAAGGTCTAACTGATGAGAAATTATGAATAAGTAACTTATATAAATTATAGAATACAGGAACATTAAATTGCTACTTAAATTAAGTACTTAATTTTTGTTGGTTAGTTTTCTGTTGCCCAACCTATGAATCTTTAGGGTGATATTTTATGCTGTCTTGATTCTAAGCAATGCATTAAGATTTTCATCAGAGAAGTTATTTTGATGTCCGTTTTTTCTCAATTTTAAAATGGTTAAGAGCTGCTCACACACATAAATAGTATTGAACATACACAAGATTTTAGCTGCATGATTATGCAGGTGTGGAAACTGTAAATGAGGAAAAGATTAGTAAAAACCAACCAAATCCACTTTGTTATTATACTTGAATTTCAGTTCTCTATCACATTGTAAGTCAATAATTTCTAACTGTAAATCTGCAGGAACTGAGTCAACATTTACTGCAAATGGTATAGAAATATGTCAAATTGTGTTTGTAATCTTTCAAATTGTTCAGCATCAGCTATGTCCTCACCAAAGACGTATATGCATGTATTGCTATGCCAAACGTTGACACCCCACTGTCACTGGGACATCACCGGTCCCTGCTTGGCAGGCAAGCTCTTGACCCTGTCTACTGCCCACCACTCTAAAGTAGTGTATCTGCTGGTACCTGGTCTAGGGTGATATGTGAATTTTATGAATACCTTGTGTGGTACTTGTATGCAGTATTTTTTCTGATGTGCTTTTGTTTCTGAGATTTTGCAATCTTGTTCACCACTATGTTGGGTTTGAAACCATTCTGTTGTTGGAAAGGATGTGGTCATATTTTTACCGATATTCTTCTTTGTTAGGAGGAAAGTTCACCAATCTGTAGGCAAGACTGTTGAAAATGGTATGTTGGTAGCATTTCAGGTTGAAGCTGTTGATCTTGATGTAATTGTCTGTGTGAGCAGGTTTTTGATGGATGCTGAAGCTGAGTATGTGTTGCATCTGGTGATTTTCAGGTCTAAATATGGAAGAAACACATCATGGTCTAGTTCACCTGTGAATTTAATGGAATTTTCCTGTAAATTGAGTAGTTTACGGGTGTTGTCTATGAGTATTTCGGGAGAATTGCAATAATATCACAACATATCTGAACCGAGTCTTGAAATCAGTGGGAAGGATTTTGTGATGTGTGTTTCAAAATGACTCATGATAGGCCAGATGTTTATTTGTAAAACTTACAGTTAAATTGAAAACAGTTTTGTTGGATCTATAAGGTCAAAAAGATGGTCTTCTATTTCCTCTTGTTGGACTCCAAGGTCATTAACCTTTGTCTTAAGAGCATCGACAGTTTCTGTGTAGGTATGCTGGCCAAAGAGAGCTAACGTTAAATTAAACCATTGGGTCTTCTGGATTGATTCTAATATCTTTCAGTATTTGTACTACTTCAAGAGAATTTTTGATACTTCTACTTTAAAATTTTAGAAAAGCTGTAAATTTGTTAACTAGACATTGTGACAATTTGTATCTGGCAGAATCTGTACAACTTCAATTGGCCTCATGCCATTACCAGGTTTGTGGGTCTTCTTGGAGTGCATAGAATCCTGGCAGGATGGATTATCTGGTTTTATTCTGAATTTGCATATTTTTGAAAGGATTCAGATATCTTTTATTGTTTCTTTAAGCACTTTGGTGTATTGTTTTAAAGGGTTGGGTTTTTATTTCTATAAAATTATCCCAGAGGAGACTTTCTGCCTGTTGGTGTAGTCTGCTTTGTTTAAAATAACTGTCTAATTTCCTTTATCAGCTCTTGTGTAAATGACAGATTTTTAATGCTCTTTTTGTGGTTGTTTGTTATCTAAAATTTAGCACTTCTCCGTATTCCTGTTTTGCTATGGCTTGCTCAGTAGTTTTTAGGTTATGTATCACTAATTCAATGTCTGCTATATAGCTTCTGGTTTTTTGGATTAAGTTTTTAATCTTTTGTTTGAAATGTTTACTTTACTGGTGTGGAAGTTTGTGTGGATAAGTTCACTACATTTTCTGTGTTGGCAGAAGCATTATTTTGGACTGGGGTTTTCTTTTGTGTTTGATGTAGTTTGTGCAGTTTTTTCCATAGTTTGTTAGTTTTCTTTTGCATTTTTTCACTCAAAGTTCTGAGGTGATTATATTGCAAGTTAAATTTAAGTAAGTGAAGTTAATTTCACAAATCTGGCTCAACAATCTTTTAAGTACTGTAAGCATAATTCTTCTAATCTGTTGCAGATTGTTTTATCAAATAGTTAGAAATATTGAGGTTGCTGAAATATTAAAAGAGAAGTTTAAGGAAAACAAATTGAAAGGTGTGATTAAATTTCTCATACTGGACAAGCTGAAAGACCATGTTCCAGAATATCCTCATAGTGAGGTAAGTACATAAAATGGCTTTGTTATTTGGTATTTTATACACAGAAAACTTAAAGTCAAGGATTAATAGTTCTATAAATGATAGAAACAAATAAACATATTGATAAATGGAGGAATATATAGTGTAGGTTTAACTTCTATTTCACCTCTAATACAAATAAAAAGGGAACTGTTTGTTCTAATTGTGAATATAAATTGTAGAACAGGCTGCAAGGAATTTTTCAAGAAACTAAAAATAATACCATTATCCAGAGTATATTATGTGTGTGTGTACATGTGTGTTTAAAGCATAGGAGTTAACAACAAAGTCGTTCTCCTTCTAGCCTCCCAGTATTTAAAAGTTGATACTTTGATGATTACAAAGAGTTATACATTTTGTCACAGTGCTCCATGTCCATTTCAACTTGTTCAGAGCACAATAAACAATTTGGTGATGGGAATATCCTAATCTTATGAAGATATTTGCAGTCATGTCCAATAATTAGCTGAAACATGGCAACAACAATCTTATGCAAATCAGGAACTAAGGCACAATCTTCCATAAGCTTTTTCAGTGGAGAATTTTCATTAGGTCTTATTAACTTATGTTTTTTGTCAAAGTTGTTTTTTATATTCCCTTTTTTTGATCCATAGGAAAATTTATTGAATTATGTTAAAGCAAATCTGCATCAGTTTAATATAATATCCCAGATTCAATGATATTTATAGGAGAAAATAAAAGATATTTAATTTGGAATAACAGGAATGGATGATTAATGATGATATTTGTTGTGTTTATTTTGTATCTGTCAAAATATGTCAACTTTCTGTTGTATGATTGTTATGTTTATTTTTGTAATCTTAACTGTCCTGTCCGAAACTACTCAGTACAGTAATATGGAGCATGACCAATATTGAGGGAAAAACAAAAAACAATAATTGTTAGGCCCTGTAACCAAGTGAAATAAATAGTGAATCTTACACACAAAGAGTTGCCATCTTGGCGTCATATAGTGAAGATGTGAAGTTTTATGCAAATAATGGCAAGTGCACTTCGTAATAAATTGAAAACGTGTTGGTAATCCAAAATCATAAGAAGGAATACAGAACACCTGATAGCGATTGCACAGAGAAGAAATATTGTATAATAAATATCCACGGATATAAATGTGAGTTAGTAACAGAAAAACCAAAGTTTGCCATAAAAGTGATGCTATTTGAGCTTTGTGTAAGAAACGATTATAAAAAGAAACCTTTGCCGCAGTAATAACCTGATTAGTTGTCGACAGTGGGAACAGGAACATGTTAAAAAGTGTAGTGATTTATGAACGCATGTTAAATTAACTCAAATAAAGTTAATTTGGTGAAGTCAGACTGGTCCTCGCCATCTTGTTCTTTATCTGTTACCTATCACATATGACCCTAGTCTCATCTGTTCTTTTCATAAAAGACCGCCACGCATGACACAAAAATAATTTACATAGATATACATATAGACCCAAAGCTTTTTAAGAAAGCATTATACACACAAGATTAATAATTTACAATAAATTACCCATGGCCTTCAGAAATAATGAGGTCAAAAGTTTTAAAATTCAATTCAAAAGAGCAATTCCTGCTAGAGCAATGCTTTTATATGCCACTTCCATTGTGGTTGCCACCACCAACATCAGGAGGTCTTACAATTTATCTAATGGATCACAGTAAGACTTAGCAGCCTAACACTGGAACATTTTTCTTTAATGACTTATTTGTTTAAATAACATTTGTTAAGGTTTGGGCTTTTCTGTTTGATACAATTGAATAGAAGGTGCTTATAGGAATATGTAATCAAGAAATTTTTCAGTATCATATAATCTGAGACATACATTTTTCTTTCTTAATTTTTTGTTTTATTTTATCTTTATTTTATCTTTGGGTAAATTAGTATCCAAATTATTCAGAATATTATAATAATAATATGTTAATTGCAGCCGAGTGGCCAAATAGGTTTATAGAAAATAGAACAGAGGAGAAATCCATTACAATGAATGACATACTATTTGCATAGTCATAGATAGTTCTGGTTCATTTGGGGCACATCTTCAGATGACAGTGATCTCATTTGAGACCACATAGTTTACTTTCACATGTCATTGCAGGCTCATGAAATGATGTGTTGTTACAGATGGCATGGTGGAAGCTATGAACTGCTGTTCTAGTGAACACGTGTCTGGTCTCAAAATTTTCCTTTGTTCATGTTCAGTCGATCATGGCCCCTGTGCAGTAAAATTCTGGCCAAATTTCTTCTTTCTCTTTGAGAGAGGCTAATAGTTTTTCTGAGGCATTAGTGTTGGGTACAAGCAAATGTGTCCTAATGTCTTGGATGAGGAATGTTTCTCTGGCCAGAAGGTATACAAGTCTGGATCTTATGTTCTTTGACACTGCAATATAGAATATTATAAATATGTCAAGCATTTAATTGTGACTTTTGCACATCTTTTTTTTAGGATAATGTTACTCTATATTTCAGGATGTACTTCCACTTTTAAGGATGCTGCCTTATCAGAAAGCTATAGACAAGGCCATAAAATATGTTTTTGGGAATGTATTATACTGTAAAACTGAAGTAATGACACAGTTTGCTCAATGTGGCTATACTTGTGTTTCATCTAAAGGTACCAAGGTAAGTCTACTAAATAGGCCATTACAAAGTTATGCTTAATCATTTAATTGTGTTAGGTAAAGAAAAGAGCTTATACACATTTCAAAATTACCAGCAGATATTTTGAAGGCTGATTCATTTGGTATTTGACTAGCCTGAGAAAAATGAGTTATAATAGAGATGAAGTATGTTAGTCCTGGATTTTGGACAATTACTTTCACATGAAGTTAGTTTAGCACTAATTTTGTTATCTTTTATTTTGTTATACATGATTTTAATCCTAGAAAGGTGGTACATTGAGTATGCATGAAAGGTAAACACTCGTAATTTTTACTCTTTTAATGTGGAAGCATTATTTAAGAATTTTACTTAAGTCCGATCACTAACTGCAATTGACACACATCATAGCCTGATGTTTCTTGCAGAATGCCTTTCTGCAACAGTTACAATAGATGATGCTATTCTCCTCCGTTTTCCTGATAGTGGTAGTGTCGTCGTGGGTTTTAGACGGTGGGTGGTGGTGACAGTGGTGGTAATGGTGGTTGAACTAGGCCTTGGCCATTTTAAACACTTAGTCATTATGCTTTGTAGGATAATTTAGTATAATATTGAGTTTAGCAAAAAAGAAGACTGATTATTCATAAAAATGCAAGAATTTTATCTTGAATGTGAACCACTAATTATGTTGAATAAATTAAAAGGTTGCTAAAACAAACAACCATTTATACAGCAGTAAATCATTATCATGCCAAATATAAGGACAAAAATAACCTGAAACAGTGGAATAAACTTACCTTGACTCACAGTGGAGTAAGCTGCAGTAAAGTAAAGTAATTGTTCGTCATATTTACAATGTGATGTCCAGAAGTCAGATAAATATAAATTCCTGAAAGACGTTAGCATACTGAGTCATAGCAGTGCCACTAAGAAGGTATTCAGAGTAACGTATGTTTATGGCCAAACAGTGAATGAAAATAAAATATGTATAGCTTTGTAATTTTTATGAGCCTTACCTGTCTAGGATTAAATAATTTGATTGAAATCATTGATTAAAACCAGTAGGCTTAAGTGATAGTTAAATGTTTAAGAACTGGTTCCTGTATGATAGCTTTGACGTTCCATTCTCTTTACATGACCAGGACGTAAAAAAAAAAAAAAAGAATAATGACTTTCTATTTGAGAAAAAAAATATTTGAAAACTCAAACCAATAATAAGGAACATCTCAAACATGGTTATCTCCCCAAAATATATATTTTACATTAATTGTATATTTTAAATAGATCTATATTTTTTGTGTAACAGATATTATCTATCTCTTGCGGTTTACCAGTTATGTAAAAGTCATCCATACTGAAGAAGACTTTGCAGGTATTCCCAGAAAATTCAAGGTGTACATTTCATTTCTTATGATACTATCTTAAACATATAGCATTTTAATTAGAATCATTAGAGCCATTTTCGAGAATGTAAATATTTTTAAAAATGTTTCATGTGAAGAATAGTTTGGGGTAGGAGGATTTTCTTAAAAATCTTTTGAAAATCTTAAAAGATGCTAACTTAAATATCAAGTTTGTTATTTAACTGGCTTTTTATTTTTGAGTTGTGCTGTAGAAATACACACACACGCATGTACAGACACAGATGCACACACACATACAAATGCACCTGCAATCCCCCACCCACACTCACATGCAAATGCACACACAGCCCCCTTCCCATGCTCATGCACGTCTTTTCTATAAATATACATTTGGAATTCAGACCTTAAAACATGTATTTCCAGTGAATTTCAGTATCACATTTTTTGGGTGGAATGCACACCTTCTCTACCTGCTATATATGTGGCTGAGAAGGTAAAAAACTCTGATGTGTAGCACTTTAGCACTTACATGGCTTTTTCTACTCACTATAATTACAAAATCTTTGTGTGTGTGTGTGTGTGCGCGCGTGCGTGCGTGCATGCGTGCGTGTGTATATGAGTGTTTGCACAGCACATCTCTAAATTAAAAACCTATCAAGGATGCAACAAGAATTGCATCATACTTTTAATTGTTTTACGAGGATAAAATCTATGTTCTTGTCCCTGATTATGACTACATCCTTGCATGGTTTGATTCTATCTAATATAATTCTTAAACATTCTAAAGTCCACACAAACATGGACCTTTTTTCTATAAATGCTCTTTTTTGTGTTCAGAAGACCTCAAAAGATTGCATTTCTGGTGAAATCTTGACATTTAATATGGGGTGGAATGCAAGACTTCCTCTACTTACTTTACTAATAGGGAAGGTAAAACCACTCAGAAGCAAAATTTAAACTTGAAATCTAAAGCACATTGCTGGAACACTGTTCTTGCTTTATGGATGAATTCAGGGAATGTCATAGTTAATATATTTTTAAGTTATTACAGTTCTTTACAGTTTACAACTTTTTTCTTTTCTTTGTTTTCCAATGTTAGGTATCTTCTAGGTATCTTGTTGTTTAGAATTATGTATTGCTTTTGTAAGAACATGACATATCCTGCACTTAATATAAGTAAAATAGGATGACTTGAACTTATATGATACATGAACTTGTTCTAAGCTGAATGTGGGAGATATTATAAGATCTTTAAAACCTAATAGCAATATATATACATACCTTGCCAGCTAGACACAAATGGTTACAATTTCAAACTCTTGTAGGTGATTGTTACGCCATTGTAAATCATTAAAAAATGTGAATTGTTTGAGAGGTAGAACTGGAACTTAAAAATTCAATGCCACAACTGGGATTTGAACCACAGACCTTCCGCTTACTGGGCGGCTGCTCTAACCAACTGAGCTATTGTGACAAACTGCCAGAATGGCATTAAATTCTCAAATCAGTTCGTATTTCTCCTGGTAAACCACAATGGGGTAGTTTGTCTCTGATGTGAGACTGCCTTTGTGGTTTACTAGGAGAAATACGAACTGGTTTGAGAATTTAATGCCATTCTGGCAGTTTGTCACAATAGCTCAGTTGGTTAGAGCAGCCGCCCGGTTTGAATTTTTAAGTTCCAGTTCTACCTCTCAAACTTTGCCCACACACGGCTTGTGTGTTTAAAAAACACCAACAGTAAGTTTGTTGGCATTAATAAATAATAATTACCATGTGAATTGTTTGTTTCTATTTAAAACCAATTCATAGAAGAAAATGTGAATATTTTTTCAACAGTGAAAAAAAGGAGCCTTATTTCTGCTTCTTTCGCTTTCCCTGCTCCCATTAGGCATTGGGTGAGCCTTATTTCAATTAACTATCTGTGTATATAGTTAACTACATATATATATATATATATATATATATGTAGGCATAGAGATGACTATATAAAATCCAATAGTTATAATCCAAAACACACCACTATACTGTTTTCAACAGCCTGATACAAAGGCTTCTTTACCTGCCTCTCAACAGAACAGAATTCAACAAAGAAAAAGAGACAATCCACAGAGTAGCTGAAAACAATTGTTTCAATAGAAAAACAATAGACAAAAAACCCAAAAGGGAAAAAAACTGAAGATAAACCAACAAACTGTCAATGGAAAAAGAAAACTGCAGCTACACAAAGTTCACATACATCCAAAAGCCCTCACCCAATTCCAGAAAATATTCAAAGATCACATTATTCTAGCACCTAAGAACCCACATTCCATCCAAAATCTACTACACTCTGAACTGAAGGACATCATACCATCAATAGAAAAATTCTACCAATCTACCAATTCAACTGCAAAGACTTCAACCAAATATATATTGGTAAAACAAAATGAAAATTGAAAACAAGGTCTAAAGAATGGGTGGCATCATGGCCGAGAGGTTGGATACTTTGCTTGTCACTAAGGCAGCCCGGGTCCGATCCCAGGAACCTGCATGTGGTATTCGAGGTGGACGAAGCAGCATTTAGGTGGGTTTTCTCTGGGTTCTCAGGTTTCCTCTGCCATTCATTCCACCAACTTCTCCATCATCATCTTCTTTCCAATCATCCATTTCACTGCATTTCATATCATCCTCTTCCTTACTTTCATACCTACTGAACATCTGCTTCCAGATCTTCACTCTGTCTGGTCTAGAGGTTCGTCTGCTCCCCAACAGGCATCTGACCCAAGTGCACAGGCTTGTAACTCCTAGAGGGTGTAAGTCCACCACGTGGGGAGGATAATTAGATAAGAAGAAGTCTAAAGAATATCTTAGGAATATAAAGTATAAGCAAGTGGAAAAGTTGGCAATTGCAGCACATTTTTGGCTAGAAAACCAGGGAACCTGAACCTGTGTTAAACCCATTGTTAAAAAGGATCTCTAATGTGAAACAATTAACAACCTGGGAGAATACATTCATTCTGAAAAATAAAGACAAAGCTTCAACTTTGTGTTTCCCCAAAGTGACAACCTAAGCAAAAAATTCCTGGAAGAGATACCAGGGGATAACAGCATTGCAATCTCAAACACGCTGACACCACATTCCAGCAGTCAGCATCAGGTTGAGAATGAGAGCAAATGAGCTCTCAAAACATGTCCCATTTTAATAAGTAAGTGATGTAGTGTCAGTAAATCTGATTCACTTTCTTATCTAGATATTATTACACATCACTGTAAGCAAGTTCTTATGACAAAGTAGTTTACATCTTGTATGTTTGGTTTGTTGGAAGTTTGCAGATAAACATGGAATGCGGTATATGGACCGTTCAGTTTCGTCAATACAAGTGTTCAAAGATCTTGTGGACCTCAGAGACCATATGAGTGCACAAAAGCAGCATAAGCAACATGAGTGCATTGATATTTCAGAGCTTCTTGAAGTTGAATCTCAGTTGAGAGACATCAAGTGAGTACTTACAATTAGTGTTAATGTTCTATATATATTTTGTTCACTGTATTACATCATCAGGAAAATAAATTTTCACATATGGAAATTCTTTTACCTTGCACATTTGAAAGTTTAATTTTATAGTAACGTTCTATATTTTCAATTTAAATGATAAATATATTACAAGAAAGATGATAAGGATTTGTATTAGAATTGAATTTCTTGAACAATTGTGTCTATAGTGAGAGCCCCACATATTCTGTAAATTGCAGGACAAACCCGTTTGTGGTTAATGTATCCAAGAAAATTTTTCAGAACTCCATTGGTCCAACATTTTAGAGATAAAGACTGGCAAACTAAATCAAATAGTTAGGATTTCTCCCAAATTATTGGGATCTGAGGCAAGTATTTATTTCCTCAAAGCAAATAATACCATGATGATTCGAGCTTCACGGGTGATCAGCCGTGTTAAATTTAAGAAGGTCGAGCTTTCGGCCATTATACACTCCATGGCCATCTTCAGGACTAAAATGATGATAAGATGGAGCTCGACCTTCTTAAATTTAACACGGCTGATCACCCGTGAAGCTCTGATCACTAACGTTCGCAGTGAAAGCTTCAAATCTTACATACACCATGATGATTACTACAGCAGTGAAGTTTGTATCTCTGGAACAAACATATATGGTGAAAGACTATTTTCTTACTGGACACACTTAGACGTCGGTGGTGGCAATGGCAGTTGTAGTGGCTATTGTGGTGGTGGGGTTACACAGTGGTAGAAATGCTCTGCTTTAAGCAGTGGTGTTCCAAACTGAATGATGTTCTTTTAATTATATTTCATATACAATATGTTCCTTTTTGTAATTTTGTTAATTAATAAACCAGAAGTGAACACTTATTTTGTTGCCTTTTCTTTTCTGACACTAGAAGCCAAATGGAGTGGAAATCTTCTAAAATACAGAAGATGTTTAGTCACCTAGAAACAATGAACTCTTTGGAGCAGAGGAAGAAAGAAAGGATTTCTAAGAATGAGGATATTCTTCAACATCAAAGATTTAAGAAAAGAATGATAATACAATATCTGAGTCCAGTAAGGGCAAACTCTACACTATTTCATAAGTAGTTCCACTAGTTTCTTATAACACTTGAAATATGCAATACCTCAATCTTCTGAACTCAGTTAAGTCAATATTGCTGTGTTTGCTTTGTGGTAAGTATGTAAATTCAACCTTCTGTTTGAATGAAAACAGTTGTTGGTAATAGTAACTATATCATTCCAAACATTGCTGATGTTGGCTGCTGCTATGACTTATGTGACCATAATATGAGGGCCACTATTTAATTTTTTGAATTCTGCTAAATGAAAAGGTGGTGCCTCTGCTTCTTTAAGAATGTTAGCAACTCCTTATTAATAGAAGCTGTACACTGTGTAAAAACAGGGCCTGATGGAATTGCCCCAGAAGTTATAAAAGCTATTGCAGAACATAAGCCTTATAGATTTGCAAATACAATAAAGGGGCTCATTCTTAAGGCAATTTTCCCTAAACAGCTAAACTAATATTAATTGAAAAGCCATGAAAAGGATATGGTACTAAGGCATATAGACCACTTTTCTTAATAAATGTAATAGGAAAAGTTTTTGGGTAGATAATCAATAAAATACTTAAGGACAGGTTTAAGCAAAAGGGGGAGGGGGGTTTGCACAAACACAATTTGGTTTCAGGAAGGGCTTATCAATGCTAGATAAAGTAGAGTTTATACAAAGAACTATAAAGGCAGAAACTAAAGAAATGAACAAATATGCAGTCATGGTTACACATTATGTAAAAAATGGTTTGAACTCAGCACCAGGGGAGGGTATAATTAATGAGCTAAACAGAAGGGAAATAGCCCCATATTTAAGACTTATTTGTAGCTGTCTAGAAGATAGCCACATATTAATAGGATAAAATAAAAAGATGGTTAGAGGCTGTAGAGTATCTCAAGGATCTGTCTTGGGACCTACACTACAGAACCTTTATTACAATGAGTTTTAAATTTGAAATTACCAGTCAGAACTAAAGTGATTGGATATGCTGCTGACTGACAGTACTAGTTTTTGGAAACACAAGAGAGGAAGTGGAAGAAAAACTTGTTAAGTCCATGAACAAAAATGACATCTGGATGACTCAGAAGAGATTAAGCTTAGTCCTTGAGAAAAAAGAAATAGTTGCAGAGAATAAGAACACTAAAGAAAATTCATTTAAGTGTTGATAAGCAGGAAATGAAAGCTAAAAGGTATCTGAAATATCTAGGTATTCAAATTGGGCACAATATGAGCATGTGGACACACATGAAGTATGTGGCTGGTAAGACAGAAAAAACTGTTGCAGCTCTGGGACTACTAATGTTGAATATTGGAGGATCAAATGCAGGGAAAAGCAAGTACTTGGAACTCAACTCCCTAGTACATAAAACCTGCCTAAAATGGAATGTGATCATTCCAGTAATATTTTTCCGTTTTCATGGGTTTCCATCTTACAGAGGGTTGTACATATTTTAAGTGAAACAAAGTACAACAGATACATTCTTCTTCTTCTTTTCCTGATCACCCTCACCTTATGTAGGACTTACACCCCCTAGGACTTACAAGCCAGTGCCTACGGTCAGACGCCTGTCGGGAAGCACAGGAACCTCTGGACCAGACAGTGTGAAGACCTGGAAGCAGTTGGTCAGCCAAGCACCAGGTATGATAGTGAGGCAGAGGGTGATAATGGAGCAATTGGTGGAATGAGTGGTGGGGGAAACCAGAGCACCTGGAGAAAACCCACCCTGATGCCGCTTCGTCCACCATGAATACCACATGTGGGTCCCTGGGATCAAACCTGGGCTGCCTAGGTGGTAGGCGAGCACTCTAACCGCTCGATCATGGCGCTGCCAGTAAATCGTATAAAATTAAACTGAAAAAATAATTTAAAATAAAGTTTTATAAATAAAAAATAGGTTCAACTTGTTTTACTGTACTTTCAACTTACTTGTCATACATAATTGTAGTTTCTCTATTAGTTTCTTTTTCCCCACATATCCATCAAAGTGCACTGTCATGACTTCTTCACAAGAGAATGCTCTATGATCTCCTTTGCGTCCTGCATCAGCTCCAGGAGTTCTGGAACATTCTTGTAAGCTGCAAATTCCTGAAGATCACTCACAACGGATAATGCTTATCTAAAAGTGGGTATTTTTTGCTTCTTTTCATTAGCTTCATCATCGTCATACTCCATTCCTTCCATGACTTCACAACTGCTGTTTCCAGCACCAATATCTGCTGCACTTTGAATGTCTTCAGTCATGGCAAGTTCGTTATGAAAGCACATAACTATGTATTAAGCATAGTGAAAATCTGTCTTAGATTATTTATGCAAACGGTTCCGGAAAAACTATTCTGTTTCTGCACTATGCAGTTTTCTGGTTTAGAGTGTTATTTAACACAGGAAATAACTCTGTTCTGAGATTTATTTTCCAGTTGTCCAGGTTTCTGGTACATAGAGGGTCTGGTGTAGTCAGGTTTTACTGTACTATATTGTGCTCCTACATGGAAAAATTAGATAGAAAAGATCACATATTGAAGAATAATCAAAAGGGTTCCACATAACATTCCAATAAGAATAGTCAGTGCATATGGAATGGTTTCCAATCCTCAGTGAAGCTACTGTTAAACCAAATTTTTGAAACTTTGCTTGAACACTTAATCACATGTAGAGCTATTCGAATTTTGCCGCTTTCAATTGAAATCAGAGATACTGCTGGGATATATTTTATTCTGCATATATTTTACTTATAAATTTCTGCATTGTGAAAACAAAAACTTGCATAATTTTGCTGGAAGTTATTTATAGATAACACATTGAAATTAATTTCTCAGCAAAAACTTATTTTAACACATAAAATGATAACAATTTTAAAGGAACTGCCTTCAGCTGAGGACCCTGAACTGAAGGATCAACTGACACAACTAGTGAAGGAAAGACTGTCAGCTAGTGCAGAAATGAAGGAGATTCTTTCATCATTAACAGAACTGGGTTACTACAAAGATAAGATAAAGAGTGAAAAAATTGAAATACAGTGTCTCAAATATGAGCAGGTAATATTTTTTAGCACCTTTTCATATCTGTTGTTATAGATTAAAAATACATAAGGCAACATATATCACTGCACAAGGGAAAGCAATTTGCAAAATTACAAGTAGCAAATTCCATATATGTGATTGGTAATTAGATTAGATTGCACTCAGCGAGTTCACAAGTAGCCATAGAGGCCCGTGAACATTGAACATGTTAATGAAAATATACAGTATAGCATAAAAACACATATACAGGCCCAAAAACGAAGCAGGGACAGTTGAGAAACACAATCAAATATTCCCTGCAGTTATAAGATTAATATAATTTACAAATACTTTTTTTAAAGTTTTACCATTCTTTTCCTGCCATGTCCCATTATTTAGTTATATAATTAGCAATGAATGGTATCTTTTGTCAGCTGTTCAATACAATAGAGCAGACATCAAATGCAATTAAGAGTGATTTGTCACTAAAACTACTTACAAAGCTATATAAGCATTAACAAGATAATTTGTCATTCAGATGATCTTGAACAGAATAAAATTATTTTGAGCATAGGTACTCATTAGCAGCAATTTAAAAAGCATTGAAACTGTCAACTTTTTCCTTAAGATCATTAGGAAGAGCATTAAATATTTTTATGGTTTCATATTGTACACCTTTCTGGAAGCAAGAAAGTTTTGTAGTGGGATGATGGATGTTGCTTTTTGTCTAGTGTTTACCACATGAATTTCATTGTTTGCTATAAATTTGGATCAATTGCACATAAAGAATTTTAGGATCAAGAATATATACATGCAGGGTAAGGTTAATATCTTCAGTCTTCTATAACAATCTTTGTATGAGTGTCTGTTATGGGTGTTGGAAATAATTCTTATAACTTTCTTTTGTGTTTATTCTCTACTGAATTGCCCCAAAATAAAATGAGTGTGTCTATAGGACTCACATTTGCTAGTGCTCAGATAGCATAACAGGCAGAGCTGAGTTTGAGTAAGATATACTTAATGTGAGCTTTCCAATCTAAATATTTGTCGGTTTGGAATAAATTATCTTCCGGGCTTGTAGGCAGTGGTCAATGTGTAGGAGTTGCTCCTGACGTTTCAAGCATTCCTACACATTGACCATGGCCTACAAGCCAGGAAGATAATTTATTCCAAATGGACACCGGCCGTGAAAGCCTAAGCACATGCATAAACATTTGTCTATTTGAAGGCCCAGAAATTTGATGTCTATTTGTTCTAATAACATGTCGTTAATCCCAATTTCAATCAGGGTGTGATGTTCGATGAGTTATAAATTTAACCACTTTTGTTTTATCACACATCAAATTGCTCCACTAATAAATATGTATTACTGTTTTGAATTAAGAAAGGAGCAATCAATGGTATGCTCTCTGGCAGTGTATTATTAAACTTGTTGTGCTCGAAGAAAATTATGGAATAACTATGAATTATCAGAGAAACTTAAGGAATACCAGCATGATTAGCAAAAAAGGTAAACTTTTCAATCATCTGCAGCCGTTGTTCAGGGATTTCAAAAAATGGAAACAGGCATTCTGGTGGAAAGGGTAGAGTGAGACTGAAAAATTGAATGCCATGACCGGGATTTGAACCACGGATCTACTTGTTACCATCTGGCTGCCCTAACCACTGAGCTATCATGTCCAATGTGCCAATATGACATTAAATTCTCCATCTCACTCGCATTATTCCCAATGAGATCTCAATTTAGTCTGAGATAACATACATTAATGACGACTTACAACGTGTAAGTACTTAAGTCCCGGGCTTCTAGTTTAACCAATTATGAGGTCAATTAATGTAATTAATGTTTTTTCACACAAGAGCCATGTGTAGGACATAATTGGAAAGGGTAGAGTGAGACTGAAAAATTGAATGCCATCCTGGTCATGGCATTCAATTTTTCAGTCTCACTCTACCCTTTCCAATTATGTCCTACACACAGCTCTTGTGTGAAAAAAACATTAATTATATTAGGCATACTGGTGTTGGTTTGTTGATCCAACCTTGTTTTGTATAAGCATAGAACTGGAAAACAAATTCATGTTGAAATCACAAGCAATATAGGCTTGTCAAAAAACATGAAGTATAGACAAGAAAGTGCCTATCTACACTGTCTATTACTGTTTAATTATATATTAGCTATGCCTCCCTAATTTAGACATGAAATATCATCTGCCAGTTGAAAACTGGTCCATCATTGGATTACCTTTTGGAAGTGGAGGAGTATACCAAATTTAACGTCAAGATATTCTAAAAGGCTTGAAATTTTTAACAATGGTTGTGTGATATAGTAATTGATATTATCAAAGATTCTTAAGAGCATCCTGCATCACCATTTATATTTTGTTTAGTAACCCTTTTTTTCTTCTGGAATATAAATATTGCTATATATGAAAAATTTAATAGTATTCTTATATCATAACACTGATTTTCCTAGTTTAATTTTAACTTAGCTCTTGTATATTGTATTTTTCATATTATTATGCTAATTGTTTTCTTAGTTTGATCTGGTAATGTTGCCATATATAGGCTTTGGGGGCATGGTGCCAACACATGAGAACTGAAAGTAACCAGTGGTAGTAGCACATAATTTGTGTAACATTGGAATTGTATAGTTGGCAATGCATAAAAGGGTGTCATAGATCTGAAGAAGGCAGGAAATTCTATTCTCATTCAAAGTGACAAAGTCGGGCAACTAGAAGGTGGGAAACTCTATTTTACTTATGCATGCATTCCTCAATTCAACCCAAAAGGTCTCCCAAATGTAGCACTGAGCACCACAATTACAGACTAAATGAGGACCTCTTCATATTGCAATAAAACAAATTAATTCATGAATCACATAATCTGAAATAGCTATGAAATCATAAGCTTATGCAGTTGTGCAGCAGGTAGTTAGCCTTAAATGTATTTTGTAAATATACATTTATAAAAGAAACTAGCAGACCACAGGCGTCCTGCTCAAATGTTATATTTCTGAAAGTTATACAACTATGTGAATAAACTAACATGCCACTATGAAAGAAACAAAAATCAAAACATTGCTAATACTGCAAATTTCGCTTCTCCTGTGGGTTAGAAGTTGCCATTGTGCATTCTCTGTAGTTGGAAGATGGCCATATTTACAATAGTTAAGTAATTATATTACTGTATAAGAAAATGTACTAAATAGGGTGGGTAGGTTCCAGGCTGTATCTACAATGGAACGCATGTATCACAATATCCGTAAGTAATTACTTCATTCTTTTTAATGAGAACAATGTAGTCTAGCTTATATTATAAACAGTGAATTGTAAGCATCTTAAGAATGCACACTCACTTCGCTCAAGTGATTTGTTATGATTAGTAGGTACCAATTAAATGCTTATTACTTGGACAGGAAATGCTGCATTATGCAGAAAAAAATGCTTATTTGTCTACCCTTTTCATCTATCTCCTTTGAGTTTGAGACAGGATATTGTAAGACCCCAAAAGAAAATCGTTTATGTGAATATTTGTTAAGAGTGTAATTTGTTTTTGATGTTGGTATGAGTTGGTTAAATGACGAAAACGTGTTACTAATGTTCATTGTTACAAACAATTAAGTTTGTTTAAAGATGTCATAAATATTTCCATATTTCATTTTAATATATATGTATAAATAAAAGAATTATATGTGTTCAATATTGAAAGCGAAGGGAGAATAGCTAAAGATCGCTTCCCTAACAATACAGGAACTATTTGATGGACGAATATGCGGATGTACACAAAAAGAAGTGTGATGCGGCGCCAATTTTCTAGTTATTAGCGTCTGTATCTTTGGTGTAGATGGATGCATTTTTATGTGTGCGCGTCATAAAATAGTGAAAGTAAATTTACTAAGTGTTTAAAGACCGTTAATTTGTGTAAAATAAGTGAAACATTAGCTAACTTTAATAAGTTAGTTAATACGAAGTGTGCGATTAAATAAAAGGACGTAAAATAGACAAAGTGTAAAGTGATAGAAAACACATTTAGCGAAATATTGCTAAATTTTCAGACATTAAATCTCGGCGATGCTAGGGAAGTCGATCCACTGAAATAAAAGACTTACTACTGTAATACGATTTAAATACTGTGAACAAGAAGGTGCGAATAAAATATTTCACTAAAGTTAACCCCGAGTGTATGTTCATTCCATCCAGTACCACGACCTGAGATAACGAAAGAGTCAAAAGCTCATCAACATCAACATCACCTTTTATATAATTTATAAACACAGCACCAAGTTTATAATGGTTAGTATCATTTGTTGGTTCTCTAGCACAATTTGCACAATGTATATTGTTTAATTATACTTTAAAAACATTCTTCAATAAATAATAATATATTAAATTTGTAGGTTAAGCGGATTGTTATAGAATGACATATATACACATCATTGGAATTCATAACAAATCATGTAAAATACTCACTTCATTACTACACCTGACACATTTGCACAATGTTTATTTGTTAATTACACCTTTAAATACTTTTTCTTAATAAGCATGCAATGTACTATTAACACTAAGCTTCAACAAAACATCCTATAATCCATTCGCAGTATTAACTACCAGAAATTCTAAAACGCAATTGCAGAGAAATATATATTCAATTTTTAGGTTAAGATGATTGTTATAGAAGATATGTTTATACATCATTGGAATTCATGTAAAAGCATGTAAAATACTTCAATACTGCACTTTACACATCTTTACCACTTGTTCTCAATAAATGCACACTTTTAATGTTATATTAATGCTCAGCTGTGACAAATATTTCCTGGAATCCGATCGCAGCACCAAATACCGGAAATTCTAAAATGCGATCGCAGCGCTGCTTGGCAGATCCAATTGTGAAGCTAAACCATCCAAAGATCAAAACACATAAATTAGTTAATTAAAAAGAAGATGTTCTATCGGGTCATATTGTGAATCTAAACCATTCTCGAATCACCTTTGTCGCAGACACAAAAGTTCATAAAAATCAGTCCAGCCATTTAGGAACAGTTCAGTCACATACACATGGACAGAAGAAATATATTATAAAGATAAAAAGTTGCATTGTAGAGGCATAAACCATATAACCTGAAATGCCTTTTTTCTATACATTTTATGGAACAGCTAAGAAACAGCAGAAAGGAACTATTATGCCTATATAATGCATACATTCAGGACTTTGGTATATAGCTTTACTTGAATTTACAACTGTTTTCAGAATGATAAATAAGTGGATATATAGTCATGTTTTGAAACACTGATAGGCACCTTTTATTAATGTAGGTATTAAAGTACTAAGACATTACGTATTGGGCAATGCATCTACACTATATATTATTTATATATTCATAAATTATTGTTTCTTTCCTCTATTAATAGTCCATTTCCATTTATTTCTTACTTTTTCTAACTATTACCATATTTTCTTAAAATTATATTTACCTGTATCAGTTTTCTATTCATTCTGAACCATACACTTACTTTCTCTAAATCTCAGTTTCCTTGCATTCATACAGTACGTGTAGTATGCAGTGGTCTTTTTCTAAAAAAAAGTTTTGGGGAACTTTTAGGCTGGACTTGTTTACTTCAATAAACTACAAACTTCGGTAAGCCGCTAGGCGTAAACAGAACTCACTACCATGTCTACCACTGCAAGGATACCTACGAATACGAAACAGATCCACTCAGATCCAAAGATTACTGATTTTAATTCTCTGCTCAGATCACATGTGCATGCTATGCTATTCATAAATAGGAATTAACTAATAGTAAACAAGAAACTCACTGAGAAGAGAAAGAGCAATGCGGTTGTTGTTGTTATGGGTTTAGTTTTTATACTTGCATGGGTGGGAAGACACCCCAACCGGCGACCCTGGACAAAGTTCGTACCCACGGGAAAAACTTCAGCCAAGGATACACATACCTCACGACAGCAGGTCCAATCACAGACCATCACCCGCTCATTGGCTAGGACAATATAACCCACATCCTCCAAACCATAGGATATATTTCGAAAACTGAGGAGACTTTTTCATCCTGAAGATGGCCATGGAGTATACAATGGCCGAAAGCTTGACCTTTATAAATCTAACACGGCTGATCACCCGTGAAGCCTTAATTCAACCTAACCATTGGGTTACTTAAAAAAATCTGATGTGTTGCACTCACATGAATTTCTCTACTGTTGTACTCACCAATCTTACAAACTCTATTCCTCTATCTTCTTCATGTTAGTTAACATTTGCAGAAATTATCTTACTGCTTATTTCCTTGTAGCTGCAAGGGGAATATGGGAATACAATAGGCTTTGAGCAATAGTCAAATCTTCTAAAGCTGGTCACTATATGAAGGCTTTGAAATTCCATACTCTTTGCATGGCTAAGCTATAAAAAGTGAATAACGACCTTCCATTTAAGAGTATTGCAAAATTCACACAAATAACAAGGAATATCTCAAAATGGTTCACTCCACAAAAGAATTAATTTGGACATAAATTGTGTGTTTTAACAAGATCTACATTTTTGGTATAGTAAGATTTGGTCTATCCCTTATGGTTTACCAGTTATGCAAAAGTCATCAAGAGTATAAACAGGACTACACAGGCCATAACCAGAAAATTCAAAATATACATTTTGTTTGCCATAAAATATCTTAAACATATGTTCATTTTATTTAAAATTGTTAGGGCCATTTTTGAGAAAATCAAAATTTTTGCAAAATTTTCCATGTAAAGGGTATTTTAGGGTGGAGGAATTTTCTTAAAAATCTTTGTGTTGCATTCTTAAAAGATATTAAACTTAAATATCAATTTTGGTTTTTAACAGAGTTTTCATTTTTGAGTTATGCTATTCACAGTCATACAGACAGACGCTTGTTGTTGTTAGCTAATGCTGGATTTCTGACAATGAAGTCATTAATCCTCTTGCTCTCCAATATTTTTCACTGATGGATGGGGTGCCAGAAGTGGCCGGGCATATTTGAAGGTGGTCTCGGTCCATTTCCTCTTGCAGATCACATAGAGGGCAGAGTAGTGAAGAATATATCCCAATTGTGTTTAAATGTTTTGCCAGACAATCATGTCCTGTAATCAACCTGAAGGTCACAACTGCCGATTTTCAAGGATACTCAGGAATTACTGTTTGAATGATTGGTAGTTCCCATCTTTTATTTTTTGATTTTTCATAGTAATATTTTGCAATAACTTTTTTGAATTCAGAGTTGACTAATCTTTTAGCTGCATAAAATGGTAGATTAACTATGGATTTCTGCACATTGCCGGTACCCTTTTTAGCAAGAAAATCAGCTTTCTCATTACCACTCAGTACACAGTGAGAATGGTATCCATTGGAAGACTAGGTGTTTTTGAAGTGTGGTTAGATGGGTAAGGATTTTCCAATAATACAGACAGATGCACACACAGACCTTTTTCTAAAAATGCTGTTTAGGGATTCAGGTGGCCTCAAAACGTATATTTCCGGTCAAACCTCGATATCAAATTTGTGTGGAATACAATACTTCCCCTACTTACTATAAGTAGCAGAGAGAGTAAAAAAGTTATTGTTTTGAGAAAATGCCTGCTGTGATTTTGACTAAACATCAGAAGTTAGAGATAAATACATTGTTATGTTTAATTTTCTGCAAAATGCTTATGAAATCAGGAAAAAGGGCCCAACTTGATTTTTCTTTTTTTAATTTCAGCAAAAGGGTGATATTTTGTTGGAATTAAAAACCCTGGAAAACATCATTACAGAAGCAAGAATCTGCTGTAACAGTCTGCAGATTTCCTATGAAGAATTGAAAAGAACCCTATTCAGCACTATGCCACAAGAAGAAGAGGAGGGACAAGAAGTAAGCACTGTTACAATACTACTGCTATAAGGAATAAGGGTTTTTTTTTCTTTTTTTTTTTGATTCTTGGACAGATCATATTTTTAGACTCATCACTTAACAAATTTAAGTTCTTACTGCGTAGCGCTATTCGAGAGGCACCCTCTCATCTTCAGGCTTCTGATGATGACTGCAGTCATCTGTATATAAAACCAAGTCTTCTCAAAATTTGGTATAAAGAAGTTATGATGCCTATATAATCTATTTTGTCATTTAGAACAGCTTTAAATTTTTTGAGCGTGGGATGTTCACCATGATCATAGAACTCTTGTACTGAACAACGGATTATATTTTTCTGGAAATCATCTATTTCTGTCACAGGTTTTGGATGTGTAATATTTTTCCTTGGAGAAGAAAAGCATGGTCCATGGGTCTCTGCATTTTCAGATGCACTTTTATGGGCTTCCCCACATATGCACTGCACTGTTAGAGAGATTTGACAAGCTTCTGCAGTTATTTTTTGTGTCTCCAAAAAAATCACAAACCTTTTCTTGGCAGTTTTCCAGACTTTTAAAAAGGTTATATACTTTATACAGAATGTCTTTGGATTATCACCTTATTCCACTCAAATTCAAACGTCACTGTGCGGAAGAGGAGAAAAGGCATAGCAGTGGGAGAGGCTAAAGGAGGTGTGGTGAGTGTAAGGAATGGTCTTGAGCTGCCTTGTTGGAGTGAAAAACTATAGACAAAAGGCTAGTAAACAAGGTCAAGAAATAGGAGGCAATTGCCTGATTGTGTGTTTATCTTCTTGTTATGATTCAGTTCAAGATTTCACTTTGTAGCAATGATAAACATACAATAAATGTGATCTTCTTCTCTCTAGCAAGATGATGTACTGGAAGCTATTGGGAAACAAGAGCAAGAGGAAATAGAGAAGAATCTGAAAAAATTAAAACTACAACAATTTAACATCCAGTTAAGAAAACACTGCCTACTGGAGACAAAGAATGAGCTTGAAGGGGTAAAAGATATTCAGTGTCTTGATTTTGAAGATATGCTAAGTACTCTCAAAGATAAAAATATGGAAGATGTAAGTAAATTCTGCTAATATTGCTTGTATGGGACATTTTGTATGTTATGCTTACCTCACTGCAGTTCCTAAATATCTTCAAATAGATGTTTTGTGTAGAAAAAGATTCGGTTATTGCTGTGTTCCCCTAGAAACCTTTTGGATCCAAATTTAAAGTTGCACTTTAGACAATACTTCCTCTTCATATGATTGGCCTACCCGTATGGAGAACTGACACCCCCTAGGACTTACAAGCCTGTGCCTAGGGTCAGAGGCCTGTTGGACTGGACAGAGTGAAAATCTGGGAGTGAGTGGTCAGTCAAACACCAGGTATAAGAGTGAGGAAGAGAGTGTGAGTAGTGGTGTTTAAGGGCCTATCGACAACTAGGTCATTAGGACCCGAGTGAGGAAGAGGATGATATTGAAGCAATATTTTACTTGCTTCATGTTGATGTGAATTTTGAAGCAGGATTACATAGTGTTGTCGGTCAAACGTTGGTTTGAAGTAACAACTTTATGTCATCTAATAATGTCTCGAAGTTCCTTGGATCAGCCCTTTTGCCACCAATAGAGGCTATGAGATTTCTCTCTCTCTCTCTCTGGGTATGTGTGAGTGGTTTTGAAAGGATGACACAAATTCTGACTATAATGTCATTTTAATAAAGCATCAATCTTTCACTCTTTTCACTTGCCTACCATTATACATGTATTATTTAATTCACCAATCAAGTAACACCATTCACATAATTATATTCATAAATAAGCTTTACATCATCTTTTTGTGTCCAGCGGTTTTCACGTACTTCAATGCTCCAACAATTTAATTATTAATTATCATCACCGCCTCTGCCGCCGCCACCGCCACCGCCACTGCCACCACCACCACCATCATCATTGTTAAATGCTTAACTTCTTTTTTTAAAATTATTAATTGTTTTTGAATATCCATGTTTTTTGTATCAAAATGCCCCCATTTGATACAATTTGATATTTTATTATTCCATACTAAAAGTTTGTTTTGCCTGAATGAAAATGTTCAATTTTAGTTAAATCTTAGTTTGATCAGTCGCCAACTCTCACATCTCATACAATTTTTCTTTGACAATAATTTTGTACAATGCAAATTGACATGAAATTACATAACCAGCAATATTTTTAAACATGGTCAACATTACTCAACATACAAAGTCATAATTATATACCTATTTTTTTTAAAATTAACTCTTATACTAGTTACAAAACTTTCTTTCTTCTTCTGATTTTATATAAAGGATATTTCCAAAAGTCTTTTTTTTATTGTTCACTTTCACTATCGCTCTTAGTTTATATTCTGTTTTCACAATGTTTTAGCTAACCTATTTTTCAAATTTTTTAAAAATCATATTTCTAATCAAGTACATATGTGTTTGGCATTTCTGAGTAAATTGCAGTCCAAATTAATCTCTTCTTTTAACGTTTATTCCTACTTCGCTTTTCCCTAGATACTGAACTTTAAACATATCTGCCAAACACCATAGTGTCTATTTTTATAAAACTGTGTCCCTGGTCTGAAATAATTTGGATTTTTCTGTCTTTTCACCCTTGATTTCCAGTATTTTCTGAATCATGTTCTGGTTTGTTGCTTTCTGGTCCAAATAAGTCATTGTTGTTCTCCATAGATAAGTCTAGCCAATTTGCTGCATTCCCTTTGAAACATTTTCTAACTATGACCATTTTATGCTCCTCTGGTATACATTTGACCATGAAGTACTCCTGTAATCCCTCAATGAAAGCTTTAGGATCATCAGAATCTTTGTTCTCAAAAACTGGAGGTACAGACTATTAGCTAGGTTTATCTCTTCCGGGCTTGCAGGCCATGATCTAGAAGGCATTGAAGATACCATGTTTCGCCTTGGCATCTTCAGAGTAAGATTATCCGTTGTATGATCATACACAATACTGATAATATACACAAGAGGAAGTTACCCAATTTATCTGCATAAAGGGTAGTTGGGTGTGGGAAAATTTTCATGAAAACCTTAGGTTATATACTGGGAAGATGCTGAATTTAAATACCAGGTATGATATTCATACATTTCATTTTTGAGTTAAGCTGTTCACATGCATGAATGCACGATTCTTTTATGTCAGAGTCTTGATCTCTTAACAAAATATGCTTCTACAGTTTTATAGCAATTAATTTGCCTTCACTTTCATGAGAAATAGTGTACTGCTGCTATATAGATCTCTATTCATGAGAACTATTAAATTACCGAAAGAGTTAAAAATTTCCGAACCAGCTGCATGGTGGTTTTACCTGTCCACGTCCTTGGCACTCGTCATCTATCATAGAAAGGCACAGATGAAACCATATAACATTTTTAAAACTACTTCTAAAGGCTTTACTTGCCAACTTTATAAAAGGAGATGCTGAAACTGGCCACCATTGCTGTCCATACATTTTTGGCACTTCTTGAGGGAACTATCCATCACTCGCTGTAGTTCACATTGAGAAATGCTGGCAATTTCCTGGCGGGTATTTTGTTTTAATTCTTCCAGATTGTGTGGGTTTGTCTTATACACTTTATGTTTTAAGTTACGGCAGAGATAGAAATTGCAGGAGGTTAGGTTGGGGACCAAGGAGACCACAAATCTCTACTAATAATTCTGTCCTGAATCACACTTTCGATTGTTCTCATCAAAAGATTGGCCGTAAGAGCTGTTGCAGAGTCTTGTTGAAAAAAGGCAAAATCATGCTCCCTGTCTCTCAATTCTCTAAAAAAAAGTGGGGGGGGGGGGATTTTTTTCACATATGTACAGGCATCAACTGTTAACTAAAAAAAATTGGCTCTATAACTCTTTCTCTGTTAATGGTGCAACAGACACCAATTTTTTCATCATGAAGGGATACTTCATGAACAATATTAGGTTTCTCAGAGCTCCAATAATGATCTCTTTTTATAAAGTTTGTAAGTAAAGCCTTTAAAAATGTATGGTTTCATCCGCACCTTTCTATGATAACAGCAGAAGGTAATGAGCCCCGAGGACATGTACAGGCAAAACACCATGCAGCCAATGCAGAATATTTTTACTTTCTCTGTTAAGTTTATATAAAGACACTAGCAATTGAGAAGATCATATTAGGGTCACTAGTGTAAGGATTTTGCCTCTTTTGTTTTTTGTATATAAAACCATCAGATTTAAGAAATATTCTCGGGTGGATTTGAACCAGTGATATTAGACATTGAAAGCCACTGCTGAAGAACTGGCTGATTGACTCTTAGATAGTTAAATTTGCTAAGTTATAACAGGGTCGTAATATTAAGTTCTTAAACTGCTACAGCTTACAGAAGTGTTAAAAGATGTAAATCAAAAAATGAAGAAATGTGGCATAACTGCTATAGATGTACGCAACTATGTATATATCCATGAAAGTTGGGAAAAAGCTAGCAAACGATTTGAGAAGCTTCAAAATGGGTGAGTTTAGTTTAAAAAAATATTTTTAATCCTGTATCTGCACATTTCATTGTATGCTGACTAGAAGTATAATAGTTTTCAATAGGTAATCTAGAGTTGATATTATCAATGAAGTACTATTCTATTTGTTAGATTTTATAACTAAAAACTATGCATTAAAGAATATTATAACCTTTCACTAGTAAACTACAGCTATTTTACTGTTACCAAATATAATACATATGTGCACCAGTAAATATTTCTGTCTACACCTTAATTGTTTCGTATTTGTTGTTACTATCTCTCCATTTTTGTTACATGTTTTCAAATGCACACTATGACTATTATTATTGTTATTTTTTTTTTTTTTAATTTATTTATTATTTGAAGTCGCTTTAACATAAAAGTCATATCGCGACTAAACATTGAGGAAAAAAAGGAGGAAACATATCATGAAGTTTACAATGAGTTTAAATATTAACTTTGCATGCTTTGATGAACTTGATGATTTTCTTATGATACTGCTGATCACCCAAAGCTAGCTGAAGGTTCTCAGGAACTCCATACTGAAGTCGCTGGTGAGTGTATCTTGGGCAAACAGTGAGAAGATGTTGAACGGTAAGAGTAGAATCACACAGAGTACATTTAGGAGGAAGTTCACGGGACAGAATGTAGGAGTGAGTAAGCGCAGTGTGGCCAATGCATAATCGGGTTATTAGTACCTGGTCTCGCCGGGTTAATTATTGTTATTGTTGTTGTTACTATTACTACTATTACTATTATTAATATTATGATGATGATGATCGTCATCATCATCATCATCATCATCATCATTATTGTTGTTGTTATTTCAGAATTAAAGCTGCACAACGAATGCTGAAAGAGAAAGATAGGAATAGAATGCCTCTCCTCAGGAACACATTTAAAGCAATTTCAGAAATGTTCAGCTCTGTGTTTTCTAGATTTGCTCCTGAAGGGAGTGCAAATATTATATTCAAGGAAAAAGAAGTCACATCTGAGGAGCAAGACCATGTAGGTTTATTTTCCTTTAAGCCTATTTGAATGTTACTGAGCTTCGTCTCTCTTCCTCTCTGTCGCCTTACTGCATTAAATTCAGAGTTAGTATATTAAATTTAGACTTAAAATAAAAGTAATGTGCTTAGAGCAGGTTGCAAATTAACAGGGGGGGGGGCAATAAACACATTTTATTTAATATAATTTGCAATGGTTTGAATGTCCTCATTAGAAAATTTTTAAGATGAATATAACAGTTTCAGTTCATTTTTAAAAGACAATATATCAAACTAGAAACATATGGTTCTCTTGGTTCACATATAACATTTGTTGGAAAACTTTTATCGTAACTTGCAAAATGCTTAGAACCCAGTTAGGCCAGAAATTTCAACTGTTTCTGTGATTCAAATCTAATTAAGATTTAGCTTTAGTTGTTAATGTGTCCAGGACTTCACAGGAAGTCCTTAAGTATGAAGAATGGGTTTCATCTGCATGACAATCTCCCTTTCTAGGCTTTTCTTTGTCTTCTTCATTAGCAAAGATCATAGTTTCTAATCATATTTCTTCAAAGCCTGTTTCTAATTATTGATCTCTTATGTTTATCCTAAGCTGTGATTAAATTCACTAAATTTGTAAAACCCATCATACTTCAGGGCACTTTCTCAATTGTAAACAACAAGCATGGCCAGCAATAAAGTTTATTTAATTCGCATGAACCAGTCACCCACACATATCATAATTGTTTATATTAAAATATCTTTTCTAAGGATTTTTATTTTTTTCCTTCTGCTCACACTGCAAGTATGGAAGAGCTTCAGTAGGCCTTCCCTGTTTTACAATCAGTAACTTATCCTTCTATTTCAACTGCGAGTATGGTAATTTTACTAATTGCTTTATTACATATTGTTCATCCATTTCAAATAATTAGTACTAGTAACTGTCTTGGTACACTGCACACTATGAAATAAATAATACTACTACAGCTGTTGAGGACGGTAACAATCGTACAATATTAAAAATGAGCATTCTTGCTAAACTCCAAGCTAGTTGTGTCCATACAGCAAATTTTAAGACGCCCATGTGGGTATAGCGATATGTGATTCCGAAGCCTTGCCATGCATATTCATGCATTTACCTGCCCCACCCCTCCTTGCCCATATTGTAGTGAAGGCTGCGGCAGCAAGCACCAAAAGCCCTGTTCTCCCCTCTGTTCAGTGATAGAGAACGAGACATATTCCATCCTATGCGCTAATTCTTCATGAGGGAAACTGGCTGCTATTGCAATTATTAATGTTACTTACTAATTTCTAGTTTACTTTAGGTATGAGCTTCGCTGATGCTTTGATAGCTCACGATATACACCATTGGGTTTTTCATATGCAAATGCAAAATGTTCCAGACACAATCTAATGGGATCTTGGCATTGCCACAAGCTCATATATGTTAACTTGTCCATCATTTAATGCAGCATAGTAAAATAATGTGATATTTGCTTGATTCATCTAAGTGTGCAAAGAGAATGGAATCTCAAAGCTTCAAAATATTTGACTGTTGCACGTTCTAATATTCCCTTTGTACCTACAAGGAAATAAGCAATAAGATAATTTGTACGAATGTTTATCTTAACTAACATGGAGATATGGGAATAAGAGTTTGTAAGAATGATCAGTTCTGGCGTAGAGAAAGTCATGTGAGTGCAACACATCAGATTTTTTAGTTATGCTGTCCACAAACTGACACACACACACACACACACAGACCTTTTTCCAAAAATGGTTTTTTTGGATTCAGGGGGTCTCAAAACATATATTTCCGGTGAAATCAAATTTTTGGGTGGAATACAGTACTTCCTTCTACTTACCAGTAGAGAAAGTAAAAATAAGGAATTGGGTTCCCTCTTTGGAAGATTAATTGCCATCATTTTCTATGGTGAAAAACCTTCCACAGCAGAATCCAGCTCCTATTTTTATTTTAATTGGCATTAAACCATTTAATACAAAGTACTTAAATACTGCACAATATTCAATTTTACCCACTTGGAGAAGAAACCTCAACTTCTTTATTTTGTAGTACTATATTACAACCTTTGCCACTTCACTAATGCAGGAGTCGGCAAACTGGTCATTGCAATTGCAAAAATTATGATGTCAGGGAATGCAACCCAGCATGCGCATGATCTACGGTTCAAAGGAAGTGGTTGAAAGCCTCAGTGACGGTGTAAAGGAACTTCTCTAACACACATTTGATTTTATACATGCTTAATATATATATGCATAGACTGAGTGTGCTTTAATATTTATTTTTCATTAATACATTCTTTACTTCATTGGGAGCCTTATGGTTTCGCATACATCTAACGTTAATTCATAAGTACCTACATACAACAGAGCACATAGGTTTTCACCTGTCAATTGCTTTTAGATTTTGCAATCTTCAGTTTAGAACAAAATTGCTCATACATAGCACTAATATGTGCAGCAAATGAATGGTGAGATGCAAACATTGTCATTCAAGTTCTGTGTATAAAAGTAAACCAACTTGTTTTGTAATTGTGATATCAAAATGTGTTTGTAAATTTGCAACCTCAATTTGTAACTGTGGTTTTACACAGTAACCTTTAAGGTTTCATAAACTTAGTGTAGGTACATTGTAATCCATTTCTTTGTTAGACCACAAAGCTTAATTGAATATTGAAACTTTAACGTTACATTTACAGACAAAGATCGGTTTTATAATGTTATTTTAAAATACCCTATGATTTCATACTTGTGACTTGGTTGTAGTCTTTGTGACAATATTCGTAATGTTTAATCCTTGAATTGTAAACACCAATAGAAACTTTCAAACACAACAGACATTTCCCATTTTCAACCGTAGCATAACAAAAATATTTTTCTTCCCGCTCCTCTTGGAATAGGAAGGTTCCTTTGCATTTTCATGCTTTTGAAAGAGCTGTCTATCAATGTGGTGTCCCCCACTGCTTATTTTTGTTTGAATGCCTACTGAGTGAAAGAGGGAGGATAGAAACAGCGCAACATATTGTTTGCCCCTGATGGTGGTATTACATCATACAATCAGCCAGTATAGATTTGCCGACCCCTGCACTAATGTGGTCTAGTTTAGTTTTCACTGTCATTTTACTTAGTTCTCATTGTCACTTCATTAATGTGATCTTGTTCAATTTTCCCTGTTACTTTACTTTTCTTCACAATGTGCCAGCATAATGAAATGTACGTGAAGCAGCTTCTTCACTCTACTTCACTCACTGGAAGCCGAACACAAGAACTCTCTAATCTCCTGCAGTACCAGTGCAGTCACAACAGTCATCACTATCTCACTCACAACACTTAATGTCACATCATAAATGCACTCATTTGCTTACTGAGTTGCAAGAACTCTCACTTATAAAGCTGCTGGAATTTTCCAGAGACTTCTAGAATGTTTGTAAGGCAGAGAGTAGAGCATTCCAGAACAATCTCAGTATCTTAAGATAATGCTCCTGGTATTTACTTAAGTGAGAACAATATCCCACTAGGTTATCTCTGTTTTCAGTCAGCACTTTTTACTGATAACTGAGGCTCCTAGCTGCATCACAAAATGCACCTACCAAATAAAGGCATAAGTATAAAATTAAATATTTTGTCATCTTAAGGACTGTATTTTGAGAAATACCCCAGCTATTTCATATTGCCCATTTCATATTGCCTGACACAGAGTTCTCATCTCTGTGTCAGGCTGAGAACTTTCTGAATCATCTCCACAAAATTTGGAATGTCGTAAGTACATTTTTCCATTACTATGTTTTGGAGCTATTAAATTTAAAACATTTTTAATTTTACAGGAACCTGACTTGTCCGAAAGGTTTGCTGCTGAAATAACTGCAACCTTTGACAGCTATGAACAAGAACCACGGGCAATGGAATTATTGGCAGAAAATGAAAAGACCATTCTTGGTCTGGTGCTTATCATTGCTTTACAGATGGTGTTCAGAGCGCCATTTTGTATATTTGATGATGTTGAACTAGTATGTATGCACCCTTACTTTTCATTTACATATATTTCTCAGTCTATGAATAGTTCTACTTTGTATCCTGTACATTTGTAATGGTTAGAGTTCAGATGTTTCCTAAGTAACTGATTTATTTATTTATTTCTTCATAAAATGAAGAAAAAACAAAGAATGCCATTTTATGTCTTCAGAATAATGTAGTACCTATATATGCTGTTTTGAAGGTTAATGCCTTTTTAGAAATTATATTTAAAATTGGGGACCAGAGGAGAGAAGACGCTAATGCAGCTGGTCAATTTACAGTCGATGATGGAAGCAAAAGCTTTGGGAACATTTCCTGTTAATTTACAGAGTAAGTGAAGCAAAAGTATTCCAAAACTCGACTTAACAACAAAATTTGATATTTAAATTCAACACTTTCAAAGACGCAACATGAAGAGTTTCAAGAAATTACCCCAACCCCCAACTACTCTTTGCATGGAAAATTTGTTATTATTTTAAAAAAATGCCCGTAACAATTTTTATTAAAATTCCACATGTTTAAGGCATACATATTAAATTTTCTGTGAAGAACCTGTGAGGTCCTCTTCATTTTGAATGAGTTTTGTGTAATTTTGTTTAACAGGTAAATCATGAGATATACAAAAACTTACTGTTCAAAAAATGTAAATCTTGTTAAAACACAACATTTATGTCAAATATATATTCCTATAATGCCATGATGAAGCAAATCTATTACTATGCCTTGGCAAGAGTTCATATTTGATGTTATATTGCTGATGATTAGAAGAGATTATTACAGATAGTATACATGCTGGTTTAATAGTGTTCTCATTACTTTTATGGAAGGGGGAAAGGCTGGTTGTATTAACCACAACTCAACCACATTCAGCACTGTTTGCTTTTGTTTGCACAAACCATTACTGCTCTTTCTAAATGGAGGGCACTTTGATTGCTTTCTCTTCTGCAAACCATGAGAGCTCCTTGGTAAGGGCATTATGGTTTCAAGCGAAGCTCACCAGTCAACTATTTCTATTAGCACATGGGAAATCATGAATAAAAATGAACTATATGTATGTGCTCCATTTCCAAGATATCTGTTATGGATTTATGTTTTACAGTCTTGATCATACACATTTTGAAGCACTAAATCAGCATTCTTTTATTTCTAGCAATAACATGCAAAAAGTATGTCATTTAAAAGTTATCAAATTGTGATGCAAAAATTCATGCATGATGTTGAACTCACAGCAAAGGTTTGGCGAGATGTTTGTTTGCAAAGAGTATTCAAAATATCAAGTCCAGCAAACATATAGCAAGCTTATTTGTGTACGTTTAACTCATGTCCTGAATGGTGCAATGTATCTACAACTAAATACATATTGAAATAATTTCAGAAAACATTTATAACATTTAACATGAAGTAGAAAAAGAACCCGTTTGTACGAATAATTTGCAAAAAGATGTGAAAGTACATTATATTGGGATTGAAAAAGAAGTCTGGAATTTATGAATATTTAAACTTAGTTAAAAACAGGCAAGTTCACTGAGCCCCATACACATTGTCAAAAGAAATAAACTATATTTTCTTAATCTTATAGATGCTGCAGCCGGAATATAGGCCTCTTTTCTATGATCTGATTATTGAAATGGCTAAGACTCGTCAAGTCCTTATAGTGACTCAAAGTCGTAAACTAGTCCAGCATGCTGATAAGTGCTATGTGATTAGGAATGTTAAAGGGGTAAGTAACTGCGTTACTAATTTATGTAAACTTCCACTTGCTCTTTCCTTAAGCTTCTCTCTCTCTCATTCACTTTGTCATATTCCCCTTCCTCACTTTCAGCACTGTTTCTTCCTTGTTGTGTCATATTTACATGCAATACACAGTGTTGAACTGGTTAATTTTGTTTTTAATACCAAATCTGGTCTATCGTTTTAGTGATCTAGAAAGCAATGGTACAAACCTAATTTTTGGATAAAGAATACTCTTCTCCAAGATGTAACAACCTCTTTAATCCTTCCTCTCTAGCTTCCTCTATGATTTCACCATATGTACTCTGTTTTAGTTATTTCAACAAATGATTTCTCACACATGTAAACTGTATTTGGCTTTATGGTCATTACTTAAAAAAAAAAAAAAAAAAGTCCCCACTCTGATTTAAATGGACTTTCAGCATTCTTTGGAGCAATTGGCTCCATTATTAGCTAGTTGTACTGAGCATAACTGTTTCACTGATAAGCAAGACGTCTATCAACATAAGCTTTCTCGATTGTTCGCTTCTTCACAGCATGCAAATTGAACCGAGCTTAACCGAGTCATCACGATGCACTGTGCAAGGGACCTCTGCACCTTGGATTGCAGGGCTTTGAGAGGCTCTGCTGTAAATACAAACATAGCACCTATAACTACCATTTAACTTTTACTCTAATACCATAAAGAGGAAATATATTTTGTATGCCTGTATGTGTGCACATGCATGTGTGTATATCTCAAAAACCATTCAACAAAATTTGGCAATTCTTTCACCATTAAAAAGCCCTATTCCTTCTGATGGACATGAACTGTAAAATATCTTCTAATTTCAATTCAATTTAACAAAAAACTAAAAAGAATTTACAAAACCTTCACTATGTAGTGTTATTTTGGCGTAATGGTGGTTTAAAAGCCATTGTTGTTGAGTTGTTTCTTGCGAGGAGGCTTCAGTCTCAGGGTCTGCAATAAGGATATATATTTGGGGTTTTGGGAATTGGAGAGGTCACAAGTTTAAATGATCACACAAAAGAATAATATAAGTACATTTTGAATCGGAAACACAAGTTATGAAGAACTCTGCAAGTCACCCTCACATACACACGCCCATCACCACGTTCTTCTCCAACACTTCCTAACAGACTGACCAATGGACTGACTTCGTCTTCCCCCCCCAACCTGACTCTCATGTTTTCTCATTCGTCCTTTCCTAAAACATTGTGATTTCATTGGCTATTGGTTTAAATTTTGATTATAAATATCATCTGTTGGGTTGGCGTACCCACGCTGAATGGTGTCATTTCTAACAATCCAAATGTATAATTTTTGTAAATCTTGCAGAATCCTTCACACAACAATGCCATCACTTATTAACATTAAATTTATTTTAAATTGAAATAACACTACACTATAAAAATTTGTTTTTTCACTAATATTCATATTTTATATTAAAATTTAGCTTGGCTTTTGCCATGATCCATTGTATAAGAGTACTGATGATCATGTAGTTGAACAACCTTAAACCTTAAAAAACAAGAAAAAAGTGACCTACCTGTTTAAAGGACAGTAAACTTAAAAAAAAAAATAAAAAGCCTAATACTGTGTAGCACGTTGACACTATGTTTAAGAGTATCTATTATATTTCCTGGACAAAATACTCAGGCATATCCCCTGAATCTTCCTGAAAATTATTGAGTATTTTCTTGGCTTACTCTGTATAATTGTGCCACTTTTATGTTTACAGGTGAGCCAGGTAAGTATTGTTTCCAATGCTGGTGCTCTGCAGCATATTCCTTAAATCTGCTTTTCTTCAAAGTATGCTGAGGTGACCAAAGGGAACCATTTCCAGTTGCAAAGAGTGAACAAAGAATAATGTGCTTACTGTATCTATTACATGAACTTTTATGTAAGAATGGGTTAAATATGAAACTGTAAAAGTGACATATAAAGGCACCATTTTCTCAAAATAGATGTAATTTGAAGTTTCTCTTTGCAAAGCAAGGAATTAAAATACTGCATCTGTATTGTGATTAGATGTTAAAGAAATTATTCAGAAAAGGAGCTTTAAAAGTATATATTTATTTTAAATTGAATTAATATTCCAAAAAAGAAAACATCAGAATACTTTATGCTCTTCCAGCTGTTTTTTATTATGTAAACCATTTGTATTACAAAGGAAACATTTTTTTAAAATACAAAAAGTTAAATTAGAACACTTTCTTACTAGCTAAATATTCTGTCGTTTAACTTATGAACATTCCAATTTAGTGAACATTTAAAACTGTTAATAATTAGGTACATATGTGTTGTATTTTAAAACAAATAATATAGACATACAATTTTCATCAAATAAAATTATTTTTTTAATTTTAAACCTAGTCCTTGTTTACAGTATATTTGTTACATCTGTATGATGTAAGATAGGTGCATAGTTTAATACTCTCTTACCGCTTACCTATGGTAGGCAACATATTTTATTTATTTATTTATTAAATATCCAAAAATAAGAGCTATATTTTACAAATGTATGTTAGGGCTCTAGTTAAAATACAAGCATCTACATAGAGATACTTGACATTTCAAAATTAAAAAAAAATAACTAAATAGGTGAATATAAGTGAAACTGCATATTAAACGTATTACGAACTACACAGAGTGAGTGAGCAAATGAGTAATGGTGTCTGTTGACAACTAGGTCATTAGGGCCTGAAGTCCAAAATAAAAATAAGCAAACAAATAAAAACTCACCCCTAAACAGTTAAAAAATGAAAGTTAAAATAACTAAAAATGGAAGTTAAAAGGACTAAAATGACAGTTAAAAATTAAAGCCGGTAAAAACTTATCTTACTAAAAAGGTAATCTGGTAACACTGTTAAAAAGGTAAAAACACCAGAAGTAAAACATCCTAAAATTCTAAATCCACCAAGATAAAATACCCCTTACACTTGCTTACTAAAATCAGTTTTGGCAACAAACTGCAGCATGAGCGTCGACAGACTTTTTTTCAGGGAGGGGCCGCATGTTGGAAGTTTGCAATTAATTCATTATCCTGTAGCTAAAAATTGAGTTGTAGTATTTGTTACGGATAAGCATGTTAATTTATGCTATATAAAAAGTGTACTTTACCTCAAAATTAAAGCAGTAGTCTAACAGTAATTCATTGAACAATACATTTATTATTTTCCAAGGGGTGGCCGCGGCCCCCCCCTTGCCCCCCCTTCGCGACGCCCATGAACCGCAGTACTGTAGCTACAGCTACTGGGTTGTTGCCTAAAACAGTGCAGTGTAAGACCCAGGCCACAAGTGCAACGCGGACACGAACTACGTAGATATACATTTCAAAATTCAGAAATAAACAAATACAATAAATGAAGCTACACACTAAACATACAACTGATAAAACTAAGAAATTAATCATAAATACTGACAATATTATTTACAACTGTAAATTCCATAAAACAGCATTAAAATTTCAATTATTGGATAACTTAAAACTTGATTGATTAATTTTAATTAAATGGGCATTTAGGATATTTATATCCATGAGACAGGCAAGTCTAAAACAAGGTACTCACCAGTTTGTTCATAATAAACAGCTATACCTGTTTGAAGAAGGACTATGAAACTCTTTAAAATAATATTAAAATTTTCCATGTTCTGTAATGAATTGTGTTAATATAAAAGAAGGTTCATACTGTTTCACTAATATCATGAACTGCAGGAAATACATCTTATAATTGTTGTCTATTGACACTATTTGTCCAAATCAAAGATATTTAACATTTTGACTCTTGGTAGGTACCTTTTTTAAGCAACAAATTGGGCATCTAATATTTTAAAATTCCATTTCAGACTGCACAGCTATTTTAGCTATTTAGTACTCTCACTTCCTTTATTTCCTAAGTGTCCACAAGCCCATAATTGTATTTTGCTAAAAAGTTTAGTGTCAAAATTTCACAAAAAATATGGGTTTTGAAGTCCTATTCATGGCCATTAGCTTCGCATTTGGAATAGCTAGTAGTTAAATTTTTGCCCTAGCATATAAAACTTGTTCTTAACAGTACAGATAATTTTCCTTGTTTATAGGATTTGGACTGATAACAAAAGGCAATATCAACAGGATTCATAGGATAATTAACTTACAATGTTTCTTTTTTCACAATTTAGATGCCCAAATAATAAGATATATGGGAAAAAAGCATTTGACAATTTTATAGTGTAACCTGCAACAGTAGCAATATGGCATATACTCTGGATATTTAATTGTTTTAATACATTGAGAATGGATTTTACAAAAATGTTCAATTTTACTTCCAATACTTTAATATTTATTGCTTCAGTCCTTAGGTACAATAGACATGGTCAACTGTTCCAAGAAGAGTTGAGTCATCTTATGTGCACCAGATATAATTTTCTGCTTCAAATACAGCTCAAATGTTTCCTTATATGACACAGAAATGATTTGATCTTAACACATTACATTTTCATGGTGAAAATAAAATTTAAATTTTTATAAATATATTCAAAGATAAAAATTGTCAGTTAACAATAAGTTTTTCTTTTGCATCTACACCCTTAGTATAGGGACGCTGACTACGTAACACCCTCCAATACTGCACCCCACCAATGACGCCTGTAGTGGGCTGAGGTGAGGGACGCAGCGGCTGGGCGATAAGGCTTGGCTCTTCATGGGCTGTAGTGCTGGGGCTTCTTACACCCTTAGAATGGCAGTTTGTCACAATAGCTCAGTGGTTAGAGCGTCCGCCCGGTAAGCGGAAGGTCTGTGGTTCAAATCCCAGTTGTGGCATTGAATTTTTAAGTTCCAGTTCTACCTCTCATACATTTTCTGTTTTTGATTTAGAGCATATATTTATATTTCTTCTGTGATCTTGTTGTCTAAATCCTGCCGATGTTAGTAATTCCATTTCTAATACCTTTATTTTCTTTCTTGAATTTCTAGTCAAGAGTCCAATGTTCAGATGCAGGATTTATTTTTGGGGGGTGGGGGCATATGATGAGATGCTACAGTTAGAACATCTGGAAATGTCATGGGATGCATATATATATATAATCAGATAATTATCTTGCAGAGTTATACAATTACATTTAAAGAAGAACTGATGAGGGTTTTTGCACATTTTATTCAGTACTTCTTCAGTTTTCATTTCCACATTTTTATGTATATACATTACTGTTAGCCAATTCAATCTGTGTGCTGCCATGACGCTAACTCAAATAGGTCTTCAGATACCGTAATGTTGAGAACGAACATTCTGGTGTTGCTATAGTTATCAGTAGAGTGCAGAAAACCTTCAGCGCCTTGTGTACCAAGGGGAAAATAATTTCATTACACCCATAACACTCGACAAAAGAATGCACAGCATATTCAGTTCTGTAAAACCAACATAGTTAAAAATAATGTAAAGAACCTGGGCATTAGACTACTTAACGTATTACCTCATAATATCAAAGTAATTACTAAAATCCATAATTTCAAAAGTACTTAAAATCGTTCCTACTACTGCATACATTTTATTCCATAGATAAGTATGTATTATATTGTACAAATACTATTATTTAATCAGTCTGTGTTATAGTGTATTCACATATATAATGTGAATTAATGTGAATACTTTTTTCTTTACTTACATCCTTAACAGTTTCTAAATTTTTGAGAGGGGGATACAACCCACCCATCCTACCACCCCCCCTTGGATCTGTTCCTGTTCTGATCTATAACTCAATGTTGGGATGACCATGGTTTTATAAAATTTTAGTGTTCTAATTGTACCAGCTAGCTGTATGAATGTGAAGTTTCTTTTGTTAACCTATTCATCTCTCATATTATGTTAGTAGTAGCCTAAATAATTGAGGACAGCCGCGCTGTAGCTGAGTGGTTAGACCATGCCCTTCTCACCAAAGTGGCCCCGGTTCAATCCCAGGTGACCGCATGTGGGATTTGTGGTGGACAAAGCGGCACTGGGGCGGGTTTCCTCCGAGTTCCCCCGCCATCTCGTTCCATTGGTGCTCTATCTTTATTCCATGTATCATCAGTGTCACCACTTGCGGTGTCGTATGTAGTAAAAATGGGCATTAAACACTACAAAAAAAATTGATGCTTGAAATTTGTTCTAAAATGGCATCTGAAATAACAATTTTTTCTCTTAGGGCATCCTTGTTCTAGTCCTCTTAATATTTTTTATGATTCACAATTGATTCCTGAGTTTTTATTAATTTTTATAGTAGGTACTAGCCATGCATATACTTTGACCATGTTAATGTTTTCAGATTTTTCTATCTGCCATGATATTCCATAGTTAAACTCTGCAGGCTTTTTCAGATTGACTAATATCATAAATGTTGATGCATTAAACATTTTATGTCTTGCAATTATTTGAGATAAAGAGAAGATATAATCCATATCTATTCCTTCCGAAGCTATTTTGTTCTAATAGCAGGCTTTCCGTTTCACTGCACCAGTTACCCCATGAGGACCCTGGACAATCCCCAATAAAGATGGAGCTTCGACTAAATAATATTTTGAAGGTATATAGTGGTAAAGTTGTTGATTTCTTTGACGATATATGGTCAGGAAGCAATGGTTCAAATCTCAAGTTTAATAATTATTTACTGTTAAATAAGTAGTTTATTTTTCTGATCTAAAGAAAATTGGGCTTTAACCTTATTATATTTCAGGCTTTTGTTTTCATACTCTAAACTGTCCCTTAAAAATTTTTTTTCGTTTACTTAAATAAAGCAACCAGCAGTGTTGTTGAATAACATTTAGTTTTTTTCATTTTATAAAAAAAATTCAATTAATTTATCCATAGATAAACTAGCAAGTGATTTTTATTCTTAAAAGTTTACTACTATTTTAATTTGGTAAGACCTTAATAAAAATAATACACCTGTTTTAATGCCTTTGCTCTTATTGTAGATAGGTGTATACCATAATTTTTAGACAAACGCAAAGCTAAATAAAGCAATTACCATTTCATTATTTTATACTGTTGCTCTTCATGTTTGTAAAGCCATGTATTATGTGTGCATAATTGTTTATGTATGGTTAAATCTAAATTCGTATGATGTCTATATAAATAAGTTTAAAAACTCCTGAATTCACTTTTAGCAACTGCAATTAGGGGCCTTTTGCACCAGGGCCTCTCAGAACCCCCCTGCGTCATTGCCCTGGATATTTTGAGAAATCATTTCACAAATGTATTCACCATCTGAAAAGCTGCCTAGTGAAAGAATGCTAAGAGAACAGGGTGCGGTAAATATAAAGGAAAGTTAATTTAAAGAATGGAAAATGGATTACAGAAGACACATACATACACTAACCAACGCATTGTAACCTAACACTGGCTAAATTTTGATACCACAGGACCTCTTTATAAACAATAAAGCCAGAAAGTGTCTTATAGTCTATCACCTAAAGGATTTCAGAAAGAAAAAGTAGCAAACCTTTGCCTAAAATGGGAATATGTGCACTAAATTTCAAGTCTTACTAACTCTTATTACAGTGTTTCAGTGAATGCCACACACTAAAACTGGTAATTTGAACACAACAAATATGACATGAATAAACAATGGCCACATTTATCTGCAAGATTAGTTACTCAAATGAGAATCAATGCTCTTCAAATGGACAAAGGTGGCAACATTAAAAGTGTTTTAGCAGAACTAAAGCTTGAACTTCAGTAATTTAAGGAGAAAGCATCAGTCATTTCCTCTAGGAACAGGATAAATAAAACTATGCATTTTTCTTAAAGAGCATCCACAAATGCAGAATCAGAGGCAGGGATTTCAGTGCTTGTCCATTAGCAACACCATGTTTTGTTTTTGTTTATAAAACACATTTCGATCAAGGTTAGGTTAGGTACGGTCCACGTTAGCTCCCTCTCTCTCTGCAAGCAGTTCTAAAATTGCAGTTCCGTTTGTGTTTCAAAACCACAGACTTGACCGCGTAATAGTGGCACTCGAGTGACTGCATTGATTTCCATTCACACTAACCTAACCTAATAAACACAAAGACGACTACAAATTTTAAAGATACTACACAACAATAAGAGAGTATTGGGTCTACGCGTTCTTCGCAATTGTGTGATTTTTACAGATCACAAAATCATTGGTTTGCCCATCTGTCAAAACACTATCCGAGTTTTTGCTCGAAACTGTCAATGGATTAATAGCATAGTCTAACATTCAGACTTTAGGAACAAAATCATTGTTATTTGCGTAATACATTCACTTTTTCATAACTTTCTTATGTGCTGTCGCATTTATTTCGTGTGTTTGATGGGCGCATCGCGGCACAATCGAAACGGCAAATAATCAACTCTCAGCTGTTTAGCTACTACAGCGACAGGTGTCTCTGGAACTGGAACTCAGTCAGTGTGCCTCTAGCATGATGGAGAGAATGTTGAAGCGGGTCGGTCTGCAAAAGAAAGTGCCTGAAACCGAAAAACAATCATCGGAGAGTGATGAAGCGGCGTGTAGTAAAGAAGGTGATACAGCGGAAGCTGAGAGGTCTAGGAGCCCTGAAAGTAGTGAAGTACAGTGGTGTGATTTACTTAGCTTTAGGACCGTGTGTGCGGTAGGTACAACTGACAGCGGCGACAGCAATAGTACGAATCCTATCGAAAATCAGCTGGCAAATGAGGAGGCAAAACGAGGGGGGTCCGGTGCCCCCAATAGACGATCTCGAGTGTTTAATTTCCATTATTTGGATCTGCATATAATGGAATTCAAACCACGTGCCATTACTCGAAGATTGTGCGGCGGCAAGAAACATGACAACGAATTATATCGCAGTAACAGCTTCAAATTTGAGAGATTCGAAAGGATTGACGATCCTTCTGTTCTTCAAAAACAGGTAGGAGCACAGCTTTTCTTTGGTGCGGGCGTTAATTACATGACAGTTCGCAGTTAGCTTTGCAGAGAGAAAGAACCAGATCAATTCCTATAATTAAGTGGTATGACAGTGAAAATCATTCACATCATTTTCTTCTTTATGTCTTTAACATCATTTTACCAGGCAGGTCTTATTGAACGGTGACTGGAACTAGAAATGCACAAATCAGTTCGAAGACCTAAAGTATAAAGATGTCATTAATTCTAAAGTAGACTCCATATCCGTAAAAACCTGACTAGGATTTGAACCAGGGTCCGCAGCTTGAGAAGAAAAAGCTTCTCATTACACCACCAAGACAACTAGTAAACTACTGCAATTCTTTATGCTAATTTAAGGGGTTGCCCAGTTTTACGGAAATCACTTTCGTCTCTTCGGCGTAAAATGAAACTGAAGTGAAAATAATCTCTTTTGTAAGTAATTATACTGGCAATACACTTATTTCAACATGCCTTATTTATACCTTAAATAACAGTCTGCCAGTTCATAACAGTAAGTATATTTGTCATAGAGTTGTTTTAGAAGTCAGTCAAGTTATATCACGAGTCCTAATACATCTTTCAATTAGAAACATACAAGCTGACATCTTTTGGAAACTCCGCCCAAAGTGGACATAAACATAATAATATTTTAACAAGTGCTTCAATAACGAAGCAAATTTTTGGCCATATTCGAAATTGTAGAGGTTGGGTTTTAATATTTGGAATTTAGTCAGATGTACCTATTGGAGTTCCTTCTGTTGGTCTCCTTCTGTGCCTTGATTGTTAATGGAACTACATAGATACTGTACCTGTATGAAGTATGCAATAGATTTAAGCATGTCGAATGTTTTTAGTTTCCTCCTTAAAAAATCTGATGGTTGCACTCACATGACTTTCTCTACTCTTGAACTAACCATTCTTACAAACCTTTATTCCTATACCTTCTTCGTGTTAGTTGAGATAAACATTTGCATAAATTATCTTATTGCCTATTTCCTTATAGGTACAAGGAGAGTATGGAAATACAGTAGACTTTGAGCGATAGTTAAATCTTTTAAAGCTTTGAGATTCCGTTCAACTGTTCACCTACCACCTAGGCGGCCCGGGTTCAATCCCGCATGTGGTATTCGTAGTGGACGAAGCGGCATCTGGGCGGCTTTTCTTCGGGTTCTCTGGTTTCCCCCGCCACTCCTTCCACCAATTGCTCCATCAACTTTCCATTCATCGATTTCGGCTGCAGTTCATATCGTCTCCCTCGCTCTCATACCTGGTGTTTGGCTGACCACTCGCTTCCAGGTCTTTGCTCAGTCCATAGATTCCTCTGCTCCCTGACAGGTTTCTGGCCCTAGGCACTGGCTTGTAAGTCCTAGGGGGTGTAACGAGAGGATAATCAGGTAAAGAAGAAGAGATTCCGTTCTCTTTGCACGGCTAAGATATATACATAAGATATAAAGAATAACGATCTTCCATTTGACGGAACTTTAAGCATTCAAAAACACATACAAACAATAAGGAATATCTCAAAAAAAAAAAAAAAAAATCACGTATAGTATAGTGTATTTTAGCAAGATCTACATTTTTGTACAGTAAGATTTGGTCTATCTCTTACGGTTTACTAGTTATGCAAAAGTCATCCAGAGTAAGTAGGACTACATGGGCTATAACCAGAAAATTCAAAATATACATTTCATTTCTCATAAAAATATCTTTTAAAGTTGGTCGCTATGTGATAGCTTTAAAATTCCATTCTCTATGCCTGGCAAAAGAGGAAAAATACTAAGAAAGGGAGAGGGAGATAGGGCGAGAGAGGGAGGGAAGAAAGGGTATTTGACAGAAATTATGTATTTTAAAGAGATCTACATTTTTCGTGTACTAGGATTTTGTCCGCCTCTTAGGTTCACTCATTTGTCATGAACATGTCTTAAAAATGTTGTATTTTAATTAAAATGGTCAGAGCCATTTTTGATAAAAACAATATTTTCGAAAAATGTTCCAGGTAAAGAATAATCTGGTATGCGGGGATTTTCTTGAAAATCTTCATGTCTTATTCTTGGGGGACCTTGAACTTAAATACTAAGAATGACATTTAACAAACATTCGTTTGCTCACAGACACGCCCACTACTCTCACACAAGAGCCTTTTCCTAAATATGCTTTTTAGATTCAGGGGATCTCAAAACAAGTATTTCTAGATATCGAATGCTTGGGTGGAGCAATTCTTCCGCTGCTTACCACACGTAGTAGAGAAAGTTAAAAAATCTAATTTTCAGACGCCAAAATATTTTAATTCTCCTCTGAAACTTGCAGCTTACGTTCTTTGAAATCACTTGTAACATTTTATTCCACACATTTCCATACGTAGCAAATATCTCAATTGGAGAAAACAGGTGATCACAGAATTTGAGCCTTTTGGAAACGACGGTCACATGTGTAGGCAATTCTTGATTTACCATTCTGCACCAACAGTACATTATCAGGAGAAATGTGTCTATACGAAGCCCTTTCTTCAGAGAAAAAAGATGCATTAGTTTATTTCTCGTATCTATACAATTCTTCGACACCTTGCTCACTGGGCACTCTCATAGATTGTCATTTGGCCAGTGCCGGATTTAGGTATTTCGCCGCCTCTAGGCAGTGCTAAAATTTTCCGCCCCCATTCTCCCCAACCCCAAACAATATAAGCAGCTATTTTACAGATCAGTTTAAATTAGTTTTAAATGAGACGACATTAAATGATCTCTCTGCCGAACAATTCGCCTAGGTTTACACATTCGACTTCCACAAGTTGTACAAGATCAAACCTAAGAAAAGATTTGCCAGCATTTTTTTGAAAATAAATTTTGCAGTAAAAAAAGGGTAACAAAAAGGTAAAGTGCCGACCCCTGAAAATTGCTGCCTAGGCTTAAATCCGGCACTGCATTTGACATCAAACATATCGTCAAGGTATTCATCAACAGTGTAATATCTTTAAGAAAATAAATTCTGGTAGATTTTTAGTTTGTTTTTGTTTCAGTGTGCCAATACTTAAACATTTACTACAGCCTGTTATCTATGTATGTAAGACTTTAGGGATGCACCGTTTTCTTTATTGTTTTGCCGGCACAACTGAACAAATGATGACCTCTCTTTTGTAATTATAAGATAAATATATACTATAACCACAAATCAAATATTTTATGGACTTCAAAAATCTAGATTAGTTGAAATTAAATATTCTATATAAAAATTTTATTTTTTATTTATGACTTATTTTTAGACGATGTTAATTGTTCAAAACTTTACCTACTTTATCCAGTATTGACAAGATTTCTCATAAATGTGGGTAAGTCAAAAAATATAATTATCTGCGACCATTTTCCCCTTTATTATTTAAAAACAAGTAGTCAGGAAGTATCGCAGTTTTGTGAAGCGGTACTATGGTACTGCAACATAACTCAAGTGGTTTTAGTATTGGATTTTTATGAAGGCTGTCTCATCTTGCCCCATTTTACAGGCGGTGACACGGAGAGAAATTGGGGCAACCGCTCTCGAGGGTGGCAAAACACGCAGTAAACAAAAGCAGAGCGAAGAGACATCTTTTTCTGTTGCCCACACACTCATACTAACTCAGAAGATCTTTAAAGAGCAAGCGGCAAACCAAAGAAAACATTGTTAAATACTTATGCGTATTGTTTTCTGTAAATCTGCTATTCTTACCGACAAAATATGGCATGATAGTAGAAAATAATAGATTAGTAGATTTTATTTTAGCCACAGACTTCTAATTTCTCTGCTGCCAAGTAGTTAGAAGGCAGTAAATGCATTGTATTTGACAAAACTTCGAGATTTCACCGAAAGTACACATTTTGAGATGCACTGAATCCAGATAAACATTTTAGAAAATATGTGCATGCATGCTCGTGCCCCTGTATGTAAGTGAGCAGAACAATTAAAAAACAAAAGAGTCTGTTAAAATACCAAGTTTTCTACTTATGCTAGGACATTTTAAGAATGCAGCACTTAAGATATTTAGAAAATTATCTACAATTCAAGAAATCTTTATGTGGAAACATTTTCGTTATTAATTTTTTCTGAGAATGTACTCTAATGACTTTGATTATACTGTGTTTAAGACATTGTTATGAAAAAAGCAGTATTGATTTTTTTTTGTAAATATCATGAGTTCTCTTAATGTGCATTGTGTAGGTATACAATCAGCAAACCAAAAGAGATATTATAAACAAGAACTTATAATTAAGAATGCGTTAGAACGTGCTGTGCTAAATGTTTTTCGTATTCGCGTTTAACGCCCTTTCTTACTATATACGGCACCAGAGGTGATGGACACTAGAGATAAATGAAATAATTGGAAAACGGCATTTGAAAAGGAAACGTTTTAGAGTATCTCCCCGACATTTACCTGTCGGTCTGGGTGGCTCATCTGGTTTGACGCTACTGATCCCAAGGTCCCGGACTCAAATCCGGTCCGGAACTATGGTTTTTAAGTGTGCTGATGTGATCCTGGCAATTGACAGCTCGTTAAAACAACAAAATAATTTAATTTAACCTATACTTACCAGTGGAGTGAGGAAAAAGCCCCAGAAATGGAGAGTAGTCCTGATGGGATTTGAATTTCGGACCTCCCGTTCACGAGTAGTCTAAGCCTTCTTATGCACCTCGACCGCCCTCGGTATGCTTTTCCTAATATCAATGGCTTCTGACATCTGCTGTTTTATGTTTCGTTGCACTAAGTAATGTGATCGTTATGTGATGGTTTTGAAATTTCGTTTCTCACTACTACGTTTTGGTATCCCCGCCATAATCAATACACGAACTTTAATAAACACTGTCACGGCCCTACAGGGATGTCCAACCTTGTCTCTTTGGAGACGCTTACGTAATGAGCGGCTATTCCTCACTCTACTCCTTCAGTAGGAGGGTGAGTCAGTCAATATACAGTGACGGACACAAAAAGGCTTTCCATGGCAGCTTTTAAGTCACATCTTGAGTTCTTTGGGAATGATCTCAGAAGACTTTTTCATTCCGTATGATTTTTGCATAAATGGTAAACAGCAAGAGACAGGCAATAGCTTATCTACTAAATAAAAAGTGGATCTCGTTAAAACACACAATTTATGTCAGATGCTTGTTTTTTGAGTGAACTATTTCCGAGATATTCTTTATAATTTGTTTGAATTTGCCAATACTTGTACTTTTCTCAAATAGGAATATGCTATTCTTTTTTTTTTATCTCTTGGCCTTGCAAAGAGAACGGAATTTCAAAGACATCGCATAACAGGCACTTAAAACATTTGACTATCGCTTAAAGCCTACTGTATTCCTATATTGCTGTTACACCTACAAGATAATTAGCAATAAGATAGGTTCTGAAAATGTTTATGTCATTAAAGTGAAGTAGACAGAGAAATAAGCATTTGCAAGAATAGTATGTATAAGAGTGAGAATAATTCTACACATATTTATGAACAGAGTTTCTCCAAATTGAACTATATTAAAAGTCTCTATAGGTTACGCAACGATCACTTGGTGTATCTTCTAAGACAATGCACTTTGACTTTGTTGTCAAGTATTGATAGAGCTCTTAAACGTAAGCAGTACCAAAGAAATCACTAATGAACAGATGTTTATCGCAAAAGATTTGAAAAGCTTTCGTAAATCAAACGCAACTTACAAGTAACCAACCCGCTACTGCAACATAATGCACGTCCGAGTGTTATGGCAACGCGTATAGTGGAAGGGCTTACCTCTAATCTCCCCCTCTTTCGCTAACGTTGGCCATCGGTGCTCCAAAACTGTCGTATCCGTCACAGCGTCGGCTTGTATTTACAGCGACCTGCCTTTACCACTCGCTCTGTGCTGTCCTTTGCTCGGAACTGGCTGTTTATACAGAAAACAAAGAAATAAGAAAGCCTAATGCATCTACAATAAACAAGAGTATAAAACTAAGACATTGGTCTTATAAAAGAACGCATGTTAAGTTTTCCCCTTGTTCATTGTATGTAATGCATACAAAATATCAACAATATACGCTGTTATGCCTTTGTTTTGCAGCATATTTTAAGTACTGCAAGAAGTAAAGTGTTTGTGTAATAAACCCTGCCTAAAATGCACCTCGATTAAACCGATATTTGTTCCGTTTTCACTGGTTTACGTCTTACAAAAGGTTTTTATTGTAATGAAACAAAGTGCAAAATGTTATCGCATAGAATTAAAATGACGGGATAATTTAAAATAAAACTCTGCAAATAACAATTAGGTTTAAATCTCTTATCGGCATGTTTCCATGGTTTCTCAGTTGCCTAGAGCAATGGCAGGGAAAAAATGGCCGCGCCGTGGGTGAGTGGTTACACCACTTGCCTCTCACCAAAGCGGCCCGGGTTCGATTTCAGGCCCTGATGACGTAGTTGTCGACAGGCCTTTACCACCACCACCACCAGCACCACCACCACCGCCACCGCCACCGCCACCGCCACCGTCGCCGCCGCCGCGGCCGCCACCGCCACCGCCACCGCCACCGCCACCACCACCACCGCCACCGCCACCGTCGCCGCGGCCGCCACCGCCACCACCACCACCACCACCGCCACCACCACCGCCACCGCCACCGGTACCGCCACCACCACCGCCACCACCACCACCGATCCCAGGCGACCGCATGTGATGGACAAGGCGGTTTTCTCCGGATTTTTCGGTTTCCCCCGCCATCTCATTTCACCGGTGCACGTATGATCAGTGTCACCAAGTGCGGTGTCGCATGCTATAAAAGTGAGCATTAAGCACCACAAAAAATATCAGATCCGTGGTTCAGATTCCCGATCATGGCATTGAATTTCTCAGTCGGATTTTATCTTTCTAGCACACTATGTTCTCCTGTGGTGTTTCTGTTATTCGCGGAGCTACAAATAAATTCGGGAAAATCCAAGAGGTCTGCTGTAAGGGAAGGACTACTTCTGGACTTCTAATGCACTTTTATCATTTACTGCACTACGTTATTTTAAAGCGAAAGATCGATGAAATTCTGGTTTAAATATTTGAGCAAGCTTCCAGTAGCATCTACTCTATTAGCTTAATATTTTCTTGAATGAAATGAAAAATGTTTATTTGGGCATGCTTACAACATGCCCGGGCTGTTTAGGGAAATCCCTCTTCAGCCTAGTGTGGTATTTGTTACGTTTACGTGTTGGGATTTCCCTCGGCTTAGGTGCGTATTTGTGTTATTTGTGTTTTTGTTGACATTGTGTAGTGTAGTCATGTAGTGTGTTGTGATTTGTGTATCTGTGTGTCAGTTTCCGTGTTCCACATCCATGGCTCCATTCATGTGCTTCTGCCCAAAGAAGATCCTAGGTTTTGTTGCTTGATTTTTGTTTTTATTTAAATGTTGCTGCTTGGCTCATAGGTATTTTTTTGTATGTTTAGTGAGTTTTTGTATGTTAGGGGTTTTTAGTGTGTGTTTGTGTTTATTGTGTGTCTAAATGTTTTGAAAGTGTTGTAGATGGTCTCGTATTTTCTGTTCGTCTTGTTCTTGATATTTATCGTATGAGTGTGATAAGGGGAGGGTTTTTGTCTGTTGGCGTTTCTTGTATAGTCTTCATCTTTTGTGCAGTGTTTATGAGTGTTCTTCTGTAGCTTCTTGTGTGTGCGTTGTGTATGTATTTTATGAATTGTTTTGCTATGTGTGTGTCAATGGGTATTGTGTTTGTGTATTGGTGTACAGTGTTGGATTTGAATGATGGTGAAACTTTGTGAGCAGTCCGTAGGCATTTCCTTTCATATGTTTTTATTTTGTTCATCATAGTTGTTGTGATTAGGGGCATTGTGGCTACGGCTGCATATGTGAGTTGTGGCCGGACTAATGTGATGTAGAGTTTGTGTAATATTTGTGGTGTGAGTCCTCTTTTGTTGAGTCTGGCAAGATAGTTTAGTGTAGCGTGTATGGGACGTGCTTTATTGAGTAGTTGTGTGTAGTGTGGTTTTATTCTGAGTTTATTGTGTATGTGTACTCCTAAGTATTTTGCTGTTTTTTTTACATGTGATTGTCTGTTTGTTGAAAGTAAGTGTGGCTGTTCTGTATGTATGTTTTCTTATTTTTCTTATGATTTTACAAGGCAATATATATCTTAATACTTCCATGCTTCCGATAGATATAATTTCAGTTGCTTCCTTGCAAAATAGTCGTAACACCAGTAAACCCTCTAAATTTAATTTTGCGATTAGTTATAGCTTTAAAAGATAATTGTGGATAATATACAAAGGGAGGCAAAAAAAGCAAGTGTTATTTTTGCTATTGTGCTTTCTAAAAATATGAAGCTAGTGGCTTGAGTTACAACTTTCGCGATCACAGTTTCAATGAATGCAGACGTTGAAAATCTGATACTCGTATGTTAAAAATAAAGACTGAAACTCACCAAGCATGTTGCTGAGCTGTATGATATAAACCCGCTAAACACAAACATTTCTATCAACATACATATGATGAGCAGATCAAGTTCAGATTTGTTTTGAAAGCTAACATGTGAGTGTATTTATTGAAGCTAAAATCACAAATTATGATTTTTCACATTTTTTGCGTTCGCAGTCGCTCCATTCATGGAGGGTATCGCCATTGAGATAGAACTTCATGAATGTTTGTCATCGCAATATTAAAATCAAAACCCTACAATTCAGGACTAAAATATCGTATATGAAAATATGTATAATAAAACCTACCTAAAATGGAACGCTATCGAACTGGTATTTTTTTCCGTTTTCACAGGGTTTTATTTTAATTAAACAAAGTACAAAAATGTCTGAACAGCATAACTCAAATACGAAAAGTCGGTTAAAAAACTTAAGTTGGTACTTGAGTTCAATATCTTTCAAGGATGCGACACAAGGATTTTGAAGGAAATTCCTCCACCCTAAACTACCCTCTACATGGAAAATATTTCGAAAATGTTGATTTTCTCAAAAATGACTAACGATTTTGATTAAAATGCCATATGTTTAAAATACTTTTATGTGTGCAGTTCGGTGACGAGCGGGGAGGACGCTTACAGGCAAAACACAGCGCAGCCGGTTGCGAGGCTTTTGGATCACCTTTTACTATGTAGAACACTGTGAACAACCACACATATCACTTGCATAACTGAGCAGTTTGTGAGTTTTCCTGCTTTTTACCTTTCTACTTCGGGCACAAAGCTGTCGACGGACCCTTAAACCCTACACACCAACTCAGTCACTCGACATACCACGGTTTGTGGTATCTTGTTAAAGCAGATGAGTGACTTCCACGCTGTCGCATTCAGGCTACCTCGTCGCTATTTATAGAGAAAATATTACTGGGAAGAAATACTAGGAGTTTAAGTAACACCAATACGACCTTGTTTATTTTCAGTAACCAACATACGCAAAACTACTAAGGCAAGTAACAACATTAAAGAGAAAATGTGAATAGGTTATTACTCCATGACCGATATCAAAAAGGAGATCAATGACTATTATATGAACTCGCTGTTTCTTTGATTATTTTGTGAGGCTGTAAAAACGTAAGTGATAATTGTTCTTATGTTGACGATGTTCAAGCTATTATATTATTTGTTGACAAAGTATAGATGGTCCTGCAAGATTTTGTAGGCATTACACAAAAGTAATTAATTGCGTGAAATGGAGCGTAATTTCAAACTCTAAGCTAGACAATAATTTTAGCGTTGTGTCAACGATTATTTGTACCAAGTTTGGTCGAAATGGTGCTACGATATAGATTCATGCAGTGGATCCGTGAAAATTTACAATGTTTCAATATATTTACAATATTTCAATATTTCACAGCTAAAACGGTAGAAAAAGTTGAAAGGGTTTTAGACAACAAACGCATTCCTTGATTTTTCTTTACTCTGAGATGATACGAATATACGAAAGCTTATCTCTAAAATAAGAGAGGACATTTGTGACAATGTGAATTTTTATCTTCCGGACGATGAACTTTTTACTTCATTTTTGGAGAAAGCACATAGACTCAGTTAGGTGTAGAGTGGTCTACTTGCATCACAACGTGTGAAGCCAAAGCAATGGTTGATGGTTGTGGAACCACACGGATAGCCAGCAAGGATAGAGCATTAAGCTTGATTTGTTGAGGAATAAGATGGGACGGAAATGGCTGCGAACTGCACCATTCATATCAGTTTTCTGTTTCCGCGCGCCAGATGTTTTATTTTATAGGTTGGGTAATAAACTTTTATTTGCATACCCTTTTTATAGTCTTTTCAATGTTTCCAGCATGCTAACCTGCCTTGATTCGTGTGTTAAATGGCACATCAAGCATCCTGCCGTTTTATTTACAACCACCAAAACTACATATCTGCCCGCTTTATTGCGTGAACTGCTGAGGTTCTATCTCTGGCTTTCTTCAACCTGCTCTTCCGTCTCTCCCAATACCTCTATGCAGCACTTACAATAACTTCTTGAAAACACGAGCGGGATGGCTCAGGTGGTAACGTTCATGGCTCTCATCCCGGCGGTGGGTTCAAATCCCGCGGGCTGGTCAATCCGTTTTTATTTCCATGGTTTCCCTCAGTCGCCAATACAAATACTTCTTCTTTTCTACCAAGGATTAAACCTTTCCCGAGTCTTGTTGCCTGCTGCATATGTTTAATTCATTGATTTATCCATTGTTTCCTAGGTCTTCCGACGTTTCGTTTTCCTTTGGGTATGTAGTATAGTATTTTTTTCGGGTAACCTTCCTTATTCATTCTCTCTGCGTGTTCTAACAACTTTTGTCTGCTGTGATATAGTGCTTAATTTAGGTTAAAGATCCGTAATTTATTTCTTATATGATTCTTTATTCAGTCTCGACTAGTGACTCCTAAAACAGTTCTTAAAAATTCCATTTTCGCTGCCTGGTATCTACTTTCATCTCTATTTGTCATTGTATAAGTTTCGCTACTGCATAGAGCTAATGGGACTGCCATGATTTTGTAGATCATCATATGGTTTATTACTTTATTTTTACTTTCTTTTACTTTAGTAGAGGAAGTATTGTATTCCATCCAAAAATTCACGTTGACATTTTACCGGAAATATGTTTTGAGGCCCCCTGAATCCAAAAGAAGCATTTTTAGAAAAAGTCCGTGTATGTGTGTGTGTCTATGTCTGTCTGTCTATCAGTCTGTGGACAGCATAACTAAAAAACGAAGAGTCGGTTGAAAACCAAAGTTGGTATTAAGTCTAATGTCTTTCAAAGATGTGACACGAAGATTACGAAGAAAATTTCTCCATCCTAAACTACCTTTTACATGGAAAATTTTTTGAGAATTCTAATTTTCTTGAAAGTGGCTAAAACAATTTTGATTAAACTGCCATAAGTTTGCGATATTTTTATGACAAACGAAATATACTCGTATATCTTGAATTTTCTGGCTATATCCCATGAAGTCCTATTTACTCTGGATGACTTTTGCATAACTGGTAAACTGTAAGAGATAGACAAAATCATACTGTACAAAAAATGCAGATCTTGCTAAAACACACAATTTATGTACAAATAAATTTTTTTGTTGAGTGAACCATTTCGGAGATATTCCAGGTTATTTGTGTGAGTTTTGGAGAACTAATACTTCTGCAAATTGAACATCGTTTTTCATTTGTGTATCTTAACCGTACAAAGAGAACGAAATTTGAAAGCTTTAAACGATTTGACAATCGCTCAAAGCCTACTGTATTTCCACATTCTCCTTGCACCTACAAGGAAATAATCAATATAATTTCTGCAAATGTTTATCTCAACTAACACGAAGAAGATAGAATAAGAGTTTGTGAGAATGGTTAGTACACGAGTAGAGAAAGTCATGTGAGTGAAACGCATAAGATTTTTTAAAGTTCTTTTAATTGTTCCACATATTTTTGAGAAACTTTCAAAGAATACGTCTTTCGAGTTTTGTGAACCTCTGCCGTGCAAAATAACTGATATTCACGTCGTGCAACAGGCATAGGCTTTTAATGTGAGCTAAGTCTGGGCTCTCAAGCCATCGTGGACTTGGATGGATTGAGCTGCGCTCTACCAACACTACGGTTCTGTAGGTTTGGTACAGTATATACATGACGTATGGTAGGGTTACAGGTAGTATTGGTAGCATTGGTAGGAAAAGAAACTTGATACAAAATACAACGAATTAAGAAATTTAATGAGAAATTCAAACATAATTAGCACCAAAAACTGTGGTTACGAGTTTGTTCACTGTGATCAAAATAAAAATTTTAGGTACTTTTCGGTTCAAAATAACGTTGCTTGTGATCATTATCAGTGTCTACGATCTGAACTGTGCTATACATAGAGGAGCTTCTAAATGTTTTTGAAGACACTAATGTTTCGTAGTTATATATATAAGTTATAAAGATTAAAAGTTCGTTTCCGGTTTCTTGAGCAGGGCTGGGCAACTGGTGCTCACTGAGCGCATGCTGCTCATGGCCTTGCACTGATAATTGTGAGTTTAGCAGCCGAAAAAAGATGAAAGTCGCTCAAGGTATCCCACGAGTCGCCCAGACCTGTTCTAGAGGAACCTGGTAAAACATGATCAAAAAACGTAAACAACGCGATCGGTATGAAGTAACGCCGGAGAAGTATGCAACATACCTAACGTACAGGTAATGCGGGTAGGTTCTTTAGTGACAAATTCTACTAGGAAAACTACCGTAGTGTACTTGACTTATGATGGTCTACGGTTGCCTAGAATAGTTTCACACTCTAAGCCCTGCATTAACGAATATCCCTTCTAGCAAGAAACTTAGAAAATTCCAAGACCATGGCTGAAAATTTATTGCGTAGAGAAAATAATGGTGCTCTGTGCTAAGTACTTCAGGTATATTCTAGTTCTTTTATGAAAATTAAACTCTACTGTTTGGCCAGTAAAGGAAAGTTTTAGTTTTTCTCCACTAATATTACAAAATCTATGAAGTTCTTTCTCCTCTTCTATTTCACGGATTGGGTTGTTAACCCACTTCAAACACAGAATATATGTATTACATGAAATACTGTCGCTATATCTATTTTCGGCCATCCGTATCCAGTCTTCCTGATGAAATGGGAAGGGAAGTACATATATCTGTGACGGTAGACGGTTTCGGGACATTTTTCACACATATTCTAGAGGTTAAATCACTTCTTTCACCGTAGTGCTTTTACCTGGAGTTCTTTTCTGATTTCCTGACATCTTATTTATCTCTGAGGCTTACTCAGAGTAATCTCTTAGCCCGGCTCATCTTTTACGGTCTTCTTAGCACCCTCGTCTTGCTATCATAAGGTGAGATGACTGAGGCAACGTTAGTCCCTCTAAAAGAAAGTGTTATCTAATACTGAATTATTGTCAAGTAATCTAGGTCATACTTGGTTACTTTCTGTAATTTTGATTCTACAAACTAAAGAACCACCCATCCAAAAGGAAAACTGTATTTTAATTTATGTGAAGTTTGGCAAGTAAACAGCAATAAAATATGAGGAAGTAGTTGATTCTTGCTAACTTCAAAATTGAGAGGTGTAAATATTAAGTGACTCCGCTGTATTCGGGAGGGATATGCCCGAAATATATAGTGCCGGTAGCGTCTGCCAACGACCAAAATAAGCTACAGTTGAGGTTCAAACTTTTAAACCGGAGCCGATTAAGAAGCGCTCAAAGCTACAGGAAGAACAGCGGCCAATATGATGACTCACTGACAACTTGCGGACTCAGTACCTCAACCAAAGGCGATTGTTAGTACCTATGGCCCTCCCGGGAGAGGATGGATGATGCGAATAGATCCGAAGGGCGGCCGGAATGTTGCCACGACAGAGCAGAGGATAGGTCCCTACCTTTTTCCAGTTAGAAGCATCCCGGCGGAGGTTGGCGCAGCTCGGCTCCCTTCCCTCCTCGGGCTTGTCTATCCCATGGGGGCCCGGAAACTAGTAGGCTCGCCTTCCAATTCGAGTGACGAGATTTCCAGAGCGCATTTGTTCCCCCTGCACGCTGCCGCGACCTTTGCAACCACGAAAGAAAACAAGCAGGATGAAGTGCGAAATAAAATTATTAATGTAACGAATTGGAGGGACAGGAAATTCGGAGGATATGGAAATCCTTTCCAGCATTCGCCTGACGACCTGGAGAAACCTCCCAAAAATCCATGGGTCAGGAAGGTCGGCAACGGGGATCGAACGCGTGATCTGCTGAATGACGGCCACAGACGTTACCGCCTGAGCCATCCCGCTCGGTAGTCAATATGATAGGAACGAAAGTTGACTCGAATAAAGAAGCCACAGGCCTCAATTTTTACTTTCTCTACTAGTAAGTAGGGGAAGTATTGTATTCCACCCCAAAATTCAATGTCGAGATTTCACCGGAAATATATGTTTTGAGACCCCCTGAATCCAAAAAAAAAAAAAAAAGCATTTTTAGGAAAAGGTCCGTGTGTGTGTCTGTCAGTCTGCGTGTCTATGAACAGCATAACTCAAAAACGAAAAGTCGGTTAAAAACCAAATTTGGTATTTAAGTTTAATATCTTTCAAGGATGCGACACGAAAATTTTGAAGAAATATATCACGCTACGTATACTTAGCAGTAACAGAATGAGGTTATGCACTTAATGCAAGAAAAGTGAAACAAGCCAAATTAAGTGTTTCTTTAAGGCAGGACCAAGTTCAAAGTAATGCTTTCTTCGTACATATGTTTGTTGTTTGTAAAATTTTACACATGTAATCCCAGTGTGTCGCCTTTGTTTTTTTTTTTAATGATGCATTATCAAAATCTTATTTGTAAGTAATTCTGAGTTACAAGTAATCTACCCTCTGCCCCTTGATATACGCATAAACCGGGTTAAACTGTAATATTGTGCTTTTGCAGAATTTTATTTAGTTTTGTTATATTCTCTTGAAGTATTCGCTAAGAATAGTTGGATATTTGAGAACAGGATATTACTGATGAGACTATCATATACGTATATCTGAGGTTTTCCTTTATTCCATTTCTTGTGAACGGGCTCTTAAACCTCCCTCCCTCCCTCACTCACTCAGTCACTCAGTCACTCACTCACTCACTCACTCACTCACCCACTCACTCACTCACTCACTCACTCACTCACTCACTCACTCACTCACTCACTCACTCACTCACTCACTCACTCACTCACTCACTCACTCACTCACTCACTCACTCACTCACTCACTCACCCACCCACCCACCCACCCACCCACCCACCCACTCACTCACCCACCCACCCACCCACCCACCCACCCACCCACTCACTCACCCACCCACCCACCCACCCACCCACCCACTCACTCACTCACTCACTCACTCACTCACTCACTCACTCACTCACTCACTCACTCACTCACTCACTCACCCACTCACCCACTCACCCACTCACCCACTCACTCACCCACCCACCCACCCACCCACCCACCCACTCACTCACTCACTCACTCACTCACTCACTCACTCACTCACTCACTCACTCATTCACTCACTCATTCTTTATCCCTTTATTTACATACTGCCTTTAACATCTAAGATCATATTGGCGACTTTTCCTTTGAACATCAGCAATGATGTTTACTTGTTTACATCATTGCTGTCTGTTTTAAGTTGTATTTTTTTTATAACCATTAAATTCACACACATTTATATTCTCACTCATACGTCATCCTCTAGGGAGGATGGAGAACAATCCTGGCTTAAAAAATCCCATTCTCCAGCCGGGAATCGAACCCGGGATCTCTGCATTTTGAAGTTAGTATGCAACCACCAGACGATAAAGGCAGTTTTTGTGATCTTACTCACATATAAGTGGAAAATAATGGGTGAGAGAGCATAGCTTATCTGGAGTTAGAGTGGATATTGAAAGAGAGTAAATTTGGTTAAAAACTAACATTCTTATAGGGACATTCCATGGAATCCGTTTGAAGTAGTATAACGGTGGCAGAAAATTCTGTGTTTTGTCACCATTACAGTAATTTTTTGTTGAATGCCTATCAGTTAGATTATGTAACAGACGTAATTCTTCCCGGATGTGCCAGACTGGTCACTAAAAAAACTGTCAGTTTATCAGATAATGCGCTCAGCGGCGGCGAGTGCTTTCCCCCGGCTTAGTTGGGGGAAGTCAACCTAATGAATCATAATTATGACAGTGATCTATAGCACTACTCTAAATCTGGATCTCCCTTGAGTGATTCAAAAAGCTTAATGAAGCTTTTCGGGATTTTTGGGATTGTATCTACTGTGACTGAATTTACATGCAACTGTGAATCGATTGATCAGGGTGTTCACCTCAATGGCAGCTTATCTCCGCTGTAAGCTGCAGCTCCGCTGTTCTAGCAGAGTGAATCATACAACCAACAATACAGAGCTGATGTCACGCTACCATCAGTCACGTATGAGCTATGCAAGCAACAAGAAAACGAGACAGCAATTAAACATGCACTTATAATGCACAGATTTGTACTTTTATCGCTACATGAACATTGCACACTACTTGCCACTTCAACACATCTCTCATTTGTAGCAAACGTGTTATTTAAAGACATGACTATGTGCAACACCCACGAGAGACCCTTTGATGTTTATAACGTCCAAGTATATTAATTAGCGCTTTCAGAAAACGTTAAGAATCCAATACATATTGAGATGTTAAATTGTATTTTACAACCAAGGCTATTTTGTTATTCTGGTGAACATGCTCAAATTTTCACTTACAGCCTAAAACTTTTCCACACTTTTTCTTTCATGCAATGTTATAGTTCTTTTAAACAAGCTCAATTTTTATAATCAGTAAATAATACAGGGTATGCAAAAATGATTTATTTACTTAATCTAATGCTATAAACATACTGGAGATTTTCCATTTGTCTTCTGTAATTTTCCTTGGGTTTTTCCGTGGTTTCCCCATGCCACTTACACTAAGTTTAGTCTTAGGTTTGTCCGCATCAAAACAAACTCACGTGATCAGTGCACCATGGTACAACACGGTAGCAATACGTGCAGGGAAGTAGTCCCATCCTAGTAATCTGAGTTTTAGAATGAATTTATCGTTAAATCGTATAACATTCTACACAAATACCTAAGAGGTTATTAACGCTGATGCATGCTGATAAACAGAGCTACAAGTTACAACATGTAACTCGTGTAATTACCTGATATCCTAGTATTGTTTATAACAGCAGTTTCTATTTAGGATCATGGCGGACGGCGGCGGTAAATTTGCTCGAATCTTCGTCGACTTATGTAAAGCATAAGGCGGGAAAACCATTGACTAGTGGTGAAAAAACAATAGTGTTGAACGTGTATTATAAGTTGTGTGAGAAATATCCAACTGTTCCCATCAAAGAAGTAGTGAAATTAACTTCTGAGTTCACCGATCTTTCGAGTACCACTATAAACAGTGCTCGTAAAGAAAAAGCTGAAACGGGAAAAATGGTTACACCCGGGAAAAAACGAAAGCGTGTGAAATACGCCATGCAAGAATGTGACGATTTTGTTAAAAACGCAATTCGTGTCACAGTGCACAATTTCTTTTTTAAAAAATGAGCCGCCAACAATTGACAAAGTTCTACAACAGGTTAATGCTGATTCAGGCTTGCCTAATTTCAGAATAACCACCTTTTATAAAATTTTGTGTGAAATAGAGTTCGAATTTGTCAAAAGAGGCCGATAAGTGCTATCTTATCGTCTCTAGTTACATGTTAGTCACTCTTGAAATTGACGGAAGAAGGGATCGTTTCCTTTCTATTCTATTTTATGGTTGTGACAGTATTTCTGGCGCGAATGGCGGAAGGATGCATTAGAACTGTGCACTGGCCACCTGGGTTGAGTTTCGCGCGGATCAACCTTAGAGTGAATAGATTGTAGTCGAATGCTGGGGTGCGTTATTTCATACCATGGTTTTCTTTCTATCATTTCCCTTCATTTCCTTATCATCTTTCAGATGTACTTTCGGGCCTGTAGTGTTGGCAGATACGGGCAGATGGCGCGGATGATTGCGCATTGTAACTGCTGTTATCGGCGCTGGGTGGCGCGTTTGGCCGGTCTTGTTCCCTATGGCGGGGGAGGGGGCCGCGCTCCGTGCGACGCCGGAACCGCGGAGTGGTAGACTTCTCGGCGGGGTCTGGCCCCGGGATGAAGAAATCTTTTATTATAGTGGTAATATATTGCGATCTTTTTGTTTTGGAGATTACCTGAGCATTAACATTTGCCTAATGAAATGATCACAGTGTTTTCCTGCAGTGTAAAATCTCAGTTCTCTTTTTTGCCAACTAATCGGCTTTCTCATTTCCAATTATTCCAATATGAGATTGTATCCATTGAAAAATAATTTTTCTTCCATTTTTCTCTAATTTTCCAAGTATGTCTTTAATTTTGAACTCAAGGAATATTTAACATTTGAAATAGCGTGTATGGCTACGTGGAGTCACAAACATATAGCAGCTTTTTTTTTTAAAAAAAAGTTGAAGGCTGATGCATAGTTGATTGAGTGCAAGAAAAAATTGCTTCTAACTTATCATCAAAGTTTGTTTTTAGCCTGTCAGCAGATTCGTAAAAGTAGAACAGTTTACAGTAAACTCCAGCTCCAGCGTAATCGCTATCTTCTTTTAAGGAACCGTCTGTGTAAATGTGAAGCCATTCATTTTTTAGGTATTCAGAATTTATTGTTTGTATAGGAATACTTTTAAAATGTACACAAATTATTATAGGTGTTTGAAATGTATAACTCTTATTTCATTCAAATTTATATGGTTTTAAAAGCTTAGCCTCTGCCTCCAGAGCGATGTAAGCGAGATGATCAAGCAGAACAAGAGGAAAGTGGAACTACTGAGAATATCAGCGGAGGAGAGGAGGATTTAATGAATTATGAGTTTAAGAGGTGACATGGTCTACTTTGACACAAGTGCATTTTAAATCTTTAAATTGTATACCTAAGTGTGGCTTTTTCACTTGTGATAGTTTTAAGTTTGTTAGTGCTCCTTAGAACAAAATGTTTGTCAGATCATTTGTAACATTTCAGGATTTATTTTTATATGTGCAGATAAAAGAATCTGTTCTACTTATATGCATGAAATGTGGCAGTTTTGGTGATTAAATATAAAATAAAGCAAACATTTGGTGAAATAAACAAGACTTTTAAACATTTTGTACATTCAAATGTGTTTACCAAACAGAAAATCCTAAAACACGTCATAAATTTATATGCTCGTCCTTTCTGTTCACAAAATGATGACCTATTGCAGCACATGGGGCGTTTCATATAAGACAGGCATCGGCAAAATCGCATTCTTACCTACTCCTCCGGCCATCCATCCCCTCGCTACTGTTCAGCTTCCAACTGCCTCATCAGTGACGAGTGTGGCTTCGTCGGAACGTCTGTTTCTTGAAAAGTGGCACAGAGAATTTTTTGTAAGTTACAAAAGTAACTGTTTGCTGTTTAATATGTGGATTTCAATTTCCAAATATAAAGCATTACGATGTCAAACACCATTTTGATCAGAAGCATAAAGCAAACTTTTGTGATCTTTCACGTATTTATTTACAATTTCGAAAGGTACTTTCTGAATACTCGCAATTGTAAACATATAAAAGGGACGATATGATTTCACTGTTTAGGTGGTTAGTTCGTTATTAGTTCATCTAATATAAGCCACGGCATGTTGAGTAATAGGGTATCACCAGCTAGATGCACAGTGGACTTATGTGTTGATGACGTCAGCTGGAGTAGAGATCACTAGCCGGCTAAACGCTTGCTCTGATTGAAACGACAATGTTTATGTGGACTAGTGAAAGTGTAGTTCGCGGAATCGCGAATATATATTAAGAAAATCCAAACCAGATGAAAATGTTTAGTTGTATGGAACATATGATAAATCGTGGCTTTTGTCGCTTTCAAGGGGAAGACTAATTAAACCATATGTTTATATTTAATATTTTAAACAATTGCTCCTTTACCGTTAATAGTTTAAATCTAATGGTTAAAGCTGAGCAAGGTTATTTGTTTCATTAGCGATTTATTTGATACGGAAAATGTGTACCTGTAACTTCAGGGAGCTATTATTTTGACAGCATGACGTCACGGAGAGCGTCTGCCACAGAGAAACCTACGCGTGATACTACTCTATTACTCAACATACGGTGAGATAAGCTATTGTATTTCGTGTTTCAAAGTTTGAACACAATATTGAATTTAAAATCAAACAATTTATTATGTTGATCAAATGGGGTTAAAGTATTTTAAAGACTAAATGGCAATGGGATTTTACTGCTTTGTTTACTATGAAAGAGAAACAATTTAGTCTGTTAATCACAAGGCAGCGAAAGAATATTACGTGCATAATAGGTTACAAACCTGAAGATTATGTAATTTATTTAACCACAGTAAGCAGGTGTAATATTATTGTGTGCAAAATATGTTTAATATAAACAAAATAGTAACAGCGCAGAAATGATTACTACCGCACAGTGGAACGCACACTGCTCGTGTTGTATCAAAACAACCTTCGTCACTCGGCAAGAGAATGTGGGGTGAACAGGGCACGTTCAATCGCTACAACTACTCTCGTGCACATACCTATGTAGCGCTTTAAAGAGCCCCTAAAACAGTTTGCATATAAACCTGAAAATAATAGAATAGTATATCTTAATGACAAGTCTTCGATTGCAAAGTACAGAAATTACAAATCTCAGTCCTCTGAGTCTATACCTTCAAACATCCTGTGGCTGGCAACACTCTTGACTTCAGTCAGTGTAGAAAGAGGGATGTATTCAGATAAGGCACGTATTTGCCTCCCTATCTTCCGGCAACCTGTTGACTATAGTACAAGATAAGGTGTGCACAAAACAGCACAAAAACGGGTCTATTGGTGAATCATTGTAAGCTAAATTTTCCGATGTAAAAACAATCTTTTTTTTTCATTATCAAGAAGCTTTGTGTGGCCGAATATACAGGGTCAATCAGCTGTTGCTAGGTTTCCGTAATAAATCAACACTAGATTACAGACTTAATTGAAAACTACCTTGTAATATGTGTGCCCAATCAAGATTGTTTATTAAATTTAACGCAATAAACAGGCTATAGAAAGCTTAAGAAGTAATATTTGTTTTTGCGCAGATCTGAAAGTAGATAATACAGAAATGCTCTATTTTGAGCACTTCGATAATTCCCTGAACTTATCAATCGTTTGTGAGGATTATCCCTTGAAATACTGTTTTTTTAACCTACGCTGAGGAGCTTTAAACCGATAGTAATTATTGCTTTGATCAGAGTATTAAAACACTGTCAGATAGAGTAAGGTATGTTTTATTGATTTGACGTTGGTTCTTTCTCAAGGGCTCGAGCAGAATATCACAAATATGTATTACTTGTAATTCTTTACGATACACCAAACAGTATAATTTATTTGTAGTTTTCTTAGAATACAGGGTGGAAGTGAAATGATCCGTCAGACCTGAACAGCAAATTTCTCATGTTGTGAATAACAAGAAAGTCTAATACCAAAATGTTGAAAAGTTTATAGTTTTCTAGAAAAAAATATTTTTATCAAAAAAATGTATCATCACTTGGCTAAATTATTATTCACTGAAGGTTCTTGATTTATGGCTATATTCATAGAAAATTGAATAAACAACTTTTTCCTTTGGCGTATTTCAATAGATTCAACGGTTTTTGTGTAAATTAAATTTAAAAGAACCCACAATTTGTTGCCTTTTTGTTGCATGAACAACATACTCGTCAGTTAAATACCAAACCTGGTATTGAAGTTTAGCATCTTCCAAAGATGAAGCGCGAAGATTTTCAAGAAAATTCTCCCACACCAGATTACTCTTTACTTAGAACATTTTTTGTTTAATTTTTGATTTTGTCAAAAATGGCTTAACGATTTTGATTAAAATACCTTTGTTTAAAATGTCATGAAAATGAAAAATACAGCATGGAAGGGAACTTATTCCATTCCTTCTAATATGTGCTTCATAGAAGCATTACAAACAAAAAGGTCGAAAGTCATTTTGTTCTTTGGTCAGTCGATTTCGAAAAAATAAATGGGGTTTCTTCCAAATTGGATGCGTAATTCCACAATAATGTACCAAGATAACAGTTTGTTGCTTGTAAGATGCGTAGAGTAACTTATTTCTGACGTAGCTTCGGTAGTAATTATGGGACATTACACAGGGTTGCGAAATAATCACTAAAAAGACGTGAAGGAATACTCCGAGCAGCTTTTTCAGATGTGAAGTAACGTTGCGTTGAGGTTGGTGAGCGAATTGAACCGGCTTTTGGATGTAAACAGGTCGGTCGCTTGCAGGGTGGTGTAATGTTTTGAGGGCTAACGATTCTGATTGGTCTACACTAGCTCGATAACATGGAAGGACACGGCATATTTGTTTACGTTCACGAGATACCACGCTGCAGTGGTTGTTTTGTTTCTGTACTGACCTAGTGAACGTGATACCCACACAATCTGAGTGTTGCTTGTTTTCGACAAAACTAAAATATCTCCGTAGGAAATGGTCAGAAACAAAAGCGTAAGTTCCAAATACCGAGATCTGTCATTGGTTTAAATTAATGTAATGACTTCCCTTCCATCCCGTATATCTTGAATTTTCTGAGAATATCCTCAGAGGTCCTCTTACTTTCTGGGAGACTTCTACTTAACTGGTAAACGTAAGAGATAGACGAAATCTTAATACACAAAAAATATAGATTACTTGAAAACACCAAGTTATGTCAAATTGTGGGATGAATCATTACTGATATATTCCTTACTTTATTCCAATACTTAATAGTTTTCTCAAATATAAATATGCTATTCGTCTTTTTATCTGCAAAGAGAATTAAAGAGAATACAAAGGGAATTAAACGTCAGTCATCTCATAGCGACTTGCTCTTAAAGAATTTGACTATCCTTTAAAGCCTATTGTACTCCCACATTCCCCTTGTACCTACAATAAAATTTAGCAATAAGATAATGCAAATGTTTATCGTGATTAACATGAAGTAGTTAAATTATTTTGTTGTTTGACAACGCTGTCAATTGCCAGTATTACACCAGCGTCGCCGGTGTGCTGGAATTTCGTCCCACAGAAGTTATTTTACATGCCAGTAAATTACTGGCATGGAGCTGTCGTTTTAAAGCGGCCTGAGCCGGATTTGAACCCACGACCTAACAGCTAAGCCACCCAGACCGACAACATGAAGTAGATAGAGCTATAAGCGTTTAATCATGTGAGTTAAACACATTCGATTTTTTTATTCACTTCGCTCAAAAACTGTATCATTGTTGGACCGTTGATATGTATTTTTTGGGTTGAATGCAGTCATTCAGTTGCCTTATGTAAGCGGAGAAGAGACAGAGTAAAAATATAATAATTGTGTTTTAGTATAAATTAACTTGGGTACAACGTTCAGCGACATATGGACCCATGAACATTCAGTATAGTGTAAAATTAGTAACCTACGCTGAATTTATTGTTCTGGTCATGAGAACCGCTGGATTTTCAGAGTTGAAATTTGGGAAGTACTCCCTTCTAGTGTGTACTTTATGAATTGAGGAAAAAAAAAACTTGCATAAAGCGTACGAACTGTTGATAGGAAATGGTACTTCTGAATGGATTCTTGCTATTCTTCAGATGTTCGATTTTAATTTGGCTGGAGGGAGATTTTTGTATAGCGAGTCATTTTCATGCAGTCCTCTGTGTAACTTGGAAGTTTGCTAGCGCTTTTTGTAAGCGCTAATGGTGCTTCAACTTATGCAGTGGAACTTGCACGTTCATTCCATATAGAAGTAGGTTACTTTTCTGCTCTCCATTCGGGCATCATTTCCTCTTCTTTGTGCAAGATGACCCATCTACATATGTACTATTCAACAGAAAATCTTCAATGTTATAATGCAGAATAACAGCATAACAACCACCGTACATTTAGGAAAATAAACTGATAATATATCCTGTGTATTTTCTCCATTATTGTGATAAACAATTGATTGTGTTGGTATTTTTATTCGTTGAACTGTAGATGTCTTAACGTTGGCTTTTATTGTTTTTTACTCTTAAATAAACTCAAATTTATTGTCACACTAATGCTTTTATATTGTGCGGAGGGTAGGGAATGATTTTGGTTAAATAACTCTCCGTCACAGGCAGGAATCAAATCCGGAGATCTCTGAGTTAACAAGCCAGAACGCCGATGACTCGACCGAATAGGCAGTTATAAGACATTAGTGCCATCTATAGTGGGTGGCCCAAATCACCTGAGAAACAGCTGTTCGTAAGCTGTTTAATGCCTATATACTCCTACAAAGATAAGGTGCTTACCTATAAAGCGTCGTTAATAGATGCCCAGTGTAATGAACGCATCTAAACACGATACAGTTATGGAAGACTCAGAAAGAACGTAATGGAATAAAGTAAATACAAAGAAAATAGAATAGGTTGTTGATTGTATAGATTAATACAATTTTCAACTTTGTATTTAAATTGAGCGATATGCAGGGCGTAATTGAAATAACGCTCAGCGTGTAGTCTTCCGTGTTGTTTGTCACGTTGAAGAATCCGACGTTAGTTGCTTATTTACATGATGACCTAACTATTTGAGGCGGCGCCTTGGCCGAGCGGTTAGACCGTTGGTCTATCACCAAATCATGTGGTATTCATGGAGGACGTAGGACAGTTTTCCGGTTTCCCCCACCTCTCCTTCCACCAATTATTTCATTATCATCATCTTTCCAATCATCCATTTCGCCTGCACTTCATATCATCTTGTTCACTCTCATACCTGGTGCTTCGCTGACCACCCGTTTCCACGTCTCCACTGTCCATAGGTTCGTCTGCTCCCCAAGAGGCATGTGACCCAAGGCACGGGCTTGTAAGTTCTAGGTTGTGGGTAATCAGAAGAACTATTTGTATCGGCCTATTATTCAATCTGAAAACAGGTGACTCGAGTAATGTAACAATTCATTTAAACAGAGAACATGTAATTAATAAAACTTACAAGAGCTCTAGTATAATATATTTAAATTATGAATACTATTTCAATAAAATCCTCGATAAACTTTAATAAAATGTGTCACGTTTACGTAGTTTCGTGCCGACATCTGTTCAACAAATTTTATTCTGCTTGTCTAAGAGCTAATAAGAACGAGTGAAAGGCTTCTTTCGCAGATGTAACTACTCCATAAATTTCTTTATATCTTTGCTGTTCCTTGAAACATTACCTTTCCATTCGGTTATTCCACGTAGGACCCCTGAAGTAGAGTTGTATTGCTGGCTTTATATGAGAGGTCGGAGACTGCCATAAAACATCCCACGTACATTATGAAAACAAGAAAGTTATATCTTGCTACATGTCTAGAATTCCACGTTATTTTCATCTATTAGGAGGACTACAATTTCGAACAAACGCTCTTTGAACTCGTTTCCTCGTAATTAAGGCCCTCTGACAGAAGCTTTGGGCAATAAATCCAGGATAAAAACATTCACTTCCCAAAGGAATTAGAGATATTTAATAGGGAATTAATGTGTTTCGCTGGACATACAATTATGTAGCGGATGTAAAGAGCTAAAGTAGCTTTTTTAGTGTATAGAATAACTATGGCGGACAAGCCTGCTTGCAGATGTCAAGGCGACGCTGAAAATTATATTTGACCTTCTTTTGAGTGCAGTAAATCTACACTAAGAAAGTGTTGTTGATTTGGGAACCCGCTCATTTAAATTGATACTTAAAATATAGGATCAAGAAGTATTCTTTATATCAGTGCCAGCTTTCATTTCTCCTACCTTTCCAAATATTTAGTGGATGTAGCATATTTTAGCCAGAAAATATCTTCTACTTCCACTCTCCTAGATTGTCAGTCATCTTATTTACATTTAGTTTTTTCTTAATCACGTTAAACTTTGTTCATATATTAACTTTTGTTTCCTGAGATATCCCTTTGGTCAAACAGTTAAATGCACTTGAGTAAATAGATATTTTGTTACTTAACGACACTGTCAATTGTCAGGATCACATCAGCGTCGCCGGTGTGCCGGATTTTCGTCCCGCAGGAGTTCTTTTATATCCTAGTAAATCTACCGACATGGGGCTCTCGGTCTGGGTCGGATTTGAACCCAGGACCTTGGGATCAAGATGAGGATTGGATAATGTTAACTGCTAGGCAATTTTGGCGGCTGTTGTTTCCACGCTGGGATCACATAGACATCTTTTGCAATTAACAGTTCAATGAAAATGGTTATTTGAATACACTTTTCTTGAATTCTCTTCCATTGTTTCAGTTTAGACAAGAGAACATTTAGTACTTTAGTAGCAACCCATGTGTTTTTAGTTCCTAGATCCGAATTATGTCTTAAAACCTTTGAAACCTTCTCTGTAAAATTGTTATAAAATTCATAAAAAATTAACCGAAAATTACATAAAAATTGTCTAACTTTACAGTATCTCGATAACAGAAAGGAATATAATTTATTCTTAACAGCGTCTCGCCAGGAAATGCTTGGTTATGTTAAGAATCATTATCTTTTATTTTATGTTGACTTCATAAGATATGTTAATTGAAACAATAAAACCACAAACAGTTTTGAAGCATACTTATGATTGTCTCTGAGTTGTTGTAGTAGTTAAAACAAATTCATATTGTTTCTTTTTGATATTTTCGACAGATCAACATTCGTATGCTGTTGATGAATCTTCTCTTTACTGCCAGTTTAATTTCACATGCATCAACGGAGTAATATTTCACCATTTGTCAGAATAATTCACCTTCATCTTAAAGCTGAAGTGAGTTGTGCATGGATTACTGTTATTTTCAGCAATGTTGGGGCAAAGTGGCGACAGCAGATTCTTAGGAATATGACTAATAGTCTACGTTTCAGAAATCCAGTGCTGCTAGAAGCGTTCGCATACCAACTGATTGCATAAATTCTGCTTCTTTGTTCCCTTGACTCACATCGAAACAATTCGGAGATCGATTCATTACGGTTAACATTCGACTAGATTCCGTGGTCAATCGCAAGACAGGAGCAATTTCACGTATAACCGACTGACATTCAACATTCACAGTACCTTTTCTTTCGGATAAAGCAGTCTCCGCGCATGAGCGGTTTAGAATAAGCTTTAACCTCATAATTCGCTAGAGAAAACACAAAGGATTAAAATGACCACCACATTTATATGAAATATTTATTCATAAGCATTTCGTAACGGAATAATATTATCAACTCTTTTTACACGGTAGGGTCATTCTAAATCTCTCTGCACTTTTAATTAAAACATAGTTTTAAAAATATTATATGTTGCACTCGCATGACTTTCTCTACTCGTGTGCTAACATTCGTACAAACTCTTATTCCTATATCTTCATGTTAAGATAAACATTTGTACAAATTATGTTATTGCTTATTTCCTTGTAGGTGCAAGGGGAATATTAGAATACAGTAGGCTTTGTGCGATTGTCAAATATTTTAAACCATTCTCTTTGCACGGCCAAGAGATAAAGAAGTGACTAAAGGCCTTCTATTTAAGAACATTGTAAGTACTGAACACTCACAAAAATGGAATATCTCCAAAATGATGCACCACAAAAAAAAAAGGACAAATTGTGTTTTCTAACGAGATCTACATTTTTTGTATAGTAAAATTTGGACTATCTCTTACGGTTTACCAGCTAGGCAAAAGTAAACACGATTACATGGGCTATAGTCAGAAAATTCAAAATATAATTTTATTTTCCATAAAACTATCTTGAACATATAACATTTTAATCAAAACCGTTGGTGCCATTTTCGAGAAAGTAAAAATTTTGGGAAAATGTTCCATGTAGAGGGTAGTTTAGGATAGAGGAATTTACTTCAAAATCTTCATGTCGCATCCTTGGAACATATTAAACTTAAATAGCTACTTTGGTTTTTAACCGAACACACACAGGGACAGAGAGAGAATATGAATATCAAACGTGTTTCTTTTTAACCAAGGTACAATCTTTTGATTATATACCAATAATTAATGCAGCAATATATATAATAAATCCTCATTTCATCTCCTACTCATAGTACAAACAGGCCTCTCCATTATGCACATGTACACATGAATACAGTAGAATACATTCATACGTTTTTGGTTGTGTTTTGCTTCACCTAGATGCTCACTATTAAATTCCTTATTCTTTTAGATTTATGAACATTTTATTATTGAAAAAAAAAAAAAAAAAAAAGCCTACTCAGAGTAAGAGGAAACATACAACTTTACTTAACGTACTGACATTTTGAATTAAAATTTAAAACTTTTCTGTGGAATCGCTCATAGTCTTTACTTGTACGTGCTATTGTGCGCTGTTTAAAGGATATTAGATGTTCATGGTATATAAATTGTTATAAACATATAATGTAATCATTTCTGTGCTAAAATACTGGAAAGTAAAATGTGTTACATTATAAGTAGAGTGCGGAGCCGCGTGCAGTCACACACGATACAGGTTAGTTGGACAGGGAGAATGAATGACGTAACCAGTACCGCGCAGCCGTGATATGTGCACGCAGATCAGCAGACGCCTGCAGCTGCGTACCTGCGAGAGATCAACAGTGGAACCCACATGCACTAAACTTGCGGCTTTTTGCACTTATCCGCCCTGTACTTATAATGCATGTAAGCACCTGTCTTATCCGGCCTTGCATGGACGCATTTGCTCATTTCCATTATGTACATCGGTAATTATAAAGCCTAACCGAACATTCACATAAATAACATTAATAACTTGAATGGAATTTTGTCGACATTTTGTCATGATATTTATTGCTGAAGGGACTCGGGGTGAATTTGCGATATTACCATTACAATACCACTTTCTGTAAGCGTGATTTTATTTACTTTAAGAGCTCCATTAAAAACTTTATTCCTCCGATTTATGAAAATGTGCTGTGTTTTGCTGTGCAATTTTGTAAGCTTCTTTCACAAACACTAGTATCAAATGAGTATGGTTGGCAATACTAAGACTTCACTCATTTGAGGTGATTTGGGCACCTGAGTAGCCTTCCTCTTTATACAATAGATAGAGTGCTAATAAACTATTAGATGCATTCAGGGGAAGTAAAGAAAAAACACAACTTTCTTACATAAGAGTTATTATAAGTTTTTGCTGACACATAGGTTTATCACATATACATCATGCCGTTATAATCAGATACGATTGTCTGTTATTTAAATCGAACATTTAACATGAAAGATTTTTTGAGAAAATTTCCCACACTTCTTCATATGGAAGAATTTTCATTATTTATTATTTTCTCAAAAGTGGTTCTTACGACTTCGATTAAAATGCAATATGTTGGAGATATTTACATGTCTAATAAAACGTATATCTGAATTTTATATGAAAATATAGTGAAGTGTGAAGTCCACATAATTCTGAATGAATTTTGTATAACTGGTAATTCATAAGTTGTAAAAAGAAGTATTACACAGAAAACTGTAGATTTATTAAAAGGCAAATTTTATTTCAAATAACCTTTTCGTAGCATCAGCCATTTCCGATATATTTATCGTTGTAGGTTTGAATTTTTAATACTTAGTGATTTCCTCTAGCTTTTAGAGTCAGTAGCGGAAGCATTGTATTCCGCCAAAATACTGAATATTTATTTTACAACGGAAATACGTGCTTTGCATAAGGATAGTAAATTATAAAACATGCACTAATGTATCTCCTTAGCAACAAGGGACTATAAAAAGACGGCAGAATAAATACGCGTCAGTTACGGGATATTTGCGAGGGAGTTGTAAATCAGAACTGCGAAGCGAAGCGAAGCTTGAAACGCATTTCGCGTGATAAATAGTTTGTTACGAGTTAACCGGTGTTTTTATTTGACACAGTAAGCTAACCGTCAGAGCACTGAGGCAGGCTTTAGTGGCTTTTGTGTTTTATCTTCTTCCAAAATTATTCGCTTGTTTGTTTTTGTTTTATTCTACTAGATTGGTAATTAATTATTGCTGCTTTTCGTTAAACTTATGTCTTCCATTTTCAACGTTTTCTAAAATTTTACTTAATATACCAAAGGCCCTACGTTTCTGTATTCATGCAAACAGAAAATTATAACTTTAACCAAAAACATCGCCTTGTTTGACTGTGTCCTGCAGCTACGCTGCGCATTAATTCTTTCTGTCCGTAGTCGATTGTTCGTTAGGAATGCAAGAAGCTGCAGAAAACTTACAAAGCTTTGTTTACCCTAAAGGACAATAGTATAAAAGGATTCTTTCTAGAACATTTTAGCGAATTGACCTTCGCGAGTGGATTAACGCTCTGAAATTGCTATCGATACACTTCAATAGGCCAAACCCCTTTATACGAGGGGGGGGGGGGCAATTTCAACCTTTTGTCGCTTGGGTTGAGCAGACTAATCAAAATACTGATTAAGGTCGTGTAATTATTAACATAATACTGTGACACGGGCTTATGTGAAGTAACAATTAAATATCATAATCAATCTAACTAGAGGTTCCGTTATTGTGAAAAGTACTGCAAGTCGCATGTGATTTTAAGAAATAACACAACCCTGCGTTGGATTTGGTTTGACTATTTTAGCGAATAATACAAACGCATATTTAAAAATAAATCTAAAAATTCGTTGCTTACGGAATGTATAAATACCTTTAGTTGTATTTTTGTCATGCAAGACTTTCTGAAGTTTAATGGATTATTATAAATAGCATATCTTTACTGTTAAATGTCTTTGGAACTATACAAAATGAAATCCATGCATGTCAATAAACAGCTAAGATTATCTAATATAAGTGAGAAGTTAACTTTTGGATTTGTTTTCATCTTCTGTTCCTGTATTATTCACTAAAATAATGAAAGTGTAGTTTAACTAAATAACATTTAATGGAGAGCTTTAAAACGTAAAATTATTACTCAAATTTTCTATTATTTCAGCTACTTCTTTGTGAAATAGTTTTATTTACCAATCATTACTCCTTAACTACTATGGTGCTCAGCGTCCCATCTTGAAGGACCACTTAATTTAGCTCAGAGTGCTTTTTACCAGGCTTGAGGTTCTTTTACGCGCTGTAAATGTATCATCTGGAACCACCAGCTTTACTTCCTTTCCGAGCGAAACCATGCTAAGGATGGTTTTGCTTTCTCCCGGATCAAAATTCACGACCTCGGGAACCATTGGCTACCGTGTTGCCCCTAGGCAATGAGGATGAGGTCTTCATTGTGAGGATTCACCAATCGTTTCATTACCATAATTTGGTTAATTAAGTTGCTTGTGGAGATGTTTCATTGTGAATTTTAACCTGAAACCGGCAATCAAAGTTGGGTTAGCAGTATTGACTGGATATTATCAGCAGGAAGCCGTTGAACTGTTCCTGTCTATTATGACGGACTACACACGCTATTCAGGCCTAGAAACTGCCTTTCATCGCTGGTCTTCTCTTATACGCAGAACGATGTTCACTCACACCACTAGCGCCAATTTCATAGGGATTTTCCCGTTGCGTTCTGCAACTGTTATAACCTACGGAGACATATCTACTTACGCCAGAGCCGGATGAGATGGGCCACCTTTTGATGCAGTTAAATGTTTGAGTAAGACATTCGAAGTGGGTTTTATAAATGGTTCTACAGCATTATTGATCCAGCCACCGTTAAGGCGACATTTGAAACAGTTTTTATAAAATGCATTAATATGTTCACCTTCTTATTTGATATTGGCCCGCATTGTGGCGCAAGTTACAAGAAATTTGATGTTTGAATGCTTCGGCTTAGCTACAGTCGTGAATATGTAAGACCCCTTGCTATTTGATCTTCAATTAGGCATAAGTTTAGGATACCTTCCCCACATTTGAGGAAACCTAGAAGCTACCTTAGGCAGAATGGTCCTTGTTGGATTTGAACCACTGACCTCTCGTTCACCAGTCCGTGTGGTCACCTGTGTTGGTACATAACCATCTGGCGAATAGACTGTTTTGTAACATTTGCACTCAAAATTAGTGCCATAAAGTAGGCTAGCTAGCTATCTATTACACTTATGGTCGAAAAAGCTTAAATGCATATAGACTAGTCTCGGAAACAGCGTGAGAGGTCACTTTTGGAGATGCCATTATGGTGTGTAAATTGCATATGAATAAAAGGAATGTATGAATGTGGGCAGTTGGACTATGCATGAGAAATGCTTGACGACTTTGCGTGTTGAAGCTTTGGCAGCTTGCGAAAATGTGCGAAATTCCACCCAAAACAAGCAGCAGAAATGCTACTGTCGGAGTTCACAAGTAAGTCTTGCCTACAGTATGGGCAGCAGATGTAGAAGCAATTTGAAACACTTAATTGAATCACAGATTCTATTCAGTAAATAAAAAGTGAAAAGTAAAAACCATTTACTTATAGCATTTAATGCTTTATACCCGGTGGAAGGTGCCGCTTCGACCGTACATTAACCAGTGATTCTACAAGATTACTGAAACAAATATGTACAGTACAATTATTGTCAGTAAAGAACCGTTTTGGCGAAACAAAATTGTGTTGGATATTTGGAGCTTCTTGACGAATGGACATAAATGATGTATTATTGTATTAACTGTTACACAAACATTGTGCGAACAATACATTTCTACTTTACTTTGAATTAATTTAGTCACAATTTAATATTAAAATGCCATGCAAAGTTTAATTTCTAAGCGAGATTTGGCAACATTACGTTAACATTACATTGTGACTAAATTTATTCCAATTAAGTAATAGTATATTATGTAACGATACTATAACGGTAGTAACTAAGACGCAAATATATATTAGGAAACGAACGTCTTAATTACCATTATAGTTAAGTTTCACACGACAATTTATGCTCTACCATATACCTGATTTTATAGCTGAAATGTTTTACACTCACCAGGGACAATGACCTACATATTGCATCAGCTGATATTTGGAGTTCTGCGCAGGCGCTAAAAGATCGATTCGTTTACAGTACGTCAGAGCTGTGTTATGAAAATTATAACCTTGGAATGCTACATAATATTTAAAAATATTGAAATATATTGGTTTTCAGACGAGACAATTAGTGGAACTAATTTGCGGGACTGTGCTTAGAACAATGTTCTGTGAAGTTGATGCTGTATTGAGGTTAATTTGTGTTTTTTGTGTTTGTCCAACATCTTAGCGTTTTGTAAACTCACGCTAGTTGCGTTTCGAGAATTAATCGATATTGCGCTTTGCCATTGGTGCACGGGAATTCTCTGATTGGTGGAACACCTGTCCTTTAATGAAAATCGAACCTTCCGATTGAAGACCAGTCCTTTAATGAAAGTTTGAACTTAAGGAGGTCCATCGGCTATTGAAATAATAAACCATTTATATCTATTCGCCTAGGAGCCAGATGGTCCAAATATTTGACACAAATTATTTTTTTTTCTTCGGCGAAAAGGCTCTTTATCGACAATAACTGTATTGGACATATTTGTTAAACTCATCATGTAGAATCCCTGCACGGCCGAAGCAATACCTTCCATCCTGTATAAAAGATCCTTGAGCCAAGCAACACTTCTAGCAGATTTTCTAAATCCGCCAGTAACAGTAACTGCGGGGATACATTTTATCGTATCTTATATATCCCCATAGTAACTGAATGGGCTCCATTATCACCTTTTTCTTCTCGGAGAAAGAGAGATTAAAATGAACGCCTAGCGCTCACATTCGCATAATATACTATGTTGCAGAAATTGCTTTCTTTAGTTCAGTAGTAGTAGTATACGTTTTCATTTAAACGAAAAGTGCTATTCTCAACTGAAATGGAACTAGAAGGGCGCTTGTGTTTGGAATCGCGTCGCAATCCAAAGAAAATAATACGCGACAACATTGAAGGTAAAACGTATGCAGGTTTGGAGCTTCAAAGCTTCACATCAGCCACAAAAGCCCCTTGTGGTACTCTGCTCCAAAGTTTGCTTTTTATTGGAATCGCCAATAAGCCAGGGATCGTAGCAGATTGAAATTTTCCGCTTCCAGCAAAATAAGCGGAGCATGTTGGAAAGAAATTGAAATTTCCAATGCATGTCTTTCAAAACGCAGCGCAATGCATTCTATTTAGCAAGAGATATTAGTGTTCCTTTTCAGCTGTGTAAACAGCCGCCTTTCTACATCAAGGAAAGAAGATTAGAGCTTTACGTTAACGGTTCGCTGCTTAGTTTTTAATTTGCAAGGTGAGGTCCTGTTTATCGCTATAGTTAGAATACTTGGAATGAGCTTGTGATTGTATCAGAATTGTATTTTCAGTGCACAATTTTGCATATTAAATTATAAGTTCATCACTCCGCTGTCTCAGCTATCTAAAACACATGTAGCTGAAATATGAAGCAATAAGCAATCTGTTAATTCTTCTTCCTCTTCCTTTCAAGGATGGGTCATTGCTATCCCGTTCCGAGGCTAATTGCATCCTTCCATCTTCTTCTTGGTCGACCCAGGTCATGCTTCCCAAAGGGTTTTCTTGTGTCTCAGCTGATCTGAGGAATCTCATTTATGGCACTTCTATGCTTCTCCGATCCTGAACTGTTATGGTAGCTGATTTTGGAGGAAAAAAAAAAAAAAAAAAAAAAAAAAAAAAAAACCACACACACACATTGAGAAATCTAATTTATACATCCTTTGTCATATTTCTTCCCAAATAGTTCCATTTATTCCATTTGTCCCGTTATATTTCTGTACTTTTTCCTCTAAATCTAAATTCACTTTACAACTCTTTATATTGCATCCTTAGTATTTGAAAATGTTCACCTGTTCTACATCTATCACTATTGTTGCTCTTCCCATTGCTTTACCCTCTATTGTCATTATTTTGTTTTGTTGCAGGATATTTCCATGTTATATTCTTTTAATATCTTCGTCAATTTGGTATCATTATATTCGTCTTCTTTACTAGCTAACAGTACCTGGTCATCCGCAAATAAAACAGTTTTAATCGGTTTATTGCTCTTGGTTCCATCAACTTGCACTCTCACAAAATTCGGTTCATATAAGTATCAAATAAAATAGAACAGAGTCCAAAGCGTTGTCGTAATACTGTATTTGTCGTTGTGCTCAAATTTGATTTATATTTATTTTGCATTTTAATTTGTGTTTGATCATACAAAGACTTAATAGCATTAGTTAAACTATAAGACAGTATCCTATACTCTCTCAATATATTCCATATTCCATTAACTCTACCATATGCTTTCACATAATCTTAAAACAAATCAGATAGAGGGGTAAATTATATTCTATTTGTTTTCCCATTATCAGTTTTATGGTGAAAATGCCATCATTACAGAATCTCCCTTTACTGTTCTTTCTGTAGTATATTTTCCACTACTGGTTGCAAGTTTCTTTTAATTATTCTTGCATACACTTTGTACCCTAAATTCAAAATAGTAATTCCTCTACAATTGCGGCATTTATGTTTGTCACCTTTTTAAGTAAATTGACTATTTCAGGCATTTTCCACTCCGTTGTTTCTTGTACGAGTATTCAACATTTATAAATACATTTAATAGAAAATTAGAACTCACTACTCCACTAGGGTTTTCTTGAAAGATGATGTCCTTTCACAACATGCAGATGTTTATAAAATTAATACTAAGACTGCTTTATATATCAATTAACAGCAAAAAGTCTTGTCTTTATAAGAGTGCAACAGTTTTAGTTAGTACCGAAACATTCTCCAAATCATAAGTCTGAATGCTGAAGAAGGTTTAATGCGGTTTAGCCAGGAAGCAGCATCTTTCACCTTCACATGTCTTGCAACTAGGCTTTCAAATTAGGTAATCTCGCATTATTCAGCTGCAGCAAACTTCCTTCTTATATCCTGTAACATTTGCTTGTTGCGTCAACGGTTGCAGTTGTAGTTTTATCGATTCTAAAACCTAGAAAGAGAGTAGCTGCAACAGAAAATGCAGTTATGCTCTCCAAAGTCAACTCCACACCTGCATAGAATTGCCCGTAAACAAGCAATCATAAGCACCCAAGTATGGGCGTGTTCGCGAGCAGATGCATACTCTCCAACATTACCTCTGCAATTTCTTTTAGTTGTGTGCGGATAAAACCAGGAAACAATTCAACATTTTGGAAAATGTAGATTGTAGCAACAACATTGTCAGTGATAGAGGGCACACATTCTACTGCGTGCTTGTGGTATGCGCAGAATAAAAATTATAAGAATGGGACAAAGAAAATCGATGAAATCGAAAATCTGTGTAGAAAAATAACATTAGTCTAATGTACACGGAGAAGAATGTTAAAAAATCCATACAAAAAATATGAAATTAATGGATTATCAAAAATTAATGGCTTGTTTTTTTCTCCGGAGGAAAAAAATACCACATGCTTTGGATATGAAAAGCTAGGACTATGAGTTTAAAGCAGGCCTAGCGAACATTACTCCGAAGGTGTGAAGAGAGGAGTCCCCTCATCAACTGCGGTAGCACGCGTTAGGTAGAATCTGTTTTCGTTTTGTTTTTCTCCAGTTTTTCGCTTTGATTGTCACGAGGGAAAGTACGGGTCACACCTGGCGAGTACCGTTTGAGAGACCTGGTCAAGAGAGAGCACGCAGATTGTTTGATAAATGACATGATAATGAAATGATAAGTTACATGTAAGAACTAGATGTGGCAGAATGGGTGAATTACACACACACACACACACACACACACACACACACACACACACACACACACACACACACACACACACACACACACACACACACACACACACACCTCGTATGCACAAATCGACTACCTGAGCAGCTTAACAGCTGAAGCCCCCTCTCATACCCCAGTCCCCGCGCTCCTTATTTTGGAAACCTTTGTATGTGGGATACTCCAGGCGAAGATTTACCAAGAACAGCTCGAAGTAATCAGTATCGCACAACAAAGAATTATGATAGCAGTGGAAAATGCTCGAATGGACGTGTCTGTGTTGTTTCTAAAAAACGCCTGACAAAGTATGATACTAACACTGCGGTTTCCAAACCGATGTTTCGGTTCCTTTTACCTTCAGGTTCAGTGCGCATATACGAAACAGTTCTCTCCATTTATCAATTCGGAGAGAACTGTTTTGTCTTGATTGGGAACAATTCATGGGGTAATTCCTGAATAAGACAATTATAATTTTTTTACTCTATCACGCACCTAGCAGAAGGTGGTACAGCATAACTCAAAAACGAAAACTCGGATATAACTTGATATTTAAGTTATGTATCTTCCAAAGATGTGACATGAAATGTTTCAAGAAAACTTTCTTTTCCTGATTACCCTCTCCTTATGTAGGACTTACAAGCCCGTGCCTAGGGTCAGACACCTGTAGGGGAGCACAGGAACCTCTGTCCAGAGGTGAAGTGAAGACTGAAGCAGGTGGTTAGCTAAGCACCAGGTATGAGAGTGTGGAAGAGGATGATATGGAATGCAGACGAAATTGATGATTGGAAAGATGATAATGGAGCAATTGGTGGAATGAGTGGCGGGGGAAACCGGAGAACCCGCCATGATGCCGCTTTGTCCATCACGAATACCACATGTGGGTTCCTGGGATTAAACCCGGACCGCCTAGGTGGTAGGCGAACACTCTTAACCACTCGGCCACGGCACCACCGCTCAAGAAAACACTCCCCCCCAAAAAAGTTACTCTTTACGTAGAATATTTCTCTAAATTTTTTATTTTTATAACAGTCCTCTAACGTTTTTCATTAAAATACCTTGTATTTAATATATTTACATGCAGAACTGTACGTCTTGAATTTTCTGGAAATAGACAATGAAGTTCTCTTTGTTTGGAAGAACTTTTGTGTAATCTTATATGACTGGTAAACGTTAGGAGATAGACAAAAAACTCACTACACAAAAATGCATCTCTTTAAAACACAGGATTTATTTAAAATAACTTTCTTCTGGCGTCATCCATTTCCGAGATATCCTATGTTATTGATTTAAATTTTTCAACACTCTATTTTTCTAAAAATTCTGTTGCCATGCACTTATTTCTCGAGATTTCAGAAGAAAATATGTAATTCAGAATATAACCACTAGCTTTTAGACACGTGAATGTCGATTTGGTTTCTTTTATTTTCCTTGTATCTACAACAAAATGGGTAGTGAAACTATTTCTGCAAAGATTTATTTCGTTAACATGAAGTAGATACAAAAAAACAACAACAGTGGGTATAGAAGGTTATTTGAATGTGAGACATCGGAATTTTATTTTTGCATATTTACTTCAGGCCAGTAACACTAAAAATGGTATCAAATGTTCACTACCCTTGGGACTACCGTTGGCTAACACCGATGAGTTTGCACAGTCATGTTTAACAAAACTGTATCGTACCATTCAATGCAGTACATTTTAAAAAATCTGATGTGTTGCACTCACATGACTTTCTCTACTCTTGAACTAACCATTCTTACAAACTCTTATTCCTATATCTTCTTTCTTGTTAGTTGAGATAAACATTTGTACAAATTATCTTATTCTTATTTCCTTGTAGGTGCAAGGGGAATGTTAGAATACAGTAGGCTTTGTGCGATAGTCAAATGTTTGAGATTCTGTTGTCTTTGCACACTTAACATATAAAAAAATGAACGGCGATGACCCATTTCACGAAAGTTCTAAGTTTTCCGAAACTCAAACACATAAGGAATATCTCCGAAATGGTTCACCCTACAAGAAAATTTATTGTGACATAAATTGTGTATTTTAGCAAGATCTACATTTTTGTATAGTATAATTTGGTCTATCTCTAACGGTTTACCAGTTATGTAAAAGTCGTCCAGAGTAAATTCGACTACATGGGCTATAGCCAGAAAATTCAAGATATACATTTCATTTGTCATAAAAATATCTCAAACATATGGCATTTTAATCAAAACCGTTAGAGTAATTTTCAAGAAAATCAAAATTTTCGAAAAATCTTCCATGTAAAGGGTAGTTTAGGGTAGGGCTATTTTTTTTCAAAATCTTCGTGTCACATCCTTGAAAGACATTAAACTTAAATACCAACTTTGGTTTTTAACCGACTTTTCGTTTTTGAGTTATGCTGTCCACAGTCTGACAGACAGACACACACACGGACCTTTTTCTAGAAATGCTTTTTTTTTGGATTCAGGGGGCCTCGAAACATGTATTTCCGGTGAAATCTCGACATCGAATTTTTGGGTGGAATACAATACTTCCCCTACTTACCAGTAGAGAAAGTAAAAATTGGAAAACGATATTCACTGGACACTTGTGGCAACTTGACTGAGGAAACGCCGCAACTGCGATCAGTGGTATAGATGATATTTTTGCACTTGATTCTACAAGCCAATCAACACTAGTTTATTATTTTATTTAATAATCTGAATAAATTTGCAAATTAATACAGAATAATGGATATAACATAGTAAAATATAGAAATATAATATCAGTACATGCAAATATCTATGGTGGTTACAGAATAATATATTATAATTAATTACCAACATTAAAATTAATATGAAGGTATATTTACATATCGAAACTATTAAAAATCAATACCTCAACAAATTAATGTGTTGGTACCATGTGCATAAGTTCTAAAAATCGCTATTGAGTATTTTGAACTATATTGTACACTAATATCTTGATTACGTTTACTAATTTCATATTTATTCCTCCAATTTACAGAGTTCTTATTTATTGTACCACTTGATCCAAACAAAAGGCCTGTGAGAAATTCTTTTAAATTTTGAAACTGTTTGAAATATGACACACTGGGTTCATAACTTAGTCATTTTTGTCTATTTACTTCTTGGTGTTTAGCTACTCCAAACTCCACTCTGATGACAATTAGAAGTATACTCTTAAGAAGAACGGATCTGCAGCTTTATTTCTTGTGCAATGTACTGCAGGACGTTTAATTATCTAAGGAGGACATCAAAAGGCTAGGATTTGACAACCTTAAAAATTATTCTAAAGTATATGTGGAATAAATAATGTATGGTTGTGTTTTAAAATAATTTGGCTTTATATTAAATTAAAACTGAATTGTTATCTAAGTGACAGTACAATTTATAGTTTTTGTGAGTTAGTATATTTTGCTGGCGAGGAAAATGTTCTGTCGGGAACAGAGGCTTCAAATCTGCGCTGAAAATATGGTAAATGTGATAAGGAGGCTTCCGGTTTTGTGTCAGAGACAGCAGACTAAATTGGAAACTGACGGGGTTGAGCTGGTAGCCTAACCCGTGGGGTGAGATAGCACTTCAAAAGTACTGCTGCTCTGTAATAAATATGTTTGACTCAGAGAATTGTAGTGCAGAGACTGTTGTAAAATCTCTCATTTTAAGGCGACCAATGGAATGCTTTTCATTCATGAACGTACTTTAAAAGATATCTATAAAAACATATCGGATCTGCAGGCTTCAGAAATAGATATAGAACTCTTCAGTTCTGAGGTCGGGCCAGGTTCAAACCTCTCTGGAGTCATCGTTGTCCCGAATTTGAGGTTTCTATGTACATTTATGCACACGCGCTCCTGCAGCCTAATAAATTCTGATTGGTGGATTCTTTGGATAACTTTACGCGTCTTAACGTTTCATATTTAATTCTTAGATTTTCATTGGGGCTTCTTCATCCCCTCTTGAAATACCACCTTGGATTCGGGTTTTCGCCGGTTTATTTCCTGTAAAACGCCCGTCTCGCTCTGTGTGTCACGGTAAGTTACCCAATAAAAGAACAAAGGCGATACACCCTGCTGATACGACAATGGGTAGGCAAGCGGAGAAACATCTTAAATTGGCTTGGTTTGCTAAAAAAATACGCGCTTCCAGCGTCTAAAACTCTGGTCCCGGACTCAACTAACATTACACATACAATTACATACATGCGTAGGTTCAAAGAATATTTATTTACACTTCACTTAATTACACCTCATTACACCCAATTTGTTTATTACCTAATTAATAAAAATATTACTTTGAGGCTTCTCAGTCTAAAACTACTGTCCTAGTTTGTAACAACACTAAAAAAAAAACAGAATGCTTTGTACATGTTTTCCTAACTCCTTTGTTTTATTAATGGGGAAATTATTAATTCAAAATTTGCTTATCTCTTTAATATTTTAAATGAATACTGATTTTTTATTGAAGAGGATTAAGTTATATTTTTGATTATGCTTATTTATAGAGTCGGAGTCTGTTATTGCCTTATTAAAAATGTCCCAGAGAGAGAGATAGACATAGAAAGAGATATATAGAGGGAGGAAGGGAGGGAGAGAGAGGGAAGGAGAAAGAGGGAAGGAGAAAGAGGGAAGGAGAAAGAGAGAGAGACTGTCTTCACAGATATGTGCGCCACAAAGGATGTTTTATTGGATTGTTACAATGAATGCGCATACGTGATTTGTCTGATAACCCAATCTGTCACGTTCTGTGAAACAAAACCAAGCTTCTCTGGATTCAGACTTACTTTTACTTTAAGTGAAAATATGTATTTTTCTTTCGACACCTTGCAAATGCACCTTGTAATTCAGTGCGATGACTTGTAAACAACCGTATTGTATTCATTTGAATTATTTAGGTTAGTAATTTCTTTGTGTTCATTTATTTATTTTCAGTATTAAAGTATTTATGTATATATCATGTACTGATTTGTATTTTGTAATATGTAGTTTTGTACTTGTTTTCAAACAGGGGAATGGTTAAAACCTGTATATGATAATAATTTACTCCAAACATATCTCAAGCAATTATTTTGCATATTAGATCTGCACTAGAAAATATTTATTTTATGTCCTATTGCAGCGCCGGGCAACCGGTGCTCACTGAGTGCAGCCTGCTTAAGGCCGTGCACTGATAGCTATGTTTAGCAGGTAAAGGGAATGAAGATCGCTCAAGGGATCCTGCGAGTGCCCCGGACCTGCCGTATTGTGACCGGATGTTTACATGTCGAGACACAAGGCTAACTACAGGCACCTTCACCCACTTCCCTCCCGAACCGCTCGTCCGTACTTCAAGAGCTTAGATACTCTGGGCCGAGTTCTCATAAGAAATGAGGATATGAGTTTCTTTTTCTTCGAACCATCATTTGCTATATCCACCGTGCAGTTTTTTTGTCAAAATTTTCGTGTACTTGAGCATCTTAGACTCTATTTACTTTTCAGTCTGCGGAACCACATATAATAGAGTACGTTTTTAATGATTCTGAGTATTGCGGCAATTTTTGGTTAGCTTCCAAGATCCCTCGACCTCATTTTTTCTCAGTTGTCCACTTTGGAACTGTTTAAAATGGCGAGAGATAGTTTCTAAAGTGTTTCTGATGCTGAAAGGATTATTGTTGCTTCGCTGAGTACAGTTACGTGCAAAATGATTTTGTCTTTCTCCAGATTATAAAAATTTGTTCTTTTCGGTATATAGAATTGCCACAGTAGTTTTATGTTTCGTTATCTGATTGATCTGGGTTAAACATCACGTAATAAAGATAGCCAGTGATCAAATATTGTACAAGTGCATGCAAATGCAACCCGTTTGCTACGACTGGACATAGCTGGTTGTAGCGCAATCAAGTGTGTGCATACAATATCCTTCTTCAGCTTCCCAACGAGGAGGCGTATGCTGCTGCATGTCGCCTGTCGGAGTTTTCCACCCGTAAGCTGATGTGCAGAAGTTCTTCCGTTGCCATCTCTTTGGTGTCTGACAGGAGTCTTGGGAGGCGTTAGCTGTCACTCAGTTGCGGACAATCAAGGACACTGGTAGTTCTCTTGCAGGGATTTCAGGCGGGAAGAAGTGGTTTTAACCCGCCTGTGGATAGGCCACACCCGAGCCACACAAGGACAGCTTTTGCGCGGTGGTCCGGCACCTGTCTGTGCGACGTGCACATGCCCTTACTGATTGTCCGCGATACGCTCGCGAGCGCCAGTCCCTTGGCCTGAGTCTTACATTGTGCTCAGTTTTAGATAATGACCTAGTAGGCTATAAATATAGTACTGTGGTTTCTTTTACCTTTTTTAAACGTTTTAACAGCTTACGTTTATAAAGTTTAGCTCTTTTAACTTTCTTTTTTAGCTCTTAATTTCCATTTTTTTTAACTTTTTAGATGTGAGATTTTAATAGTTGTTTGCTTGTTTTTATCTTTGGACTTCGCCTACAGACCTAATTGTCCACAGGCTCTTAAACACCACACTCACTCACTCACTCACTCACTCACTCACTCACTCACTCACTCACTCACTCACTCACTCACTCACTCACTCACTCACTCACTCACTCACTCACTCACTCACTCACTTACTCACTCTTTAGCTTCCAGCGGTCATGCACGTGGAATTATCAGGTATGTAAAAACGTTTTGGCCAAAAAGAGTGAAGTTTCACAGAGAATTGAGGGTTTAGAACAGGCACTTCAGTACCTAGATACATGGTATTCTTTACTGGACAAGTGCCTCATTTAGGAGTCAAAACATCCGTTTTCTCAATAATGCTGTGAGTAATCTGCCCCTAAGATTCATGCATGGAGCATTTACTGCGTGTACGTAAGTTTCTGGTCGCAATATAACAAATTCTAAACGCTCGCAAGATATACTTTAAATAACTGGTTAAATACAGTGAAAATAGAGGGAGATTATGTAATCCCATATTTCTTATTCGTTAGGTTCCGGATGCTTATTGCTTTTCTTTACCGCTTGCCTAAGGTAGATGAAGGATTGCATTGAACTTAAAAGTGCAATATCATCGTTTCACAGAAACTTAAAGAAACTATAAAATACCTATATTTTTTATGTATTGCTATTTTCTAAAAAAAAGCACATAAACCATTTGAATGAAAACATGATAGTTTTGAACATTGTAACAGAGGTGAAAATAAATAATAACGGGTACAGAAAGTCCAGTGATTGTTACCCATAAGATGTATTTACACAACTTGAACTGCAGCTGATGCCAAAATTCCATTTTATAGAAAGCTTTGGTATCCATTGCAGCATATACGTAATGTAGCCCAGATTTATGAGAAAAATCTTTTTAATATATTCTTCGCTGTAATAGTCTAAAAATATAATACCTGCTCATGTCACCAATGCTTTTCTCTTCTTCTTTACCTCGTTACCCTCCCCATATGGAGGACTTAGAGCCCCTCCAGACGCCAGACGGAGTTCGAGTCGAACGGAGGTGAGGTGATTGTTCCCCCGCTCGAGTGTCTTTACCGCAGTACCTAGCCGTCATACGGCTTAACCTGCGCGATGGTTTTGATGGTGTCACTACAGGGATGTTTATCACTGGGAAAAAAATTTTTTTTTATAAGGGTATTTAAGGGCTAATATTACCCTGGGTTTATCTCACCCAGGGCAAATTAACCCTATGGCTGTTTCAGGGGTGTACCCTCTTCAGCCGCGGGTTAGTTTTTTGTGGAATTTTTATTAATTCTTAGGTTACAGTATAGTAGGTATGAACAATTTGTACAATGCGATAAAAATTAAAAATATTGGTGTGGGGTTGTTGGGGCTTAGTGTTCTTGTGCCTGTGTCTACTCTCCCAGAAAGCCAGTCGAGTTTTCCGCGTAGGTTAAGTATTGCATGTATGTTACTCCTTGAGCGGGGCAGAGTCGAACCTTGCACGCGTAAGTACAAGGATCATCTTCGTGGTGGATGCTGAAACCATTCCGGCGAAGTCGTTTCAGTTGCTGTGGTGTCGGTGGCTCAACAATATCTGCGTCGTTGTATTGTGTTGCGGTGTCTTTCTTAGTAGTGGTAGGTGTATTCTCTATCCTATACAGCTTGCGCTGAATGGAGTCGAGAACATCACTGTTGTCCAGTTCGATTATAACTGCTCGCAGTTGATGGAGTAGTCTGGCTGCGGCGTTGTTGGAACAGGGGTTTTTATAGGAACGGGAGGGATTGTAGGCAGGGATTGGTCCACAAGTGGGCTGTGCGCGAATTCTACGCGCTAATCCCTACCAGGGTTCTGGCCGTCAGTCACTCGCTGAGAGGTGAACTGAAACTGGTGATTCTCTCTGTTTTGAGTACAGATTGCATTTTCGCCTTTCCCATCTTAAGATTAGATCGCAGGACTTAAGATGTCCTTCGGCAATCTTTTGGATGGTAGTCGGCGCGGCTGTCTCTGCTCGTATTGGCCCAGAGTATTCACCAGAGGGTTAGGGTGGTTCTGGAGTTTATTGTACATTATTCGAGCGCGAGTTTTGATCACGTCTACAATGTACGGGATCCCGGAATGTTCGTGTAGGATATGGGCAGGAAATCTTCGGCCTGTATCATAGATCATCCTTAATGCCCGGTTCTGCAACGTCTGGAGTCTGATGAAGGTGGACCTAGCCACCACTCCCCAGATCTCGCATCCGTACAGGACCAGAGGCGGGATGATCGCTCGATACAGCCGAAGCTTCAGGCGTAAGGGCATGGTTTGGGAACTGAGGATGGGGTACAACTGCCGGAGGGCAGCGTGGCCTTGCAGTACTTTGCCCCTGACGTGATGTCTATACGTCAGCCGCCGGTCCAGCGTGACCCCGAGATACTTCGCCGTAGTGACCCAGGGGATCCGACGGCGCCGAAGCACGAGGTCCAGCGGGAGCCGGTTGCCTATCGTATTAGCCAGGAGAATCGCAGAGCTTTTCTCCGGGTTAATGGACATACGCCAGTTCTCGCTCCATCTACTGATGGCACAGAGGTGGGCTTGTACTTGTCGGTAACTGTAGCGCGGGTTCTTGTTAGTAGCGAAGATCATGAGATCGTCCGCATACTGACAGATGTGTGTGTTGGGGTGCGTCGGGAGATCGGCCATGTAAGCTGCAAAAAGTGCCGGTGACAGTACACTGCCCTCGGGGACTCCTGCGCCAATGGGCCTTTCTCCAGAAAATGATCCCTCCACCTTCTCTCGGAAGCTACGTTCCTGTAGGAAACTAGCCACCAAGTAAATGTATGGAGGGGGGATTTCCTGCTGTATGAGCTTGTAGACAAGCCCCTCATGCCAAGTGGTAGAAAATGCCTTTTCCACGTCAAGCAACACTGCCACCGTTTTAGCCCTCTCCTGGTAAGCCAGGGAAGCTTTCTCGGCTACACGCAGTAGTTGCTCAGCCGTGGAATGACCAGAACGAAAACCAAACTGGTGTTCCGGTAGGAGACCTTTTTCCTCTAAAAGAGGTCCGAGGCGGGACAGGAACAGTTTCTCGAACACTTTCGAGACAACTGGTAGGAGGCTGATGGATCGGTAACTAGATGGAAAAACCGGATTCTTTCCCTGCTTCAAAACGCATACCACACGCGCCTGTTTCCAGACAGCTGGAAAGTGACGCATGCTGAGGCATGCGTTGTAAATGCGGGTCAAGTGCATCACGGCTCTATGGGGTAGGTGCTGGAGCATTTCCGCTGTTACCCGGTCCTGCCCAGGGGCTTTTCTAGGTTTTAGGTGCCGGATGGTGTTAGTTACCTCGCGAGGGGTAACTACCGGGATGTGGAACTCCTCGTGGCCCGCGGGTCGGACTTCTAAGAAGTCTTCTACCGCTTGTTCCGCGAGGTCAGTGTGGTCATCGTTCTGAGGATCTACCCTAGGCTGGAATTGAGTTTCCAGATAGTCTGCTAGTGCCTCTGCTTTTTCCCTCGGTTCAAAGACAAGTCTTCCCCGAGGGCTGTGCACTCGATGCTGGTGTGCAGATTTGTCTTTCCGCAAGGCTCGGACGATGCGCCACGGTTTCCTCTCCTGGAGGTTTACGTGACGCATTGTTTCGTCCCAAGCTGCTTGCCTATGTTTTCTTAGGAGTCGTCTCACCAGGGATTTGAACCTCTGGTGTATTACTCCTATCCTAGGATGTCGGAATCTCTGCCATAGCCGTCTGACAGCATTCTTTGCTTGAATGAGGCGTTTAAGTGGGACAGGGATAGATGTCGGGTTTGGTACTTCGGTAGGAATGCGATGCGTGTGAGCACGCACCGCGTTTAGGACGGAGGTAGAAAACCCCGTGGCTGCCTCCTCGAGAGCCTCTATCGAGTCTATTTGAGGATTTGCTTCCACAGAGTTTTGAAGGGCTAGGACGGCTGCATCCCAGTCGACTTCTTCCACCCAGTCCGGCACTCCCAGGACAGTAAGATTAACGTCTGCATCCACCACAACAGGGTTGTGGTCGGAGTCCAGATCGTTAATCACAGAGAGGTCCAAGTGAAATGGTATGTTTTTAGTGATCATGAAATCGATGACATCCGCGGCGCCGCGTGCCGGGTAGTGGGTTGGACCTCTCGGCCCGTGCGCGTGAAGGGCGGGGTTCCCGCTAATGAGACGGTACAGTCCCCGGCCCTTAACGTTCTGGGTGCGGCTGTGCCAGCTTGGGTGTTTTGCGTTGAAGTCGCCTGCAATGCAAACCCTGTGGTGTAGGTTCAGGAGTGCCGTGATGTCCGCTTCATAGAAGTGCTCATCCGGCGGGTCGTATACCGCCACAAGCACCAGATCAAGAAGAGGAAAATGGCCACCAACTAAAGTCGAAATTGCTAAAAGTTATTTTAAAGAATATATTCAGTATGCCAATGCAATTGATCTGACAAAAAATAATTGAACTGTATAAATCTATGTAATTATTAATGTTAAATTTATAATAAGCAAACCCAACATGTAGTATTACATATTGTAATGGAACATGTAGAACAATAAAGAATCTAAGCACCAGATCGTTCCCACCCAAGGATAGCCTTATGGCGGTTGCTTCCAGGTGTTGTAGCGGAGGAATGGTAACAGGAGTGTGGGTGAGATGGTTCTTTATGAAAATGGCAGTACCACCGCCCTGTCGGCCGACCCGATCAGACCGATGAGCGGCGTAACTTGGCAGGTTAAACTGTACACCAGCGTGCAAGTGCGTTTCACAGACCATCAGGATATCAATCCCATGACTGTCCACGAACTCCAGCAGGCCAGGTCTCTGGTCTCTAACCCCATTTGCGTTCCAGAACGCAGCTCTAAATTAACGCACAGTTCTATGCGCCATTTCTATGCGCCATTTTAGAGCCCCTAGGACTTACAAGCCAATGTCTAGGTTCAGACGCCTGTCGGGGAGCAGACGAACCTATGGGTCAGGAGGAATGAAGACCTGGAAGCGGTCGGTCACAATCCTGTTCTCAAAGATGTTTTTATACATTATTTAGTGCGGCATCTGGACTGCAAAACTCGTTATTTTGCACTGTGTTTCTTTATCGGAAACCGCAGTCACCATTTTATACGACGTTGTTAATCACAAAAATTCAAATCGTTTTCTCACCTCTAAAAATCATCATTACAGGAGGAAAAAATCTAGCTAAACATGAAAATACAATTTAAAATTAACCCTGCATCATTGACTCGGTCACTCTTCAAGATATGTTTACACACAAGCCCAAGAAGTGACCAAAATGAGCTCTGGTCAATAAGTTAAACAGGGAGTAGCAGTGACAGAGAAATCTTTTTACAGAACAAGCAGTATTTTCTGTAAGCCCTTGAAGATATAACTAAGGAAAATACTAATGAAGTGCTTTTTGGACAAGAAGAAACTGCTTGCTAAGAAAGCAGTGAAAGGGGTCTTGAGTGGTAGAAGAAACCAAAGAGTAATAAAGAAAATCATAAAATGTAGAAGATCCAGAAAGATGGATTTGGAGTGAATAGCTTGTTCTTGGGTACAAAACTTGATTGATATAACTATATATAGTTGGTAGGTTAATTGGAAATACACCACCTTCCAAGGCCAATGTTTGCCATCCTTCGTTATAAGAGTTGGTTTCCTTTTCCAGCGTTGGGCGGTTTTTCGTTTTGTGTAGGAAAATGTAATATGTAAAGTATAACATTTTCAGATACAGAGTTTACTTTTGGGGGCCAGATTTTGGCAGATTTTAGAGTACTTTGGACCTTAATTATCACATTAAGTGTACGGCAGCGCTGTAAATTCAAATAAAGATTATTTTATGCTTTTGGAGCAGGTATAAAACAATTGTGCTAGTGTAGATTTGACTTTCGAAGTTCTCTACTAGCTTTTTAAACAGATACAGAAACGACTGTGCTAGATGATTTTACCTTCAGAATAATCTAGTTTGTGCTTCAAAGTTCGAATGCTAAGCTAAAACTTGACCTAAGTAACAAAATCCAACGTCTAGACTCTCCGTCTATGTATAGAAGCAATTTTTATGGTATGAGAATAATTACCGTCTCTTTACACTTAGTCATATTGCCCTCCATGAGGTCACGATGACACCATTTAGATCTCACGCTGCATTACGTGTGTACTTTGAGCAATTTAAATGTCTCATAAGCCTTTAAAGTGGTCCTTTAAAGCAGTCTTGTCGGTTAGAAAATAATATATTAGTTATTAAGAATGAGATAAGTGTAACTGACAGTTAACACCTGATGTAAAATTCTAAACTTTGATGTTTTATATAAATGAACCAGTGTTAAATGATGATTTATCTCGTAACTTTATGCGCTAACATCCGGAAAAAACATGAATGATCCGATTAGGAGAACTTAAAGCTCAAAATGTATTATTAGCATAAAGCAACTATTTTCGCAAAACAGGCAGACTCAATTAAGCTTATGTTATGAGAAACGTTATGCATTCTATACTCTACAAATTAAGTTTTTCTGTGATGTGTTGACATTGCGTGGGGTAAGCATTTTGATAATTCGTGAAATAAATAAAGGGCCCCTTTAATAATCATGTGATAAGCTCATATATACGAGCGTATAAATCGTTTCAATTTTTCCTCGCATACACGCTTTTACAGAAAAACCTCGTTTATTCGGACTAACTGGGACCAAAGGCAATCCGGAAAATCGAAAATCCGGTTTATATGGGTAATAAGTAGGGATGGGTTCTCGATATTTGCGATAGCTCGATACCACGATACTTGCATGATACCGACGTCGAAAGATACTTCAGAACATTTGCTCGGTACTTCTTCGATACCTCGCTGGTGACTCTGCAATTTTTATTTTATTTTAAAATCACAAAATATTATTGCCGCAAGTAGAACATTTTAAAGTGGCAACAATGATCACGTGAACAGTAGAGACGAAGATGAAGACATGGTCAGGAAGACCCTTCCTTCAATTCCTGCTTATTCAGTGCAAAGTGCAGATCCAAACATCTAATTACCTTACTGCAAGTCAAGCAGGGACCTGATTAATTATATGTTGAGTTGAATTTTCTAGGAAGTGCTTCTCGTCTGGAGATAAGTGTCAACGCAGGTAAAGAGACAACTTCTTCCTGCATCCAAAAATGATTAGATAAAATTAATTTTTAATTTTGTTTTTAAGATTTTCGGATACCTATGTAGGGATAGTCGTGTAATAATCACATACTCGTAAAAATCGATCAGTTCACAACCTTTATTTTATTTCAGATGTCATCTACTGCAAAGTCCGAGACATTGCCAGGAATGTGATACCCGTATAGTAACATTATGCAAGAAAATAACCGTGTGTCAGATTCACTGCCAGTTATTGCTTATGTACTGAGATTTTTCTTTATCTTTTCCTACTTTCTCACTCTTGTTCTCGCTTTCCCTTTCTCTAATTCTTCCTGCATCTCCGTCTCACCGAACCGAAATGATCTAGCTGTCACATTCACTCACTTACTTACTGGCTCACTCACTTACTTACTGACTGACTCACTCACTCACTGGCTATCTCCTTTTCTTCCCCCTTATTATACCTTCCCCTTTCTTTCCTTTATCTCCCTCCATTGGCCTCACTAATACACGATGTTTTAAAATGGGCAGTAAAACTTTTTTGAAAGGTTAATACACATTAAAAGTTAATTTAAATAAAAAAAGCTTTACAGCACACAAATGTGCCTCTTTATTATGCCTGCATTGCGATCGGAACTATATTGTTTGCTGTAGTAACTGGGGTTTTCCTGTTATTCGTGGCAGTTTTATTACCAATTTTCAATATATCACATAACATACACAGTATAGGAAAGATATGGAAATAAAGCAATGGATGGCAACAGACAGTGAAAAGGGAGAAAATGGAAGATGAAGGTGTGGCTGGAGAAAACGGAAAGGGAAAACAAAAGGGAGGAGTGAGAATGAGACATTTAATGCAGTGAAAACAACAGATCAGCTGCAGATATGGTAGTAAGAAAATAATATATCATATTGAGTGCAATCATTTTACACTTCTGTATAATTTGGTTTCGAGATCACTACTCCCAATGCCTAGTTTCATTCAACTCTTTATAGTCTATTTCCAAAAAACTGAAGTGTTGAACATAATAATGTGAAATAAGTAAACTAGTTTTGGTAACTCCCACTCATGTATGGGTTGTATTATTCATCACAGCTTTAATTCCTCATCAGTTGCAGAGAACCTCTTGAAGTAGGAAGTTTCTCAATAAAAACTCATTAAAATCCATCGTGGAACAGAGTTCAGATAGCAATTTGATAATGCAGTCGAGTTGCCCCAATAGCCGGCAACGTGCTGTCCTAAGCAAACAGTGGTTAGCTAAATTGCTTAAGGACCATTGGGGACGCTAATTTCCTTCTACTGCCCCCCCCCCTCCGTCCGTCCCGCGATAACAGCATGCACTCAAGAGTTAGTCCCCTTTAATTAATGCTCTTTTGGTGCACTCGCTCTCCACAGAAAACATTTATCTTTCACTGCTTGGAAATCTTTTTGTTCTCGTATCTTGTCACATCTTATTACATTAATAATAAACGGACAAAATAAATGTTGGAAAAGGATCGTAGAAATTGGATAACCTTCTTAATGTATTTGAAGGACAAACTATGAAGAAAGTATATTTTAAATTGGAAAGATAACTAGAGCGAGCTTATTATTTCATCGGTAGAATATTTCATATACATTTAAATGATTTCACATACTTAAACATAGTAAGTCTAGTGTTTTAAATGCGTTTAAAAGAAAGGGTCACAAAAATGTCCAATAAAGAATATGAAAGTGTTGGTGATTATTTTTTTATTTTTCCATTTATTTAAGTGCAATTATAGCGGCGGCCTCTACCTTTGGAACGTATTTCCTATCGGCCATGATGTTAACTGGTATATAGTTCTCATTGTGTTTCTGGTTTTCCTCTGAGTTTTATACATTAGATCAGATACGCAGTAACACTTCCAAACTCTGGGGAGGATAATCTTTGTTAGAGACAAATTTCCACCCCAGCCGGAAGCGAACCCGGGACCCTCTACCTGCTCTACCAACTGCGTTAGAGGCCAACCGTAATAAATTATTGCCATACCCAACAATGTCTAACGTTGTCTCTTATGTGCTCATAACATCCTCTTCTCGTTCCACACCACCTCCTTCGTTTTGTGCATGAAGCATTTCCCCTTCACTCATTCAGGTAACCAAGCATTAGGGATGTTTGTTTTTGACTACCATGAATACATCACTGCTGTGCGAAAAGTAGGTGGTGGCAAATCTGCTTTCGGTTGTAAACAAATATTTTTATCTTATTTTAATATTTTTTTTTCTTCTCAGGAAGTCGCAGAAACGTATTTAAATGTATTTACGCGTTTTCATGTGTAGTAATATGAACTGTTTTAAATTAATTATACCACCTCCAACCATAATTGTTTAAATACCATTATTTTTTCACAAACTTTATCCGCACCGAGTAAGATAGCTCCACGGTAAACTATGATACCGGCATTCGGAGTCCCGGGTTCAGTTGCCTTCGGGCCGGTCACTCTGATCATGGATTTTTTCATAGTTTTCCTGGTCGATAGGCGAATGCTGAGTGGTTCCCCTTGTAATAGAATTTCTTGTCCTCATTTCCACTTATCTGCTACAAAAGTGATGGTTTGGTATGCTGTGGTATTATGGTGCATTTGTGCTTTGGAAAAATGTCTCCCTGGTGTTTGGAAGGACTGCTTGGTCTCTTTCTTGGGGATGTCAATTTCCGGAATCCCCAGTACCTCAGGTTACATGTGACACAGGCAGAATTAGCTGGGTCAGGATTGGTGCCATGGTGGCGCTTCATCCCTGTTAATGCACATCGTCGTCCGTACTTGGTCGCTCTTTCATCCCTTACTTCCAGGACCTCCATCACTGTCAAACTAAACGAAAACAGAAAGGAAAAACAAAGGAAAATGAACGACTGAGAGAGAAAAAAGACACTTTTGATACAGTAAATACATGTCGGTGAGATAAGTGTACAGCTTCTAAATATATTTGGACATTAAAATTATTTTTGATATTTCGATGCGTTTACTTTTTAGTAATATACCCCTTGCATTCTTGAAATTCCCCCACCTCCCTTTGTCTGTTGGGATTAATTATCACAGAGTTGGATTATAAGCTCATCTTCTGCCCTTAATATTGGTATAAAGAGAATATAAGATATATCGTATATAGTTAAATAACACAAGGCCTGTTCTATTATATGGTAGTTGAACAATTTTACATTAGGGCTTCTCTTTTAATCTTTAATTGAACTTTGAATTCCTGAAGCTAGATATTGACCGCTTCCGTAACGCAGTGGTAGGTAGGGCGCCTGTTTCTGGCGGGAAAGACCCGGGTTCGATCCCGGTACCGGCATGTGGATTTTCCCCCGCTGGGAGGTCTGGCACGGGGTGCACTCAGCGTCGTTTGGTCCCGGAGGGGCCAACTGATAAGCTACTTGATGAAGAAGTAGCTACCCAAGGTTGTGAAGGCCGCATAACTGATCGGGAGGGCTCGGGACACTGTCCACGTTCCACCCTTCAGTACTGCACGCCACTCATGACGCCTGTAGTGGGGAATAGACCACTCAGCTTCCTGCTCAGTGCGTATACATTCCACCCGATACAAGAGCATGAGAAGCCACTGAATATTCTAAGAACACTTTTTCACTTGGTCTTTCAGTATGAACACCAACTACTCAGGGCTGACCTTAGGGAACATCGGTGTCTCCTGAATTAGAATCATCGATGTTCTCAATAAATGCAGTCTATGCTACTATTAAAGTAGGGATAAAACACAGAGCATTAGGAAATTCAAGTATAAAATATAGAGAGAGGATAAATTTAAGAACAAGTGGAAAAACTTGAATCAAAGAACTACAGCTAAACTTGGAAGAGTGAGATATTGCTATGTGTGCTTGCGACAAACTGCCGTATTCCCAGGCAGTTCGATAATTTACGAAGCAGAACTGACGATGCGCAGAATAAAACCCCAAAAGAGGTCAGCCAACTCCAATAAAGATAGCTGTTTGCCACGCATCATGAACATGAACAAGACCAGAAGGTCAGCTCAACCAGGAGGTGTGCATAAGATCAAAGGACTTCCAAAATGAAGATCATCACTTACTTCTAACAACAGCCAAGTTACTAATGATAGTTTTTGACTTCATAAATTTATGTGTCTGATAAATTAATAGTTGTACCTAAATAGTGTCTCCGGCTTGACAAAGTTATAGATTACATTAATCTCTCTGTAATCTATCTATACAAATTGCTTCTACGTACACAAAACGAATTTAGTAATATGCACTGTTTGGGACCGTCTCTCAGTTTCTTATCGTCTCACGTGATCTCGCAAGAGGTGAGGGATGATTACTAAACAATGACATTGCTTGAAAGTTTCAATACGGGGCTAGAGGCGTGGTTCTGTAACGAGGAAAAGGAAAGATGGAGTATATAAATCTGGCCTCGTAGAAAATCCACGTTTTAATTTTCTTTAGACTTGTCTCCAAATTCTTAATGCCTATTATGGAAAAGGTTGCAAATTTGAAATAAGCAGAATTTGTTAGATTAAACGATCCTGTGTTATAAGAAAACCTTTGTGCCCTTAGAATCACAAACACGTAAACCTTTACAGTAAACTTACTGCAATATTATATTGAAAAATATAAAAAGGTTACAAATTCTCATTATACTTATACTGGAATAAAAATTCCTATCGAAATAGCTTTAAACATGTTTGTCTATTGCGTTATATTATAATACAATTTCAGCTTTCGAATGAAAGTTTTTCTTCTGATACGTATGCAATAAACCACCTTTCTTGGGTGGCATTAACATTTAATTACATTTCTGTGAATTTGCACAATTTCTGAAATTTGTCGAGCTGTGTTACTAGCTTGCTACAGATCAATAATGTAGTCCCGTGTAGCTTCGGACGTATACGGCACGCTGTAAATCAAACAACAGTTGACCTTATGAGTAACGATTTACTGAGCGACCAGAAATAATCAATACTTTCCTTTAAGGCCGAGTCATTGTTTATAACTAGCATGTTGCGAAATAGCTCAATATCCCGCCCCAGCGGTATTCGGTTTCGCGAACTACTCGTCACACATTCTCTGCGAATGCCTGCTGTAGAGCAGTATTGCCATGGTCGCTTTCCTCCTTGGCAACTCCACCGTGCCCAATTCGACCTCGAGCTTGCAGCCCATGGTAAAGTAACTACCCCTCACTCGGTGTTTCGTCAACTCTTCACCGAGCTCCTGGGACGTTACCCGACTTACTTTCCGGTTTTTACCAATGGTTCCCAGGTGAGTGGTGCTACAGGCTGTAGTTTTGTGTATAACGATGAGGCTCACAAGTACCGCCTTCCGGACGCCAGTTCTGTTTTTGCCGCCGAGCTGTTCGCCATATTTCATTTTTTACTCTTTATCTCCAGCTCAGGTCCTGGAAATTTTATGATTTGCTGTGACTCTCTGAGAGCTCTCCAGGCCTTACAGCAATTTCTCGGCACTTCAGCACTCATAGTTAAAATACAGACACTCATTTCAGAGTTACTGACTCACGGATACTAGTTTGTTTTTATATGGACCCCAGGCCATGTGGGTATTCCTGGTAATGAGGAGGCGGATGCGGCTGCAAAGTCTGCATGTCGTCTGCCGGGATTACCCCCACGAACTCTGCCTTTTAGTGATGCGCAACGATATTTCCGGCGCCATATTTTTTCGTTCTGGCCGAAGTCGTGGGAAGAGATATCTGGCACCCAATTACGGACAATCAAAGACACAGTAACACCCTGGCCGACATCCGTCAGGGATGCGCGGTGGTCGGAGGTCATTCTCACCCGGTTGAGAATCGGTCACACTCGCGCCACACACGGTCATCTTTTGCGTGGCGACCCGGCCCCTGTGTGTCAGACGTGCGGCGTACAACTGTCGGTCCCGCACGTTTTGCTTGATTGTCCACAATATACGAGAGAGCGCCAGTCCCTTGGCGTGGGTTTTAGTATGCGGTCAATTCTGGGCGACGACCCGGTATCGGTAGATAAGATGCTGCGGTTCGTCACCCAAATTGGGTTTGCGAAACAAGTTTAACTTGTGTTTTATTTTTGGTGTTTTATTCTACGGTTTTTAGACAGTGAATCCCAGTTTTATTGTTGCACCGCTTGTTTTTACGTTTTAACTGTTTTATTTTAATATTTGCCCTTTAGATTTTTAACGTTTTAACTGTTTTAGATTTTCACGTTTTAACTTCTTACATGTTTACTGCTTTTTTAGTTTTCGCTTTTTAACCGTATTAATTTGTTTTAGACCGTAACAATAGACTTGGGGCCCAAATGACCCAGCTGTCGACGGGCCCTTAAACTCCACACTCCACTCCATAACTAGCATGCAGCATGAATAATGCTGTCATTTGATAGGGGTAAAGAGAGGGGTAACGATTTACTGAACGACCAGAAAAGATCAGTACTTTCCTTTCAGGCCAACGTGTCATTGGTTGTAACCAGGGAGTGGGGTTTTAATAAGTAAACATAGGAATAAGATTAACAGCACGGGGTATAGAGCCGGCAGGTAGCGTAAGGGTTGTACTGCCTTCCATGCTGCAAGATCGGCGGCGCTTCCACTTCCCCTTGTAAGTGCAAGGATAAGCTTGAGTGGATTTCGCATTCAAACCCCGCTCCCTGGTTATAACTATGTTCAGCCAGTAGCAGGAATAGTGCTGTCATTGAAGAGGGATCGTGATACCCTTGCACTCTACTAAATTCTATTTTTATACAAGGAAACCGAAATTATTATGTTCTACTCCAACGGTTCACAACTTCTTAACCAAAATATTGTAATAGGTAAAAATCGAAGAATTTCGTATCAATTTGAAAAATATTTACTGTGGCTGGAGTGAATTGCAGATCTTTGGCTTTCCGTGGTGACGCTCTACGACTGAGCTACCGTGTTCCATGCCTCTGTACGCACATTTACTTCCTCTTATCTGCTTTATTTTCCCCTCTGTAACTTCATAACTTCAACGTTGTGCAGTTACTGTGGTAGGTGGTATCAGTTTGCAATAAATCTAAATTGATGCTAAAACAGAGCTCTATTTAGAAAACGTGTGGCATTGAACTTATATTCCATAAAAACAAAACATAATAAATTTCGATTTTTAAAATAAAATTAAAAGCCAAGCTTTTCCTTTCGTTATTCGTATGTTTCCATGTACCCCGTGGAAAAAAATGAGTCATGTTTGGAACGCCAAGCCACTTTAACGGCAGAGAACAACTCCACGAGCACCAAATAACTTGCAGTTTCTAAGAAGTAGGTATGTCTGTCAATCTATAATGTCTGTGTGTGTATGTCTATCTGTTGGCACGTACGTATGTAGACCACTCGCTTCTCACCAAAGCGGCCCGGGTTCGATCCCAGGCAACCGCATGTGGGATTCGTGATGGACGAAGCTGCGCTGGGGTGGGTTTCCTCCGGGTTCTCTGGTTTCCCCCGCCATCTCATTCCACCGGTACTCCAACTTCTTTCCACGTATCATTAGTGTCGCCGCCTGCGGTGCCATAGTAGTAAAAGCGGGCGTTAAACACTGCCCCCCCCAAAAAAAAAAGTATGTATACGTATACATACATACATTTAAGACATTACTCATTCTTTTGTCCACAGACATTTATATGTACCTAATGTATTCTTGAATCATAACCGCCAAATGCTAATTTTATCGAAATGAGTCGTCACTGGACTGATATTGCCGCAATCTACAGATCTGCTTATGATTTAGACTTCTGTTTTTTGTTTTGACAAAGATTTTTGAAGTTATCGAGCCATCGTGGAAATATCCTAACATTGTGTGCTATTATTGATTGTTGGCGACGGATCCAACATTATACTAACTTTTTAAAATAAACTATGCTCAGATAAAAAAGTTTGATATGGATAACTTTTACCTCCAAAATAATACTTCGCTGCTTTGTTACCACAGTATTATTGCTTAATATTCGGAGGAATGCAACTTATGCATAAGTATAAGTTAAAAAGAAATTATTGTTAAGCGTGGTGCACCATTGTCCAGGTACGAGAGCCAAAACATGAGAAAAGTTAAACCACTTGTTTCAATATGCGAGCATGCACAATCAACGGGAAACTTTCCGGAACTGGGTAACGCCAACGAGAACGTTGGCCAATTTCATGTTTCCTGTGCATGGCATACTGTGTGTTTATCGTTCTTAGCTATCTGCACCCTGGAACATACTCAAGGAAGCCGTTAACCACAACAACCGTTAGAACTCCAGGAAAAACAAAACTGACAATTTAGTTTACGCTGTAATTAATTTCATTTAATATAACAATCACAAATGGTAAGCACATCGCTGTCTAAAAATGTTTATTTTATTGATTTTAGAGGTGAGGATCCTGCATTCAATTAGTTATTGATTGAACCTAAATACGCAATCGATATCCGAATGCACAAAATCGTTTTGCATGTAGTTATCGATATACCTATCGACCTGTTTTTCTTTCTTTTTTTTTTTAAAGGTACATCTTCAGTTATTGTAGATTAAAACTTCAATTTTAACATGCTAGACTCCTCAATGGACGAGAGTAACAGTAAAATTTCGTTTTGAAAAAGGTATCTGGTTAAATCATCATTTAGAACTATTATTTGAAATACTAACACCACAAAATATATCAATTTAATAGAAAAACAACAATATTTTTTTTAAAAATATGTACTATTTAAAAGAACTGCATGTTATTCTACGTACAAAAATTACGAAACCCTTTTAAAAATATTTAAATTTAAAGCTTTAAGCGCTATAAGAGGCATTGCGGGAGTAATATTTTTGTAAATTATTATAGGTATATTGCTTTATGTGTCAAAATAAGTAGATTCAATAAGTTATTTTTCATCTCAAGAGCAAACACCGAAATCCACAAAAATTCATTTATATGTATATAACAGTCTTCATATTTTGATGTGCCTAAGATACATTCAACATGTCAGAAACTCGGTTCAAAAATGCACTTACAAAGATAATTATAAAGTTTAAAAATTAGAACTGATTGTATAATGTAATCAACATACCACTGTCTCTTTTATTGTTATTTCTTTCCTCTTTTTCCTTCACAAGTTTTATTTTATATATAATGTTTGTTTGCTTCATGACTATGAGTTAGATTTGGAAATTATTGTATGTAAATGTACTTTATAATGAGCATTGCCTTCTAAATTCGCTTGTAGATGACTTCAGATGAGCTTATAATGACAGTGCTTTTATCATCCATCATCTTGGATGGTATAAAGAGAAGCTTTCATAAATGGACCCTAGCCAAAGTTATCGTTTGTTCCATGTTATCTCACCCCAAAGCGAAAATGCTGCCAATTTCGAATAAAAAACTGTGCTGACATTTGTCATCGTCTGCCGTTTGTTTAGTCACATATATTCTCGTTTTGTGAAAAGGAAAATAAAACGTTATGGAGCAGGAAGAACAAACAAGAACAAAGAAGCACAGGTCCTGAAATCTTTCCCCTATGCATATAGGAAAAGAATATCAAAGTTAAAGCACACTGTTGTTACCTTCATCCATTCTTCTGCTATTCAGGGAAACTTGTTTACTTCTCAATTTTTGTGTTTTGTTTTGCCTTTGATTTATTGCAGGTTATTCATATGTTGTAGGTATTATTATGGCTTCCTTGAAGTGAATTTAAACGCTGTCTGGACGGTGCAATAATAGAAACCCTCACTACGGTAGCTATACGTTAGTCTTTTAGTCTGAGTCCTCTCCTCTTTGGTACTGTCCATCAGAGTGGTAAAATTGGTCAATATCGCGGATACTTTAAAACTTTAAATAGTTAAAATTTATTACGGCATTCTTTATTAAGACTATTCCACTCATGCGTGACTTGGTTGAAAACCAATCATGTGCATAGCAATTTCAAATTTCAACCAATGACAACCTTCATTCGCGAAAAAATATCGCATTCCATTATCACCTCCTCTGAATTTTAGTTGTCACCTCCTCCGGTTTTCTTATGTTGTGATTAGGTTAGAGAGTCTAACGGTGCTTTGCTAAAGATTACGTAATTTGACGCTAAAAACGGCCGACTCTCACTTCGGAGAACCACTAATGCTGAAATAGATGAAATATTTTAAAGAGGGAAACCTCAGAACACAGAATGCAACAGGAAATATGGTTGGAATTAGTTTGACAAATTTTGTATTGAATGAAATTATAAGATTAACAGGAGATAATCTAACGATATGATAGTGTTATAGGACATGCCAATTGATGCTGATGTACGTATCCCTCCTTCAGGTTTCTTTTAAGAGGTTAGTAATTACAATACAACATTTAAATAACACTTCATAAACTTTATCATCCTTTAATTCATGAAATAGTCTTAATAAACGCAACTCGTGGTAGCCAAATTCTCTAGATAAATTGACAATCATAGAATTACTTGTGATAACATTTATTTAAAAATTATATGAATTCTTAACATGTTTCAATTACTAATTTGCTATAACTGTGCTTAAAACTAAATACCGCAGTGGTATTGCCACATCCAATCTTTTGGAAAATTTCAACAGTTTCGTAGAACTTTGTTATAAGTTTCTGAATTGTGATTATGAGTAGGGTCACTGATTTGTGTTTGTTGCATCGGCTTGTGCATAAACTTCGTAATTGAATCGATACCTAAAGAAGAATTAGCTGTATTAAACCTGTGTTGTTTTATTAAGGCAAAATACTTTATTGCGACAAAGTGACAAATCCCACTTCTGACACCAATGTGACAAATGACAAAGTCCAGTTACTTTTCTTTCACTTTATTTTCATTCTAATTGAATTACAAAAAAAGTTTTTTTTTTCATCGTTAACACAATCTAGAACTTCTTGACAGTCTTGGCTCGGTAATATTTAGAGCGAGGACATATATCCACTGAAGAAGAAATCAGGTTGACTGCACGGCGAATTGCTTGCTTGACGTCATCGCTGCTACCTCGGACTGAGGGGTGAACAGCGTGCTGTGGTTCAGTATGACAGCTGTACCGTACAGGTAAGGGAGTGTTATTTTCTGTGCGATCCGTGTTTACATACGAGGTGAATAATGTCTTCAGCTTTAGGTGATGGTAAATTAAATAAGTTATTGGAAGAATTTGGAAGAAATAATTTCGTATTGAATGGCGATACGATACACTGTAAGTTATGTTATTCACAAATTAGAGATTCCAAGGAGAAACGGAGATTGTTGAAGCAACATTGTAATACCAAAAACATAAAGCATTTGTTGCAGCATCAAAGAATAAAGAACACGACCATTTGTCACTTCAATCGGAGTTTTTTTAAGACATGTGCAAAATAGATAATGTAAAATCATGTAATGATCCTGGCTACGCTACAATGGTTCATATAAAAATTGGTTTACAACATCTAGACAAAATGTCATCTACGTATGACGAACACAATGCAAAATATCTTACGTTTGGTCCCGTTACATCATGTGACGTTGAGAGAAGTTTCTCGCTGTATAAACATTGTTTAGATGACAAGTTTTACTTTTGAACAATTTAAACATGTATTATTGTTCACTACAATGTTTTTGAGGAACGAATAGATGACGATATGAACTGATGTAAATGGACTAGAGCTTCTTACACAGCCCTGCCCTTTTGTTTACATGTTCTGAACTCCTGTGCTACGCCGTCTGCCAGTCACCACGGAGCGTGTATAGTACGAGCGCGCAAACATTGTAGGCGATGGGATATTTATCCTCGCTCTAATTATATTTAAGGCTGTTTTTGTGAAAGCAATACGAAGAATCGGAAACGTCAGAGAGTGACAGAAAGCACTGCGCATGAAAGGTTGGTCACTCAAAACTGAAGTGCTCAAAAACAGCCCTAAATATTACTTTGGTTCAAAACTGTTATGTCATGGATATCCCATACCTTACCATTCTAAGCAGACTTTTGTAGGGAACCAAATATTGCTAACATGAGGAAACGTACAAAACAAATAACGAGCATTATGGCTTATGCCAGAGAGACATTGCTCTTGTTAAGAGCTTAATTACACAGAACTGAGTATGATTTAATACGACTCCATTTGATACAAAATTTATTATAAGACATTTGAAGGATTATCAAGCACACTACTTTACTGTTTACGACAGCCAACGACAGCCGTAAATTGGACAATTTGTTTTTATAATTTCTATACTTCTATATTATTAATAATGAATAAATCAAGCTCTTGTCTGTTTATCCTAAAATTTATCCTGAAACTATGTGGTTCTTGCTCCAATTTGTTGAATAAAAGCCAGAACTCTGCCAAATTTTGTTCTTTGCACTGCCACTTACGTATATAAAGTAGAGGAAGTGTTGTATTATACCCAATATTTGTATCTAGATTTCACAGAAAATACGCCTTTTTAGACACGCACGATAAAAGCATATTAGAAAGGATGTCCCACAGGCGTATGTATTTGATGAACATGAAAAACAGAATGTCAGATAAATACCACATTTGATGTTCAAGAAGAACATCTTTCAAGGATGCGACACCAAGATTTTCAAAACATGCTTCTTTAGCTGCAAAAGTTTTCGTTCCGAAATGCTCAAAGGTGACTAACAATTTTATTTAAAACATAGATTATTTATAGTGTTTACATGTATTTGAATTTTCTACGAATAACCTATGAAATTAGTTTTATTCTGAATGGATTCTGTATACTTTACATAACTGTTAAACCGTAAGAGATAGACAAAAGCGTACTGAGAGTATATAATATAGATCTTATTACAACGCATATTTTGTCACACACATTTTCTTGAAGCATTAACCATTTCAGAGATAATTGTTGTTATTTGTTTGAATTCTGAAACAATTTATATTTTTTGAAATGCAAATTTTCCATACTTTCTTTTTATTGTAGTCATTCTTCTTCTGTTGGTTCTACAGCCATTTTACAGCCTTGACCGCCCCAATTACTGTCCTCCCTTTGTTCTTGTCCATTGCTATCCTTTACCAAATTCCACTCCATTACTTAGCAGGCCAGTCTCTGCACTTTGTAACCATCTAATTGGGGGTCATCTAACATTTCTGGTGCCATAGATAGTACGTACCAAAGTTGCCGTCTTTGTAGGATCTTGCTCATTAGCTCTATAGAGGTGTCCTAGCCATCCTGGTCTTCTTGTTTTCACTTCTCTCAAGGTTCTCTGAAGCTTCTGTACAGCTCATGGTTACATTACTCTCCATCTGCCTTCTTCTCAAGTAGGTCCATATATCCTTCTCAGGACCTTCCTTTCCAATATGTCTGGCCTATTTTCATTTACTTTATCAATAGCCCATTTTTGACCCATATAATAATACTGGCAGAATGAGAGTCTTATAGAGTTTAATTTTGGTCTTTCTGCTGCTGAATTTAGGTCTCATGTGTTTATCAGTCCATAGTAACTGTTATTAGCAGGGATATCCTATGCTTAATTTCTTCATTCAGTTTCACATCACTAATTTTAGCTCCAATATATTTATATTCCTTTACTCTCCAGAATTTATAGCGATATGCACTAAAATAATCGGAATTGGAGCGATTTTTAGTAATTTCCAGATATTTAGTTTTATCTTTATTTATCCGCTGTTCCATCTTGCGCACTGCTGTTTCTAGCGCATTAAAAGTTTCCCTTATGTCTCTAACTGAGGTGCTTATTATATCCAAGTTATAAGCATATCCCAGAATTTGTGTTAGTTTACAATAAATTGTGGCTCTCTTGTCAATGTTGGAGTCTCTATCTCCCTGGCTTAGACTTTTTCCAGTGAAGCAGGTTCTGTCCTGTTGAATATTTTAACTTTAGATTGGACTTTTTGATTAGTTATTTGCGTCATTTTAACTAACGTTGATGGTATTCCTAGTTCACTCATAGATTTTAGGAATTGCTTTTTATTTATGCTATCGTAGGCCATTCTGAAATCTATAAATAGATGGTATCTCGTCATTCACAGAGTGAAATTTCTAAGCCAGCGCATAGTGAAGTGTTTTTTAAAGGTTTAACTTATCGATTCAGTACTCCACATCCCCTGTACTCGCAATGAAATGTAAAATGGAGCCATTTCTAAAAATATTTAACTTTATTGATATTAAGTAGACAGAATCATAAGTTTTGTTGAGCCATGAGAATATAACCAATCAGATTTTAACTTTCTCTGTATTCTACCCAAAACTTCGACGAGAAAAGTTACCGGAAATACAATGATTATAAAAGGTCTATTTCTCGCTCACAGGTTCAAATTTGGCCCAGTTCGATGTCAACAGCGACAATGTGGAAAAGAACTCCCTCGGAACGAAATTCCGCCGGCGCTGATGTGATCCTTGCAATTGACAGCGTTGTTAACAAACAAAATAGGATCTCTCTCTCTCTCTCTCTCTCTCTGTGTGTGTGTGTGTGTGTGTGTGTGTGTGTGTGTGTGTGTGTGTGTGTGTGTGTGTGTGTGTGTGTGAACTCTAAAACGAAATGTTCGGTAAATACCATACTTACTATTCTAGTTTAGTATCTTTGAAGGATGCAACATGAAGATCTTAAAGAGAATCCCTCACCCTATGATATTTTTGATCCTCAAAAATGACTCTTAACAATTTTGTTTATAAGCTCTAACATCATAAAGAGAGACAATTGTGTTTGCCTGTATGCGCGCAAGCGCGCCCACTAATCTCTAAACCACTTAAATCAATGTGCTCCACCTAAGTTACTCGGCAGTGAGTAGCTGTGTACTCGCCGCCTTGCGTGAGTAAGCCTGCAACATGCAGCAAAGTGTGCTTTGGGGTAAGCTGCCGTCACGGCGCTGTGGAGATCTGTGACGTGTATGAGTGGGGTTGCTATGACCTCCACTCCCTCTACAGCCGTGCTCCGCGCAATACTGCTGCGTACTCGCTTGTACTCATATTCAACTTCGTGGATTTGGATCAGCCTGACTTAAATGATTTTGATAATTGTTTAGTCAATAAGAAGGCTACTCTCCGATGCAATGGGCCGTAAGACACCTAATTTCAATTCATAAATTAATAATATACCAAAACGGGTTTAGAAAGCTTTCACTAAGGATGTCATTGAGCAGCACATACCTCTGTGATTCACAGCTAATGTGTGATAAACCATAATCTGGTTGCATTTTATTCCTGGTTGTATACATAGATGGCCATGATGTAATACTTAAGCAAACACAAGACAGAGCTTAAAAATGACTAACGATCCTGTTTATAATGGCATGGATCGTATGTTATGTTTGTTTCTGTAATGGTCATCAAATACAAATTGTGTTTTTGTAGTCAGGACTTCTGAATAACTTTTCTTCTAATAATAGAAATAGACTTAAGCGCACCTGAAGTATATATAACTTGCTTAAGGCAGATCAGAAATTAAACACCATTATACATTGTCAGGCTTAACGTGTTCCCTTTAGAGCACACCAATGGATACGGGACCCACTTCATTCCTCAAAGATCTGGATAAACTGATTTGAAGAACTCTGAAGCAAGTATCTCATTTTCCTAATGATATGGTATATACACACAAAGCATTGCGTAGGTTGGGAGTGACCTAAGGTCGATGTAAACTCTTCATTCAGCATTTCAATATGACAAGAAAACTTTCACTAATACAAGACGAATATCTACACTTGTGAAGCGATCCACATAAATATTGAAATGAACAATGCGCTTTCACGTCTAAAGATCCCCTGCATTGGAGATATGCTGAAATCAGTACTCAGATGCGCTTACGGTCATATGAAGTATGGTGCGCAATGTTGAGCAGGGAATACGGTGAGCAACCAGGAGACAATTTACTGAATACGCATTCGTCTCCTCAGTGAGAAATGTGATATAGTACCTGCAGATCCATGAAAGATTAAAGGTCTTCTTTTGGGGCTCGTGGATGCTGCTGTAAATTTAACAGTGATTACAACTTGAGAAGATTTGTATTCAGTTTTTAACGGATTCCATAGCAATTTTAAATAATCGTTTATATTACTCGTAGATGTTTTAAATGTTAAACACATTTAATCATTATTTAGTAAAATTGCATTTTTGCTGTTATTATCTTCATCATCGTCTCATTTAGATGTAATTTTATAACTTTTGAAATGTAGTGTTTAGGTAAACTTCTTTGTTGTTTTCTTCTTTTAAATTAACTCTGTTTTTAGATGCTAAACCCCTTTTAATAACCCGATGCAAGAAAGTTTTGCGTTATTTTCTTTAGGCATATTATGACCCTTCTAATGAAATAATGTTCGTCAGGACATAGTAAACAACTGTGTAAAGATACTAATTGATATATTAGAAATGGATGAACCGATATTTTGTATTAACAACTCAGAAGATTATTTTTCTTGGTTTTATCTGGTTTCTGGTCCAGTTTTCACTGAATAACCGTTACTCTTATTCTATGGAAGTATGCACTGGAGTTTATAGAAGCCAAGACCTTCTGACAAATCCCATCTAAGAAATATATGTATTTAGGCTTTCACGGCTGGTGTCTTGATTATTCCAAATGTTTAGTTCTTCCGGGCTTGTAGGCCGTGGTCTAATAGGCATGGTAGATACTGTCACCGCGCCCGCCGCATCTGATTGCCTGCACAGGGGAGGGGGGACCCAGCCAGTCGCCTACCTGGTCTAACGACTAGCCTTGAGGAGGGAGCAGTGTCGTCCATCGCATTATTGTCGGCACTACCGCAAAGGAGCCGAAGGGAAGAGATAGAGAATGGCCGCATTGTTGGGGCGCTTGCCGAAAGAGAGAAAGGGATAGAGACTTCTGGAATTGTCTGCTTTGTATTTGACCGCAATAATAACTGAACTCTCCTGAAGTTTCGAGAACAGTGCCTGGGAGATATAAATAGCGGTAAAGTGTGAGAAGGGGCAGTTCCTTGTGTTACGAATTCGGAGCAGTGCTGTTGGTGATAGAAAGGATGATTAAGGTAAAATTGCTCTAGATCATTGTGCAATACTTGTATAAAAACTGGGGAAGGTAAATTAAACTAATCAGTTCCTTATTGAACTTCAAAAAACTAACCGTGCAACATTGGATAAGCCAACCAATTTGCATGTCAAATAAAGGTATATCTGATTTTTCTGAAAATATATAAAGGCAACTTTACTCTGAACGATTTCTTTTTTACAGTTTGTAAATGACAAGAGATACGTTTTATTTCCTGAGTTAGTGTGTAACAGCAGCTACAGTTTCGATGCCTTGAAAATCTGAAGTACAGAATTGTCAATTGTTTGTGAAGTGCGGGCGAAGACAAGTGAATTTTGGCATGTCGATGGTGTGCGCACTAAGTAGCAGAGCACGTGCTTTCTAAGTTATATGATGTAACATTCTCTCCTGCGGTGGCGTACTTCCACATTTACATTTCACTTGCACCTCACCGCCGCAGCGCGCAGGTAGAAGAGACGCTGGCACTTGCAAGTCCGCCTGGTTTGAAATTCATTTTTGTGCCTAACTGCCATGCATAATGCAATATTTCTTTGAGACCTACGCTCAGTAAAGTCCCAAATACGGTTAAGAGTAAACATTATTGCCGATTTTGGAGTGCGGCAATTTCAGTTGGTTGAAATATCACACCTTTTTACGTTTACAATGTCAACCTTAGTCCTTTTACCAGTTTTCTATAACTCCAACTTACTTTTACCTAATCACTTGTCGATAGTTCAGCAGCTTTAAGAAATGCCCAGCCCAGTTTTTTTACTATCTGCCGCGCATCCGTGCATTGTTGACCGCGCGGTAACCTGACTACTTTCAAAGGCGAGTGTGTGACATTGGATTTTGTAGAAATTTCAAATTAGTTTCGAGTTTGCAGTTGCTCGCTCAGTGTTAGAGGTTTGAAGAATATATAATTAATTCTGTGATTTTTCATAAATGATAATTATAGCTTCTAAGTATAACGGTAAGAAAAGAAAAGTTTGACACTTTTATCGAAGTAAGCAAGAAAGCAATGTTTTTAATTTGTAGTGAAACAATTTATATTTAAGGAATATAACATAAAGCGACATTTCGACACCAAACATACGTCTTCATATGATAAATTTGAGGGTCAATTTCGTGAAGACAAGGTATCCGAACTTAAAATTACAGCAGTTAATTTTTAAGAATGCATCACTTCAAACTGAATGTCTGGTAAAGCGAGTTACGCAGTAGGAGACAAACATAATCTTAACCATTTTCAGGTGGAGAGTTTGTTAAAGAGTCATTGAGTGTTACCAATATTATATGTCCTGATAAAAAAAGCGCAGTTTGCAAAATGTGGCTTGTCGCGACAAACTGTAGCTCGCTATATTGACGAATTAGCATCCAATATATGTAGAGAGAACTTCAAAATACCAAGCTAGTTCTATTCTGTACACTCGACGAAAATAGTGATGCTAGTGATACTGCCCAATTAGCAATGTTCTTAAGGGGAGTTGATAAAGATTTTAATATTACAGAAAAATTAGCTGCTGTTGTCCCTATTAAACGCACCACTACAGACGTGGTTTAGTAGCGAGAGGGGGGGGGGGGTGTCGCTGAAACCTTGAACCACTTGGTGTAACAAGAGATGGAGCTTCTGCATTTGGAGAAAAACAAGAAGGGTTAGTTACATAATTGCAAACAGAGGCATCTAAATTAGGAAACCTTTCTGTAACACAATATCACTGCTTTATACACCAAGAAAACCTTCGTGCTAAATAACTCAATTTAGACGTTGTTTTGAAATTCGGTATAAAAGTAGTGAATTTAATTCGTTCACATGGTTTTTGACAGAGAATTTCAAAATTTATTACAAAATCTCGATTCAGAATTAGTAGATAGTGTTTGTTATACTGAAATAAGATGGCTGAGCCGTTGAAAAATGTTGAAGCGAGTGTTTGAGCTCGAAAACGAAATGCAAACATTTATGAGGAGAAGGGCAAACCTATTGTTGAATTTAAAGATATTACAACATAACAACGAAATTAATTTGTGTGCCTAAGGCGTGACTAATTGATCACTACTGTTTGATCACGTAAAGGCCTTCCGAACAAGATTGCTACACTGGGAATCGAAAATAAAATTTAAAAAAAAAAAAAAAAAAAAAAAAAAAAAAAAAAAAAAAAACCAAGATTTTGTATTTGCCAGCCCTACAGAGGTGTAATAAGAATTCTCAAAAGTAGGCAGAAATTATATAAGAATTAAGAAACAGATTTCAAGACTTCAAGGAGGACGTTATAATTTCAGGTTGTTTTCTTCCCCTTTCTCGGTTAATATAGACGAGGATCTGAAAATGGAGTGTGTTTATTGTCAATGAGCGTCAGATCTAAAGAGTAAATTTAACAATGTCCCCTTACTACAATTCTATTGCAACTTCTTTCACAGAGAAAACTATTCGGGCATTAATAGACACACACTTCGTTTCGCATCACTTTTCGGCAGCACATACATATACGAACAAGTGTTCTCCAGAATGAAACATATGAAGTACGAATCACCGACAGTCATCTGGAGAATTCGCTGCATCAATCAAACCAGTTATCTTGTTCGTGAGAAGCAGTGCCAAATGCCGCATTGACAGGCAAAATATTAACTCAACTATTTTATATATATTTCACAAACAAAAATTGTGACATCTGCCTGACATTGCAGCTGACCATAAAGATCCAGAATACAGAGATATATGACAAAGTCAATTTTAAGAAGAAGAAAAAAAAATGATTAAAATTAATATTCAAAATATCTAAAACATTAAAAGATTATAACAAGAAGATAACAGTTAACACATGGAATATAAGTGATTATTTAAAATATATAATGAGTCTTTTAGGACATGTAAACATATATTTACAATTTCGGACCATTGCACACCCAGTGCTTTGAGGCAGGTACTTGTGAATTTAAAACATGTTCCGCGGGCGCCAAAGAGTAGTCCTTTTACCTCTCATGCATTTTCAGGTATATTATATCTCTCACTAAGGTGAGGAATGCATGGTTGGCTTCCTTTTCCTCGTTCACCTGTGTCGCCTGCTGTAAATGTTGCTCCATTCTTACTGTTGGATCAAGAATGAGACCCTTTCCTGCATCCCTCTACGATATCTGCTCTTCGATGGCTACCATCCTCAGACAGCCAATGGACCTCTTCATAGACCTCCCAATTGGCTCTACGAAGGGCTGTAGAAATTGATGAACGCACACGGTGGTGACGAGTGTTGCGAAGTAATTCTCCCTTTGGGCAATATCCTAGTACATGCCCAAGGGTTTCCACTTCTTTACAATTTGAGTGCCGACATAGTGTTGTTCGCTGATTTCTTCCAGGCACAGATCTTACTGCTGACGTGTTACATGACATTTTGATGGCATTAGTCCATTCAGAACATGACAGGATTTTTCTGTTGCTCATCCACGAATTGGCTCTGGGATTCTCTTTATATGTCTCAATCCCCTTTCCCTTGTGAGGTAGCTGACACCATGCATCAAACGATTTAAGATGTAATTGTTTTCGAAGCCATCGTCCTGATTTTGACATGATTTCATCGTTAATGTCAATGTTCAAATTGGAAAGGGCTTCTTTCTTCTCTTTCTGAGTATCTCGACACAAGCGTAGATGATCATCTTGTATCTGTGAAAGCTTCTGAGCTATATTGAAATGTTGTATATAAGCCTCCCAACCAGCTCTAATTAGTCCTATTCCTCGAAGACTAACATTTGTATTAAACATACAAGGGTTAATAATACTTTATTTATAATTTACCTATATTATTAATTTTACATTCTAGAATTATATTACACATTAAATATATGAACATGTATAAAATTTAATTATTAAATTAACTTAAATAGTATATGATTAATATTTTAATAAGAACAATACATCAATATATTATATATTTTCTTAAATTACTTGGTTTATCTTGGAATTTGGACCCTATTTAATACGGTAAAAATCCAGACATGTGGTCCGCAAACCATTTCACCTTAACGACAATGGCCCTTTTTCAAAAAAGGTTGGACCCACCTGCTTTAAATGGTCATTCTACGGCGTCTTAGAGGCGTAGGGAATAAAATTATGATGACTAGATGAATCTAAGCAATGAAAAACTTAATTTTGAATGCGTTGAAAAATATTTAATAACATTTCTTCCGTCGGTCCCCTTAAATCCAACTGGGTGAAGTTTCTTATTGTTTGTATTAATTTTATTCACCGAATAATAATTTTTAGTTCATGTAATTTATTTCATGTCAAGTGGAGAAATAAGTTTGAGCAAGATCAAATTTTAGAGAAGCGTGGTTAGCGTATGGTATAAAAAAACATATTTCGCTCTTGAAGATTAGCGCAATTTGTTACACGGAACCGTACGCACATCATACTCAACGTATCTGCCTTTATATTCCTTTCACGATAAAACTCCATTGAGAGAGAAGCTTTGTAATTAAAAGGGGATTTAAAGAAAGTGGGTCTTTTATTATACTCCCGCTTAATATCGCTCTCGAAAAGTTGACTGTGTTTCATATTATAAGAGATATTGTGTTTTTGTAAATCAGTGCACGTTTTTGCCTACGTAAACGTAATATGGAAAGATTCTACCAATATCAGAACAATACAATACAAAAATAAAATACCTAATAAATACGTAAATAAAAACAAAACTAATCCAACGACGCAACAGCTCTATCCGAGCCAAGGCCTACCGCCCAGCCACTGCGTACCCCACCTCTGCCCACTACAGGCGTAATTAGTGGGGTGCAGTGCTTGAGGGTGGTACGTGGTCAGCGCTCCGATCGCTCCCGGCCGAGTATGCGGTTTTCAAGACATGGGGCCGCTACTTCTTTATTCAAGTTGCTCCTCAATTGGCCCCTCAGGGAGCTAACGAGGCTGAGTGCATCCCGGACCAGACCTCCCAGCGGGGAAAAATCCGATGTTGGTACCGGGAATGGAAATAAATAGGTAAAGTGCACGATTTATAGTCATTAGTCGGGAAATAAGAAGAGGTACGTTTAAAGACTGGATTATACATTTGAAAAACATTTCATTTATGTCCGTTTTCGAAGCGAAAGTAGCTGATGCTGCCGTCTGGTAACTAAATATGCTGTACTTCAACACACGAAACAAATTTCCAAATATTTTGTTTAGTATTGCACACCTACTTCAATGCATATTTTGTAGGACAAATTTCCGAAAACAGAAGAAAAAATCGAAAATTGATACACGGTTCATTTCACTTCCACAGTTTTAGGGAATTAATGGGTCTGAGCCACGTGTTTATGCAGGAAAACTGACATTGTAAGCAATTTAGAATACAATGGGAAAGAAACGTGCAGCAACTTCGTGTGTTGTGTGGTTACATTTTGACGTGTTATATGTTCAGATTGTTTGAAAAATGTCCATTCTTTTATTTAATTGCAAGCATTAGAGTAATAAACCTCCTCCGTGATAAAACCCTCCGGGGTTTCCTTTATCCTGAAAATACTAAGCTATAAATAATGACTCCGGTCCCATTTAAGCATCATTTTAACCATTTCATTCACTCACCATTTGATATAATCTACTCATTCGCTATGGTCTACCCAGATAAATGACGTTAAAAGGGAAAAGAGCATTAAAATACTAAGCAATTAGTTGTGCTATACTTCACGAAGTTATTTGAAATAATTTTAGGTGTATTATTTGAAGCAAGGCGGTGCTGTGGGCGAGTGATTAGACCTCTTACCATGATGGCCTGAGTTCGATCCCAGGGAATCGTATTCGGAGTCTGGGCAGCTTTTCTCCCGATTCTTCGCTTTCCCTGCTGTTCACTCTATCAAACGCTCCATAACCACCTTTCTTCTCATCCATTTCACCAGCATTTCCTATCATCTCTTCCTCACTCTCATACTAGGTTTTGATCTGATCACCTAATCTTGGATATCCTCTCTGATCCAGTGTTCGTCTGCCCCTTGATTGGAATCTGACCCCAGGCGTTGGCCTGTAAGTCCTGGGGGTCGTAAGTCCTCCATACGAGTCAGTCAGTCCATCCGTCAATCCATCCGTCCGTCGGTCCGTCAGTCTACCCACCTTACTCTTTGAAGTATGTTCTACTGCAAGCTTTGGAAACTATTGGAGGTTACGGTTCTCTACAGTAAGCAAAAAACATCTTAGGCCACATATAATCAATTTTGTATCATTCTAGTTTTTCGAGTTTTTGACACAATTCTGAAAGTAAGATATTTATATTCGTATTTGCTGTTACGTACGTTGCAGGACTTTGTTACAGATACTACAAACGAGTGTAATTAAATATGTTATGTATTTGAGCACGAATACCTTCCATTCGGATGGTCCTCCGTTATCTGAGGGTGACATGGCAACCGCTAGATGTCCAGGTCGTGGGTTCAAACCTGGTGAAGGGCAATGGATGGTTTCCTTCAGAAGGCAAGTGCGTCCCGTGTCATAATTTACGGTAGGTAAAAGAACCTCAAGCCTGACAAAGAGGCCTCTGAACAAAATAAAATACCTTACACTCCATTATAGAATGGTATGCTAAGAATAATAGTAGTTAAAGAGCGTCCATAATTTAAAAAAAAAATTTCAAGTCGCATTCGGTTGCAGATTAGTACTAGAGATCTTTAATTTCTTAGTTTTACTGCTTTTTTCATTGTTTTCGTTTGATAATTGACATAAGTACTCGCAGCGCTGAAATCATTTATCAAAAATGTTTGTTCTTTGACGAATTTTATTTGCTGTGGCAACTTTTAGTTTTTAAGAAACGTTACATTCTTATTTCTCCTTTACGGCAGTTTCAGTTTTACAGATAATATGCTAGAAATATAAAGGCAAACAGTATCAAATTAACCACTCTAGCTGCAATTTTTACCTTGTCTACCTCGTACTGAAAGTAGTTAATAGGCTTGGTAGATCAGATACCAAATGTATGAAGTTATGCACGCTTTGTCTGTACAGCAGACGGACAGAAACGGTTCCCCACACTGTGCCGTCGCACGCACTGCGAACGCGCATAACTTGAATGTAGCTGACCTACTAAGCCTAGTAATTACCACAGCACCCAAAAATTCGATGCCGAAATTTCAACAGAAATACACGTTCTGAGATTTCATGAATAATAATAATAATAATAATAATAATAATAATAATAATAATAATAATAATAATAATAATAATAATAATAATAATAATAATAATAATAATAATAATAATAATAATAATAATAATAATAATAATAATAATAATAATAATAATAAAAAAGAGCAGAAAAATTGTGTGTGTGTTTATCTCTGTGTGTGTATGTGCGCGCGCGTGTGTGCGTGCGTGTGTTTGTGTGCGTGCATGTGTGAGTGCGCGGGTGCGTTTTGGCAGCAAAAACGGAAATTGGGCATCTTCCAAGGATGAGTCATTAAGCTTTTTGAGAAAATCTCCCCACCACAAACTACCCTTGATACCTAAGGATAATTTTTCAATATTTTTTGTTTTATCAAACATTTCAATAACGGTTTTGATTAAAATGCTTGACATTAAAATGTTTAAGATATTTCCATGAAAAATAAAATATATATTCTGAATTTTCAGGGAGTAGCTTCTGTAGTCCTCTTCATTCTGAGTAATTTTAATGTTTGTTAAACCGTAAGATATAGTCAAAATAGTTAAGGGGCAACTTACGGAAAGTACTTTTTTATTGATTTAACCACTTCCGAGGTATTTCATGTTAGTGGTTTGCACTTTCAAATCATTATACTTTCCTCAAATGAGAAGTCACTTGTTCAGCTTTTCTTGTAGTAGTGCAAAGAACATGCAATTTTAAAGCCACCACATACCCACATGATCTTAAAAAATCTGACTGCCGCTACGCCTACTGTATCATAAAATGAAATGATTAAATGTGAATTGAAAGTTTAAATTAATAATACGTGGTAGGAATAATAGGCTTTCGTTAAAATAGTTTGTACAATAGTTAGTAGAGAAAGTCATGTGAATGCAACATATAAGAATTTTCTTTTTAATAATTAAATACAGGGTGCGTTTCTTAAAATTTATTCACAGCAATAGCTATTTGCTTGTTGAAATAAAAAGGCGACAAAGCTTGCACTGTGGAAAGTAAGATTCCAGAAAATAAATGTATTTTGTGATATATGCGGAATGGCTCAGTATATTAAACGCTGAAGTACCTCGTTTTCTATGTCATATCCCCCCCCTGGCACAACAGCCCATGAAGGGCCAAGGCTTGCCTCCCAGCCGCTGCGTCCCCCACCTCTGCCCACTATATGCGTTATTGGTGGGGTGCAGTACTGGAGGGTGTATTTCATATTAGCAGTACATTATTTTCTTTGGAGTGAGTAGGCAGCCAAAAAGAAGTTACCGTTGAAAGTAACTAGTTTTTACTTTCTCGATTACGTAAAGTAGGGAAAGTATTTTATTTGACCCAAAATTCGATGTCGACATTTCACCAGAAATTGGTTTTGAGGCCTCCTGGATCCAAAAAAACATTTTTAGAAAATGTTCGCGCGCGCGCGCGCGTGTGTGTGAATAGCATAATTCAAAAAGGAAAAGTTGGTTAAAAAGCGATGTTGAAATTTGAAGAAAATTCCTCCACCCTAAACTACCATTTAAATAGAAACTTTTTCGAAAATGTTGGTTTTCTCAAAAGTGGCTCTAACGATTTTGATTAAGATGGCATATGTTTAAGATATTTTTTGGCAAATTAAATGTATATTTTGAATTTTCTGGCAATAGTCCATGTAGTCCTGTTTAGTCTTGATTGCTTTTGCATAACTGGTAAACCGCAAGAGTTAGACCAAATCTTACTATACAAAAAAATCTCTAGTGTTGCACTCACATGACTTTCTCTACTCTTGTACTAACCATTCTAACAAACTCTTATTCCTATATTTCCATGTTAGTTAAGATAAACATTCATACAAATTATCTTATTGCTTATGTCCTTGTAGGTGCAAGGGAGATATTAGAATACAGAAGGCTTTGTGCAACAGTCAAATCTTTTTGACCTTTGAGATTCCGTTCTCTTTGCACGATTAACATATAAAAAAATGAACAACGTTGTTGCATTTCGCTAAAGTTCTAAATTTTCCAAAACTCACACACATAACAAGGAATATCTCCGAAATGGCTCACCGTACAAGAAAATTTATTGAGGCATAAATTGTGTATTTTACCAAGATCTACATTTTTTGTATAGTATGATTTGGTGTATCTCTAACGGTTTACGAGTTACGACTACAGGGGCTATAGCCAGAAAATTCAAGATGTACATTTCATTTGTCTTAAAAATATCTCAAAAGTATGGGATTTTAATCAAAATCGTTAGAGCCATTTTCAAGAAAATCAAAATTTTCGAAAAATTTTCCATGTAAAGGGTAGTTTAGGATGGGGCTATTTTGTTCAAAATCTTCGTGTCACATCCTTGAACGACATTAAACTTAAATACCAACTTTGGTTTTTAACCTAATCTTCGTTTTTGAGTTATGCTGTCCACAGACTGACACACAGACACACACACGGACCTTTTTCTAAAAATGCCATTTTTGGATTCAGGGGGCCTCAAAACATATTTCCGGTGAAATCTCGACATTGAATTTTTGGGTGGAATACAATACTTCCCCTACTTACCAGTAGAGAAAGTAAAAATTAGATCTCTAAAACACAACATTTATGCCCAAATGCATTTTTTGGTGGAGTGAATCATTTTGGAGATATTCCTTGTTATTTGTGTGAGCTTTAATGATACTTTTCTCAAATGGAAGATAATTGTTCACATTTTATCTCTTGGACGAGGAAAGATAACGGAATCTCAAAGCTTTAAAAGGTTTGACTATCACTCAAAGCCACAAGAAGATTAGCAATAAGACAATTTATGCAAATGTTTATCTCGACTAACATGAAGACAGAGGAATAAGAGTTTTTAGGGAAAGTCATGTGAGTGTAACACATATTTATTTTTGTATACTAATGTCCTCCAACGTGATATCATATCGGACGGTGAATGAATGAAATGGCTGAAATGATACTTAAATGAGCCCGAGGTCCATAGAGTTTGAAGTTACCCAACATTCGTCTTCTCAGGGTAAAGGAAAAGCTCGGAAAACAACTTTATCTGGATAACTCACCCTAAGGATATTCGAACTCGGCAGCTCCTGAATACAAGGCAGACGCGCTTCCACTACACCACAGGGGTAGCCTAAATGTAACGACGTGAGGCTGGGCCTAACGTATAAAAATATTACAATGTATTTACCTAAGTTACAAACATGTTTATTTGCCAAAATAAGTGCTAAATTTCTTACTTATAATCAGCAGAAATATCAGTTTGTGTATAAGCAGTGTATCTTTGGCGGATTGAGACCCAATGTTGCGATCGCAACCTTTTATCAAGCGCAGAGTAAAAGTTATCTTCACTACAAGTGTGTAAAATGCGCTTGACATGTTTAATGCTGAGCGAGCGGGCTGAGCGGGGTGATAAAGCGGCGAGCAAAGAAGCCAGAGAATTCAAGGGCGATAAGTTAGTCACTCGGCCAAGTGGCAAGGGCAGCCTATTGATCCGAGCAGGGCCTGTTGGTCTGCCCACGTTGACTGAACTTTCCGAGACGCGTCACATCCGCCATCATCCCATCGAGATGAACGACTGGGCATCGGCAACCGAGATTTACTGTCGCCCTTTGTTAAAACCGACAGGCAACTCTGGAATTACCAATGTTTGTTTCACACAGAACCGACGTAACGCTTTATGTAGGGCTCAGCCATCTATTGGATCTTCAGAAAACAGTTATAAGAATTTACAGTAAAATCTCCCATCTATGCTTTCTCCATTGCTTACCTGTAGTAGATAAATAAAGTATTGTATTCTATATACGCTTTTATATCTATATTTCAGCGGAAATAGATGTTTTGAGCGCTCCCGAACAAAAAAAGAAAAATTTGATGTGTTGCACTCCACTCTTGTACAAACTATTCTTATTAGCTTTTATTCCTCTGTACTCTTCATATTAGTCCAGATAAACATTTGTAGAAATCATCTTATTGCAGATTTTCTTGTAGGTGCAAGGGGAATATGGGAATATAGTAGGCTTTGAGCTATAGTCAAACCTTTTAAAGCTTTCAAATTCCGTTCTGTTTGCACAGTCAAACAGATAAAAAGGCGAATAACAATACCAATACCTAACCTGTCCACAACAATTAGAACACTAACCCGGCGAGACCAGGTACTAATAACCCGATTATGCATTGGCCACACTGCGCTTAATCATTCCAACATTGTGTCCCGTGAACTTCCTCCTAAATGTACTCTGTGTGATTCTACTCTTACCGTTCAGCATCTGCTCACTGTTTGCCCAAGATACACTCACCAGCGACTTCAGTATGGAGTTCCTGAGAACCTTCAGCTAGCTTTGGGTGATCAACGATACCACAAGAAAATCATCAAGTTCATCAAGGCATGCAAAGTTAATGTTTAAATTCAATGTAAACTTCATGATTTGTTTCCTCCTTTTTTTCCTCAATGTTTAGTCGCGCTATGACTTTTATGTTGAAGCGACTTCAAATAATAAATAACCTTCTGTTTGAGAAAAAACTGCAAAAACTGCAAAACTGGCACAAATAACAATTTCTCCCAAATGGTTCACTCCACAAAGAAATACATTTGGACATAAATTGCACGTTTTAATATCTACATTTTTGTACAATTTGATTTGGTCCAAGATAGGGAGAAATGACTCAATGAGTCACTTCCCCTTCATCGCGGTTTTAACTCCTTCCACTACTTCACAGCGGTCAGCTACCGGGTCACGCCTCCCGCTATTGCCTGTCTACCTCAGAGAATCGGCCAGTCCTTCAAATGTTGTCAGGAAGTGGAGAGGGTAAATACTCGACTGCATCTCTGTCACCCCTCTTCCCCATAGCTGATTTGGTCTATCTCTTACGGCTTACCAGGTCATCGGGAGTAAAGAGGACTGTGTACATAGGCTATAGTCAGAAAATTCAAAATACCCATTTCATTTGCCATAAAAATATCTTAAACATATCATATTTTAATCAAAACCTTTGCAGTCATTTTCCAGAAAATCAGAACTTTCGAAAAATCTTCCATGTAAAGGGTAGTTTGAGGCAGAGAAATTTTCTTCAAAATATTCGCTTCGCATCCTTGAAGGATATTAAACATAAATGCCAACTTTGGTGTTTAACCGATTTTTCATTTCAGTTGTGCCGTTCACACACACACACACACACACACACACACACACACACACACACACCCACCCACACCCACACACCCACACACCCACACACCCACACACACACACACACACACACACACACACACACACACACCCGCGCGCGCGGCCCTTTTTGTAAAAGTGCTGCTATTTTAGATTCAGGGGACCTCAAAACATATTTCCGGTGAAATCTCGGCATCGACATTTTGGGTCGAATACAACACTGCCAATTAAAGGATTAAATTGCATGTGAAGTTCTGTTCATTCTGAATGACTTTTGTATGGTTTCCAAACTTAAGAAATAGGCAAAACGCACTTCACAAAAAATATAGATATCGTTACAATACAATTTATTTAGGGGCGGGGGAGGGTCAGGTAGATCCGGTGTGACGTCATCTTACACCGCTGAACATGCTCGCATGAAGATGAGTTCAGCGTTTAACATCACAGCGCTCCCAAATGTAGAAAAGATAAGAAACATCTGGTGTTAATAACACAACTAACGTCTTGGTTGTAATGTTAATGCTGACTGTTTCAGTTTCACAATTGGTCACATATTATAAACAATTACATTTCGGTTCTATGCTACAAAGAAGTACATAAAAATTCTAGTTTATGTGAAAGATGTCATGTTATAAATAAAATAGACCATGCCATTTCTTCGGCAAATTAGAAGAGAGACATATAGAATAAAATTACGTGGATATTTTCCGACAGTTTCTGTTTTGTTTTTCTTTAACTACTTTATCGGTGTTAGGACGTAATGTCTGGGAAACTTTTAGTGGGAAATTGCATGTTTGGTTGTGATCTCACAAGGTACGTCGGGATTTAGACTTAGCTACTTTCATAACAGAACCGGACCGAAACACTGGTAGCTCCGTTTTACTTGCCATGTTATTGTCACTATACCTGACTGAACCTTCCAGTTTTGTACCAACAGCGCCGTTTATCTAGGCAACATGGTATTACACGGCTCTCACCTGACGTCGCACAAACTGATGTCTTGCTCTTCGTTCTAATACTCACCGCTTGAAGCTCTTCCCCTGTTCTAGACCAATTTTTGTACCATTAACCATTCTCGAGATATTCTTTATGCTTTGATTTGTTTGAATAGTTTGATTGTCAAGTACTTCTACCCAGCTGCTACACGCGCTTTCGTTTCTTTTCGTGGACATGCAAAAAGAACGGAATCTCAAAGCTGTCACATGGAGATTAGCTTTTGAAATATTTGAGTATCGCTTAAGTCTGCTGCATCCTTCTTGTAGCGTCAATGAAATAACAGTAATAAAACAATTTCAGCAAGTGTTTATCTCAGTTAGCAAGAAGTAGGTAGAACGATACGCTTTTATACGCATAAAGTGTAAAAGATACAAGAATTGGACGTGAATGCAACACAACAGGCTCTTTATAATACAATTTTAATGTTTTCAAAATGTTATTTTTATGAAATAAGGCAAAACTACCTCTAAGCAATTGAGTATTAAAACACACATATTGTCCAGAGATGAAAATAACATTTAATATGGCGAAACAGCTGTGCCAAATATGAACGAATCAGCGCTTCATATTATAGAAAATAAAGGATATTTGGCTTTCAGAAATGTGAGAAAAAATATCCTTTAGCAACAAATAATAACACTAAGCTTGAACGTTTTCACTATTTTAGTATACTCATTTTATAAAGTGAGCTAACATTTTTTTTTTTTTTAAATAATCGCATGTATATTTATTTATTTCGTAGCGGGAGCAGATTTTGAAGCACAACTATAGTGTATGTGGGTTTAGAAACAGCTCTCGTGAGAGAATGAAGTATTCAGTCCCTAAAATATATTTTAATGAAGGCAGCAACATCAGTTCCGCTAGAGGTGGCGCGCAGCGCACTAGACAAGTGGTCGACCCTCCGAATAGGTGTGTCCAGGCAAAGGGTGGATTTTTGGAGTAATGAAAATATTCTGTACTCTTGTTGCATAGCCAGTAACAATATACGTCACTGCTGTTTCCTAGTTCACCAACTGCTTTTTACTTTCTCTACTGGTAAGTTGGTGAAGTATTGTATTCCACCCAAAAATTCGATGCCGAGATTTCACCGGAAATATATGTTTTGAGACCCCCTGAATTGAAAAAAAAAAAAAAAAAAAGCATTTTTAGAAAAAGGCCCATGTGTGTGTGTCAAGTCTGTGTGTCAGTCAGTCTGTGGACAGCATAACCCAAAAACGAAAAGTCGGTTAAAAACCAAAGTTGGTATTTAAGCTTAATGTCTTTCAAGGATGCGACACGAAGATTTTGAAGAAAATAGCTCCACCCTAAACTACCTTTTACATGGAAAATTTTGATTTTCTCGAAAATGGTTCTAACGATTTTGATTAAAATGTCATATGTTTGAGATATTTTTATGGCAAATGAAATGTATATCTTGAATTTTCTGGATATAGCCCCTGTAGTCATATTTACTCTGGACAACTTTTGCATAACTGGTAAACCGTTAGAGATAGACCAAATCATACTCTACAAAAATGTAGATCTTGCTTAAATACTCAACTTATGTCTCAATGAATTTTTTTGTAGGTTGAACCATTTCGGAGATATTCCTTGTTATGTGTGTGAGTTTCGGAAAACAAAACTTTCGTGAAATGGATCATTGTTGTTCATTTTTTTGTATGGTAAGTGTGCAAAGAGAAGAGAATCTCAAAGCTTCAAAAGATGTGACTATCGCTCAAAGCCTTCTGTATTCTAACATTCCCCTTGCACCTACAAGGAAATAAGCAATAAGATAATTTGTACAAATGTTTATCTCAACTAAGACGAAGAAGATTTAGGAATAAGAATTTGTACAGATAGTTTGTACAAGAATAGAGAAAGTCATGTGAGTGCAGCACATCAGATTTTTTTAGAGACTGACTCCATGGCAGGATTGGATATATCGCCAAATGTATGTGCTTAAAACCTTAGTGGAGAGTAAACAGAACGTTATTCAATTTTTTTTGTTTGCAACAGCCTAATTACGACAGTTAAGCCCAATGATGACAGAACTGGTGTCAACTTAGAAGTTGGACTGCCTTAGTAAGAAATTTGTCAGAATTTTGACTGCTATTACTTAAAACGCAAGTCCCTAGGGTGATACTGAAATTTCATGTACGACAGACTGACTTTATATGAACAAATTGGAGTTTTAGGTTATAAGATCACATGCTTTGGACCATTACAACAGTTGACGGAAATGACAGTAATTTCTCCGCCATGCCCTCATAGGACTCTCCAACGCATTGCACGTGGTGCACAAAGTGCTCATTTGTTCATACATGTTCGTGAGATGGGAAGGGCCATTTTCTATGGCATCATTAAGCAAAATGAGCCTAAAGAATATGTATATGGTTGAGATTCTCATTTAGGATATTTATGACAAAAATGTGAGAATAATAACTGTTAAACCTAATAATGAATCAAATTAAATTCCGCGTAGTTATTCATTTTTCTTTTGTGGATTTAAATAATAATTATTCTTAACAATTAGTATAAACAACAACGGAGTAAAATATGTCATTAAAATGCTGGAAAAAATATGCAATTGATTATGCTTTTTATTTCAGTAACAAACTGCGCTTTATGAATTTAATATACGTAACGTATTTTTGCCTCGTCCATGGTTACAACAAACTTGAATTCTGCGTTTAAAATATTATTAATTTGAACTCCAAAAATCTCACCAATAATAAATGCAACAAATTTTCAAGTTAAAGGTACTGATTTACCCAACCAGTCGATATGCAATTTCAGGGAATGCTATCCGCCTACCTGTTCACCTTCTCTGGATGACCGTGAATACTATGCTCAAAATGGATTAACGGCCCCATCGTGTAGCCATGGTTATGAATAATAGTTCCATAAAATGCATGCATTCTTATAGATGCGTGCAGAAATGTTCTAGCGTTGTTCTATGCCACACGAAGGAAAGTGTCATGTGAGCGTCAAATATTGCATCAAGAAGACATATAAAGTTATGAACGGCGTGGTTTATTGCTGTCATAACTCTACAAAAGTCACATGAAAACCTGATAGACTCGCTCAGTGGAGTCCAATAACAGGATCGTGTATAGAAAATCCCTGTTCTACTGTTCTTCTACTAGTGTAGTTCAATATAGAGTTAGCATCCTTGGTACTCTTACTCGATGAATGAAAGCTTGATAATGGCCTCAGGAAGATTTCGAAGCCTCCACCGTATATTTCAGCGAAAATTCTCGAGAGACCTGAGAACAGCTATTTCAGTGACCTGCATAAACTTGATTTTTATGTTACTGAAATGAAGTAGGCGAAGTTTATATGCAGATACATACATATATTTCAGACTACTTCATTATTTCACATCGTCAAGGTAAAAGGGTGATTCCATGACATATTGACAGAATATTAATTCAGAGAAGTAAGTCAAATTCTAAGACCTCATCAAAGCTGCGTGGATGTACTTACCTCTCAGATGTGTTCTGCAAGAACGAGGCGTAAGTCAATTGCTGTAATTACATGATAGCGGTAATTATGCTCATCCCTCTAGTTGAATACAATGTTTCATCCGCGACCAAGGTATGGCCTATCTAGAGTCAAGAAAAATCGGCTAATTCATTTTGAATGAGTGATTCTGAAAAAACATTTTGCTTCAGATACTAAAGTAGCAGCTTCGGCAATATTGCTGCATCAGTTTTTCCAAGTAAGTCAAGAGAAAACTATGAAATGGCATATGAACGCAAGCTTCTGTTGCATATTTGAAGCTTTTTTCGCAGTCTTACAAAACTTCGTCTCTATGAGCGTACTATACTGTGACAAAATACAATGTGACAAATCCCACTTGTGACACCAGGATTACAAATTGTCAAGTCCAATTGCTACTTTTTTGTCACTTTATTCTCTTCTAAAACTGAATTAAAAAACACAGTTCTTTATTTACCGTTAACACAAATTACAATTCGTCGTGACCTTATAAATCAGCTGTTCCGTCCCATCGTAACCTTGACACAAACTGCTCACAGCTCTACTACTCTATCTCACAAACAGCTGGCTTCGAAGGTCACACTCACTCAATTCTCAGTAAAACTGCTTCATTTCAAGACTCTCTAGCTCAACACTTAGATACTGACTCTCTGTCCGGACTCCCTCCTTTTATATGCCAGACACATGCTCTGGAAAAATACACATTTTCTCGAAATTTCTACAATGGAGTCTCGCACGTGAACACCTTCGAGAATTGTCTGGATCATTTTGTTCGCGCACGTTGTCTTGTTTATTCGCCGCGCAGTGGTGCCAGATAGTTGACCTCGACTCTGGTTTTAGACAGCGATTGACGCCCGGCGTCACAATATTATGCATGTAAGTTATCATACTGATACAATATGACGACGAATAAGTGCCCATTATTAAATAGTCGCAGATAAACATTTATAAGCAGTACGGACTTGCAAATTATTTTTGTCCTCTTTGACGCAAATGCTACACTTGTTCTGTAAGGGTCCTAATGTTAGGTGCACGAATCAGATCTACATGCGTTACCCGGATATTTATTTAATCTGGTAGGAGTTAAGGACCCTGAGTCCTTCTCTTCCACTCTACCAGATAATAGATACAGTAAATCATAGTAAAACAAACATACAAAGGTGTAACAAGGATATTAAAATGACGATAGGAAAAACTCATAATACTTTCAAATGGAATATTCATCATCATCCCAGGTAATTGAACTGGTTCACTGGCCTTCCATTTATTACTATTTTTGCTCTTATTGGTGCATTTCCTTTAGAAACCATTACCTTTGTTTTTTACGTAGATATTGTTAGGTTAAATTCTGCAGCAATTGTTTTTAAAGTGAATAAGGCATTGCAAATTGTCTTCTGAATCAGCTAGAACCACCTGATCGTCGCCAAATTTGAAATATTCATAACAATTACTCTAAATGTTTTAATATTTAAATTTGAAATACTAGTTGCTAGCACATGGTAATAAGGGACATGACTTTATCAGGACGTCTCCTTTACTCTATGAAACTAAATGTAAGTGATTGTCTCTCTGGTGAACCCCGGCATCATTTGGACATTCATTAATCATCGTTGCCATCTTCCACGCTTGGCTTACCAGCAGCCGGGGTTCATTGCAGAGTGGAAGCAAATTCTCCCGACAGGCGTTTGACCCTAGGCAACAGTGGTGAGCTCATGAGGTGAAAGTAGTAAACATAGAGAGGGTAAATGCCAGAGGAAAACGACACTCAAGAGTTTCATTAAATGTAAGTGACAAGTGTTCTAAAAAGGAGCAATAATTATATTTAAGAATTATTAACGTGTAACTATTTTTGTATATTTTAGCAAAACATCAGAGCATTCAAATCGCCTTTCTTAATGTCAATTTTTCTAATTAATGTGATCAACCAGCATACTAAATATTGGGGGGAAAATTATCCAAAACATATATTTTTAACTTCATAAATAAAATAAAAACTTAATACCTCTTCAACAACGTGTGCCTGTTTTCTCATTTACTAAAGATAGGGTGTCAGGTAGGTTTACCATAATGCCATTATCTCACCTGAGATGCATTTCTAAGTATTGAAGGACATTAAGTTAAACTGTTGGACTTCAGAGAGGAAAGTAACAGATATCCTTCCTCCAGTCTGTTGGCGTTTGCAGACAGCACTCACCAAGCAGTATTTACTTGCCTGCCAATGACCTTTGGCCGCTGTTGTTTACATTCTTGTATTGCCACAATTTGTTTACAGATAATTTGAATCTAACTGCTTAAGGGGTTTACCCAGCAAAAAAATCAAGATTTTCAAAATTGTGTCTTTTATTAATTGTTGTGGTCGTCTCCTTAGTGCAGCGAACGCCTAATCGCCGGCTAGGAGGGCTGGGGAGCTTGACCACGCACCACTTTCCAGTCGGGAACCCCTTCATGAAACCTGTGGTGTGGAGAGGTGGGGGATGCAGCGTATTGTTTATTATTATTATTATTATTATTATTATTATTATTATTATTATTATTATTATTATTATTATTATTATTATTATTATTATTATTATTATTATTATTATTATTATTATTATTATTATTATTATTATTATTATTATTATTATTATTATTATTATTATTATTATTATTATTATTATTATTATTATTATTATTATTATTATTATTATTATTAATTCTTGTTCTTTGAAAACTGACGATTAAAATAATAGGTATATAACACTTATTTAGTTTCGCTATCATCTTCAATTAGAAGAATGAAATTTTTACGGTATATTTCCTATATACCCGACATATTTGGGTATTTTTACACAAGGGATTCTTACTATGCTATTTTTGTTAAATATATAAAATATTGACTAAAGAATCTTGTTTTTTATGTAGGTAAATAGGAATGGTAAATAAGTATCTGGGAAGCCTTGTGAAAAATGACCATGTTAAAAGTTTACAATATATTTCAAGAATATGTGGTTAAAATTTCAGCTTAGAAATGTTTTAGGAAAAGGGGCATGTATTATATCGGCATGTGTAACATTGTTACTATAGGCCGGGGTAAATCCCGCTAAATAGTTCCTCCGTCTGCTTATGATCACGTAGATTATTAAACCATTGCCAGCAAGAAAGAAAGTTCATTAAGCACTTGTAATTGTTTGCTTCGTTTTTGTGTGTTATACTGCAGTGATGACTCAACTCTGAACTCCATTAGTTTCAAACAAACGCGTGGAATTTTCAGAAGAATCTGAAAAGAGGACAAAGAAAATTGTTAAGCAGAAATAACTAGAATTAACTCTTACTTAGGTTCTCAGGTTGATTGAGAATTGACACCCATATCTCTACCATGATAATAGCCATCCATCCAGCCACAAGCAATTCTTTCTAGACTAACCATTAAATAGAAATGTGTTTTTTCTAAGGATGCAAATAAAGGATGTATAGACAAAACTATTTATTTATAAGTTGAGTAGTAACCTTTCTGATGTTTGTAAAATTATCCTTAGGTAAAATTCAATAATAGTATATTATTTATTTATTCAATGTAAATGTAAGAAAATTACTAAATAAGGACGCAAAGGCAAGAAAATTACAAAATAATTAAAAGTGCACTAACATTGAAAATGATCAAAATGACCTAATAAATACCCATTTTCATAATATGGCACCCATGATAAGAATTTTTACACACGTTAGGAATGCCTGTGATCAACAGTTAAAATATGAAATATCATTAAAATCCCCATCCCAGATGGCGATGACAACGATGAATTCATTACTTATGGAGTAGTGGAATAGGTGCATTCCCAGAGTATCTAGAACTCTTCATCGTTTCATAACTGGGTTTTACCCCAGGGAGACTTAAATTATTTGTCAGATATTTAAATCTTATTAAAGCACAAGAACTTTTAGGTTGTGGGCTGGACAGGACATAATTTTTACACAGATATAGATAAAACTTTATCAGTATTTCGAAAAGGAGAAGAGCACCTGGTTAAATTTATGAGAATGGAAGAGAAGTTGAGTTATTGTTGTGACGTTGAGGATTGACGAATGCTCTTGTTAAAATCAGCAACCCAGATGAATGGAGGCATCTGCATAGATGCTTCAAAATTAAGACTGAAAGCTGTGCTGTTATATAACAGTAATAAAAATAATCTGTAACCAATAGTTATGTAATACAAATGGAAGAAAGTTACAAAAATATGCAGTAATATGAGAAGCACAACTGGTCTATCTACAGTAATTTCACAATGAGTGGAATACTAATGGATTTGCAAAATGTCTATAGGAAATATTTTGTGCGAATGGATCCAAACATTATGACATTAAAATGACGTCCCGGGAAGAATTCTATACCTTAAGAAAAGAATATCTCAGTTGAATCATTAGTTGAGTGATACATTCTTTTGCCTCCACTTCATATAAAATTAAGCTTAATGAATCTTGTGATGGCATTAGATCCACCTGGATTCGGTTTCAAATACCTCGAACAGAAGATTATTCAAGTTCAAGGAAGGCATATTTTATTTTAGGTCTCAGATCAGAGAACTAATGGAAGATCAGCTCTTTGAAAACCAATCAAATCATGTGGAAGTTGAAGCATGGTTCTTTGAAGATCATTTATCAACAGTTCTTAGGTAGAGTGAATAATTATAAAAATGAATCGACAAATTATTGCAATGTATCTCTAAAAATTCAGCTCCTGCATTCCAATTTGGACTTGTGCCCCTACAAATCTTGTAGAAATGGGTGATGAACTCAAGGAAAGATTCCACCAAGATATTTCCAAGTTGGAGAAACGGTAAAAAGGAAGGTGGGAATCCAATATACTTGCAGATTACTGCGAAAGAAACCACTGGAAATTACAGAAGCAGCAGCAAACGGCAGAACTTCAACTGACAGCAGAAGAGGATGAGCCTGAAAACGAGCTGGAGATGTTTTCCTGTATTTTAATTGATTAATTTTACAAAATTAGCTTATTATCACTGCGTATTCTGGTAACTTCAGTTTCATTTATAGATGCCAATAACAAAGTGTGTAATTTAAAATACTGACGGTGCTAGATAAAAACAAAGGCTATATTTTGAACTCAACACATCAAAGTATATAAGAAACTATATATTTTGAGGAAAAAATGGTTCCCATCAAATAAAATATTCCTTGCAAAACTGCTGCTATTTAAGTTTAGTAAAATTGTTAAGAAATTCAGTAACTACCTTTACTTGATATTTCTAAATGCTAATTTTGAAGTGTAACATATTTTATATTCGAAATTAAGGCAGTAAATATTCTGAATGAAATAAATATCATTTGAGTTCATGTATAACCCCCGAACTCGGCACTAAGTAGCTCAGCGATAGAGTATAAACATGATAATCCGAAGACCGTAGTTCGATTCGTGTCCGTGACGTGGAACTTTTCAAGCCTGATACAATTTCCCAGAAGGGGTTCATGGATTAATTTACCTAACGACCGACTAGTTTCTTACATTCATACTATTCATTGTCTTTAAGTGCAAGACATTTGCATGCTTAAACATGATATGGAGTTCCGTCACTTTAGACCACTCTGTACAGACCTTTCATAGAACTTTATCTCTCTAACAAAACTCTAGTAAACATGAATATTAAACGGATTTGAACGTAAATCAATGACACATTAAAATAAATTTACCCATACCATAATTTGTTGGTTTACAAGAAATTGCTATCAGAATCTGAATAAAGACAATTAAAATACATATTTTAGGATATTTTAAGCCATTGTACGTAATTATGTGCTGAACATTTTCTCCGATACGCTAGGAATGATATGGGGAAAAAATTGTCTCACTGACTCACAGATTGTTTTAAGAAACTTCGATATTTTTTATTTATACACACAGTAGTATGTAAATTATAGCGGTGCTTCATATAATTATTTTTGTGATAAAACACATAAGTTTCCTAATTAAATTAATAATTTGTGTAAAGCAATTATATTATTAATTATAGTTCACAATAATAATTTGTCCATCTGACTGGCTCAGTGGTAAGATGCTGAGATATCTATCCCGATGTCGTACATTGAAACCAACCCAGACCAGTGGCTTTTAGGTGTGCTTAAAAGAGAGTCAATAGATTTACTGGCATGTAAACGAACTCCTGCGGAACGAAATTCCGGCACACCGGCGAACCCAATATGACCCTGGTAATTGACTGTACCGTTAGAAAACTAGATATACATTTACTTATTTATTTACAATAATAATTTGGATTAAAATATTTGTATAAAAGCAAAAACAACATCAGTTATCTTCTAACATATTTTTTGAGATAACTAAGGGGAAAAAAGAACACACACTACATTTCGGAAAATTCAGTCTGAGTCATACCGTAAATGAAATTAAAATTTTAGGTTTCACAACTTTAAGTATTCATAAAATATGGTTTATGAGTATTAAATTAGACTAAGTTTTTATGCAGTTTAAAATTTTGGAGTAATTATTTTGGCACCTTTATTTATTTATGAATAAATATCCATTTATCACTACTTTATCTACTGGTGAAGCAGTTTCATGCATGATACAGTCGGTACCTTAGATTATGAAAATCCTATTTTATATAGAGAAGAGAAATTGCGCATTTTATACGGCAGCATGAAAACTGGTCCTTTAGGAAGAATATCAGATTTCTGCAGTGCCTACACATAATATAAATTGCTTGGCAACCTGCTCATGGCAGACAGCTGGGATATCGGACGCGATGTTCCCTAGCAACGTCACAGGTGCCACGCGTGCTCCGGTCTGCAGCATCTGAAGGGGGCAGCCTCCCCCTCTCTGCACACAAAACATGTCTTTCTTTACTGTTCCATGCTAAAGCAGCCGTCTGAAAAGCAAGGCGTCGCACAAGGTGCTCAATCGAACATCTAAGAGGAAAAAGGTTATTTAAAGGCTGTTGTTTATTACAAATCTTACCTTCTGTATATTACTGAAATCATTTCTGTCATCATTCGTGGTGTGAGAAATAAGGGAAAGGAATTGCGGAAGAGGGCAGCATCTAAAATGTTGAGACTAGCAAGCAACAAGTTCATTATTTTCAAGGTTATTCGTTGGGATCAAAACTTAGGTCTTTGTCATCTGTCACCTTGGATTTAACTCCATTTAACCAGTCTGGAAACTGTATCTTTTTTCTGCTTTTCAATTGTGCCATTTATATTCCGCCTTTAACTCCGGTTTCCCATGTGGAACATATTGCCTAACGGCAATGGTGTTACTCTTTAACGGTGGGTTTTCAGTCTTTAGGGATTTAAACTATATCTCTTCTTCCATATTTCTAGAATATTTTCCTCCTCTCGGTTGTTTGTGCAGAGACACATTTGAACTTTCGTTATAACGTCGTCACAGCAATATTTTTGCGAGTTCGAAATCTTAATTAGCTTTATTATCTATTAGGGTAAAACTGAAACCGTGACAAAAGCGGTATATATGAAGAAAGAATCTGAGCTCGAATCCTTAGAACATAAAATTAGCTTTAGTTCCATTCTTACCTTATAGTTAATGCACATACAGATGTAGTGACATATGAAAAGAAAATCCATGTAATAATGACTTTAATAGGTGTAAAATATTTTAATGCTATTGATTCATCCTTTTCTGATGATGTCCATGGGCTTAAATATGTCCGAAAGCTCGATAAACTTTATATTACACAGCTAGTAACCCGAGAAGCTCTAATCATTCATCATCGCCGTGAAAGACTCAAATCTTACCTTATGACGCTCTAACCCAGTCAGATGCCCGTTTTAAGATACTCTCTTATTTAATAAAATCGTCGCAATTGGTCAAAAATTACTTGACTAGTGTTGAGAAAACTGCGACAACCGTATTAGTGTAATTCGTGATAATAGGGAGTTAAGAGGTGGCAAATTATCATTATTTGAATCCAGTTCGTACACACGCACGATCGTCGTATATACATGCAAGTATCATACTGAAGATCGTGAATTTAAATTTTTAAAGCTCTTAACCTTTATTTCTTAGGCAAACCAAATGCATCATCTTTCTCTACAGACTTTTCTGTTATTTTTCAACAGTCTCCATTTCTTTACACACATTTTTTCCCATCGTTCTTAAGCTTTGAAGATACCCTTACGATAGTGGCGCTATTCCACAATCTTACCTCTTGTTTCAGGCTCGTAATGATTACACCAGCTTACGTTGCCTGTTGCAAAACTCGTCAAACAATTATCATCTTCATTTTGAAATATCTGAAGAAGAATTTGACTGTTGGTTCTTCTCTAAGTTCGTGGTTTTTGGTCAATAAACGTGGGACCTAACGTTCACAAACCTTTTGATAACCTAAGCGATACACTATGTGTTATTGCAAGTTATGCAGTGATTTCATTCAGTGACATGCCTGTCTTTTCTAATGAGCTCATCAACTTTTGTTTTGTTGCGTTCCATGGAGGTATTCCAGGACGGCCGCTACGAAGCTCGCCTTGGATTCTCGTGTTCCCATCTTTGAAATGTTTCATTCATATCCTAACACTGCTGGTGCCATGCAGACATCTCCGCAGGGACATTGTAGTCCGAGATGAACTTCCTCTTTAACAATGAATTCAATGACAGCACGCTCTCGAAACGAAACATTGACGTCCGCCATTTTGGGAATACTGCGTGTGGTCACGTGATAGAAGCTAATAAAGTCACAATATGGCAACATGTGAGGTAAAGTCCTTTATTACGATCTGCAATAGTTTTTGTTACATTGCTGGAATCTGAATTTTAACAGTGGGTTGCTCACGATGACAATATGACCATTCTACTAGTCTCAACTTAATCTCGGGTTAAATTTCGAAACAACTAGTCCCTGTGATTTCACTGCAGTACGCCACAGGTACGCTCGCCTCATACTAGTTCAATTAGCCATTCCTACCTCGTGGTACTGTTTGTTCAACTGCAGGCGGCCCTTTAGTTTAAACTCTATAAATTACGATAGCCATAAGATGCCTACTGGTGGTGGAGCCCTAAACTAATCAGGGAAAATAAGTGCAGAACAAAGCAGTCAATATTTGCTTAAAAAAGTCCTTATATTAACAACAAGCTCTCGTATGAGGTGTGAGCTTTTGGACCAGAGGGGGACACATCGCCACTGCGACCTGGTAGGGAGGGGGAGATGAGGTGAAGGGAGACCAAATTCGGCAGAGGGTGGGCACGGAGCAGAACCACAGAGATGTGTCGTAATCCTTAACAGTAGGACAGATAGCCGCCTGGCGCACCACCGAAACTCCTCAACACCATCAGAGAGGGTCTTGGAGCGACCTTAGCGGCACGCAGCTTCCTTAAGCGGTGCCAGGGGAGAAGGTTTGCAAAGCGCAAACAACAACACTATCTGCTCGTATCTGCCCGAAACACCGCTTTGACAATCAGGCCTGAGATATGACAAGGGAAATGAAATGAGGCAGGAAAAGAATGGAAACCGTGCATTGAAAGTAAGCACCCTAGCATTCGCCCAAGTGACAAGGGTAAACCACGGTATAACCCATGTCGGAGTGGGCGGGCTCACCCAGACGTGTTGCCGAGGTGACACCTTGCTATGTAAGCTATGGTAAGAGTTATTTCCGTGCCTTCTTGCGGTTAAAAATAATGTTCATTAACTCTTACTGCCAGAAATGAACTAACAACCTTGTCTTCTTCAACAAATATATGAGTGCTGCGAAGGTTCAAAAAGGTTGCTATAGTGCCGCTCTCATTCCCTTTCTGGTCGCTTCTCGACTTATAGAAACAAAGGGAGCTAGGAATTCAAAGGCCATCTGTATTGCGCTTGATGCCGCCTCTAAGTTTACTGGGAAATACTACTCGAGAGTATTATGTCGAAAGTGGAAGCGTATCGATTTTAGGAGAAGTACTTTGTACTTGAACCCTTAGAACCAATTGGAAACTCCTTAGGGTGTAGGCAAGTCGCTAATTACTAACGCAGTGTTGTACACCATCCCCTTGATAGTCTTGTCTCTGACCATTAGGGACTTCCTGATGCTGAAACATTGATGCTTTAGAAAGAAATTCCTATAGCGCAATCAGTTGAGACACGCAATATGTTCATGGACCGATAACAAGCGCTAAAAACGCTTTTCAATACCGCATCTTCAGTGCTGCATTATCCATTAGCAGTAGGTACTAGTATATCAATTGGGCAGTCTTGAAGCAAAGTGCACATCTGAACACAAGGGTTATGACGCCAGCATATTGTAACAAAAACGACAAAAGTCCAGTCCAGTTATTGTTTTCTAACTTTATTTTCTTCTAAAACTTTTGCACAAGAGCTAAGTTCTCTTTTAATGACGTTAACCCAGTCTACAGTCTGTCGTGATATTACAACTCACAACTGTATCCTTCTCGTAACCTTGACGCACTCCTTTGTCTTTCTTCACTTTCTCTGCCTCTCAAAGAGTTGACGATACAATCTCGACACTCATTACCTGCTTCACTATCTTCCTTTCGACGCAACTGTACACACGCATCTGACACACACACGCACGCACGCACACACACATACACACACACACACACACACTCACACACACACACTGAAATTGAAAACTGACCGACTCCCGAGACTCATGTCTGTAATTTACTGCTCGTTGCCTCGCCACCTTATATAGCGAGGATGACGTAAGATGGACCTTTCTTTCTCGAACTTCTACAAATGCGCCGGCCGTCAGACACTTCTCGAATAATCTAGAAAACCCCTTCTGGTTCTGCCGCTCTTATTGTTGTCACGTGTTTGTTCGCGTGAGTAATGTGGCACAGCTTGACTTTGAGCACCTAATATGTGGTGTGTAGCTGGCCCCAACCGTCATTTGTTGTGCGTCGCGGCCGGCGTCACAATATCACTTCTTCAAAGTTAATTTGTTATAGAAATAGATAAACAATGTCAAACTTAGAAGAATATATATATATATTATTTTGCTGTACTTTTTCCGGACGTGTAAAAAAATAAATGTTATATAATTACTTAGGATTTTATGATCGGTGTTAATCCGACAGAAACTGGATCCTTTTGGTAGCAATATATATAAAAACTGGTGTTGTACAATAGCGAAGGAAAAATTATAGAAACACTCCAAAAGTAATTTTAAGCACCGTAAAGCAATGGAAATATGATAGAATATGTTATAATTTATTTTCCACATAAAACATACCGCAGGCCTTCAGTTATACGAGAATATAATATAATATACGTAGAATATAATACGAAATTTCGACTTCAAAATTGGTGGACTTCATGTTTATAAAATTAGGTCTGTATTTTTCAGCTTCAGAAATATCTTAGTATAGGTATTTTAAAATCTCCGCGTTGCCATTTGATTTGCATATCGTGTTCCAAAATCAGAAGCAGTACATGTTGGAAATTACTACTCCTGAAAAAGTCATTTTAGTAAAATGGCTTTCGCGACATAGATGATGCTTTGAAATTTGAGGATTCGTGTTTGGCACAAATCTCTAATTTAAATGAGTGCTGTAATACCTTCCAATCTGTAGGTACATTATCACAAATGAACAGCAGCAAAATTTTCCTCCAAAGTGCATTTATTTAGTTTAATTATGAATTACAGCTTACTTATGTTATTATTACCAGTTTTGTCTTTGCATTCGCTATATTTCCTTATTAGTGCCTGGTTTGCATGACTTGGATGTAAATGTATGCGCTTTACTTATTCCTTTTTCTATCTATCGCTTATCTATCGTAGATAGAATATTGCATTCCATCCAAGAATTGATATAGAATAGTTTTAAGTCCCAGAGCAAAACAACAGGGAGCAGTGCTTTTTGGAATGTGGACCTTGTGCCTGAAATAGGAGAGAGGAGATAGAAATATAAGGACGGAAGAGAGAGAAAGAGAGAGAGAGAGAGAGAGAGAGAGAGAGAGAGAGAGAGAGAGAGGGAGAGGGAGAGAGGATAGTATAACTCGAAAACGATAAGCTGGATAAATGTGGAATTTCATGCTTGAGTTTGACTCTTTAAGGATGGCAGACTAATATTTTCAAGAGATTCTACATCCCAAATATGAATATTTTCATTATTTTGTATTTTCTCAAACATTACAATAACGATTTTGAATCAAAATGTCATTGATATATTAAGTTAACAATTTAAATGCATATTTTGAATTAGCAGTGAATAGCGAGCAAATCGTCCTTATCTCTATTGAATTTTTATAATTGCATGTAGGCAATTAGGAAATCGTAAAAGACAGACAGAAACTTTCTTTAGAAAAAGTGTAATTCTTGTTGGAATATCAGTTTGTGTTAAATAAGTTTTTCTGAAGGTTTGCCTTTTTGATATTATTCGCTACCATTCGTTTGAATATTCAACATTTTAAGTATTATGCCGGGATTACTATGAACTTAACGTTACGTGACTTTACGCGCGGGACGTAACGGCTAAGTTTAACACATTATATTAAATGGAGCTATTTAGGGTCGACTTAACGTGATTTAACTTAACGTGACGTAACGTAAGAGTTTGGCAATGCTTTGGGGGCCTTACTCGTACTGGATTTCAATAATGATTTCCCCATCACAATGAGCATTTGTGCAGATCATTTATGGAATTTATATGAGTTATAGCGAATAGAGGAAGTCGAATAATTACATCGTACTATTTTATTTTGCTAGGAAGCTTTCATTGTGAATTTGCAATTGATATCTTTAAAGGTACCATTTTAGAATACAACTGTGTTTTGGAACTTTTAATGCCTTGCAGATGTTCTAATTTGTCTGCTCATTTGCATACTCTATCCTGCAAAGAGTGCTTCTAGATTTTCAGAACAATTTAACGCATATTCTTTTAAATAAACACATTCTGTTTTCTATACTCGGTTTTCGCCAGCCCGTGTTATTGTAATTCGACATTTAAGCGTATGCAAAAGGATAAACATTTCAAATGAAATATCCCAGGAATGTGTCGATATACTGATGCAGTGTGCTGATGGTATTTAATTTTCGCTTTGGGATATTCCGAGAGCTTTTTCAAGCATTACTGAATTTTCTGCAATTTTGTGGTTTCATTTTACGTTTAATTTTATGTATAAAGGAAATATAAGTATAGGGTCCTGTAAGGTTTAAAATAAGGGTAAGGTAACATTGTACTCTCCTCTTATCATCTACAAAATAATTCACACAGTTTCGGAGTTACATTTTTGGAGTGATTATGAGAGGTATTAAGTACAAGTAACTACGAAATCTATTTTTACTTTATCTACTACGTATAGTAAGCAGGATAAGCATTGTATTCCAGCCCAAAATTAGATATCGAGATTTTACCGGAAATACATGTTTTGAGACTGGCTGAGAAAATGAAAAGTGAGACATTATGTATTTTATGACAAACTAGTTATCAGTTTTTACACCCCTATGCTACTTTGTAATCTAAATTATTGAGTCTGATGTGGCTAACAATGCAATTTCTTCTTCTTCTTCTTCTTCTTCTTCTTCTTCTTCTTCTTCTTCTTCTTCTTCTTCTTATTATTATTATTATTATTATTATTATTATTATTACTATTATTATTATTATTATTATTATTATTATTATTATTATTATTACTAAACAAGCTGTTGTTTGAAGTAAAATAATCTTTTTAGGTCAATATTATGTTTATGCGCACGTGGGAAATAGAAAATAATAAAGCTGGCGTATTAATTAACAAAGCTATGTGTCAGTATTAAAATGACCTATTTTCCAGGGGTAAGACAATTTTTTTTTGTGATTGAGCATTGTGTAGCCACTTTTTATTATTTCAGGAAACAATGCAACTGCTGGATTTAGGAAAATAATCCCAGTATTACTAATTCATTAGTCATGTTGTTAACAATGAGTCATAGACTCAGAGCACGAAATATTAATTGCAATACTAAGGTTAACATTATCTTTTTCATGTTAGTCCAGATAAATATTTTGCAGAAATTACCCTATTGCTGACTTCCTTGTAAGTGCAAGGGGGATATAGAAATACAGTCGGCTTTGAGCGATAGTCAGATCTTTTAAAGCTGGTCACTATATGAAGGCTTTGAAATTCCGTTTTCTTTGCACGGCCAAGACATAAAAATGCGAATAATGACCTTCCATTCGAGAAGAGTATAAATATTGCAAAACTCAGAAATAATAAGCAATACCTCCAAAATGGTTAACGCCACAAGAAAAAGCATTTGTACATAAATTGTGTGTATTATCCAGATCTATATTTCTTGTACAGTAAGATTTGGTCTATCTCTTAGGGTTTACCAGTTATGCAAAAGTCATCAAGAGTAAACAGGACTATATGGGCTATAGCCAGAAAATTCAGAATATAATTACAACTTAGCATACGTTGTACAGAAAGTAAAAAAAAAAACAAAAAAAAAAACAATAATTTCCCTAGGGTGTCTTCCCCTTATTCAGAGGTTACCCTCATCGCCCGGCCGCTGCGTCCTCCAGCCAAGGCCAAGGCCACGGAGGAGTGCAGGTTGGGGGTGGCGGGGGTCAGCACGCCGACTCCCCCGACCGTAAGGCGACTACTTTGACCTTTTAGGGACGCTACCTTTCTATCAGGATAGCTCCTCAGTTGGCCCCCCAGGGACCTAACGAGGCTGAGTGCACCCCGTACCAGACCTCCTAGCGGGGGAAAAATCCCATGCCGGTACCGGGGATCGAACCCGGGTCCTCCGCGCCACAGGCAGGCGCGCTACCACTGCGCTACGGAGGCGGTAAAAAAAATTAATAATAATAATAATAATAATAATAGTAATAATAGTAATAATAGCAATAATAGTAATAATAATATAATACTATTATTATTATTATTATTATTATTATTATTATTATTATTATTATTATTATTATTATTATTATTATAATAATACGCCCTTATGCTAAGAAAAAACAGATGAAAATAGGCATAGGCACTATAAAATTAGTATGAAGCTTAATAAATGGAAAGCCTACGATTCCATGCATTGATAAAGTTCAGTTTTTACATTACTCGTTTATTTTTTAGATTTAAAACAACTTGATTGTCATTAGTGCCGCCAGTCAGTATGCAATAACCGTTGGCAGCCTGGTGAAATTCAAGAATTCTTCTTTATTCCCTGTGGGTAGTTTAACGGACAAATTGTAAATTTATTAAGATGCGTCCTTATGGTATAGTCCTGTCATTCGTATTGAGAGAAAGAAGTTTTGTGCTGTGGTGCTATAAAGTGGCGAATAAATTCCGGCAGACATCGACATTCTCCGCAGGGTATTGGTCCCTGCGGGAAAGTAGCTGAATTCGGCCATGCCAGGTTGTTGTGGTAGCTGAATCCGTAAAGTGATGACGTAGTTAGAACGCTACCCGCACAACACAGAAGGGTTGGGCTAACCGCAATCCGCTTGTGAAACCTGCAGCGTTTATCTAGGTATGGGTGAGCAAAGGATGTCTTCACTCGTTTGGGAAGCGCTCAGTGAAATGCACTAGCAAGTACGCAAATTGCCATCACTGGCCTAGAGCCTGAGGCATACCAATATATCTTTTTCGGGATTATTCGCTTTGCCTTTCTTTGAAACCGGTTTCCTCAATGCAAGCAGTCAAGCAATGCTGTTTTGGGAGGAATATTAGCTATTTCAGATAATCGGCTAAAAGGAATGAATTACAAATTACTACCGCGATTATTTCTAAAACGAGAGGTGCTGTTGATGCGATTAGATGATCCATAATTTAATGTGGTGTATACAGAAAGTATTCGCAACCTTATTAAAATTTTATAATGCCACATTAATAACAACAGTCATCCTTTCTAAGTGACAAAAATAAACAAATAATTCAGTTCATATATCTACGATTTTCAGTATTTTTCATTTTGTAGTGTTCGGAAAATTGCATTAAGTTTGCTATTATTTTATGCGCTATGTTTCCAAAATTAACTTGCACGCGTTTAGTAGAGTTTTTGTGTGTTCTACCACAGATGTTATCCAAATATAATTAAAATTGCTGGAGGAACAAATTTGTGAAATCGTAAGAAAAATTCAGCAAAAGCGTCAATTATTGACGAATTTATTTCTCCGTCATCGGTGATATTGAAGAAATACCTTCTGATATGCGAATGCTTTGACGGTGTTAAAATTTATCATAAGTAATGCTACGAGTGATTGTCAGTTTGTCTAGATAATATGACTATCATGTCGTTGATCTTTTTAAATTCTTTTGTGAGGGCTGAAAAGTTATATTACAGAACTAATTCCCTACACTCCTTGCACCGAAAGTCTTATTTATAATGAAGAAGAGCTTACAAAGTTTATGGTTCGTCCTTAGTATTGCAACTATCAGTGATAGTGAATTCATTTGATACCCCGGAAATTAAATGATACAGTGACACAGGAGTGACCCTAGTAGCCCCTTATAAGTTCAATTACTTACACCTAAGGGGCCATTTTCACATTGATCACGCAGTTTGAGCAGCGATTTTTTGCAGTAAAGCTAAATAAAAAATAAATACCCAAGAATAGGGTATAGGTTCCCTATTCGTCGGGGAAAAGTTATAACAATTTAAGTTGTAACTGCTAATTTAGGCTTGTCTTGTGCTCAACAGTCAGCTGCTTGAGACGGGATAATAAACTTTGCCCTACACCGAAGCTACAAGTATCTGCGAGAAAGACTAAAAATATCATACAACCAATATTGCATGTAGTGAAGAGAAAATCGGCTGCAGTTATGCTTCATTTTTCCTAGTGATGGGTGCTACAAGAAAAAGGGAGGGGAGCATCCCCAAGAGATAAAAATAACGGAGTTTTGTTCGTTCTCTTGTTTAAAGTGGCACACGCAAGGCATAAGTATCTGCAAGAAAGACTAAAGATATCGTACAACCAATATTGCACGTAGTGAAGAGAAAATCGGCTGCAGTTACGCTTCATTTTTCCTAGTGATGGGTGCTACAAGAAAAAGGGAGGGGAGCATCCCTAAGAGATAAAAATAACGGAATTTTGTACGTTCTCTTGTTTAAAGTGGCACATGCAAGGCATAAGTATCTGCGAGAAAGACTAAATATATCTTACAACCAATATTGCATGTAGTGAAGAGAAAATCGGCTGCAGTTACGCTTCATTTTTCCTAGTGATGGGTGCTACAAGAAAAAGGGAGGGGAGCATCCCTAAGAGATAAAAATAACGGAATTTTGTACGTTCTCTTGTTTAAAGTGGCACATGCAAGGCATAAGTATCTGCGAGAAAGACTAAATATATCTTACAACCAATATTGCATGTAGTGAAGAGAAAATCGGCTGCAGTTATGCTTCATTTTTCCTAGTGATGGGTGCTACAAGAAAAAGGGAGGGGAGCATCCCCAAGAGTTAAAATGGAAATTTGTACGTTCTCTTGTTTACAGTGGCACATACAAGGAATTATATATTATTAGTTAATCATTCTAATGTGTAAATATTTTTTGCCAAAAATGGGTCTGCAGGAGAGAAAACCGAACCTCGGATACTTTTACCTTAAATCTACTTTCACTAAAGAAATGCCAGCTCAAACTGTGATGTGAATGTGAGAATGTAGTTAAGCATTGTATAACACAATCACATTTTCCAAATTTATCGTAGAGTTCTCCTTTAATACTTATTTTCTGACGAACCAGGACATATGTGGGGGAATTCTGGGTACCTGTCCCGTTTGTTATGAATTAATTTTTGCTGTCAAAAGATTATTACGCGTCTCGTACAGGGATCTGTATAGATATCGTTTTCAATTTTGCAGTTGAGTTATAGAAGGACCAATGTTAATCTCTGGCGCACATCGTTTGATGTCGTTGAAAAGGCAGAACAGTTGCTGCGCCTGGAAGGTTGGAGAGACAATAGAAGAGAATTACGTGGTGTTCAGTTAAAAGTGCGTAGGTAAAGAGCTTATTCATATTGATGTTTGAATTCGCTGGAACTGTGATCATAAGCACGTGAACTGTCAGCTTCACCTGTGTCATAAGTTGACGGGTGGTGAAGGACTCTTGTGACTGAAGCACCGGGACATTAGCTGCCACGACGACGCACGCACGCACGCACATCGGAAAGTGAAAGGGGGGCTCTACTCTTTTATTCACCAAAGCTTGTTGACTCTTGACCCGGCACGAGCACCAGAGCTGCTGCGGTGGCGGCAGCGGCAGCGAGGGGGAACTTAAATGTCGCCTGCTGAAGGGTATGGAAACCACAGTTGAAAACCATTGATTTCCTTAATGGTCTAATACTCGCACTTGGGTCACTTATCGTACTGCAGAATTGGTTAGGTAATTATCGATTGCATGTGGTCCATTTTTACTTTCTCTACTCCGTATTTGCAATAAATACAGCGAGTATTGTATTCCATCAAAAAATGCGCTATCGAGATTTTACTAGAAGTACATGTTTTGAGACATCTTGAATCCTCAAAAAAGCATTCCTAGATAAAGGTTCGCGCGCATGCGTTTGGTATGTCTGTGAACAATATAGGCAACGCAAAAATGAAATGATCGATGAATAAAATAAATAAATAAAAAAAAAAAAAAAAAAAAAAACTTTCTATCCTAAGCTACCCTATAGCTGGACGATTTTTGAAATTTTTGATTTTCTCAAACATGGCTAACGATTTTGAAAAATGTCAGTTTAAGATATTAATTATTATGACAAACGAAATGCATACCCGGAATTTTCAGGGAATAGCCTGTGAGGTACTCTTCATTCTGAAGTAATATTTTATAATTTGTAAAACGTAAGAGATAGAAAAAACCTTAGTGCGCAATACATGTAGATGTCATCAAACCAATAATATATGCCGAATAAAATTTTTGTACAGTAAGCATTCCAAGACATTGTTTACTATTGGCTTGAATTGTCAAATACTTCTCACCTTTTAACTAAAAAGTCGTCCGTTTTTTTCCGTCGTGATAATGTAAGGAAGGAAAAAAGACCTTCACCAGCGACAACTTTTTAAAAGATTTGACTTTTCGCCATTCCTTACGCCTATTGAATACCTTGTTTCCCTTGTGCCTGCAAAAAATATGCGAGAAAACCATTACTGCAAATATTTATCAGGATTAGTGTAAGTAGATACAAGAATACTTTGTTAAAGAATGGGCAGAAAAGTCACGTGAATGAAACATTTTTTGAAGAACTGTTATGGTTGCGGCGGAAATTATCTCCAAGGGTAACCAATACGGTTGAGATCCTACTTATGGACCCAAATTAGATTAATGTGGCAAGGGCGTTTAGAAGAAAATAAGAGGAATCAGAAAGACGGTGAGGAATAAGAAATTTGAGAAACCAATTCTCGGAATCTGCTCTAGAATTCAAAAGCCCCGTATAATTTGTTACACCTAAGAGATAAAGTACACAGAAAGAAAGAAACGTAAGTTCCATTGTGTTACACGAGTACTGTCTTGAACAGTGTCATTTGTCCAAAGGTCTATCTGGTTTCTCTACATCTTTATACGCGAGAGTTGCTGATTAACTAAATATATTTGAATATGGAGGGACTATTGTGCACAGCTCCTCGACATAGCCTACCCCCATGATTTAAAAATACGTCTATGAGTAGTACTACTAGAAATAGAAATATAAAAAATCATACCCGAGTTGTCGCTATCCTTCGGAATATCACACTGAAAGTATAACTTTTTATAGGATTTCAGGATTGAGCAGAACAATGAGAATGATTTCGTCAGACTCCCAATGTTGGAATATGTATAATGTCCGAATTTAATATCCAACGCACATTTTTATTGTATTTTAACTTCTGTTGCTCTTTCTCTTACTTCACATGTATAGTTGAGTCCGCTGTCATCACAATATGGTGGCAGTTCATAATCCAGGCTCCAGGATAACGTCTGTTTCAATAATCGCCAAGAATATATCATCGCGGAATCCTCATTCTGATTCTTCTTTGTGCGGCGTTCTTTGCTACGTCTTCTGTTTTCGTATTTTCACACTCCCAAGAAGTATTTTCCAGAGCACTCAAGCACCCAGCAGTATTAGGCGTATTAGAGTTACTTCACCTAGCCTAAAATTAGTGTTAGCAAGGGCAGTTTATAAAGTACCATTATGAACACGTAAAGATGATAAATTTGAAGGCATAAAAGATTGCGTGCGGGCAATCTTTTGTCATGGACAGTGAACTCCTGGTAGGAAACCGCTATTTGAAAGAATATGTGCACACCATGGAAATAAATTGTTACTGAAGCCATCTTTTCGCGATGGAATAAACAGAAGAAATTGTTCACGTTATTTGTGGAGTGGAAAAGTTCCTCAATATTAAGTAACCATTCACACATCTTTCCCACATTGAGCGATCTAATGAGACAGTCCTAAAGGGACTATTATGGAGCGAATAGGAACAGTAAAATACTAAATTTATGGCTATTCAATGCCTTAATTTTGTGACTCAATGATGTAAATGGAACATCTTCCAGAAACGTTTTGTCCCTAGAAGTGCTGTTTGTAAGATAAAATCGTCCACGGTTGTATTATGTTAAATCGTTGATGTAGCAACTCATTCAATGTTATTTATTTTTGAACTTTTTAAACATTTATTTTAAATTGCTTGAATTCGTTTATCATGCCGCGACTCCATAGGGATACATACCACCATAAAATAATTTACATTGTAAATAGGCTATATTATAATTTGGGGAGTATCTTTGTTTAAGATACTTCAGTATGTTTTATTTAAACCAGGCCTGGGAAACAGTATTCCGAAGGTTGGAAACAGAGCAGTCCATCCCCTCCTTACCTGCAGTAACTACTAGCACACACGCATACTCATGCATTAGGTGGAACCGGTTTTTCCTTCCGGTATTCCGCTTTGATGGTCAGGAAGGGAGGGGAAGTAGGAGAATGGCTCGATACCTTGTGACTGCCTTGTGACTGATGTTCCAAAGGCATGATTTACACACTGGATTGCTTTTGGCGTCACACACCTTGTCCGGAACTTCACAATCTCGTCTTGCATTCGTGTGGTACTGAAAGTCTAGAGTCATATGAGGTACAGTAAGCGAACAATTACAGAAGTTACAAGTGAAGGAGAATCCTGAGATATAAGGGGGGGGCGTGAGTGATAGCTGGTGTGTAGTGTGCACAATTCTGTAAGAATAACTTGCTCCTCACGAGAAAGGGAACTCACTGGATATTTTGGAGAGCAGACTTCTTGTGGTTTACTGTAGATGCGCTGTTCCAATGTTGCTTCCATATCTGTGTGATCTTGTGGCTATATCTGAGGAACTCACAGTATGGCATTCTACAGCTAGCTCTTTGGAGAATGCCTGGTTGCTTCTTTAGCTGCAGGCTTGACGAACGATCGGCCGAAAGGTAATTTACGTGACACCAGTTAATATGGATCTTCACAACATTTTCAGTCAACTTATAACTTCTACGTACATTATATAATTGCCACCCAGCAACGAAAACTAGCTAAATGAAATACCTATTACATGACTCGAATGTATAAACCAGATAACATTTTATTACTTGGACCCGATGAAATCCCCCATCTCTCTAAGCCTCTCTTTCTCATTTTTAAGCCCCTGCTTCATAGTAATACGGATTTAATGGACTTATTTTTCTAAGAAGGGATAGTTTTTTAAACTTAATTGGTACTAAGAAGAACGAAGAGTACTAGTTGTTGCTGAAGGATGCATTAGCACTTTGTCGATTAATTTCCACACAAGAAGTGAAGCTCCGATAATACTCTACAGACATTTGATAAGATGCATAAATCCCTCACAATGGAACAAGATGGATACTTGGAATCTCTGAAGTAAGCGCAGCCAATTAAAACTTACCTGTTTCCCCCTTCTACTTCCCAGAAGTTCTCTAAGCATATTCCGGAAAACACTCGATGCATATCTTGCTACCAGTGGTGGGAATGAACTCAAGAGTGTAGACGGACGTTAACTTAGAAGTGCTTATTTTTCTATTAAAAGCCTGTGGACTGGGCAGGTTCAAACCTTTGGTCTATTAAGTCTATTAAGTTAACGGCGGTCTCAATACGATTCTGTGATGAAAAGTTTTAAATTATAATTAAGTTAATGTTCTACATTTTTGCTACTGTTTCAGAAAATATTTTAAATTGCTTATTCTGCATGACGCCAGAGATTGAATGAGACATGAGCTAGATTTCTCTTGTCTATTTTTGTAAAATGCGGAGCAACTTTTCATCATAACACATAAGAGTCTCTGCTAGAAGGAGAAATGTGTTTTAATTAAGAATATCACATCGGCTTACTCATAAAGCTAATGAAGACTATGTAGATATATAGGCCATATCCTGTCTTCAGAAAATATAAATGTGTATAATGTACAAAGTGACTAGCTCAATGGAGAACAAAAACTTCTTCCTCAAGCATTACACATTTCTGTCTATTATAATTATGATGGTTATAATAATAATAATAATAATAATAATAATAATAATAATAATAATAATAATAATAATAATAATAATAATAATAATAATAATAATAATAATAATAATAATAATAATAATAATAATAATAATAATAATAATAAGTATTATTATCACCATCACCATCACCATCATCATCATCATCATTATTATTATTATTATTATTATTATATGTTTTAATTTTTTCATTCAGATAATATATATATTCATTGGTAGGGTGCAGTACTGGAGGGTGGGACGTTGTCAGCGCCCCTAGCCCTCCCGCCAGTTATAAGCTCTTCTCGACCTGGGACCGCTACTTCTCCACCAAGTAGCTCCTCAGTTGGTCCCCTCGGGACCTAACGAGGCTGAGTGCACCCCGTGCCAGACCTCCCAGGAGGGATAAAATCCCCATACTGCTACCGGGGATGTACCCCGGGTCCTCCGCGCCAGAGGCAAGCGCGCTACCAACTGCGCTGCGGAGGCGGTCGTTCTACAGTCTTACCTTCTGTAACAAGTTCTGATCTTATAGTTTCTTTTCCTTTGAACGGTATCACTTCTGTCTTACTTTGAGAGATCGTCATGTTATATGCTTTTGCTGTTTTATTCACGACATAAGTTGACTTTTGAAGATTTTATTCTAAATTAGATATAATTATCTGGTCATCTGCGGACATTAAAGTTAATGTGTAGTCTGTTTTATTAAAATTATTTGAATAAAAGTGTGTACTATTAATCCATTGTGTAGCAAATTCATCAATATATAGGTTAAAAGGTAGTGGAGACATACTGCATCCTTGTCTTACTCCTATATCATTGGCTCTTTAGCTCCTGAGATTTGAATTTTAGTTTCTTGATAAGTATACTTAATTTAATTAAATGGAGTGGAATCCGTCGTTTACTCATAATTTTCCAAACTGTATGTGTTATAATTTTATCAAAAGCTTTGGTGTAGTCTATAAGTATTATGTGTGTTTCTCTATTAAACTCTCTGTTTCTTCAATATTTGTTGTAAAATAAATACATTATATGTGCATGATCTACCCTTTCTAAATCCTGCTTGTTCCTCTTCTAATAGTACTTCTAATATGTTATATTGCTTATTCGTTACGCCAGAGATTGAAATGAGATATGAGGTAAACTACTTCTGTCTATTTTTGTAAAACGTGGAAGATCTTATCGTCATAACTAGAGCTGAGGTTTTTATGCAATTACATGCTTTTCCTTGCTATTTAGATGCTGGGAAAGGTGATATGTTTACAAAACACCATGTTGGGGTTAGCATGACTGAATTTTATGTTAAACATTGTTACATATTGGTGTGAATACTACATACTTTAGTGATATAACACAAAATTACACATTTTAACATCAATGTGTGTGCGTGGGTGCGTGTGTTGAAGTTTGACACTCAGAGTGTGGGCCTGTTTTGTTCGGCTCAAGTTTTGGAAGCATGTTTCACATACTGTACCTTACAAATCACTCAACTATTGTAAGATTTGTTAATGATGGATTAAAAGTTCTGTCGCCAACTGGTATGCGAAACTAGAGCGTATTAGTGATGCAACATATGCTTAAAGCTGTAACTACTCTGAGAGTGTTTCATCCAAATATATTTAATTTTACCTGCTTGGCTCAGGGACTGCAAAGTGTTGCCGAAGATATTAGAGCTAAGTTTCCGCAAGTGAATAAGATAATTTCAGCAACAAAAAAGGTTTTTCTAAAATCTCAACGAGTGCTCTCTTACCAGAGACACCACTGCCTCCGGAACCAGTATTAACGAGGTGGGGAACATGGATAAAAACAGTTAATTTCTACATGGAGCATCTAGATGATATAAAGATTGTTGTAGATTCTGTTGGACCTGAAAGCGCTGCATCTATTTGTGAATCCCAGGTTGCATTTAGAGACTCCAAAGCGGTCTCCTTAGTTTCTTGGTCAGAGGCAACTTCGGCTGGGTTCCAGAAAGCATCAAACGTCAGGAATACTTATGTAAAATTCTATTGCTATCATAGAGGATGCTATTGGAAAACTAATTGCTGTGCCTGGAGAAACTGGTGCAAGGGTATTAATTTAAAAATGTGTTAAAGAGAAATCCTGGCTATTCAACATTTCATAATGTATGCCAAATTCTAAATGGAGATGATGTTGATCCACACGAGGACATTTCTCGAGGAAAAATTCATTTCCTGAAATTTGGCCCAGTTACATCATGTGACGTGGAAAGTTCTTTGTCTGTAAGAACATTCTCAACGACAAACGTCTTTCAACCACCCCAGAAAACATTGAAAAATATATAATAGTTCACTGCGCCAGAAAAAATAGTGTATAAATATGATCTCAGTGTAACTAAGAAAATGACAAGTTGGAATCAAATATTTGATATTACACATTTTCTCCATTTTACATATTTCGCTGCGTTTTACTACATATTTAGGTACATATTTTGCTAAGTGATACTAAATAAACATCCCAGCTCTAATCATAACACAAGTGTTCAATGTTTCTGCCCGAAGGAGAAGTCCATTTTAATTAAAAGCCTTATATTAGCTTACCTACAGAGCTAATGAAGATAACAAAATCATTTGACAGAGTTAATATATTATAGCTCACATCCTGTCTTTAGAAAATGTAGATGTACAAAGTGACCAGCTGGGAGGACAAAGGAGTGTGAATTATTCCTTTTGACTTAAAGAAATAGCACTCAGGATTATGCATCTGACCCATTTTGATAGAACGAAATGGCTGTAAGTAACATTGTGGTTTCTTGAAATGGTCCTCCTACAGTAAAACCAGTTTACGATGATGGGTTGCAGTGTGACCTAGATCAGGTAGGAAATGACATTATTACTGTTTGTTATTTATGTACTGATCCTGCAGCATTCAGGCAATATAAACATAATACATGACACTTTCTGCAGACCTACGCGCATCTTCACTTTGGTAGCAACTCCTTTTTGGGTCAGCAGAATGTGACGGTGTTTAACGATGCTGCAGGTAATTGAGTAATTGCATTTTTGGGGGCAGTCTTTTAATTAAATGAATGCCCTTTTGCTAGAAGGTCACTTTGGACATAAACTGAAGATGGCATACCGAAAGGCGGCAGTTAGCAAAGGTGCACTTCAGAGACAGGTAATCAGGTTAGCCTCTCACGAAAATCACGCAGCCGTAAGGCAAGTGGCGAAGGAGAGCAGACGGCTTAATAACGTCCCACGTTATATTACGTAGTAGTTGCATGTCGAGCAAGACGGCAGCAGTGTGCAATTTAATCTTAACTTTACGTCTGGCAAAAGTAAATGTACTTACTTCATTGCAAATGAAGAAGCAACATACACCCAAATACAGATGCAATTCTGTCTACATTTATTCAGAATAGTGTGCCACTCTCTCCTAGCAATATTTATACGATAAAACAGTTGTTTACTCTTGTACTAACTATTCTTAGGTACTCTTATTCATCTATCTTCATCATATAAACATTTGCAGAAACTGTCTTATTGTTAATTTTCTTGTAGGTGCAAGACGATATGGGAATACTGTAGGCTTTGAGCGATAGTCAAATCTTTTAAAGCTGTTCGCTGTATGAAGGCTTTGAAATTCCGTTATCTTTGCTCGGCCAACAGATAAAAAAAGTGAAGAACAATCTTCCATTTGAGAAAAATTCTCTAAACTTTCACAAATAGCAATGAATATCTCTGAAATGGTTCACTCCATAAAAATGCATTTGGACATTACTTTGTGTGTTTTAACGATGTCTACATTTTTGTATAGTAAATTATTAGTCTATCTCTTACGATTTACCAATTATGATATCTATATTTACGACCGACATGAGGTTAGACTTCTGATAAGATTCAAATAGCGGCACTTCATTATTAGTAACCATTTGATGCACACTAAGTCAAAATTTTGATTACACACTGCTGTAGTGGAAGACTATGTTACTTGGAGTTGAAATGTAAGAAGTCGAAGGATAGAAACCAGTTGACTTTGTTCATAGGTGTTTTTTTTTTTTTTTTAAGAGAAACTTGGTTTGCCGAAAGGAAAGTTGATTCACACTTGAAAAGTTCAATCCGTGGCCAGGGATCGAACTACGGTTCGTCCCCTTGATAGCTTCATATATAACTATTTTTTAAATTTAAAGTTAAGAGTTTGTCGATGAACAGCGCCTATATCCCTTTAACACGTATGCATTTAAGAATTCAAAACATAAATATGCCCTATATAAGGTACGATTGCGAATCTGCAGGAAAATGTTTGGAATTGAATTTCTAAAACTATTAATTTGAAAAATTTTGCTTTTGTGTATTAGTAGGTTACATGTTATAAATCATAAAAGAGATACTACTAGGGCGGGGAGCCCGGGTTCGATCTACGATAGTGACGAGGATTTTTCTGCATTGGGAGGTCTGGTTCGGGGTGCACTAAGCCTCATGATGTCAATTGAGTAGCTATCCTGATGGAAAGATAATGCTCCTAAAAGGTCAAGTGGTCGGTCGCCTTAAGTTTGACGCACACTGGTCCGTCATGACCGGAATGGAAATTTGCAGCCGTCCGTCCTCCGCGGAAGTTTAAATGCTCAGAGGTCGGGATATTCCCACTGGAAAATTTAGTTGGGATACAGCAGCAAAAACTGCACCTTCTTGGACGGGGTTTTGTAATATTAGGAGAGTGAAATAGGGGAAGAAAGAATGAATTCACAGCATAAACCGGAAAAGAGACCAGAGTGGTGAATATATCAGCAGCAATCTTCGTACGGACTTGCGGATAGACCCTAGGAAAGTTTTTCATGGTGTAACTGGTTGTGATAGTTAACGTCTGCGGCATCGTACAATACTTTATAATTTTGCACGGTCAATATTAATAATTCTCCATGCACTGTTCAGGTGCCTGACCTTCTGTTTAACTGCGTGTGATAATGGAAGCAGTATGTTGAGGGTGTCGTAGTCTAACGAGTGCTTACGTAGGCTATCTACCCGACACCAACGGAAAACCGCGAGAATCGTGTGTGGGGCATCCCCCTTGGAAGGAACGGAGGTGAAATCCTTCCGGTCGGGCCAATGTACGTTTGATCATTAAATAACACGAATCCGATCCTTGCGGAGATTTTCTGCTTCATTCCGTTCCGGTCGTGACGGGTCAGTGTGCGTCAGCATTAACGGTCGGGTAAGTCGGCGCTCTTGACCCCGCCACTCCCATCCTGCACTTTTCCGTGGCCTTGGCTGCGGCTGGAGGATGCAACGGCCGGCAATAAGGTGTTTCCTGTATAGGGGAGACACCCGAGGTATTATTAAGAGATACTAAACGATAATATTTAAATTAAATTTAATATTAGGTGTGAGTATAACCACCACATTTCAATTGAAATTCGAGAACTCCTTAACAGTCACATTCATGTCGTGAAAAGACGGCAACGATCAGATTTACCATGTGACATGAAGATTCTAAATTATATACGTGATTTATATTATATTATTATATTATATATTATATTATTACTACATTTATATTGCATTTAAATCATGTTCCTGAATGTTTATTGTTAATATTGCATTGCTTACCTTTAGATTTATTAATTTTGAAGCGACATTTTAAAAATATTAATTTAAACCTGGAGTAAACTACACCCGGCTTTTATGTACAAGAGTACGCCTTTTTTGGAATACCGGAATTCTTACTTTAGATGATGGAAAAACATTTTAAGGTAACAACGAAGCTGTGGCCACGCAGCATTGGCATAAATAATACATAGTGGCTACAATTAGTCAAACTGCCTATGCATTAGAAGCTTCCGGATTTCGGAAACTTCTTGAAATATGTAAATCTGTAAAAAACGAGTTATATTCAGTTAAGACTTTGGTTTCTGTTGTGCGATTCTATAAATAAAAGGAGTGGAATGAAGGAATGTTACGCCTGTCAGCTCGCTAGCAGCGTATTGCATAAGCGAGTCAGGGTGATTCATAAAGAAGTTGAAAATGGGACAAGCGGACTATGCGTAGGAATACTGGACATGAACGATAAATAATTCACCACCCTGAGTCATACGTATAGCTGCAGTCAGTTATGTGAGGTATGTTTTTGTAAACAAAAAAGGTTTCAGTCATATAGACGGCTATTCTCGCCGTCGGAAAGTTTGAAACGTTATATCAGCGATGTCAACGTTTGCGAAAGTGGGGAGTTAGGGTTTACGTCCTTCCACACTTGGCCTCTGCCGTGCAATGTGTTGTAGTAGCGGGTTGATTTGCATTTGCTTTGCGAAAGCACTTTCAAGTCTTATGAAATGAACATATGTTCATTAATGACTTCCTGTAGTGCTTACATTTAAGAAGTCTATCAATATTTGGTGACAAAGTCGAAGTGCATAGTCTAAGAAAGATCCACCAAGTGATCGTCGCGTAACCTGTTATGATAAAAACTTTTAATATGGTTCAATTTGGAGAAACTCTGTTGGCAAATATATTTAGAGCTAAACTCACTTTTATACACAAAATTCTTGCAAATCCTTACTTCTCTATCTACTTCTTTTTAATCGACATAAGCATTTTCAGAAAGTATCTTGTTGCTAATTTTCCTACAGTGCAAGGGGAATACGAGGATACAGCGAAGTCTTTGAAATTCCGTTCTCTTTACAAGGCCAAGGTATTAAAAAAACGAGTAAGATATTCCTATTTGAGAAAAAGTGTTAGTATTGGTAAATTCAAACAAATAAGAAAGAATATCTCGGAAATGGTTCACTCAAAAGAAAAACGAAGTATTTGACATGCTTTATTTAGTAAACTTTTGTCTCTTGCTGTTCACCATTTATGCAAAAATCATCTAGAATGAAGAGGTCTTCTGAGGACATTGCCAGAAAATTCAAGGTATGACGTAGAATCGCCAGTTTGTGTCCGTCACTGGATACTGACTGAAGGAGTGGAGTGGGGTGTAGCCGCTCATTACCTAATATTCTCCAAAGAGACGAGGTTGGATATCCCTGCGTTATATTCAAAGCGATCGAATGTTACAGGCCTATGCACGAGTACGTTAGCATTTTGTCACCTAGTACTGCCAGCTCGTTGGCACTTAATGTCTATTAAGCGATATGATCTATTACAGCAGTGTTTTATGTGTAAGAACTTTTATGACTACAGCTTGGCGCTCTTATTTCCGGCAATATATCACAGGACGAGCCCAGCCAGCTGATACAATTGATTACGGGCTTGGCTGCTATTGATATGTCCGCGGGACAGTTGCCTATAGCAATATGTATGCGTCACTGAATGATAAATGTAATTTAACGTATTTCTCGTACATTAACATGGCTACAAACATTTTTTTTATTTTAAAAATGTTAATGATTCTAATACATGAAATATAGCAAAGGGAACAGCTGAAATGAATGTATACATCTAATTGCTTATAATTCGATAAATGTTGGTTATAATTAAAATAAATGCCTGCTATCTTTTCTCAGTAAGAGGGGAGTTGGTTGAGTGTTAAATAGCAGCGTATGAAAGCTCAAAGCCAGTTTTACATTTTGAATTACATATGTTTCAGCAGACAGCATGTGTTGAGCGTCTGTTGCTGAACAAACGTTACTACGCGCCTGCACGTGCTCTAATGACCTAGCTGTCGACGGGCCCTTAAACCCTAATCACTCACTCACGTGCTGTATTTCTTATGTTATCACAAGTATCGGGTATATCTGGGATGGTCAGACTGTCGGGTAATATTTATCTGGACTAAATAAAATATGAATTTAAATGCTATATCGCAAATATTTGACAGAAAATGTTAAACCATATAAAAATAACCTAAAATACTTTAATTTCGATTAGTGTAGTTCGAGTTACTCAGCACTGCCAACTGAGGAACATTAAACCTAAGATTTACATCTATTTCGATCTTCTCTTGTTATAACAGAAAACCAGTTCATAGTCTGAAATGAATCTCACTTAATTTTTAACACCAATAAGTTACCTTTCTTCTGGAAAAATGCATTAATTATTAAAAACACAGTTGTCAAATTGACATGGAGCTCTATGTCTTATTGTTAATTGATTGTAATGTGTAATAAATTGTTTTTCAGCGATTTATAGGAGACAGTTGGCAACATTGACTAAACAAAGAATGACGTAGTGATACTTCGTAGATGACAATTTAGCACCTCTATGTATGAAATAGTCCGTGTTATTTTGTGTAGAGTCCGACTTTAAATGAGAAATACATGTTCTTTATTATTTAAATTTAAATGTAAGATATATTTTGTAGATGACACTTTCACAGACAATTTAAGTAGTGTTTGGTAATGTGTTGTGACATTGGGTCGTTCAGCAATGTATGGGTGAGAGAGGAGGTCGGGCGGCCTGGTGCAGCTGTGTGTGTGTACATGACCGTAACAGCGCGATAACATAGTAGAGTCCAGAAGCTTCTCATTAGTTCTACTAAGTCATCGTTGCACGTGTGTATGGAGGGTTCTCTAAGGTTACGTGACGCCGGCTCCAGTATAAATAGAGCTTGCGAGAGCAGCCAGTTTGTTTTGAGTCGGGCTAGAGTTAGTCACAGAGTTGTAGTCGTGAGTTTAGTTGTGTAAGTCGTCGTGTACAGTTAGTTTTTAGTTATGAGAGTAAGTCGGCCAGCCTGTGAGTACGTATGTATCGTCGAGTAATTGTATCGTAATACTCAAGATATAAGTGATGGAGAAACTGGAGAAAGACTTTGAAAGACTGAGAAAGATTATCAGGAGAACAATTGTGATAGCAGAAAGGACTATAAATTGTGCGTTTATAGTAAAATGAGGACAATAACGTGATAGAAAAGTAACCGAACTTCGGATTTTGCTATTTTGTTACGCTATGTAAGTGCATATTCCAGAGGGAAATGCATATTTTATGTTTTTAGTGTAAAGATGTGTGGTTTTCGCTTTAATAGGGTATAAGTTACAATTTTTCATTAATAATGGCTGTGCATTCAATATATACTACAAATGTAATGTGCACTTCTGAAGCGAGGAGTAATATATACAAATAATAGTAAATGACGATATTAATGTAAAATCCCTAGCGTTTACGACCTTTACAATGAATAATGTCCCTCCCAGTTCCCTTAAAGTTGAAGTTTGGCCTCCATCAGTACGGGGATCAGAAGGAGGGTAAAACTGTACAATCAAGGTCAAGTGTCGAATTCGTATGTTCAAGGTGGTCGCTGAGATAAACATGTTTCCTCGCAACCAGTTTTAATCCAACTCTAACGCACTGTAGCTTAATCTGAGTGAAATTCCAAATCAGCACACCCTGTAGTTTTACGTGATTCGCTACGGCCTAATGGCCGCGTGTTAATGGTAGTGAGGTACAAGGGTCCTAATTCTTTTGGTAAGAGATTACAAATAGTTTATTTGCTTTTGGCATATTACAGCGAACATTCCTTTTTTACATTTTGTGGGTATTTTACTAGCGTTATTCATACAAACCCGAGTTGTAGTGATTCTGCAATTAGCATAGAGCTTCAAAAGATGCCTTATTAATGTATTTTCATTTATTCCTAAAATTAGTCGTTTTGCTACAAAATATTACATATTTGGATTCCATTGTGTCTATTGGAATAAATGTATGGACGTGCGTTTGGCCGGGGTTTACGAGTTGCGTCCCGCGGTCAGATTTTACTGCAGGTGGATTCTCGCGGCAGACTTTCAATAACACCAATTCAAGTGGGACTACTTAGAGCAAGAAGGGTACGAAGGCCAAAGACAGTGTTCTATTTTGTGTATTAGGTAGCATTGTAAACTGTTTAATGTTAGAACTTATATCGATACGATGGTAGCATATAATATATCAATAATCATCAATAATGTATCAATATTGTTGTTTTATACCAGAAGCTATTATCGGTTGGAAAGTGCAAGCCTGCCACTTCATGACGCTCTGAATATCGTTGGTGATGTATTCAGAAAAAAGAAAGAAAAAAAAAATGGATCACTCGGACTTGCATATTCGTTTGAGATACAGGAGGTTCTTGAACGCAATCGTGATTTTGAAGATTTGGAAGTCACCAATTCAACATTACAGGGAGAAAGGTATGCAGGAAAATTGGGCCTAAAACCTGCAGCATTAGCATCTATGCCGTATGCTCCAATGATGTCGTATTCCATGCAAGAATGGGTTACGTGATAATAGGAAATCGTTTTCGGCAGAAAATTTGGGGGTGTATCTCCTAACTTCTATTTCCTGGAACCTCTATATGTACATTTCCAATATCAAAATCTTGCTTGTCTAGTGCCATTTGGTACAACGCAATATTTTCTTCACCATAGTGTTCGGTAGAAAACAGTATAAAAAGTAACATTCGTAGAATTGCTGTTGTTAAAACTATCTATATATCTATCTGTCGGTCCGTCCGTCCAGCTATCTATATAAATTACCGTGCGTTAGTCTCGCAAAAACTCAAAAGTGGCTCGATCAAATTGAATATTTTTTTTTGTTTTGTTCGCATCAATACTAGGATGTTTAAAAAAAGAAGAAAGAAAACTCAAAGGAAGAGCAAAATCGAAAAAATAGAAATTGGTAATTTTGTATGAGAATTACCACTTGGATTACTTTCAATACCTGGCGTTTGTGGCGAACCTATCGTTTGACAGCTGCATCTATTACATTTACAATAGTTTTTTTTCGTAAACAAGATAGTAGTTCTTGAGAACAGATTTGGTTACATCGAATTTAATTACATTTTGCGAAAATTAATTTTGACCAGTATTCCATTAAGGTAAATTGACTTGCAGGCTTATAAATAAAAAGTTCATTCAATTTTGGGTTGCAAACGAGTTTCATTTAATAACAAAACAACGCTGAAACCGTGCACGATGCCCCTAATATTACTGATCTCAATGAATTGGAATTGGAAGGTTGATTAGGATATCTTAAGATTTTGCCTCGAAAGATAACATCAATCATATGATATATGTATCTATGTATGTCTGTCTGGCTGTCTGTCTGTCTGTTTGTGTGTCTGTCTGTTTGTCTGTCTGTCTGTCTGTCTGCCTGCCTGCCTGCCTGCCCGCCTGTCTCTCTGTCTGTCTATATATTTCTTATACATAATAGATGTGGCGTATTTATTAGAAATGTACTGAATCGTTAAAGATTACTTCATCTCTTATTTGTATGTTAAGACATAGATTATAAAAGTGTAACTTTAGGCTTACATCGTCTTTCGTTATATGTGCTGGCAGGCCAACTGCAGTACTCTTTTCAGCTGAACAAATGGGGAGCTGTCCATGCCAGTTGTCATAAATTCGCTCTTGTTTTCCACTATTTCAAATCCCCGAAGTTCCTCCAACTTGATTCTTGTTTGTCTTCTTTCGCTGCTAAACATCTGGAAAAGTTTGAAGAGTTTTGCCATTTTCCTATCTTGGTTGTTTGTCAGATGCCATATAACAGAGATGCACACTGAGAACGTGAGCGAAGCAGAGAAAAGACAGACACATGCTACAAGGAGCGCTAAACTAGAGTCTTACATTTTAATATATATAAAAGCCGGTGTTTGTGTGTGTGTTTCTTATAGTCTTCTACACCGTTGCACCCACTTTGAGCAAACTCGGCACCTTTGATACAAGGCAGTTAGCTTTGAATTCGAAATTCCACACCATTTCACACAATAAATTATTTAATTTTACGTATTGCCTACGAAAGCTCACAAGACATCTGCGTATCTTTGTCGACGATATAATCGTAGTACACTAATCCGAACTAATTGGGGCCCAACCCTGTTCGGATTAGCCAAAAATTCGGATTAGGTGGATTTCCGCAAATATGACAACATATTGACCTTAAGCGTTCATGTGTTAAGTATTAAAATGACTGAAAACACAGTATGCTGTAATTTATTTTAAAACTACATTCTGAGGCCCGAAAACCAATTACTGTAGTGTTCTTATAAGCACTGTTGGCATCTACCTAGTGCGAGTAGCATGATGAAGGTCGGAATGAAAGTTGGCGAAACATAGCCTCTTTAAGTCATTTCAATTGTTGCGTCAAGAGGTCACTGGCTTCACTTCGTAAGTGTTGATTTGTCTTTCCATTTTGTTTTCTCTCAACATAAAAAATTACACTTAAACCTTGTTATGCACTTTGTTAGTAGGTCTAGGCCTTCAGTATTTTTAGTTTTTTGGGTATAAGATAGCTGACAGATCCATTGTTTACCTCTGTGGCGTTTATTTCATGTTTTTTCTGTGCTAATAAATTTACGTTTTTGCTTCAAAAAGCTAGTTTAATCTTAGTATATATATTTTTCTGTTTTATAATTCAGAACAAATATGATATTTTCCCTATTCGAATTGGACTGTATCTCGAACATCTCCAACATAAGGATAATTAATGAGGTCTTTAGGGCCTCACAAAATAAGAAAGGAACACGACTTCATATAGTATTCGTTAATCTCTGCTCTGACAGAAACTGAAATTAATCGGGAGTTATGCAGTGTATACGGTAAAGACTTTATGTCAAGACAAATGGTTTCTCGTTGGTGTCAATCGTTCATTTAAGGTGTGGAAACGAAAGGATGAGCCAATACCAAAAAACGCAAACGTTGTTGCATCGGCTGCAAGGTCATGGCAACGACATTCTGGGATTTGATCGATTACCTGTCTCGTGGGACCCTGATGACAGTTTGAGCAGTTTCGATGGGATGTTTTCGGTTATCCACCTTACTCACCTGACCTTGCACCGAGTTATTAACCATGTTTTTCCGCAGCTGCAGCATCTCGGGGAAGGCGCTGTGTGTGAGTTAAAACAAGAAGTGTAAACATAGCTAGCCAGTTTGGCGGGAGAGTGGTTTGACACTGGACTAAAAAAAGCTGTTATCACCTTACCAAAAATATATTGAGATTCAAGGAGATTATGTACAAAAATGGTTACCGAATGTAGCTTTCAAGTTCAAAACATACCATTTATAAAATATTTAAAGGTTTTGTTATTTTTTAAAAATTAGTGTAACTTAACTTTTGAGACACCTCTCATACATTAAGGGATGTGTATTGCATAATATTTTTTTCGACCGCAGCGAATATAACTTAATAAGTTATAGTAAATTAAAATAGAATAAAAATGCACATACGTATCAGTAGTTGAAGGATGATATACATTTTATTAACATCTGCGGTGTGGCATCTTGTTGCAATATTTAGAAAATACGAAGGTTGCTATTCATCCGCTCCTCACAATCACCGACCCCATGCATACAAACAAACCGTCTTCTAAAAATTCCTTACTGGTTTGTTTGTGTTTTTGTATTTAGGGTATTTTCCGTGATAACTCAATATGAATTTTTGGTTAGCTTGCAATACTTCCTCTACCAACTGGTGATAGAGAAACCAAAAACAGTTTTCTTGGTTGATATATGATTTTTCTACTAAACTAATTTTGTAAAGCTTTTTTATGTATTTGTATCCAACACCATGCTTTATAACATGATGTACCTACTACACGGTTGATAGAAACATAATTCAATTATTTCAGTGCACAATTAACACTGATGTACATTGTTATATCTCACTCTGTCAACATTTAATGAAAACTAGAAGACAAATAAACTTTTAATTACAGTTATATTTGATTTATACGTAGTGTAACATTGGTTAAGATCTCCATGGAGAAAGCTTGCCATATAGTAGAGACTCTTCGGATGTTGATAGCTGCTAAGCAGAGAAAAAGTAACATAGGTACTGTGTTATAAAGGTTCAGAGTTGAAAGATTGTGTAACAGTTTAATAAGTATAGTGCTAATTCGCTTATGAGAGTCACACCTGTTGTAAATTAAAGAGAAAATAAATAACGGAAAATTGAAAATTGCTACAATAGATTATTACAGTACATTTATTAACAGTGCTTCAACAATTTTAAAATCTATTCTTTTAACAAATTAAACAGATATTTGCATATTTATTGAGTGTGTGTTATTTTTGTACTTACACTGTTCAAAATGTATACTCCTAACGAAATAGAGAAATGATCTCAAGCGCTTTTCAATTATTTAATACTGCTGCCGCTACTACTAATGATGATAAAGATGATAATCATATTATCATGATGTTGGTGATAATGATAATAATGGTGATGATAGTGATAATGATAATCATGATGATATGATGGTAATGATGCTGACGTTAATGGTGATAATAGTGATGATACTCATGATGTTGATAACGGTGATAATCATGATAATAATGGTGATAATGATAATGGTAATCAGCTTCGTGGATTAAGCCTCATAAGGCTTGTTCCAGTCTCATTTCTTTTCACACTGTTGAGCCATCTTGTCTTCGGTCCAGCAACATTTCTTTTTCCCTTTGGGTTGTAATTTATAATGCGTTTTGGTAGGCATCATCGTTCATTCTTTTTTAAGTAGTATTGGTACTGTCATTACTTTGTAAAATTTAATCTTAGTTTCCTGTCTACTATTTTTAGAAATATATTAACAATGCCACATACGTAGCTGAATTATGATTTTGTTTTGGGTATCATTCCTCGTGTAGGAAATATTGCAGGCGAGGTAATTAAAGCAATTAATCTGCTCTATTATATTTACTTCCAAAGCAAGTTTTAGTTTGTGTCTGCTTCTCTAAATGTTAAAACTTCTGATTTGGTAGTTGAAATATTTGATTTAATTTTTTTTTTTTTTTTGCTTATTTTATGTAATTAGAATAACGGTGGTTGTACATTATTTTCAGAACTGAATATTAAAACTTGTTCACTTACAAATATAAGCGTATCTAAACTGTGACTATAATCATCATTAGACCAGCTTCAAATACTTTTAACCACACCTATCATTCTTACCGTCTTGAATATGTTACGTTGCCGGTTTAAAGATGAGCCGTTCCAGTTTGGTTTAAGTTCAATAAAATACATTTTCTTAGGTTGAAGCCAGTAATTTGGTGCACAAAATTAATATTTTGTTTCAATAGTGTTAAGGGGTATTAATCAATGATTTCAAACAGTTGTAATTTTCTTGATTGCTTTAGAATATGATTAACTGTTTGTTCTCCGCTACCACAAGGACCTTCTGGGAGAAAAGTTAAAGTGTGCTCAAGTGTTAATCTAAAATAAAAACTGCACTTAAGTATATGTTAATTATCTTAATATAAAATACACAATAACATAAGTATTACACATAAAATTATTACAAATAATGTAATTGTGTAAATATATTTCAGCCTACCTAACTTAACATGGGTAATGGAATATTTTTGTGTCTTTCTTGCGCTTAAAATTATATCACAGCGTTTTATTACAATATGAATAATTTTTCAAAATGTTTTTTCTGTTTCCGGATTTCTTGTGTCCTTTGCGGTTTATATTCGTTGTTTATCCTTACACACCCACCCATCCACACACCCACGCACATACACCCATACCCCCCATTCCCCCCCCCCCCCCCCCCCCCCGCCCAACACACACACACACACACACCTACCACTCACTCCCACCCACCTATACGCGTGCGCACACGCTCTCTCCCTCTTTCTCTACCTCTGTCTAATGTCTAACACATCTTTGATCAAACTGTAGATTGGAATTTCACTTGGCAGTTTGCATACATACGTGTAACCAGGCCTTATCAATGTACCCGAAATATGATCAGAAACTTTGCACGAGTAAAATGGCTTTTATTTAACACTTTCCCTATCAATATTTAGGCTTGTGTTAATATCGGTGCAAATAAGATCAAATTGCAGAACGATTTTCTGCTTGACTCTCTGCTGTATTATGTACGATAAAAGTTGATAATGTATCGTAAATGGTCTATACATTATGTCTGCCACAAGCACATTAAGATGTCTGAATGTTGAAGGCGGCACAATTTTCCGTATTTCTGTTATGACACTGACGGTCCCAGAGAACATGGAAATTCTTGTCAAGTGGTTGTCCTATGATTCATCATATGATGTCATCTCGAGCTGTCTGGTATTTCCCCAAGAGTAGATATTGAGGCATGCGAAATCAATCGATCATGTATGGGAATCAAGGGTGCGACGTTATAACGTGTGTGTCGGTGCCGGGCTTTCATGTCAGGTTTTGTCCTACATAAAAACACATAATCACAATGAGGGAAGACAATTTGCCAAAATGATTTTTATCAAGATCTGAAAATATTAAAAACACATCCGGAAATATTATTGGTTATAATAATGACGATAATAATAATAATAATAATAATAATAATAATAATAATAATAATAATAATAATAATAATAATAATAATAATAATAATAATAATAATAATAATAATAATAATAATAATAATAGCAATAGCAATAATAATAGCAATAGCAATAATAATAGCAATAGCAATAATAATAGCAATAGCAATAATAATAGCAATAGCAATAATAATAGCAATAGCAATAATAATAGCAATAATAATAATAATAATAATAATAATAATAATAATAATAATAATAATAATAATAATAATAATAATAATAATAATAATAATAATAATAATAATAATACTAGCAATAGCAATAATAATAACAACAATAACAACAATAATAATAACACCAATAATAACAATAATAATAACACCAATAATAACAACAATAATAACAATGCAGAAGGAGTATAAAAACATTTACTTCTGCAGTTTTAAATATATAGCACGAAATACAGGTGGATAATAAGCGAGATTTTGCATTCTATTGGAAACTTCCTCCCCACCTGCCCGCGCGCGCAATTTCCAATACGGTGTTGTTACGTATGCTACAGATTAGCAGAACCGCAGCTATTTTCGCGTTATGCGTTATAGGTAGCTATATGGAAAATGTTCTCTTCTCTTTTCCTCTAATTTTTCGCGCGTTCTGTCTCTCTCCCTCTCTCCCATTTTCTTCCAATTGCATCTTTAGGCCCTCTGTTCCACATTATCCCATTCCTCTCTTTCTCTCTTCGCGCTATCGCTCTCAATTTACTCTTCTTTTCTTTGTGCAACTTGTGTGTAATATCATGTTTTGAAAATCAGCAATTAACTTACCTTTTCTGGGTGCTAATAAAAGTTAAAAGCAAAATATTCCTGTGTTTGTTAAACTATACTGTTCCTTGTGGTTTACGTATATAAATGATAAAAAAAAACATTTGTAGCGAAACTTTTAACCCTGTAAACGAAGAGAGAGAGAGAGAGAGAGAGAGAGAGAGAGAGAGAAGAGAGAGAGAGAAGGAGAGAGGGAAGGAGAGAAAGAAACTGTTCAGAAGCATGAGTTTATGAACTTCTGTTATGTAAAGTTTAAAATTAAACTGAATGGAAGTCAGATATTCCAATTCTTTGACTTTCCACTCCGTCATCATATAGCCTGCTTTCTAAGTGTATCCAGTTTCATAACAATCCGCTTGGCCACTCTTGCTTAAACATATAACATAACGCATTCATAATAGAAACAAACTTCTTTAAAATGGGTCGCGGTTTGGCCCTCAATGTGTACCGGCTCCAAATGCTATCTTTTCTTTGATCTTCAAGCTGATTACAATGCTGCTTTCAATAATCTGTTACTAGATGTTGTAAGTGTTGTTTCCACCTTTCTTAATATGCTTTTATTTCTATGTTTAATTATTCTTTGGTAATACTAGCTCCTGATTTGCTTTCCCTGTTATAAACCTAAAAAATCTCATTGGGCCTGTCTGCATTTTGTATATTTTTTGCAGTTTTTAGTGTTTTGGGTGCATGAGTGATTATGGGTATTGCTATACACTTATATAGATTAACTGTTGATTCTGGCCTGACCTTAGTCATTTAAATTAATCTTTTTTAGCAACGTATGGTATTTTAAAACCAAGAAAATAATATATTGATACTTCCTTCAGAATTATAGTTTTCAAAACTTTCTTTGAACATGCTGGCAATACTCATCTAAATGCCATTACTTTTGATTTTTAGATTTTTATGTTACACTAGAACATTTTACCAAGTTGTTTGAAGGTATGTAACATTTTGTGTAGTTCGTGTAGTTTTTTCCAGCAAGATTTGGTGGTATGCAAAAATTATCAAACATATTTTTTGTATCCCAAATCAAAATCATTCGAAAAAAATTCGAATACGATTTTATTATATGCATAGGAGTTAAAATTTACTTTGTTGTTTATTTAATTCTAACGCTGACATTCGGAAATAATTTTGGTAGCGTTGTAGTTCTGCATCATCTTCAGCACATTCCAGGGTAGATAAAGCCTTTACCTGCGAATGCGTTGCTTATTGAAACTGGTACCTATAGGAGGAAGAGCAAGAGTAAGGGAACATTATCCATCGCTTTGACCGTTGTATGCCTAAAGGAAACATGGCTTGACGGTTGCCGCTTTGAAGCAATTTTGAGTGTATGGCCAAGTGAAACTGAATTTGGGAGAGAGGGACTAAGCCTGATCAGGTAAAACGAGGTAGTCACTGGATCGAATCCGGCATGTGGGATGGGACATCAGTTTTCGGCATCTATGTTCGCGCATGCGGGTCATAGAGGGAGCAGACACAATGTTAAAGCGGATGTGGTGATGGTGGAGGGTTATTCTTATCAGCTTACCTTGAACTTTCACACTACTGGCCTTTGTGGTCCTTAGGAGGCATCAACGAACACTCTGAATAGCATCTCCTACTCAGGAACGAAAGAACACAACAAGGATTTCCAGAAAACTTGTGGCCTTGTAATACCAGAGTATGACCAAAGATTTTGTTACAGTTAGAGGAAGAACGAAGATAAATTTTACACTAAGCCTTCCTTGAGGTACATAGCCCAAAGAAAACAATAAGCCACAATATGATTTAAACAAATTTTTCTAAGGGGGTTTGGAATTATATGTATTAAGAGGTTGGATCAGGACTAAAAAATTCAATGCCATAGCCGGGATTTGAACCACGGATCCTCCACTTATCGAGTGGCTGCTCTAACCACTGAGCTACCATAGCCAACCTGCTAGTATGACATTAAATTCCCCAACCGTTTCGTACTTTCCCGGTTAGATCACAAAGGAATCTCACATCAGAGATAAATACCCCAAGGGCGACTTACAATAGTCAGTACTTTATCTCCCGGGCTTAAGTAACCTTTAAATGGTAATTATTATTTATTTATTTATGCCAAAAAACTTAATGCTGGTGTGTGTCCACACACGCCTTGTATGTTCAAAAACACCAACATTAAGTTTGTTGGCATAAATAAATAATAATTATATGTGGGAAAAAAAAGAAAAAAAAAAAACCTAAGAAAAACGTCAAGGGTGACAGGATAAATAGGTCTATATAACAGCCGTTTTACTAATTGCTAATATACATTTTACATGTAAAACTCCATAATGTCACACATGTGCATTGGTTAAGTTTCAGTTGAATATATGTAGATACCTATTATTGGACAATTTTGTTATATTCTGATGCCAAAATTTCAGTCCCTGAGCCCCGTTGTAGTAAAGTGTAGGAGTTGAGTAATTTTGCTTGAGGTTCAAAATATTAAATTTCAAAGCGTCCTATGCCCTCCGGGCGTATCTGGTTCGCACTCAAGGGGTTCCAATTTGGAATCTCAGTTAGGGCGAGTTACATTGATAACGTTTCTTTTTTGGGCGGGTTTCCTTATCCAAAGATGCACAGAGGCGGACAGAAGTATTCAAATGTCAACATTATGCTACTAAAAGAGGACATTTAACTATTGAAAACGTATACATTAATGTAAAAGGACCTCGTCTGTGTATTGATACACATTTATTTCAACTTTCAATTTTCTCCCTTCTAGAGTTGTTTCTTTTCTTTTCCGAACCATTTTCACTGTGGCCACTTGTACTCGTAGCTTAAGTTGATTGCGTAGTGTATGACAGCAGACACGAATGAGCAGTTCTGAAGGGACAAACATGAACATTTCCATCATTTACCGTCTTTTGTTGCTGTATCATTGAGCGCGCTTGAAAACTTGTGTCAGAAGGAGACGTAACGTTTTTAAGGGAAATCTCATTTTGAATAATACACACATATTCTTGTAATGTGTGTACTGTGTATGCATTTGAAAAATACGATAACACATCAGTGGAATAAGGAAATAATAACTCCGCCTTCTGTGTCGATTGATTCAATGCTGAAAGTCGCATATCCATAGATTTGAATACTCTGTTCCCTTCTGTATGTTAGGTAACTCTAAACTCCAGGGAGTCCGGTCCTATTTGAGCATAATTTCGATCATTTCGTTCGCTCATCACCCTGTATGAACTACCCAGTTAAATTTACTCAATCAAAGCAAGCAAACAAACGACATCTTGATGGTTAATTAGTACTTGACGACTCAAACCTCCCCCCCCCCCCAAATGGCCTCAAATGCATTTTATTAATTATGTAGAAGATCACAATTTGAGAAAATAATGTGTTTGTGGTCATTTGACTTAATATTTTGATATACATTTGGTTATAATTAGAGTTAACTTTTCTAATGTTGTATTTTTGCTTATATCAAAAGCTGCGTTGTTATCAACATAACTCATGATAACGTGAAATCTTCAAATCTAGATTGGCAGTTTTACATAGTTGACTCAAGTGGAGGGGGACATAGAATTTCGAACGAAAGGCAATTATTTGTGCCTATGCCTCTGAAGGGGTATCCCCGAGACCATAGATGAGACGAAGGGATCTTAGGGGCGGTCGTAATGTTGCCACTGTCAGGATCCCTACATTTACCCAGTTAGAAGCAACCCGGCGGAGGCTGGCTTAGTTCTCCTTCCCCCTCCCTCGCGCTTGCGCTATCCCATGCGGGGCCCGGAAATTAGTGGCTACCTTCCAATCCGGGAGACGAGATTTCTAGAGTATATTTGTTCCCCCTGCCGTGCTACTGCCGCGACGCTCACCGACGCTTCCAATTCTGAAACTAAAGAGATGAAGGGATAAATGAAATGATTAATGTAACGAAATGGGAGGACAAGAAATTTGGAAGATATGGAAATCCTTCCCAGCATTCACCGGACGACCCAGGGAAATCTCCGAAAGGACCCTTGGTCAGGAATGTCGGCCACAGGAATCGAACCTGCAACCTCCCGAATGCCGGCCACAAATCTTACTGCCTGAGCCACCCGCTCGGTTTTACATAGTAACTTGCACAACAAAAATAAGTGAAGGTGTTCATTTTGGTTTCACGTGACTGGTAAGACAGGGTGGAGTTACAGTTCCACGAAGGCATTTTCTAAAGCCTTTACGACACGAGAGTTTAGGAATCGCTTTGTTGTGCGTACATAGGCCGACTCTTAATCACAAGTATCACTCGAGGACTGCTTTCCGTTCCAGTCCTTGAGTGAGGGCTTAGAGAAAGAGGTGAGTTTTCTGTAGCCGCAAAATTGAACCTCTTTGTATTCATACTATTTGAGATGGAAGTATTCTTCGTTTGCAATTCGTCTTCTCCGTTTATATGCCGCCTTTAAAGTATAAGGTGAATAAAATTCGGTGGATTTGCCATGCGAAACAATGTTTCATTATTAATAATAATTCGTTTACAAATGCTATTTTTATTTAACTAAAAATATCGTTGTCCGTACAAATCAGATGCCTATGTAGAAAGCACAAATTATTAATGCTTAATAGCTTAAATTATTCAAAACTCTGACATTTTTACCTAAAAAGTAACGTTTCTTACACATTTTAATAACCATCATGTAATATTTAGACTGTTGCAATGGAAATGCTTCTTGAAGGGGAGTTCTAATGCCATTTGTTAATGGATCTTGTAAGCATATGCTCACTAGACTGCTTCGGAATTTCAGTGTATAGAACATTTCTGAGAGAGGACCATTTTGCGCAGTGATTGCCCAATAAATTATTTCAAGCACGTTGAACATGATCAAAGTATAAGAGTAAGATTTAAAGCCGGAAAAATCCTGAAAAAGAAAACATGTTTTAAAAAAACGTATAAACATATCAGAGCGCATTCTGATTAAAGGTGTTTTGCAAGCAACATTTTTAACATTCTAAAAGTTAGTACATATTACTGATTGAGGTCCCAGAACTCAGCAAAATTCAGAAAACATATACAGAGAACATACATAACTACTAAAGGATAAAGACCGCCTTCGTAGTACAATGGTAGCACACCCGCCTCTGGCGCGGAGGGCCCGGGTTCGATCCACGGTACCAGCGTGGGGAGTTTTCTCCCGCTGAAAGGTCTGACAAAGGGTGCACTCAGCCTCGTTAGGTCTCGGAGGGGCCAATTGAGGAGCTGCTTGATAGAGAAGTAGCGATTCCAGGTCGCAAAGGCCGCATAATCGGCCAGGAGGGCTCGTTCCACCCTTCAGTTCTGCACCCCATTCATGACGTCTGTAGTGGGCAGAAGTTGGAGACGCAGTGGCCGGGCGGTAAGCCTTGGTCCGCGAAGGGCTGTTGCGCTAGTGGGAGCAACTAAAGGATAAAGGAGTAATTTAATTGCCAGATTTAACAATTTATATTGAATTGTTATGAAAAAGAAAAATGGTCGAAGTAGGAGTAACACAAATGTTATGTAATTAATGTATTATTTTGTAATAGAAAGCTGTATTAATAAGGCAAAACAAAAGCTCAGAGGAAGAAAAACTCTTAAAAGTAGTATACAAATGTAATGTACATATATAATTCTAATATTTATGTCGAAAGTGCATGGCACTACAACAATAGGTACGCGTATTCTAAGAAGAGAAATCAATCAGCTTCGAAAGAAACGTCATCGTGAATTTATTCGCCACAGACGTGTTTGAACCACGCAGATGAATGCTCAGAAGCATGGTGTAGTGGTTATGAATGTCAGAGGTTGCGAAAGGGAAATAGTTCATGAGTTTAGAATTAAATTTAAGTGGGAAAGGCTCTGAATATCAGTTATAAATCCTCAGCGAAATAAGGTGCGTTTAGTAAAATTGTTACATTCCGTAAGAGAAGTAACTGGACTTAATTATCTTGCGAGACATTTTAGTAGCAAATCTCTCGGTTAAATAAAAGCATTCTTAAAATTAAACTTGCTGAAAAAGTTAATAAGAAATACTATAGCAGCAATACTGGCCTAAATATTCTATACAAGAAAGCAACACTGGAAAATATGTAATATCGTCGTTTATTTTGATTTTCTGCAAGAAAGGAAAAATTAAAAATAAGTGCAATTTTTTTTTTCAGTACAATAGTTCTAATTTTGTTTAACTTAGTATACCGTAAACAAAAAAAAAAAAAAAAAAAAAAAAAAAAAAAAAAAAAAAAAAAAAAAAAAAAAAAAACAAAAAAAAAACGTGATATTAATTATTGTTATGTAGATTTATGTGTTGAGAAGTACAAGAGGTTTATGGAAGTTATTTAAAAGGATTTATTTAATAGTTCTTAAATGAATGACAATCTGAAAATGATTTGAGTCATTGTTCAGGCAGTAATTTGTAAAACATCCCTGAAACTCAATTTGGTATCCTGAAGTCTGAAGCTGAGAATCAAACCGAAAGCCAAAAGCCAAACCTTGAATATTAAATTTTTCTACAAAAACCTCAAATAAATTCTGCAAGAGAACTATTTCTTAATGAACATCGACTTAAACCGTATTAAAATTGTATTGCAAGAAGAAGGTTGAACACTGAGAAATGTATTAAAGTTAGAAATAGCTTGCGAGTTGGCATTTTCTTCCGGGCCTGATGACCGTCATTGTTAGAGGATTCAATAAACCGCGCAGTTACTACCTAGCGGTTGAAGATGTGGAGCGCAGATTTTGGCTTTACTTCAGGATCCTCCAAGCCCCCCCCCCCATCCTCCAAGAAAAAAAAGAAGAATCACCACTGGAAATACTACATTATAAATTTTAACTTCGACTGTTTAATCTAAAACTTGTCTTGGATTAAACGGTTTTAAATATTCTTTCGGTACCCTTTTTAGTTCTCTAGTTAAGGACCTTTGCAACGAATTTTACCATATGTTTAAATTTCCATGCCACTTATCTGATTATAATCAGATATATCACTTATCTGATTATAATTAATTATATTAATTGTTACTTTTTCTGATAGGTTTAAAAATGTATAACATAATCTCAAACTTTTTAAAATAAATAGTACAATAAAACATTGTTTATTTTATAGAATGTGCAATAAAATTTTCAGAATTGGTTGTAAAATGAAGCACTTGGATCGATTAGAGCAGACAAACTATCACAATACCACAGTGTTACTCTTGCATATAAAGATGAATATTCACAATATTAAAGTCAAAATTAATTTTGAAAGGGCAATATTAAACAGTTTTGTTAAACGAGAAATTGTAAGATTCATTTTTCTAAGATTTTGACCAATTTTTAGTATTACTGATGCCAAGCTGAAAAGCCTCAGCTGCTACATAAAAAAGGTAAAACTAATATTAATAAAAAGAATATCCAAAGCCTTTTCTTCATCTTAACAAGACATTACATTGATGTCTAATGCTGTGCAAATTATCTTCTTAAATTTATTTGTCTTCGTATGGTCAGAAGTAGAAATACATGCACCAAAAGCACTTTCGCATTCAGAGCAAGAGTATATAAACATCAGAACTGTGTGTAAAATTCAGAAAAGGGCGATTCAAATAAAGTTTATTGGGAAACAATTGCATTTTTATGGTAGAGAACGGAATCCCAAGGAAATGTAAGTCAGTCGGGGAATTTAATTTCGCTGCGGCATGTTGCCATGGTAGCTCAGAGGTAGCAGCGCGTAGAGCACAAGATCCGTGGTTCAAATACCGGGCTGTAGCATTGCATTTTTCAGTTGTGAGTCTACCTTTCAATTACCATTTTAAAAATTGAAGCGATAGAACGATGTTTAAAAATTGATGTTTCACTCACGAATTACTTCTAGAAGCAAAGCGTATAAATACTTTTAAATTAAATTTCTTCATATATTATTCAACAGTCGTAAGTGTTCCGAACAAAGTAATTGCAAACCGAAGATAAAAGAATATTATAAACCCATCTTAAAATGTTGGAAAACAATACCAACTTTGAAGCCCATTTTCCTTAAGTTATACTTTTACTCCGTTTTTTTTCTAAGAATGAGAATGTTTTTACAGAGGATTTTTTAACTTTCTCTACTACATATAGTAAAGTAGAGGAATATTGTATTCCACCCAAAAATTTGATGTCGAATTTTACCGGAAATATATGTTTTGAGGCCCCTGAATAAAAAAAGCATTTTTAGTAAAAGGTTTGTGTGTATCTGTGTGTGTATATGTGTATGTGTGTCTGTCTGTGTGTGTGTCTGTCAGTCTGTGGACAGCACAGCATAACTCAAAAACGCAAAATCGGTTAAAAACCAAAGTTGGCATTTAAGTCTGTCTTTCAAGGATGCGATACGAAGATATTGTTGAAAATTCATCCACTCTAAACTACCCTTTACGTGTAAAATTTTTCGAAAATTCTGATTTTCTTGAAAATGGCTCTAACGATTTTGATTAAAATGCCATATGTTTTGAGATTTTTTATCACAAATGAAATGTATATCTTGAATTTTCTGTCTATAGCCCATGAAGTCCTATTTACTCTGGATATTTTTGCATAACTGGTAAACTGTAAGAGATAGAGCAAATCTTACTTTACAAAAAATGTAAATCTTGCTAAAACACACAATTTATTTCTAAATAGCGTTGTTTGTAAAGTGAACCATTTTGGAGATATTGCGTGTTGTTTGTATGAGTTTTGGAAAACATACTTCTGTCAAATGGAACATCGTTATTCATTTTTTATGTGTTAACCGTGAGAGAACGGAACTTGAAAGAATGGAATTAAAAAGCTTTAAAATATTTGACTATTATCGCTCAAAGCCTACTGTATTCCCATATTCCCCTTGTACCTACAAGGAAATAAGCAATAAGATCATTTTTGTACAAATGTTTATCTCAACTAACACGAAGAAGATAGAGGAATGAGTTTGTAAGAGTGGTTTAATACAAGAGTAGAGAAAGTCATGTGACTGCAACACATCAAGTTTTTCTTTTGTATCCTAGAGAAGCTGTTGTAGAAGTTCCCATTTTTAAACAAAAAGTTTAGCTGCATACGACTCATATTTTTTCTGCTTTGCCATTCCAACAAGCTTTGAGACGAGGAACATTAAAATATGCACTTCACATGGGTAGTATAGGACTTATTCGGAGTTTCTTAAAAGTGCAGGAGTTTTCCCATTGTTGAAAGCAAGTGTGTTCATCGGAGCACTTTCCGATACGCCGGGAGCGACTGAAGCAATGCCCTTCTCTGCTTTCTACATTTTCTGGAGTACGTATGACCCGAGGGCGTCGAGGGAACATCTTGTCGGCAGCCGATGCAGTTGCCTTGAATGCATTAATCCAGTTTAGAGAGGCTCAACGGGTGGTAAGCCATAAATTCCTGTTAATGCCAAACGAAAGTGTTTCTGCAGCTGAATAGCTACTGCTCTTACACAAACATATCAAGTTGTTTCCGCCATTAACTCTTCCAATGATTCCATAAGGAGTCACTCATACGTTATGAACCTTTCAAACTATAGTAATATTCTTGTTATACTTGCTTTAACCGTTAAAATATGCTTATGCTTTCCATGGAGTTAAACAACATGCTCACAATTGTAAAATATTGTAACAAAACGACATTTCGACGAATGCCACTCCTGAGACCAGTGTAACAATTAGACAGACCGCATTCCTGACACCATGACAAAAACGGCAAAAGTCCAGTCCAATTACTTTTTTCTGTCAATTTATTTTCTTCCAACTGAATGCACAAGTACACAGTTCTCTTCTACTGACCGTAACAGTCTGCAGTCTTTCGTGATATTACAATTCTCAATTTTATGTAGTTAAAGTATGTGCACGTGTGCCGACGTCTTAGCAGAGTAAGGTGCCATTGACATTAAGAACGGAACGCTAACAACACAGCATATCAGGTAGGGGATAAACCATTCACAATTCAGCCGTAGGCGTTACGCAAGAATTTGGCACGTGTTCCTAGATCCGTAAATTCCATACAGAAATCTCTCAAGCGCACTGCAAGCTTAAAACTGAATAGCGCAATCAATATAAAAGTTCATCAAGTGTTTATAATAGTAGGACATAAAAAGCAAACAACAAAGCATTGTCTAGGTTCACACCCCAAATAGTGTGACATGCAGTTATAAATAAATAGATGAAAAAATGACTGAATAAATGAATGAATTAACCAATTTTATCTCTTAGTCTTAGTATTTAAATACACCAGTAGAATTGCATTCTAGTATTGTATTACATCTCGTCATCATTGGATTGTAGTTCAAGTTAATATTCCTATAAATATTAATTTTTCATTAAATTCATAGGAAAATTTAATAAATCCTAGTATTGCTTCTATGGATTGCAGTAAATGGCAGAAAACCACGCATCGCAATCTTGTGATCTTCAGAACCTGGCAAATGCATGGAGGAAGAATTGTGGAACTCTTCTTCTAATTCTGCAACGCTGGCGAATTATGAATGCTTCCATTACATGACATATATGTTACCCATGCGATTACTTTTCTTTGTGGTAGCTATGATTAGAAACACAGCGGTTTTATTAGTTTTCCACCATACATTGCTATTTTAAAATTGCTTTATGCTGGAAACAGAGGATTTAACCCACTCTTCCATGTAATAGTTATTAATAACATCTGAAGTTAGTTTTTCCTAAAAATACCTCTTCTGTAGTTAAATCCAGTGAATCACATGGACCCAGTCTCACATATAATTAAAAACACCGATGAGTAAGCTTTGGAAAGTTTACTGGGCTAAGCCATTCATGGGGAATCCGTAAAATCAGCTGCCAACTTCTTGTTTTGGGATAAAAGTAATAGACAGCAAGTAATCTGTAGAAATAGCTACATGCCATTTTAAACCTAGCTTGTTAATGCGAATTGAAGAGGTGAAATAAAAACAAACTAGACGCAAAAAACATGTTTTAATGAAGATAGTATATAGCGTAACAAGTCTCATGCAAACTTGAGATCCTATTCTTCTAGACGCAATAATGTTTTTTATTCCTGTTTTTTTTCTCGCATCTAACACACGTACACACAGGCATAGGCACACAGACACAAAGCCACACAGGCGCACATGTACTCACTCAGACACACAGACATTCAGACACACACACACAGACACACAGGTACACAGGCACACACACTCAGACACACAGACATACACAGGCACCCACACTCACTCAGACACACAGACACACAAGCACTCACTCAAACACGCAGAAACACACAAGCACTCACTCAAACACGCAGAAACACACACACACACACACACACACACACACACACAGTGGAATACAGTCTCTCTATGACTGACTTGAAACAAAACTTAACAGAGATGATCCAACGAGCAACATTGCTCGACGTGAAAAGATGAGCGGTCAGGGATAAAATCTCTAAATGAACCTTGCCCTGATTCGTTTGAATAACTAGACATGGTTTAGTCAAATGCACCATCATTGACTCAAATTTTTACAGGTAGGGGCGAGTGAAAAATGTGCAGCTTGTTTCGTTAAAAAGCTCAGTAGTTACAATATTTGTCAAACGTTTCTTGGAAATCAATACTAAAATTATTGCACCATCAACATATTTATTAAATGTGCTTATCAATAATTACTGTGGTACGTAAAAGTAAGTACAGTTATAATGATGTTAGTAATTTATATGACTAATAACCAGGCATTGAAATTGTTAAGCAGTTGGCTTTAAATTACCTAGCGCTACAAAGGACGTAAACAGCCGCCAGGGTCAATGACACTGATCTGAGGTTGTCTGCAAACGCCAAAGCTACGAGAGATGGGTTGGTTTATCTGTGCCGTTCCTGTCTATAATCCAGTATCAACTCAAACTTATCATTATTTCCTGGTTTAATGCTTAGAAATGCCTATGATTACTAATAACAATGTCACATAATATTATTGTTATTATTATTGTTATTATTGTTATTATTATTATTATTATTATTATTATTATTATTATTATTATTATTATTATTGATGGAAGTTAAGTAGTGATAACATGACACCTCGTTAGCAATCTTACACTCATCCTTTTTAGATGAACGTAAAGAACTTCTCAATCAAATGAATTGTGCAAGAGGGGGCAGTAGAAAGGCGATGCTTGCAGAGGGTGGAGTTACATATTCTGAAACAAAACCCAATTTCCTCCTGGCTACATGGATCTACAGTTCTACTTTCATAATCACTATATATGTAGCTTGGGATAAATTTTCATTTTAGTTTTTCTTGCCCCTTAAACATTTCAACGGAGGACAGCATTTCCAGTATTTCATGTTTTTTCATTGTATGACAGCGTTAGCAAGAGGAAAGCCTAAGGTATTTTTAGACTATGGGCGGAAAATTACAAGAGGAATTTGGCTTCAGGACTGGATAAACAGCAAGTTTTGAATGTTACCGGCAATCAGGAATTGTTATTTTGAGAAAGAAGTATAGATACATGTATGTCATTTTGGCGTGACTAATGAAAAAGCCAGGCTACGGCGCAAACTGCAGTGACGTAATTCTCCTAGTCTGATCATGGCCCAATGAAGTAAAACTGATCTAAAATTATATAAAAAAATCACAAAGACTCTTTTCCCTAAATTCTACCTCAAGATTTCTTGCTCATTAGCTTGGATTACATTTTTAAGTACTTTGTAATAGGGTGATATTCGAAGTAAAATTGCTATAAGCTTTACTCAAGAAATTTGAGGTAATCTGCCACATAAAACTCAGAGCATGAGTAGTTGAAAATATTCCCGGAGTTCATACTGAAAATGCCTTATAATACGTATTTTCCACATCGCTACCAATTAAACGGGTTTGCAGCGCTAAAATAAAATATAGTAGTAAATTGATAGAAATATTTGTTCGTATTCTGAGTCTTTTATCCATTTCCATGCTACTTGGAGCGGCCCTCACGCCTTCCTTTGAAACCCTAACAGGAAGTTTCTCATATTCTAGCAAATCTCGTAACCGTTGTGTGTGGTTTGTTTCTTTTGACTGAAAGAGAGGTCATCAGATACGATTACCTCTCTTTTCCCCAGGTTCTAGCATCACAACAGGCATATTGTATCTCGGGTAGGGATCTTGAGCTTGTTTGCTCAAGTTGAATGCCCTGAATCGAAAATCGATGTTTTCTGTGTATCTTTGAAATGATGCTTACACCAGATTTTATTGCCTGTTTTATTTGTTAGTATTTGAGTTAATATCAGAATCTGTTTCCTGATTTAGGTTGTTCCCCCTTTCCTTTTGTGTAGATTTTAAGTACATACGATACCACAAGCGGGGGATACTCATGGTAGAGGTCGCGCAATAGTTCTTGAAGAATGATCTTCAGCGAAGGTACAGTGAGCTAGCCACTCTTAATAACAGGTCAGTAAATAGTTTGTTACGATAACAAACAGCTCTGCTTCCCTGTTATGTTTCGAAGAAGACGCAGGAAACAGTTGACTGCAAAGTTCATGTCATTGCCAGTGTTTTAATGAAAATGACAGCCATTCAGATGAAGAAAACGAAGGAGAAATGTTCGGTATAGAAGAAATACTAGCAAATTGATGTAAATAGTTATAGATATATTGATACCTGTTGTAATACATGTGGCTGACGTCACTGAAGTGTTATAATTTGTTTGTGGTTATTGTACTTCTTGAGCGCAGAAACATGACAGCAACGCCATATCAACTGATTGTCGTTTCTGCTTTGGTATTAGTGTTCCCTTGAAAGTTAGTAAGTGACACACATCTATGTAGTCTAATTTCATTTGCTAACAACTAACACGCGACCTGTACTTCTGCCTTCAGAAGAGTCACTAGTTGGCCCAAGCCAAATGATTGTGTATGTTCAACATTGAACTGGGGTCACGTGGGTGAGGCCTCAGAACAGTTTGAAACACACTACCTGTTTTTAGTAGTGCCTAGCGATGCTTCGGTATCTGCAAGTGATGCAGTTAACTTCCTAATTAGATTGTTCACAACGGGGAGATTATGCCTAGTTTAATGGTATTGAAATTATTTTTTAAAAAGGCAACATTCTGCAGAGTATAGAAACACGTTTTATTACAAGTAATACATGTAGATGACTATAATGTAACACTACGGCAGACATTTTATTTATTAAATACTGCACATGTGTATGTAATGAAAAATATTATGCCCATTGTATAGATGTATGCACTAAGCTTTCTGCCTGCTAAAACTTTCTATCGCTCTCGCAAAATTTAATGGCGGATGGGTGAAATTACGCTGCAAAGTCGGTATTATAAATATCATTTGTACCCCCAAAATTTATTTGCAGAACAGGAAAGGGAGTAGTAATACATTGGAATCCCGATAACTCGACTTAATGTGGACTGAGAGGCTTTCGAGTTACCGAAATGTCAAGTTTTCCGTTAATTACGTACTAATATGTTTCCCATTGTTCGGTCTCTTTGACGCATCCAGTTTAATTTCCATTGCCATATTAACTTGTCTTATCTTCTCGTATGACATTTTCACTGGCACAAACACAATTCAATACAACACTAACAGTAAGCTTGAAATCTTGGGAGCTGCACTGTAAGCAGAAATAAGTAGTAACTCAAATTTTAGCTTACTCCGTACAGTCTGGTGCACGGAAACATTCCGATATGAGGAACAGCTGTTTAGGTTGGTAGTGAATGGCACCACGCCCCCAGTTGAAACCCCTGTCCACGACAGGAAGGCGTGCGCCTGCCCTTTGTCTCGCGATGGCGGAAGTGAACCAGAAACCCAGACAGTTCAAGATACATTGAAACACATAATGCAGAATGTGTCTCGTTGGAGTTTATTTTATCAACGGTTATTGAGGAGCAAACGCGAGATTGCCAATCCTTTCCGAATAATGAACCTTCTCAGGTTTGTATAGTTTTCTTGGGAAGGGAATGGGGGATGAGGCAGATTTATTTATTTTATTATATGTGCATTAACTTGAACTCCACATTCCGCAAATTTATTTCGAATCATGTCATTTCATTACAAAATAATTTAAAGCTGTAACTTAGGCTCCATGTATACAAAATATACCGAGCATAGAAAAGCAGTTTTCGTCACGTAGACAAACATAAGGGGAGAACACAAGACGATAATGTTTTAGTAATTAATCCACGTGTCCAATATCCCCGTTCTCGGTATTTCTTCCACCAGTTTGAGGCAGTTCACTCCACATAATTCCGCAACCCTTGCAGCGTTATATCCTTGTTCAAGAACCGTAATTACTTTCGGCTTGTTATCCATATCGTTTGCTCACTTCAAATAGCATGAATAGTATAAGGAAAATATATTTAACAAAGCTGTTTCGTGCGATCCACCCCTTGTTCTTCTCCCTGGTTCCCGAAACCGAATCCCAGAGTTATGGCATCAAACCAAAGAGCGACGGACACAGCCAGGAGATGATGGTGACAATCGTTCCACACGGGTTAAATTCCTCTTTACCCTTCCCCTTACATTGCGCACTTCGGGCACGCCCCTTGTTCATCGGTCATTGCTTGTGTTATTGGACTTTGATATAAACCAATAAGAGATTGACACAGCCAGAACTGGACTGGAACATGACTGGTGAGAAGGTTATGCCTACATTAAATAAAGTAACACACCAAAAGACACTAACAGCACTGGAAAATTTCCATGCACCGGACTGTACACAGGTATCTTTTACACGTGACGAACGGTCTTGCTTTAATGTGCACAAGTGACATCATGGGGGAAAAAAATAAAAAAAGGTTGTCGAGTAACATGGAATGTCGAGTTATCGGGATTCTGCTGTAGTCAGCTGTCAGTCGCCATTAAATTTTGCGTCTACTATAATAACCTTTAAGCGAGAAAGTCTTACTTGAATTCCTTTATATTTATGTTATAATCAAATTCATTACACGGAAATATAACATAATTGCATAAAGAGAGAAAACTGATGACATTAGAATACAGTGAACCGAAATTGTATAACTGATAAGATTTTTTCCTCGATGGTGGCAGACTAAGCATTTTTTTAAAGAGGTTAACTTGGCGGTATGGGAGTGTGCTATGTTATTTCCTTGCAAATGTTAAGCGTTTCGGAACAATATGAAAATATATGTAGCTTTCATATTATTAAATAACTGTGGGACCAAAAATAATACTTTGATTATCTAAAATTTACTATTCCAACAGAAGATTCTTTCTCTGCTATAGGGTGCTAAGCAATGCAGCATTTTCAGACAAAACTGTCGGGTGGAGGGTAAGGAAGTCAGATGTTCCGCCGGTGTTTCACATTAATTTGGATAAATATCGGGGGACTTTTTCATCCGGTATTTGGAACAGTTGAACCGTGCGAAATTGCAATTATAAAGGGTAAAGTGTAGAATTCACTATAAAATTCTCTAGATCACAGTGAAATACTTTCATAAAAATGTGAGAGGTAAATAAAATTACTTCATCTTTGGAGTTTGAAATGGTATCCGTGGAATGTAGGCTGAACCAGGCAGTAAAGTAGATTTGTAGCTAACGTAAATAATATTGAACTATTTTCTATTTATCTGCCAAAATGTTTGCCTCTAACAGATTTAATGTCGACGGTAAATAAACAGGCATATGAATTCCGAGACCGTAATATCTCCAAAAGCCGATGGAACATTCCCATACAAACTTTTCATTGCGGGAATATTTTCACGTGCAGTCGTTAATCACAATACTGGCCGTACGCCGTTCAAATCACAAATAATGCATTGGCAATACGTGCCAGTTACAGGTCCACAATTTTTATAGCGAAATAAACAGACTGCAATTGGCCCAGTATAGCTCGAATTATTTAGAATTACTAATGACAATGATGAGTTAAAAATACATAAGCCTTGTATGCGTAGTCTAGAAATATTTTATATGTTTGTTACTGCTAAAAATCAATGTTTACTAAATGATGATGGATCCGTTTTAAATTTTTCCTCACATGGCTAGCGCGATCAACTACATTTTATAAATCAGTCGCTTCGTGCGTTGAAAGACCTTTTTGTTACTTTTTTTGCATGAAAATTAACAAATAAATCCCTGATATGAAATGTGGGTTAGTGGTTAGACCATTCGCCGCTCAGTGATCTAGATTCAATACTGTAGGCTCTAGATGGCGTTTATGGCTCACAAAGTGGCACAGATTTCCTGTGGGAAATCCAGTTTACCCTAACAATCATTCCAGCAATTGCGCCATCATTGTTATTGTCGCTTCCATAATCACCCTCTCGTTTACTGTAATGTAGTTCGCCGGAGTATGGTGCAAGTATTAAAAAATTAGAGAAAAAGAAAATAATCTGATGTCTCACCCTCACTTGAGCTACTATGATTTCACAAAATACCTTACGCATTGTAGCATTGATATAGAAAGTGATTCTTTTATTCCTAAATACAACCTCAAATTAAGTAATATGGACTTAGCTTCCAGAGTATCGAAGAGAAAACCCAATTTCATTGCTCACATATCTTAAGTTAGTTTTTGTTATTAACGAATAGGTGCGAGAAAATGAGTAGCTTAAGACGCTTGACAGATACGCATGGCATTTTAACTTGAGAATTTTATAGATGAAAGAACGGATGTTTCGAAAACAGTTAATACCACAAAAGAAAAACTTTCTTTCCTCTGCGCGTGTGTCTCTCTATGATTAGCATTACTCAAAAACGGAAAGTCGATTAAAAACCAAAGTAGGTATTTAAGTTTAATATTTTTCAAGGATGCGACACCAATATTTTGAAGAAAATTCATCCATCCTAAACTACCCTTTACATGGAAACATTTCGAAAGGTTTTATTTTCTCAAAAATGACTAACATATGTTTAAGATATTGTTATGGCAAATGAAATGTGTATTTTGAATTCTCTGGCTATGGTCTATATAGCCCTGTTTACTGCTCATGACTTTTACATAACTGGTAAACCGTAAGAAAATACCAAATCTTACTATGCAAAAATGTATATATTGTTAAAACAAATTATGCAGTTTTCTTTGTTGAAGTGAACCATATTGGAGATATTCCTTGTTATTTTTGCGAGTTTTGCAATACTTAAACTTTTCTCAAGTGGAAAGTCGTTATTCTCTTTTTTATTTATTGGCCGAGCAAAGAGAATGGAATTTAAAAGCTTTAAAAGATTTGACTATCGCTCAAAGCCGACTGTATTACCATATTCACCTTGTAACTAGAAGGAAATAAGAAATAAGGTCATTTCTGCAAATGATTATCTCGACAAATTGAAGAACAGCAGTTTGTTAGAATAGTTGGTACAAGAGCAGAGGAAGTCATGCGACACATCAGATGTTTCATTTAGTAATCGTTTGCCTTTCTCTTATGGTTTACCACCTCCACAAAATTGTACTAAATTCATTCAGACTGCAGAGGGTAGTTTGGCATGGGGATGGGAGAGGTTTCCTTGAAAATATTAATATTGAATATTTGAAAAATGCTAAACTTAAATCCCAAGTCTGGTATTTATCGAAATCTGTTTTAAAACAATTCATTCATTGATTCTCTCTCTCTCTCTCTCTCTCTCTCTCTCTCTCTCTCTCTCTCACTCACACACACTGCTCTCTGCATTCTGCTCTCTTCTTTCTCAGTCGCTCTGGGTGGCTCAGTTGCTTAGACGCTGGCCTGCTAATCCCAAGGTCGAAACCCGACCCAGACCGATGGTTTTAAGTGTGCTTAAAAACGACAGCTCTATGTCAGTAGATTTACTGGCATGTAAAAGAGCTCCTGGGGGCAAAATTCCGGCACACCGGCGACACTGATGTGATCCTGGCATTTGACAGCGTCGTTAAACAACAAAATACTTATTATTTTTCTCTTCTTTCTCGCTAATAAAAACACGATGGCGCAGGTCTTTTTCTAAACATGCTTTTGGAGTACATGATAAAATGTTACTTCTGTTGAAGTCCGGATACCCAATTTTCGGGTGTTTTCTTCCTCTATTTAATATGCTCCCCTCCTATGCTTCCCTTCAATATTCAATCAAAAGGTGAGTTAGCATTCGACGTAATTGTTATTAGATTTATATAAATATAAATTCCGGTGTAATTTTATCGTAAATAGAACATTTCTTTTTGGTTGTAAAACTTGTTTAGAATTTTGAGGTGTATTTACTGTTTTGTAGCATCTTCTTATGGATATTTAGCTCCCAGAGAGTTTGAAAATACCGATTTCATAATATGTATATTAAATATTTGAATACAAATTTTCGATACATTTAAAATTGGTGGTAAACTGCAAAGTATAGCTAGCAAACTTTTTACTTTCTCTACTGGTAAGTAGAAATAAGTATTGTGTTCCACCCAAAAATTCGATGTCGAGATTTCACCGGAAATATGTTTTGAAGGACAGCATAACTCAAAAACGAAAAGTCTGTTAAAAACCAAATTTGGTATTTAAGTTAAATGTCTTTCAAGGATGCGACACGAAGAGTTTGAAGAAAATAGCCGCACCCTAAACTACCCTTTCGTGGAACATTTTTCGAAAATTTTGATTTTCTTGAAAATGGTTCTAACGATTCTGCTTAAGATATCTGTATGACAAATGAAATGTATATTTTGAATTTTCTGGCTATAACCTATATAGTACTGTTTACCCTGGATGACTTAAATAACTGGTAAACGGTAAGAGATAGACAAAATCTTACTACATAAAAATGTAGATCTCGCTAAAACACACCATTTATGTCGCAATAATTTTTTTGCAGAAAGAACCATTTCGGAGATATTCCGTGTCATTTGTGTCAGTTTCAGAAAACTTTCGTGAAATGGAACATCATTGTTCATTTTTTATGTTAAGCGTGCAAAGAGAACGGGATCTCAAAGCTTTAAAAGATCTGACTATCGCTCAAAGCCTATTGTATTCTAATATTCCCCTTGCACCTACAAGCAAATAAGCAATAATATAATTTGTACAAATGTTTATCTCAACTAACACGAAGAAGATATAGTTATAAGAGCTTGTAAGAATGGTTAGTACAAGAGTAGAGAAAGTTATATGAGTGCAACACATCAGATTTTTAATAAAATATTTCCCAAATGACACTTTCAAGAGGTAAAGTTGTCCTTTCAGGTCTTGTAAAGTTTGTTGGAACTGTTTCACCACTGCTATTTTATAACCGCTGCTCTCAAATTGTGCTCCACGAGCCCCAAGAGCTCCGTAAGTGCTTCTCAGATGCTCCGTTTGCAGTAGTTACGAAGATGAAGAACATTACATAACGTTGTACTGTTATTTATTAGTGGGAAAAACAAAACTACTGTATTCGTCTCAGGAGTTTAGCTATGACCTTGTGGTTGACACAAGAGAACCTGAGATAACACGCTGTTGTTTATTCCTCTTGCTCTAATGTTTTACGCCCTGCTTCAAAAGTGAATTCTCTTTTGTTTTCTGGGACAATAAATATTACGTGAAAGAGCATCACTAATATACTATATTATCGCATGAAACAAAACAATTATGGTCATACTTTCAGTAACATTGCTAATGAATTGTGTTTATTAGAGACTCAAGAAAGCATACGATATAATATTGTAGCAACACTTGCGCTACTTACAGTCCAACTACCCTGTAGACAGTAATTTTGAACTGTTGGTGTTAGTCTATTTACATCGTGCTAAGAAGCTCCTTACTCCACAGCGCGATTGTGCGTTCAAGGACAAAGACATTCTTCTAAGCAAAGGACAGTACTATGCCCGCTCGATCAAGCCGTTGGTGCTTAGAACATAATTGTCTTTCGCTTCATGAAAGTGATTTCGTTTTTCTCCGTTAGATGGAAACTGTGATGGAAAGTCGCTGTCTATATGATAAGGCTATTCATCAATTTCGGACGTATTTTATTCACTCACAACAGGGGGAGAGGAAAAAAAAAAGAAAGAAAAACGAAAGAAAAAGAAAACGAACCAGCTTTATTAAAGCGTGCACTAGACAACGCCGTTAAAATTAAGTTTGTTAAGGCACAACCTTTGCTTTGAAGATATGGGAAGTTATTGTTATTACATATAGAAGTGCGATGACTGTAGCGTGGGAAAGGATTGTCTCGTTTAATTAAACTTCGAAGAGCAGTTTCTTCACTTTCTCATGGCCAAAACGGTTTGCTGCTAGCAGTTTATTTGAAAAAGAGGGATGATTATGCAAAGTATTTGTCGGCAGATATTTTTTCGAAAGTGACTGAATTGAACCATCCTTACAAGGAAAACAAATGGCGATTACTTGATGCTAATGACAAAATGCCGTCCTGAAGAAAAAGTGTTCTGCATAGAAAGCGTCCAGGATAAGGGTGTGACATGTTTCTCAATAACTTCAAACCTTTCAGAATTGTCTACAATGATACAAGAAGACCTTAAAAATTTGCTTCAAAATTTGGAGTCATTCCTTTGCAAAGGATATTCAGAATTTTGAGAATTTTGAGTGTATTGTACGCCCATTTTCAGTGACGTCAAAATCAGCAGCCCTCACTGCGACAGAATATGAGGTTGTTATAGACATGGTTTAGGACAAACATTGTCAAAAGCAAACCTCTTCCCAAATTTTGGGCTCAGTTGAGGGAGGGCTTATCGATATGAAGTTTAAATGCTAGTGTTCTTATTGTCTTTTGGTACTACGTCTCTCTGTGAAATACCCTTTTCGAGGTACAAGGCTACTAAAATTAAACACTGAGTTCATTGGGGAGGAGTTTTCCCTTCTTGGCCCAGAAGCATGTTGTCTGAAAAATGTATAGCGCGAAATGCATTATAGCTCTGCTATTTTATGTTTATCACTATTTTTAGCCTTTATTGCAACTGTGCTGTATTATATCTTATATATGGTTCATAGTACAGGGTGTCCATAAAGTCCTGCTACTAAAACATTGAAACAACTCCTAAACTATATGAGATGAAGACATGCGGTTTGTTGTAATGCATTTACATCTCTCCAAGTTTTGTTTATATTTGTTGCATATTGTGGGTGTCCTCACAACACTTGTGCATGTTCGTGGTAGCCCAAAAGTCAATGTTTGGTGCTCTTATGCACAATAGAGCAATCTGTCCATTTTTCTTTGGTCAGCAGACGGTTACAGCGGCAGTTTACTATGATACGCTTCAGGAACGCCTTAGGTATAACTTAGCTCTTAATGGGCCTTTAAACCCTACTCACTCACAATCACTCAGCCACTTACACTCACTCACTCATACTCACTCACTCCTCACTCACTCCTCACTCACTCCTCACTCACTCACTCACTCACTCACTCACTCACTCACTCACTCACTCACTCACTCACTCACTCACTCACTTTTTCCTCAGGTGCTGGAACTTCGAACATGACAAACCACCTCCTCATTGGTCTGAAGATGTTAAGGGACTTTTAAATAGATATTACCTTTGTAGATGGATTGACCGTGATGGCCCAATCGCCTGGCCCAATCGCCTGGCCTCTTGTTATCACCCCCTTGGATTATTTTTCTTCGGGGATACGTCAAGAGGCATGTTTACGAAACCCCTATTTCAAATATTGACAAACTTCGTAGACGGATTGTAGTGACTGTGACAACAGTGGATGTTGCTGTGCTTCAACGAGTATGGACCGAGGTGGAATACCGACTCGATATCCTGAGAACAACTATTGAAATTTTGTAATAACAAACAAAAGTTTGAGAGAAGTGGAATGCATTGCAAAAAACTGCAATGTATCTAATAGTTATTTATGATACAAGGGTTAAAAGGAAGATTTTATTTTGTGAGTAGGTACGAAATGAACTCCTAACCCGTGCATTATACGCTATTTTTAAACAGTCCTGAATATTTATACATAGATATATGATAGATTATACCAGGTGAGTCAGCCGCGCCTTATTTTTTTGGAAGGTAGGCCACCCATCTAACTGCATGTGCGCCTTAGTCCAGTTTTGCGCTTACTAAAATGTATTGCTTGACGTTCTTAAACAGAGGAATGCGCAAAATTGAGAGAAACAGTGCTTTAAGGGACAGAACGTACTCCTCGCTAAAGTACACCTCAAAAACATATGACTCGTTTATTGAGAGCGAATTCCGGTTTCCAGCCGATTTTACAAACTTTTTATTAGAGTCGTAATTCAGTAAACGCCTCGGAAAAAATGAACCTATCATATGAGTACACTAACAACGTCAGCTAAAAAGAAAATGGTGGATTCTTGTACTTAGAGCAGGGATTGGCTGCCAAAAATTAGGAAAAATTTAGACACGCCTCATCCATCATGGACCCGTACAGTCAAAACGGACATATTATTAAATAACAGTTTATTTGCATTTTTGCGTGAACCTCGTGCATCTCAATTAATATGCATAACAGCTTTTGCCATTTAATTAATAATATTAAATCGTGCAGCAAATGATTAAAACTGTCTTAAAAGGCTAAATCAAGCACGCAAACTTGCGAGGTAGCAATGACATAGCGCCAGGCATACAAGTCCTACTATTGGACGTGGTACGTGCATTCAGGAAGTCTCGAAACAGCTGAATAGGATTGTAACGAGTCCTCTGCGTTTAACCCCCAATGACACAGGTTCGAGTCTCAGCATTGTAAATATTTTTTTTTATGTTCATCAAAACTTGGAAACCGAATTCACAATAATATAATTATGAAGTCCCTGAGGGTTTAGGACAAATCGTTTTTGGTTGTCTGCATTTTTAATAGCACAATAATTCATTGTGTGCAAAATTGAGTTTAACTTCCAGTTAAACTCTGACAATGTAATTCCCTTGCTTTCTGTGTTCAAATGTGTATGAATGATCCTTATTTCAATTGCACCTACCTATAGGTGTGTTTAAACAACTACATAATTGTAGTTCACCAATAAAGAAACATCAAACAATGTCATAAAACAACAAAAATGAATATAACAGTTTTCAGAATAATAGTTTGTAAATTGTGAGGATTGCATGCACGTGATTCGAACCACCTTCACAGCAGGCAGATTACTTCGGATTCTTGCGCCTGTTCCAACTGAGCTACCTAGTAACGTGTGAGCTAAACATTCCGTATAAGATGTAATATTAGCTGGTTCCAGTGAACATTTGCAGAAGTGCAAACGTCAGCTGTCTAATTACGAATATATTAAAAAGCGATGTGATAGCATCTATATTAGTACTAATTTCATCGAGTGTTTAACATCCATGTTAAATACGCGGGTAAAATCTGGTAATGGGGTCGATGTTTTCATGTTGGACTACAAAATGCGCATTGCATAAAACTCGAGAATAAGGGGCAGCTGACTCACCTGGTATATAAATATATGGTATTGGTTTACCTTTCTCATGGTCATGATAGTCTTTGGGTTGCGATGTTCATTTGCCTTGCGTAGCATCAGTGTTGGCAACATTACTTTTACAAAACCATAATATCTTACATAAAAGAGGTAGTGAAATAATAATACGACGAAAATAGCGTGACGAAGTTTTATTAATATTAAATTTTTTTCTAAACTTACTCATATTTTGAGAAAACTGAATTGTTGACTGTACAATTATAAACAAGCATTGTGTAACTCAGGTTTATGGCCTACTGGAATGAGGTGATGGTCATATTCCACAAGAAAGCAAAGTTGGTACTATCGGCGTGTTAAACACTTTTGAGCACTGAGCGAAAGAATTTTCTACTTTTAACACAGTTGTGAACTACTAAAAGGCCCACTTTTACTATGAACTCTCTAAAAACAGTTTAAGAGCTATTTTTCATTGTTTTGTAGCAGGACTTTGTGGACACTCTGTATATTCTGGAAATAGTGGTGATACACTGAGCTCATTTTGCTTTGTGATGTATGCATGCAAGCAGTGAAATGGTTTCATATAGAGAAGCCATCCAGAGGAATTTAGACCACGTGGTCCTTTGTAACATGGTAAATTGTATACCTCTCTAGACTTTAATTTTGCTGCAGTGGACGTCCTTCGAGTGCCATCGTTGTACACTTCTGTTGCGAGAATCACGTTCTTTTTGTCATGGCACTATCGTAAAGCTGAATATAGTGTATATCTGCCATGTTACGTCCTTCTCATGAAGTTTTTATATGTATACTTCACAATGAAACTGTTTCACATCATGTGAATGTTGCCATATAGTGCAGTTTTCATCAGATGGGAATAGGACACAAAAATCGTCATACATGCATGTGTTTCTCGAGTACCATTACCAAATAAAGTGATGGACCGACTTTTGGGTCTCATTCGGAGCACCGCACACTAGAATTGCAAAAATGAAACGCATGCTATACTACTGCGTTAATCCCAATATCATACACACAAAGTTTAGTACCGCTGGCATAACCACCATGCAAGATGTGTTTGCATTTGAGCAACGTGCTACGGCATAACAGTGAAATAATCATGTTTAACATAGCAGAATTTAAAGCTAATGATGGACATTTTTCTCGAGACACGTTATGGACTCAGCAGGTGATGCGGTCTGTGTGACAAACAACCCATAACTTCTCTGGCATCTAAACTTTTGAATGTGCCACTATTATTAGCCACAAGTGAGCAGTTGCTCTACCTATGAGCGAATCCATAGTAGAGTCAGGAACAGACTTTGCCTGGCAACAACCAAAAAGCTGGTTTTGGTACAATGGAATACGCGATGCAAGAACGATCAATTAAAGAAAACTGCAAATTGTTATCTGATTGGGTATAGTAGAATAAAAATTGCCTGGTACCTTTCAATTGGCGATTACCTTCAGCTGTGGAAGGGGTACTAGACTGCTCTTAATAAAAGTGTTACAATTATAAAATATTATAATTGTGTTTTCTGTGTTTTCGTGGCGGCTATTGGAAATATGTTATTTTTGCTTTAAATTCAAAGAGTAAGTAATTTTTCGTTAAAATATATAATCCAAGTCAATGTCATGCAAAACATTCCAATATGCATTTTATTTTGCTTTTTGTTTTACTAATATTGCTATTGATGCATTCAATAATTAATTTGTCTCCTTGGGGTGTACATATGCTATATATAGTAAATGTTGGAACGCACGCCCATTGCGATTAACACAAAGAGTGCATCGACGTGCCCTATTCCGCCGTAATCTCGCAAAGACACCGACCATATCTCTGGTTTAAAAGTTTGTCGGTCTAATTTTGAATAGAAAACATGTGATTAACTGTAAACAATGGGATGTTTGTGTTTTGTGTATGTGTTCTGTGTTTGCTTCTTGGATTAAGATTGTGTGTCTTACTAAGATAAATGCAATACTAATTTGTATTGTTGATTTTACCGCAAATACTTAAACTGGGTGGGGGCAGTAATCTTTGACATTAACTCGTCTAGTGATTAAACGAAGCACCGCATCAAAAAGCTTCGCTTAACAAATAGTGTTTAACATGTTATCTATCAGCTCCCAAAGTTTGTCGTCTAATTCTGGAACATTATTATTATTATTATTATTATTATTATTATTATTATTATTATTATTATTATTATTATTATTATTATTATTATTATTATTATTATTATTATTATTATTATTATTATTATTATTATTATTATTATTATTATTATTATTATTATTATTATTATTATTATTATTATTATTATTATTATTATTATTATTATTATTATTATTATTATTATTATTATTATTATTATTATTATTATTATTATTATTGCCATAGCGAAATTGTTTCTCAAAACAAAAAATATTCATATTTCTTACATTTATGCCACCAATTCAGTCAATGAAGCTCTACCACGAATTCGTATTGCACCAAAAGTACAACTCCGGTACAATTTTACTCTGCACACGTTCGGTTCTACTCCGCATTTTTAATGGAATAAAGTGTCGAGGGAGTATGCATGTTATCGCAAATCTTTCAAATGCTTTTGGTAAAAAAGATCTATATCATTGGAAATAAAATGAATTAAGAATCAACATTCATTTTTATCCCCTTTCTCAATTATTTTATGTAACAATGTTATTTACTACTTATTGGTAAATTAAGAGAGTGATTAATCAGTATTGTATACTTTTCTTTCTAGGCTAAGAAATACTGTGTTATGGAGCTAGATTATACTGCACAAGATATTTACGAGTATCATACCTTAATTCACAATGCCTAGCTGCACTGGTAATAATTATAATTAACATACTAAGCGTATATCATCTGCAGTGAAAAGGATATATATCGCACATGGCTATGTTCTCCAGATACGTAGTTACATTATCTCAGTAGAGGATACATTGTAGTTCATGATTAAAGTACACCAATGATCAATAAATTATCAGAGTGGGGTTCGAGCGTATTGATTTGTCTGTCTGGACCTCCCAGGTTGCCGAACTCGCACAGAATGATAAAACAAAATGCACCTGTTTCTAATAACATTTAAAAATGAGAAATAAAGCAGCAGGGAGAACTTATTTAAAGCAATTATTAACTGAACATTTCATATCAAAACTGCCCAAATTCAACAGAGGTTGTGACAGTTGTACGGAGTGACACTTGTGCGGCGCTGTGTGTGAACAATTAAAAAACGAACAGTAAGTTAAATATCTTACTTTGCATTTAAATTGAAAGTCTTCCAAGGATGTGACACGAAGATCTTAAAAAATCCCCTCATCCTAAACTGGACTTTACTCAATTTCTTTAAAAACTTCGATTTTCTTAAACATAGTTTTAGCGATTTCGATTAAAATAATATGTTTAATTATTTTTATGACAGATGAAATAGGTATATTTATTTATTTATTTTCTGCGTACAGCCTCTGAAGTTCTCTGCATTATGAGTGATATTTGTATAACTTGTAAACCGTAAGAAATAGACGAAAGTTTACTACACAAAAAATGCAGATCTCGTAAAAGCGCACAATTTATGTCAAATAACGCTTCAGTTTGCTGTGGAGCTAACCATTTCAGAGATATTCAATGCTATTGGTTTGAATTTATAAATACTTATTATTTTCTTAATAGGAAGTCATTCCTTTTCTTCATCTCTTGGATATGGTAAGAGAATGGAATTTCAAAGCCATCAGATAACGACCGACATCTTGCTAGCAAAGAGAATTTCTGCAAATTTTCATCTTGATTAGCGTGAAGTACATGAAGGAATGGGCCGCGCCGTGGCCGAGCGGTTAGACCGTTTGAGTATCACCAAAGCGACCCGGGTTCGATCGTAGGCTTCCGCTTGTGGGATGTATGGTGGACACACCGGCACAGGGGCGGTTTTCTTGGGTTTTCCGGCTTCCCCCTCCATGATCACCCTTCCTCTCATCTTTCGCTATAATTTCATATCACCCACTTCCTCGCTGTCACACCTGGCTTGGGGTTGATCACCCATCCTGTATGATCAACCCCGGCTACGAAGGCCGCATATAAGCAATGGCTGGAAGGGCTCGGGACGCTGACCACGTCCCACTCTCCACTACTGGACCCGCTCATGACACCTGTAGTGGGTAAAGGTGGGAGGATCAAGCGGCTGGGCGGTAGCCCAAGGCTACACTCAAAGGACCGTAGTGCCTCAGGACAGACAGATATGAAGGAATAATCATTTGTAAGAATAGTTTGTAAAATAATGATAGAGAAGGGCTTCTGCAACATATCAAATTTTTTAAAGTACGCAATTAAAAATAGAAATTAAGAACTCAAGAAAACGTAAAGAAAGGACCCCATAGCGCAACGGTACTCAGGACCAAGGCTTACCGCCGCATCGTTCCCCACTTCTGCCCACTACAAGCATCATGAGTGGGGTGTAGTGTTGGAGGCTGGGATGTGGTCAGCGCCCCGAGCCCTCTCAGTCGGCGTTCGCAACCTGAGGTCGCTACTTCTTTATCAAGTAGCTCCTTAATTGGCCTCTCCGGAGCCTAACGAGGCTTAGGGCACTCCGTGCTAGACCTCCTAATTTCCACTTCGGTACCGGGGATCGAACCCGGGTCCTCCGCGTTACGGAGGTGGTCGTAAAGAAAGGAATTTATTATATTTATTAATTACCAAGTAGCTGTACAAAAATATTTACCGTGCATGTAGTTTGTAAAATATAGTACAACCATGCAGTGAAAACCTATGTACTAAGGACCTAATCATTATGTTCAGCTGTATGGTATGCGAGTCCTGATAAAACAGTGCGAACTAACGGAACCGTTTGTCCTGCTCATGTCTGCTAGAAGAGTCTCTTTTCCCCTTTGTTGGCCATTCTCCTGCTCATTTATTTGGTTTTCTATCCTTATTTCTTGTCACCGTCCTTAGATGAAGTTAGGTGATATGAAGAAATTGCTTTTCGTGGTAGACTCTTTTCGGTGCGATGTTATCTCGAAAGGAAATTAAGGTTCGGACTTGATCTAAGACTGTTTGTTGAAATTCTAAGGCTATTTTGGGAGAGACTAAAGCAGCATGGTAGCCAAGGATATAGACCTTCCCCAAACATTCTTGGCCTCTGTGTTTAAATAATGAAGATAATTGTCTATTTCAATAACGCAAATATTTACTAATTAGTGGTAAATGTAAATTACCCCTATTTTTTCTTCTAAATGCATTTTACACTATCTTAGGGTAGTTGTACCTTTTAGATGCCCTTTTAATGAAACCTCTTTCGATAAAGTGAGTTTAAATCACGAGAAAATGTTATTTCCAATAGCTCTGCTCCCAGAATTATATTAAATGTGGGGATTCTTCTCCTATCTCTCTTACTCCTTTCTTCTATCTGCATCTTTCACTTTGCCTCCTCCTTCCACTCTATCTCTTATTTCTCTTTCCATTTTCTCCCCTTCCAGTGCTCTCAACCTATCTTTCCTCTCTGTGCAACTTAGATGTGATGTAATGTTTTGAAAACAGTTGGTAAGATGACAAGGTGTTGATACAAATTGAAGTATTAGTAAATGGTTTAGCACTACACAAATTTGTCCTTCTTTTATGCCAGTAATACATTAGGAACTATACAGTTTCCTGTGACAAACGTTACACGTAGATGAATTATAGTAATGAACATTTCGTATAACTTCAAAAAAACTGTTTTTTAAAACGTCAGTTCACTAACTTATATTTCTATATCTATAATCCACTAGGATTCATTTTTGAAAATAATTTATGAAACATTAAGCTTAACAACTCTTGTAATTAAACATGTATAAAGTTAATAATAAGTCTGATGTTTTGATTTTAAGATCTTATGCCCCGTTAGAAAACTTTGAGGAAAGATGTAATCTATTTCCCAAATGCAGTCCTGACCATGTCAGTTACCAGTTTCATAAAAATCAATGCGCCATTCTTATGTAAAAATATTATATATATATCTTTTTGGAACGAACGTTCAGCTGGAGGGTAATATAGTAACGCTTTAGAGAGAAGTTGAGAGGAACACGCTTAAAGTAAAGGTGAGCCTTAATGTACCAATCTTCACCAGTGATGAAAGAGAGGAAAGAGAGAAGGGCGGATTTGCCTCCACATACTTTTAGCCGAGCTATGACACATTCATGGCACTGAAAATCAAAACTCTCTAATGCTAGTTACCTGAGTGAAGGAGAAATGGATCATGAACAAAACAAAGGAGTTGGGGTGAGCAAAAAGGTGACGTCCTTGGCACGTATACAAGGTTGTGTATCGATGTTTCACTGAATCCTTCCGAAAGTACAGCTACTGATTACTGGATTTTAGGTCATTTTTATGTGCACAAATGAAGTAAAATTAGTTAAATGTGCTTGGGTTTTATATAAAAAGGGTATGGAAGAGATTTTGTTGTGTATAAAATGCCTAGTTTGACCGTTGAACCCAGCTTAAGCTTTTAGAGTTGCTGTTTTACGATTTGTATTATTTCGTTAATTTTTTGCAGTGAAAGATCGGAGGAATATTCGTATCATGTAGTTGGCTTGATGCAAAGGCTTTAGGAACATTGTGGAGAATGAATTCCTGAAAACTCACTGGTTTATTTTAGCAAGTAGATTCACTTGTTTTGCAACAGAAGAACAAGAATACTTGTCCGATTAGTTTTCTTCGTCATCATTTAGCATTGGTGTGGTTACGACAGTGCGACAGAAATTTCTTTTAAAGAGCAAGAAAGGTCAATGGGGATTTCCCTCGTTTCGTGACTCGGTATTAAATGTTTCAAGTTAATCTTCCTCGTTGTCTTTAAAGAATTTTCAAAAAACCCAATCTCACTTATTTAAACTTTCTATAGCCAAATAAAATTGTTCATATACACATTCTCGCAAGATTTTTCCAGTTTCTCTGTTACTTCGGGAAATCCTTACCCTCGGTGGCCAATGTATTGTATATTCCAGTACCGCTCTTTGAAGAAAATGTTAAGCTCAACTTTCAAAAATAATAAATAGATAAAAAGTACGATATATTTTCGAGAGACATACTTTCACCCGCGTTAAATCCGAATCCTAGGTGTACCAAAACAAATATTTTTTTTCAGTTGCGATCTAGTTCCCGTATTCGCAAAACAATCTCCATTTTCACAAGGTGCCATCAAACAGATGTTGAATAACGGCGTCTCTTGAAGCTACCGTTTGGTTACCGAATATCATTCTACGTTTATTCTTCTTGTATTACTCTCCATATAGCCGGTTGAGGTATAGGACAGTCCAACACTGGGAAAATAAGGCCCAAAATATTAAATATCCAAATAGAACGCAAACCCGGATGAATTCAATTTCAGCATTACCTTCTGTAGGTCTCGTAATCGAAAGTCTGTACCTTATCGCGGGTTTGTGAAACGTTCTATAGTTCACTTCCTTACACCTATAATTTCACCTCAATTCAATTTAGCGCAACTTCTGTTATCTACCCCAGTTTCCCCATCAGCTTTTCCTGCCAAACTGAATAACAAAGGTGTTTCCAGGGTGATGTTGACGACTTCCTGGCTTTGCCTGATGTAATACATCCCGGACGTAATACCTTTGTGGAACTGTGGGGTTTATATAATTCCTAAGCTTATGCAATTATCTATATTGACATTTTAGAGAGAGAAAATTATGTGTATGTGTGCGTGCGCGCGATATTCTAGGGGAAAGGTGTGGGGAGATGATTCTCAAAGAGAACTCAAATTATTTTGATAATTCTGTCACCACTGAAAAGCCCCATTCCTTTTATAGGGCTTTAGAACATTATATAATTTCATTTCATAAATTAATCATCATCATCATCAACACGTCATGGATTAGGAGACTTCTGTTCCGGCCTCAAGTCTCTCTCCACCTTCTCATCGGTCTTCCAACATCTTTCCTCCCATATGGTTGGTAACTGTATGCCATTTTGGGATATAGGGTATTATCCATCCTTTACAAATGCTTTCTCCAGTTTTCTCTATATTGAGTTATTTTATCGTTTATTGGACAAATACCTAATTCTTCTCTTATTCGTTCATTTTTTATTTTATCCATTATCGTACATCCTGTTATAGCTCTTCGGTATCTCATTTCTGCTGCATTTGTTTTATCCCATTCTTTTTTCTTTATCGTCCATGTTAACGTTAGAATCATCACTGTTTTGTAAAATATTAAGCTTGTTTCTTCTCTTCTTAAATGAATAAAAGATTCAAAAAGCTAAGGCATATTCTTGATTCAGGCTTGGACTTTTAGTTAAGAATGTCATGGAGTAAAAATAGTTGTTAGTCTACAGACTACGTTTGTAAAATAAAGCAAATGCTGCGGATATTTCATCCAAGAAATATTATACGTTGATGATGAGAGAATCGAATTTAGTTATAACGCTACAATACGTTTGTGATATCAATGTCAACATATTTTAATAACGCTTTGCTGTACATCCTTTGTATGTTATAATCAAAACAGCTATCAGGGTAGCTGCTGAACAGAGAAAATTAAGTCCAGCTAAGTTTAGAAATTAATTAACCTACGTCTTATATGAACAGCAGGATATTGTTTTCCTCGTCCTTTACAAAGCAGTTAACTTGGCTTGCGAGTGCGGAATCTTCATATTCTCCAGCTTTACCTCTATTTCATTGTACATGTTAGGGATCTATGAATTACTGAAAAAGATATGGCTTTTATATTATTTTAAACCTTTGTACCTTCTCTTTGGTTCCACAGTTAAAGTCGCCTAGAGTGAATATCTAAAACAGAAAGAAACAAAGAAAGAACGAAAGAAGGAAGGAAGGGAGGGTGGGAGGTAGTGAGGGAGGGAGGGAGTGAGTGAGTGAGTGAGTGAGGGAAGGATGGAGGGGGGGAAGGAGAGAAGCAAGGAGGGAGGGAAGGAGAGTAAGAGGGAGGGTAGGACCACTCGATTAATTCTTATCTGCCAAAAGATGTTTACGGGTTACGCATCATTTCACTGTTTGGAAGATTAACCTTTTCGTGAATGACGCAACCTACTGTTGAATCAGGGAGTGTTTCATCCGTTACTAGGAATAGCCGGGATTGCATGAAATTACAGTTATAAAGTGTGAAGGGAGGGATTCACCATAAAATCATTGTAGATAACAGTGCCATGATTTCATAAAGAAGGGAGCGTGGAACAAATGAAATTAATTCGTCGTACCGTTGCAGCGTCTGGCAACCAGCTAGACAGATAAATAAATAATTGTTTGGTCTACGTTGCATGAAGCATTTGCTCGGTTTCTAATATCTCAGCATAAACATCTGCACAAAATAATGGATATGTCGTCGATGCACACAAGATATCCTTTCTATCAAACAATAGTCGTATATATTGTATACTAACAAAATCCGCAGTTCCACTCGTATTGTTATAAAGATTCTTCTTCCTTCTTGTCCAATCGTATATGTTTTGTTCCTCTCCCTTCTCTCTCCGTCTCACTCTAACTCATCTCTCACTCTCTAACACCTCATTCTTTAACTCATCTCTCACTCTCTAACACCTCATTCTTTAACTCCTCTCTCATTCTCTAACTCCTCTCTCATTCTCTAACTCCTCTCTCATTCTCTAACTCCTCTCTCATTCTTTAACTCGTCTCTCATTCTCCAACTCCTATCTCATTCTCCAACTCCTATCTCATTCTCTAACTCCTCTCTCATTCTTTAACTCCTCTCTCATTCTCTAACTCGTCTCTCATTCTCCAACTCGTCTCTCATTCTCCAACTCCTATCTCATTCTCCAACTCCTATCTCATTCTCTAACTCCTCTCTCATTCTTTAACTCCTATCTCATTCTCTAACTCGTCTCTCATTCTCCAACTCGTCTCTCATTCTCCAACTCCTATCTCATTCTCCAACTCCTATCTCATTCTCTAACTCCTATCTCATTCTTTAACTCCTATCTCATTCTCTAACTCGTCTCTCATTCTCCAACTCGTCTCTCATTCTCCAACTCCTATCTCATTCTCCAACTCCTATCTCATTCTCTAACTCCTATCTCATTCTCTAACTCCTATCTCATTCTCCAACTCCTATCTCATTCTCCAACTCCTATCTCATTCTCTAACTCCTCTCTCATTCTTTAACTCCTATCTCATTCTCTAACTCGTCTCTCATTCTCCAACTCGTCTCTCATTCTCCAACTCCTATCTCATTCTCCAACTCCTATCTCATTCTCTAACTCCTATCTCATTCTCTAACTCCTATCTCATTCTCCAACTCCTATCTCATTCTCCAACTCCTATCTCATTCTCCAACTCCTATCTCATTCTCCAACTCCTATCTCATTCTCCAACTCCTATCTCATTCTCTAACTCCTCTCTCATTCTTTAACTCCTATCTCATTCTCTAACTCGTCTCTCATTCTCCAACTCGTCTCTCATTCTCCAACTCCTATCTCATTCTCCAACTCCTATCTCATTCTCTAACTCCTATCTCATTCTCTAACTCCTATCTCATTCTCCAACTCCTATCTCATTCTCCAACTCCTATCTCATTCTCCAACTCCTATCTCATTCTCCAACTCCTATCTCATTCTCTAACTCCTCTCTCATTCTTTAACTCCTATCTCATTCTCTAACTCGTCTCTCATTCTCCAACTCGTCTCTCATTCTCCAACTCCTATCTCATTCTCCAACTCGTCTCTCATTCTCCAACTCGTCTCTCATTCTCCAACTCCTCTCTCATTCTTTAACTCCTATCTCATTCTCTAACTCCTCTCTCATTCTTTAACTCCTCTCTTATTCTCTAACTCGTCTCTCATTCTCCAACTCGTCTCTCATTCTCCAACTCCTATCTCATTCTCCAACTCCTATCTCATTCTCCAACTCCTATCTCATTCTCTAACTCCTCTCTCATTCTTTAACTCCTCTCTCATTCTTTAACTCCTCTCTCATTCTCTAACTCCTCTCTCATTCTCTAACTCATCTCTCACTATCTCATTCTTTAACACATTTTTTCACATATTACCATTTAAGGGTTGAGGTATGTTAACGATATAACACTTAATTGTTGACTTCTCAACTTAACTGTACTGGAAATTAAAATATTATATTGAAGTGTTGCCTTACTTAATTTACTCTTCCGATAACCATATATTTTAATCTCTATTTTTACTAGAAAAAGTATGTTTCCAAATTCATAAGATTTTTTGTTAAAATTGATGGTGATGAGCGTCGCCCATTTAACTCCGCCTCCAGTCTCTTCCTGCGGTCTATGTGCTGCCACCTGCTCCACTGATGAACTAGGAGATTTTGTGGGCGGGTGTGAGGATAAACACCACTACTTAAGTTGATTGATTTTAGTGGAGAGTGGCAATGATCTATTTAAGGTGTGTTGCCTGTGTTGCCAAATGTTCGAGGTTGAAAAATTAAACTACATATTTCTGAATGTTATCATTCGAAATGTTAACTAAATAATAATAATAATAATAATAATAATAATAATAATAATAATAATAATAATAATAATAATAATAATAATAATAATAATAATAATAATAATAATAATAATAATAATAATAATAATAATAATAATAATAATAATAATAATAATAATAATAATAATAATAATAATAATAATAATAATAATAATAATAATAATAATAATAATAATAATAATAATAATAATAATAATAATAATAATAATAATAATAATAATAATAATAATAATAATAATAATAATAATAATAATAATAATAATAATAATAATAATAATAATAATAATAATAATAATAATAATAATAATAATAATAATAATAATAATAATAATAATAATAATAATAATAATAATAATAATAATAATAATAATAATAATAATAATAATAATAATAATAATAATAATAATAATAATAATAATAATAATAATAATAATAATAATAATAATAATAATAATAATAATAATAATAATAATAATAATAATAATAATAATAATAATAATAAATAATTAATAATAATAATAATAAATAATTAATAATAATAATAATAAATAATTAATAATAATAATAATAAATAATTAATAATAATAATAATAATAAATAATAAATAATAATAATAATAATAATAATAATAAATAATAATAATAATAAATAATAATAATAATAAATAATAATAATTATAATAATAAATAATAATAATAATTATAATAATAAATAATAATAAATAATAAATAATGTTAATGATGATGCGAAGTGTATGTACCCATTAGTGGCACAAATGTGAAGCTAAAATTTGCGCTAAATCTACGGAATACGTGTGCGGTCTTTAAGCGCTAGAGCGGCCGATAATAGATTGCAGCAAACACCTCTCTAAGAGTGTGAACACACATAGGAAAAGAATCTAGGTGAAATATGCAAATTTTAGCAATATACGCTCCATTATTAACTTAAGCATCACGTGTTTCTAACCATATTGCCAACTATTAAACTGCTTGAAGCGGGATTGTTACCATGAGATATGCTGAAATTCTGGTATTTTCCTTACCCCATAATTTTCAGAGTTTCCTCGATGTTCCATAGCAACAGTCGGGCTCCTTTTAATATTCAGGTATCTTGAGCTAATTGCCTTTTCTACACGGCCTTTCCTTAATCAATTTTACAGTCCTTATTACAAAATTTTATATTGCCCAGATAATGGTTGTAACTCACGCTTAAGACAGTTATGCATTGATTGTGAAGTACGGAGATTATTTATTATAACCATTTACTCATCTCTATATTATTCTTTTACTATTCTTTCACACCCTAAATTATTCCTAAATTATTACATAAAAATATGTACTGAGCTCTACATTTTAAATGAAATTAAGTTCAGAAGAATTACGTAGGCAAATTGTAGAAAAACCTCTATACGACCAAAAATACGATTTTATGGTTTGTGATAAGTGCTGAATATTGAAATAATTACGTACTTGTAAAATGAAAATACCCATTTGCAGAGAGAAACCAGATACTAAAATGCTTGTACTTTGCGTTTTCATTGAAAATACCTTCTTTTTTTCCCAAGAAATAAGGAATTGTGCAACACATGTTTTTGTTCTGAGGTTATTTTAGGCTCGCTAACATTCAGTGGGCAATTTAAATTTTCATGTCTTTGAAGTTGCATTATTCTTTAAAATAATTCTTGTCTATTTATGTTTAAATAAAGATACTGGCTGTATTTTGAAAGCAATACTGTATATTGTGTATTTTTTGTTTCAGGTATGAAAACCAAGACCGTGTGCCACACTGTTGTAAGTACATCTAATATCACTATGTAACACTATTGCAGCAACATCGCAACCTTCGTGTTAAAACAAGTGAAGTCAGCTTCTAGTTTGCTGGTCTCATGTGCGAAGCCAGAGCGCAACAATATCTTAGGAATGCTAGATGCTCCTTGCATGCCGATAAACAAGGTTTTCCACTGAGACACGGCTAGGGGAATACGCTGGGGCAAGGCAATTGAATGGAATTACGAAAGCAGTAGCTACTAAAATTTACATTACAATGGCTGCTGGAAATATTCTCCGCCAACTTGGGCATAAGCATTGTAGCGTAACTGGCTTGAAAATTTATCGAATAAAATACTACATCTGAACAGACTTAAAAGCCTATCCATGTGGTACATTACAGAACATAAGTTTCGTGAATTAAGAAGGCATTTGACTTTGTATTACAACCATCAGTAATAAATTAAACTATGCGGAAGAATAGTCTTAATGCCCTTCTTCAACCGACGAAGTAAGAGGGAGCGAGCGATTTCAGTTTAAAAAATAAAAATGTTAGTTTAGAGTGATAACGTCTCCTTTTGTGCCACACCCATTTGATGCTGTCTTAAATATCGGTCTTCGATGTATCTGCTACCGCTGCTAAAGTTAGTAGACATAATAGTTCGATAGTTACAATTACTAGTGCTAAAGTTCAGAAACAGTTTATTTTTGTATCCTGAGTCAGCCACTCGCTTCAAATAGTTCACTTAAACGTATCAGTCAATTTAACTGTTGTCCATCCTCACGTCCATATCTTGAGATTAAGATCTCATAGATCACAACTGTAGCAGCGATTCATCGAAGACCGATATTTAAGACGGCATCGAAGGAGCTCACACAAAGGGGGCCGTTATCAATACTTAAAGAAGAATTAAAGTTCTTAATGTTTAGAATAATAGAGTACTTGAAATCCCCAAAACCAAACGCAGCAACTGAATAATTAAGAAATCGTGTATTCTTATGGTTTCCCTTATTTGATGTGGATTTATTTGGAATATTCAATTAGGTAAGAATGATATCTGTTTAGGCGTTGTTGCTTCATGAGTAACGCGATAATTACATGGCCTAGAAGAAAGAAACTTGAAGGGATTTATGGAAGATTATCGCTCGGTGTATGTTGCAACTAGGAACAATGAATTCGTTGGGAATGACATCAGAGTATTTCTCAAGCAGTCTGCCACTTTCTGTAAGATACTGCACTTAAATGGACTCAGAATAAGATGACGGTGTGTTAGAACAGGAGATTTCTGCAATGTTTGAACTAACCTTGGAGTATTTCATATTTAAAATCCTTTTTCAAATGGAAGTTTGGGCACCAATTTCGATAGACTTTTGGCTAAGACAATCCTCATATTCTCAAGCCACAATAGATTTATTTTAACTATGCTTGAAAGAACATTTGCCAGTTTTAACATTCATGGTACTACTAGAATTATGTCAGGCTGTATACTATCGGACTAAAGAGAACTGTCTATATATGCGTTGAAAAAACTCACATGAACATATACTACTGTTGCAAAATATAAAAGGTCCAATTACTTTTCTGTCACTTTCTTGTGAAACTGAAGCACAAAACGCAATTCTTTTACCGTCACACACACACACACACACACACACACACACACACACACACACACACACACACACACACACACACACACACACACACACACATACACATACACATACACACACAAACACACACCGACGGACTGACGAACCGACAGGCCGACGGACAGACGGACAGACGGACGGACGGACGGACGGACGGACGGACGGACGGACGGATACTGGTAACAGCTGATTATATGCACTAATCGTAGCAATGGTGTCATCGTTTAGGTTTGGCAATGATAGAAATTGTGTACTTTGCGGAGCTTCGATTGCTTAATGCACACTAAATTAGTTTCATTATTCCTTAGGCTACTTCTTGATACCGTTGTCATTAGTATCTTCAGATACAACTTGAAGAACAAATACCTTGCCCAACCATATTGCCAACTCGTGCGCAACAGAAATGTGCTCCGAAAATAGAGATGCCTCGCACAACAGGCTAACAGTTCTGTGTTGCGACATTAAGGATAGATGATAGAGTGTGCAGAAAATCATGCATAATATATGTTAGCATAGCATAAGCATAATGCACAAATGAGTTAGTAAATTACTATGTTCCGTACATGGGAATATATTGTGACGTGAACGTGTGACTAATCAATAAGAAAACATATATCCGAGAAACACGACTAAGCTAAAATATTGACGTACAATGGTACCTAAAAGCGTAACGTATATGTGTCAAAAATGTGGAAGGTCTTATTTATCAACAAGATGGGGCACCACCCCACTCTGCATGTGGGACCACTTTTTGTAATCGGTGGATCGGAAGAGCGGGAAATCTCGTGAGCTACCCGTTCCCCCGATCTCACTCCCCTTGATTTTTTTTACATGGGGCTTCGTCAAGAGCCGAGTTATGCTACCAGGGTGTCATATGCGAATGAGCTGAAACAACGAATAAGAGCGGCATGCTTGCAATAAGTTAATAATGCCCCAAATCTTACGGTACGTGTTCCGTACAACCACAAGGCGATGGGAACAGTGTGTATATAATGAAAATGGACACGCACTAGTCTTCATAACATTCTACTCTTATATAATGCTTATTGTGTCGCAGCAAACCAAAACATAAAATTGTATTGGGACTTTATGGACACTATTTGGGGAATGCTGCTATAAATGTACTCCACACAATTAGTGACAATGAGATACATGCTTAGGACATTTATATTTATCAGTGTACAAGGGACGTATAGAACCCTTGACAAGTTATGCATATTTGTTATATGATTACGAAAGTTTAGAATTTAATATGAACCAAAAGAATATTTTGACATAATTTTAATTCACATGTAAGCCAGAAAAAAAAAACCCACCATTTTTGAGTTTTGTCATTGCTGGAACATTTACAACTAAATCATTTATCATCATTTTCAAACGAAAGGGTCCCAGGATACAACCCTGAATTATTCCACTGGCTAGAGCAATAAAGTCTTCTTCTTCTTCTTCTTCTTCTTCTTCTTCTTCTTCTTCACTTCATGGCACAGGCAATCAAGTATCTGTTCCGCCTTCAAAGTTCTCTAGCCATCCAGCCAGTTTTCTTGCTCAAAACCTTCAGATTTAATGTTAATTGTATTGATAGTAACACCATGTTTTCTACAATTCATTAATGAACATATCAAATTGAGGGGTAAGCCTCATATATCACAATGTCGGAGCTTCTTAATTAATAATTATTTATGTGGTAAACAGTTCAACACATTATTTAAGTCGAGACAAAAACGAAGCAAATTATTTATTTTCAACACTCATTAATTATGGATTGCAAATAGTAATACTTGATTTCCTTCTTAAAAAAAAACTAACTCCACGGCGCAACAGCCGTATCCGAGGCAAGGTCTACCGCCCGGCCGCTGCGTCCCCCACCTCTGCCCATTGCAGTCAGAGTGGGGTGCAATACTGGAGGATGGTATGTGGTCAGCGCTCCGATCCCTCCAGGCCGGTTATGCGATCTTTACGACCTGGGGCCACTACTTCTTTATTCAAGTACTCCTTAATTGGTCCCTCAGGGACCTAACGAGGCTGATTGCATCCCGTACCAAAACTCCCAGAGAGGAAAAATCCTATGCCGGTACCGGGGATCGAATCCGGGTCAGAGGCAGGCGCAATACCATGGCGCTACGGGGGTGGTCTGATGTCCTACAGAACCAAATTGAGCATTGGAGAGAATATTATTTCTCTCAATTAACTATTTCATTATAGCTTCATTTATTTTTGAAAATATCGGAACTAACAATATCGGGCTTCAATGTTGGACTCTCTCTCCTTTCTTGTATAAAGGAGTAACTTCACTTATTTTTTGAACATTGGAAAAAACACTTTTCAAAACATATATTAATGAATTTAGCAATATGAATGAGTATTTTATTAGCTGCTAACAACGTTGGAAATAAGGTATTAAGATGATTCAAAATTAGCTCCAATATTCTATTCAGAAAGATAATTTAGGGTTTCCCAGATATCTGGAGTAGCATAACAAATGGCAATTAGCAACTTGAAAAAGAAGTTCAACACTAAAACTTAAAAAAAAGGAATTGTAGTGAGGTCCGCAAGAGTAATGTTAATATTATATGTATACTCTAACAGAAAAGAACAATAACGTGATCTTGTTTTAAGACGTAGTAAGATAATGAAGGCAATTTGAATGTAGATGGCTTTGTGTTCTCTTAATTGATATTATCAGTTAGAAGATTGTTAAGATCCTGAGAAAGAGGTGGACCTGCATGACACCGCGTTGATGTCCTACATTATCAAAAACTTTGTTTGCATCGAGGAATACTAATATGACGTGAATTTGAAGGGATTTCGCACCGAGAGGAATGGCTCAGCAGTAACGTCCTGACCCATGCGCCTATTAGGAGGTTTCCCCGAGTCATCAGGCGAATGCTGGGAAGGATTTCTATATCCTTCGTATTTCATGCCTCCCACTTTTCGTTACATTTATCATTTCATTTTACCTTTCATCCTGCCAAGTTTCTTTCAGGGTTGGAAACGTCGGCGGGTATTGCGGCAGCAGCACGGCAGGTAGCACAAATACGCTCCGGAAATCTCGTCCCCCGGGTTGGAAGGCGAGCTCATGGGATGGTACAAGCCTGAGGGCGGGGAAGGGAAGTCCCGCGCCCTCCCGAAGGGGTGGGAGAGGAACCGGGCTGAGCCAGCCTCCTCCGGGATGCTTCTAATTGGAAAAGTAGGGACTTGCCCTCTGCTCTGTCGTGGCCACGTTCCGACCGCGCTTCGGAATCCCTTCGCCTCGTCTACCCTCTCTGGAGTGCCCCTTCAGGGTCATAGGCATTAAAGATCGCCTTTCAGTCGAGGTGCTGAGTGCCCCATCGTAAGCCGTCATTGATTAAAGGGTTTTCGAAGAAGATAGAATCGATTCAAGGATAGATATGTTAAAGCTCCAGGAAAATTAGTGAATCCTCTTTGATTTGCATCAAAATTACTACAGAGCAAATTATTATTGGTCTCCAATTCTTAAGAACTAAATCGTCATCGCATTATATATTAGGACTTTTCTCCTTGCTTCAGGCACTGTGGAACTATTGTCTTAGTATCACAATGGCAAACTTGATGCTATAAGTCATCCTTTAACACCCTTATGAGAACACGGACCGGATCAGGGGCAGTGTCGGCAGCAATTATTGTTCCAGTAGCTATAGCTACTTCTTGTTTAGCAACTGCGTAATCTGCAGTATCATCTAAGCAACTTCTTCCGCAGCAGTAGTTATTGGAGCATGTAGTTAGGAGTAGATAATTGAAATAATGGTAACTTTTATTTATATTAACTTTACATGATTGTCGCTTAGGACTGCTCGAACTGCTTTTCTCCGCTGATTTCATACTGAAACTGCATTTTTTGATACGCATAATGTTCTCTTCTCGTCTCTTGGGCTGGTTTTGTTGCCATTTCTGGTTTACCAGAATGCTTATAGCATTGTTCATTATTATGCTGTCAACGCTGATGTCGCAGTTCGTAGTACCGCAGTGCAGGATGCTGGGGCCTAGGGGATAAGAAATTTCTAGATAAGATGTCCTTGAAGTTTAACACTGATTCGCAGATTCCGATAAGCCGATATCTGGATTGGGTGAAATAGCTAGTGGTTGACACTATTTTTAAAGTTACCACTCAGTTATTTATGTTTTGTTTCAAAGCACATTTTGACGAATACAGTTGTTACGGAAGTCAACTGTGAGAAAACTAACAGTAGGTATTATTTGTTACACTTCTGATAACATCGGCTAACATTTCAGGACCCTTTTGACTTATTATTTGAATTAGTGATATAACACATTTAGACTCTGATTTAAGTATAACATGCTTATACATTCAGCAAATGCTTATAATATACTTTAGCCTCCACATTTTTCCGCCTCCCCATAACCTTAGGAGTAGGAGACATACGGAGGGAGTTCGGCTCTGAAGCCAGGCTTATAGTACTTATATCACTAAGGGGGCACCCTCAAAAGGAAGGATGAGTGAGAGGAGACATAGGGTGGCTACATCCAGACAAACGGTACAGACATTGACAAAGGTTCCTAAGACTTACCAAGTTACACGACACCTCAAAATCTTTAGGCATTCCAGGGCCTTCTTAGGAGGGTCTCAGAAGGATCCAGGGACCCCTATCCGGATCCCATGGACAGTGAGGGATGGAAAGAATTACTGTGCGCAAATCATCTCCGTCAAGCTGCACCTAACCCCTTCGCTGACACTTACAACCCTGAAAGGTGCCAACGGGATGAACGAGGAATAAATGTATAAATGAAGTGAAATAGAAAGACAGGAAATTCGGGAGATTTAACTATCCTTCCCACCATTCGCCTAGGGATATGGGGAAGCCCCGAAAAATTAATGGGTGAGGAATCGACCCAGGACCTCCCGAATGCAAGCCTCACACATCGCGGAGCCATCTCGCTTGGTAACTTTACTGTGCAGTTCTTTAATAGTGGAAATACTCGTACCATCTAGGAGAATTGCCCGAATTGGACGAAAAAAGTAAAAATGATAAAAAAAAAAAAAAAAAGCTAAAAATATTCAAAGGCCAGATTGCGGCTTGCATCATCTAAAATGACGTTCAATCACTTAAAAGCAGTTAAGGTTTAAAAATCCATAAATTATCACAGCCAAGGCATCTATAGACATAGGTGTTATTTTCTGTCATATTTTTTGTCCAGTTAGATTAGCAGGCATTAGTAAACCCGTATGATCAAAATACAAGTTGTATTAGTCCATTATAAAAAAAAAAAATAATAATAATAATAATAATAATAATAATAATAATAATAATAATAATAATAATAATAATAATAATAATAATAATAATAATAATAATAATAATAATAATAATAATAATAATAATAATAATAATAATAATAATAATAATAATAATAATAATAATAATAATAATAATAATAATAATAATAATAATAATAATAATAATAATAATAATAATAATAATAATAATATTAATAACAATAACAATAATAATGTGACTTAAAGTATTATCAAGGTACCAATTCCCCTTTCTGGTTGAAAATTTGTACATCATATATTAAATCCATAAAAGTTGCTGGTGTTTTTATTGATGATGCTGATGATGATGCTGATGATGATGATGATGATGATGATGATGATGATGATGATGATGATGATGAATAATTCGTGCTTGGCAGCAGAGGTGATGAAAAATGAATACTTATTTGAAAATATGTGATAAAAAATACACACGTTTTCGAGCCAAGCGCAGTCAACGAAAGTAACGAAAGTGACGGATTAGCAAGGCAAATGTGGCTTGAAGGTGATCTTTAGAGTAGCCCTCTATGACTCACCGGATGTAAGGAAACTGTGGCTCAGATTTTAGAAGACAAATATTTATTGCCAACAGAAAAATTTGACTTTCATTGCTTCAATGGTTATGTACCCTGCAGTTCTTTAGTTATTTTTCTTTGTTTAATTTTAATTCTTGAGGATTGCATCTAGAAGTATTTTCAAACGAATAAATTATGCTTTTAATGTAATTTTTTTCTTCAAAATGCAGTAGGGAATTTAGTGACACAAATAATTAGACACTAGTCAAAAGACAAATTTCAACTCAATATTTTATTTTAAACGGGTATTCTAAACACATAATAAACAGTGATAAACTTTGGAATTATATACCAGACATGTGATTAAAATCGTATTAAAGCTTGGATAAGAGCTGACATTCTTCATGATTTGATAGAAATTATCTGTAGACTAACTTTCCGAATCGAGCACAAAGGCTTTGTTATTTTGGTACCTAAAAGAAACAAAAATGTAATCCCGTGTGAATTAAATTACAGCGTGCACCAAATTTACAGTTTTACAATATACATGTTGTTAAACTTTGGGAAAATTATCTTGAAATAACATTTCGAACTGCAGATAAAGCGACCCCCCATATATGGCAGAGAATCCTAAATCGGCTCACCATAAGGTGGGATCCATGTTTACAGAACCATTAAACAGACTATGAGATATTGAGTATGTGTTTGTTGGAGGTTCCATTTCTGCTGAAGAAAATAAACAGGCATCAGCTATGAGAATAGTTTTCGCTCAGAATGTTCAACGTATTCACTTTAGAAGATGCAGAACATTCCAACTATAGAAGTTCTTTTAAACAAAATCGTAAAACTTCATCAATGTTTCAGTAATACGATACAAGATTTTATTAAAACTTATGTCAATGATTTATGGCCAATGTTATGCTAAATGGTTCGTCTTAATCATTTGTAGCTTCAGTGATGATTTTAGTCACATTTGATTACTATATCAACAACCGAAGGGTGTCTAAACAGAATGGCAAAACGTTCGATAAAGCATATCGAGATGAGGCAAAGAGAGAATCACCATTTATATCTGAAGGAACTTTGCTCTAAATTTCCTGAACTCAAATATTAAAAGGTAACAAATATAAACTTCAATTAAAACGTAAATGAACACAAGCGTGAATTTAAAAAGGCTTGCGTACTGTTACAAGGTTCTTTATTAGGGGCGTTAGAGAAAGCAAAACAAACGTTTGGTATATGTAAACCATATGTTCATATGGTTTTCGGACTCCCATTACTTTAATACACACGGGATGCAAACAACAGGTGCTCAGAGATGTTCAAACTGCTTTCAATTTAACCGAATGCAAATTGATCCCTGTGTCCTATTAATGTGGAACGCTCAAACATACCAGATGGTGTTTAATATCTAACTGAAACATGTGATTTCTGTGGTTGAGTTTGCCTGCGTTATGTGCATACTACAGTGCATACGTAGATCGGCCGGCACCGATCTGAAAGAAGACCGGCGCGTCCTCCGGCAGAGTTACACGTAAACGACCGGCTAGTCATGAGAACGGAACATAAACTACTGTACTAACTTACATTATCCTTACCTGTATCACAACATATATTGCATTGATTACCTTCAACGCAAACACATTCCATATATCTGGAAAGCAATAAAATTCTGGTTTTCGAAATCCCCGTATTATTCATGAATTTCTTCACCATGCTGGAAAAGTTGGGGTTTGGTGTGCAGCAAGTGCGCGTAAATTGTATTTTAAATATTTTTTTCGCAGTTAACAAGAAATGAAAAATTGTGTGACTGGTATCAATAGGATTCACTGCTGTGAATTCTGTGCATGAATTGGGAAGTGTATGATGAGAGAATAATTAGTCGACGATTGTAGCCACCTCGTTCCCTGATCTATCTCCATGTTTTTTATTTATGGGGAACGTTAAAGAATAAAGTGTTCGAATCAAATCAGCGCACGTTACAAGAATTGAGAAGAAAACCATGAGACAAATACGGGCAATAAGATAAAATGAACTTTTGTGAATAAAGCAGAATTGTTTTCGAAAATATAAGGGATGTGTTCGCGTTGAAGGTCATCAATTTAAACATCTGTTGTGATGCAGGTAAGCTTAATGTAAGTTAGTACAGTAGTTAAGAGTTCCGTGCCCATGACTTGCCGGTCGTTTACGTGTAACTCTGCTCGCCCGACCCGGTGCCGCTGCGGGGCGGTCCGGCCGTTCTACGAAGCAGTGTTAGTCACTTCGTAATTGACTTTTATATAGATTTGTAGCCTATTATTTTGCAACGTTGGAGACGGTCCGGTCTTTTGAACTTTTAAATAAAATTTTCTCTTCTAGTAGAAACCCTTCCGTTGCTATGCACTAGATTACAGCGATCATTCCGTACTGTGCAATAAAACACTCGCATCTAGCGTTTTCATGTCCGAAACTGGCTGTAAATTTGGAACACAGAAATGGAAAGATAATGAGATACACAATAAACAAAGAAAATACTGCTTGTTTCTGAATCCTCGTATGAGTCGGAGAGAATTGGCTACAAAGAGCGGCATGCAGCGGAGCAATAAACACATTTTGCGAGCATCAGGAACTTCCATAAACTAATTATCAACGGTATTGTGTTCTCTGATTGGCTGCTTAATGTTGTTACAGCAAATGATTAGCTTTTTTACGAATAACTTGCCATCTGATGGAGCGATACATCCGAAAACATTTGAGGTTAATAGCTGAAAGCTTTTGATGGACGATGGTTGCGTTTTCAGCAGCAAATATTTTAGTAGGTTCGTAGTTGCTTGCGAAACTTATTATATAAACATCAGCACATGTATTTATACTCTTTCACAATTATTTACTTTGAAAAGAACAAAATTAAATGTCCTTGTTTATGTTATAGCAGTTCTATTTACGGTTGATAGAAAACCTCAGATTTGGTAGACAAGTGGTAAACATTTCTTTATGCTTACTCTTGATTAATGGTAAGATTAATAAATTTATACAGAAATGATAGGGAGATACATAAATAATTGCAATAAATTGATTATGGCTTTGTGGGTGATCAGACCTGTCAAATTTATAAACGTCGAGCTTTCCGCCATATCAAACTCCAAGGCCCTCATCGGGAACTGAATAATAAATAATCATAAAGTGATAATGATAATAATGATTAATAATAATAATAATAATAATAATAATAATAATGATAATGATAATGATAATGATAATGATAATGATAATGATAATGATAATGATAATGATAATGATAATGATAATGATAATGATAATGATAATGATAATGATAATGATAATGATAATGATAATGATAATGATAATGATAATGATAATGATAATGATAATGATAATGATAATGATAATGATAATGATAATAATAATGATAATAACCACAACAATACGGCCATGGAGTTTGACGAGAAAAATGGAATGCTTCGATTTTAGTGAAGTGATAGCAGGAAGGGATTAGAGTTGATAAAAGAGCGCGTATTTCTAAATTTCCGTCTTTTCCTTCGTATTGTACATCTTAGAGAAGTGTTTATGGAAATTAGTTATCGGCAGTTCGTAGCGCATAAAGACTTTAATACTTCGACATTCACAATTTCTTGTGCTAGAATTCAGAAACAGTTAATGCTAAATAATTAATTGAACTCCAAAATATATCATTATTAGCCTCCATTAAGTTGATAATTCGACTTAATTGGTGGTGTTTACCCATACATCCACCCACGCATCTCTTGGAAAGGCAACTCATGGTTCACCATTGGAACAGCTGGCAGCAGTTCGAGGCACCAGAGGCGTGTCAAAGCCGTCCAATACATGGGAATCGTCAGCACGGTGCTTGCCTGCTACAAACATGTCTTTATCATTCCAATAATTCCGTACATCAAGGCTCAAGGAAACATTTTAAATGCACACCTTCGCAATTCATTCGTCGTTCGCGATTCACAGATTTCTTAATATTCACACATGTGCTGCGATGAAGGGGTTTACTGGTGTAGGATATGGGTCGAGATAGTAATTCTTTGTCAGAGAATCCGAGTCAGAATAGTTGTCCATATAAATGCAAATATTTATTTAGCATAATAATCAATCCATGTGTGTGAACCAATATTTTGTTGTGATCTAGGTGAGTTAAAATAGTGCAAATGTTTAGTTAACACTTATCTCACATATAACGTTAAAACACTGTCCAGAGCTGAGAGTTTTGAAGATACAAGGTAGAGAGATCGATTTTATGGCGCTTTCTGCCCTCGGGCTTTAGTCTAGGGTGAATTTCTTTTGCACCATTGTAAGAAAATCAGCGTAATGAAGATGAGTGAGACAGCTAACTTTCACGATATGTTTCGGGAAAGTCCCATCTTCACGCTGAAAATTAATAGGAAGGGGATTTTGTTCGCACAAGGAAATTATAACCTACAAAATTTGAAATGTGTTACGAGGTGCGAGTAAATAGACCAATAGAAATTTGCAAAGTTGAAGAAGCATAATCTATTACATAGAGGCGAGAACGCAAAAATTGGGGGAGTTTTTCAGAAGACTTTGGCCAGTGAACACGTCTGATCTGAAGAGAAAGTAATGTAGGAGTATCAATCCGTGCATTAAAGTCTCCGGAAGGAAACCCCGAAAGTATTATAGTGAATTCAACAGCTTTGTCGGATGTGGGAACTCTGTTTAATATGCATTCTGCGTAATTAGAAATACGGACAGTATTTTAAAATTGAAAGTGTTTTCATCTGTGAGCCGTGTATTCAGTATAATAAATGCCAAAATAAATCAAGGTGCGCAACCTTTTAAAAGTTAAACAAGGATACATAATTTCTGGCTCCCGTACCAGCCGTGAGGTTAACGATTCCTTTGCCAAGGAATAAGTCCATAGCTCTAGCAAGTTTCAGAAATTTCAGCTAGCCGATAACTAGTGGAAACGAGTTGGAGCCGCAGCCCCCAATCGGGACGCCAAACACGACTGCCAGGTGAGCTAGTAGTCCCGCAGGACTAGGACCCCGCGCAGGGTACAAGCTCAGTAATTTGTTTTTGTACTATTATGTTATTAAGGTTTGCTGGCTACGGTATAGAGAACTGAAGGAAGTTTGGTTCTAAATGACACACTCACCGGCTGGGGCTTCAATAACTCCTAACTACTTCACTTGGAACTCTCGAGAGAATGAGTGAAGTGGTTCGCCCATCACTACAATCCATACTTCATTCAAGGCAGATTGCGAAACTTCTGAATAGTTAGAATTTGCTGTTCTACACAGAAGTTTTAATTTCTCCTGCCTTTGGCATTCAACTTTGAAACGGAAGGAGACGCTCTATAATTACATTTTTAACAAGTTTCAAATATAGAGACGCTAACAGAAACAAACAGTCATTTGATCTGGTGGTGGCTAAGAGAACTTGTATCACGCCTTAGGCAACATAAGATTCGAAACTTGAGTTATTTAAATGGGTAATATTTCGTTTTTCATATTTCACTTTCAATAAGCGTTCGACCACAAAGTAAGCTTCAAACCTTATTTTGCTCTTGCTTTAGAAGAATACCATTTCTAAATCTATTTAGTTTCTCCTAAATAAGGATACATTATGATAAACCTATGCCAACATTATGGAGAGAACATTTTTATATGTGAGTAGTGTGTATCCGTATGCAGAGTGATCTGGGAAACTCTTAACCGGGTTATATATTGCTTTCAACATTGGAAAGCACTGTTCTTCACGCTTGATAGAGGCCAATAGAATTCAAATAGTTGGAGCGGGGGGTGGGGCATACTTGTACGGCTTTTGAAAATCCTATAAGGTGGAAAATGTTTCTTAATACAGCACAACGCGTGTAAAAATAAGGTAAAATCATGGAGATTTTATTCAAGCAGCACACAGCGTAACATCATTTAGCAGCTAAGGAAAAAGACGACTTGGGAAAACAAGACATTAAGATCCTGCTTGTAACTGCGTAATGCCGACATTTATAAACAGCTGTGATCAGTTTTGTTGAAGTTTGTAAGACGTTATGCTGTTTTCAAAATGTTTAAATCGATATCATGACAGAGGAGAATCTTTATTTGTACCGATTTTGAGCCAGTTTCATTGGATATTGAAACCGGAAATAGAAATTTCTGTACTTTGTGAAAGGGCGAATGATGATGATGATGACGATGATGATGATGACGATGATGATGGCACTTTAAGGGCGTTCAACTACTTGACCCTTATAAAGTGGATCGTAGCAGAATTCACAGATAAATTTCAATATAAAATTAAATTACTAGTAAAACCACAAATATAGATATCAAGCAAATTAGGCAAAAGCCAGAATTAAAATAAATTGATTGTAAAAAGGTCCAAAAGATATGAATATTTTATATATATAAGATTTTGAATCCTTAGGTTGAAACAGAAATTCAGTGTACGCGAACAAGGATCACGTGCTGACCGCGAGGTTAACATGCGTGACCAACGGTCGAATGTTTAAAACCTAGGTGGCGCATGAGTATGGTAGCGGCATTGCGCTATGAGAGATCGTTGTGCTAATACGATAAAAGTGTGAGCAGAGTTGTTGGAAGGTAATCGTGGTCGGCTCCTCTCGATGCTGAAAATGTGTAATGCATCGAATAAACCTCTTAAAACGAAGTTTGGGCTATTTCTTTAATACCCACAAAGTACCTTGAGCACTTCAAATCCATATAGCAGAAAAAAGTTAAAACTAGTACAAATAGGAAAAAAAGCCTATGTATCTTATAATACACACCAGACATGAAAGGGTTAAATCACTACGGGATTAAAGAGATAGTAAAAACTGTGAATTAAATAGTTCATATAATTGTTTCACCAATAATAGATGCATATAGTATGCACTGTATACACCATTTTAAGAGCTTGCAAGACCGATAAGAAAATCAAGAATACAATATCCGTGGATATCCGTGGATATTGTATATGCATTTCCATGATGTTCCGGGGATTTTTTGTCCTGCATATGAAATATCAATGGTACTTCACGAAATTACATTCTAAAGGGGGAGAATTCACAATAAAAATGTTCTAGGTTATATCAGAATAATTTCATAAAGAACATGCTGGTGGGAGTAAATTAATTGATTAAACCTCTCATACATGCAATGTCGGGTTTTAACGGCGCTTAACTACTTGGTCATCAGTGCCCTATTGTCGGTTTATGCAGATAGTATAAATGTAATCAAGTTTTGAAACGAAAGGTATGATTTCATCGTACTTTTGAAATACTATTTTCTTACTCTTTCTTAAACTAAACATAACTTTTTCAGTTTTTGTACACATAATTTAGTTTTACACTGGAGAAACTCCGCAATTAAAAATTAACAATATTTTGAACTTTTCAGGATTTGTTGAAATCTTTTCCTTCTTCTCCAGATGCGTGAAGTGCGACTCTACTAATTAGCTTGTTCTTTGGTGTTATTTACACGCCTCCTGACCTTCACCTAAGGTATTGTGTTAACGAGGGAGGGAGATAGTGTGAGGCTTGCATTTTGGTGTTCTCCGATTTAACCTTAGTCACTAGGCTCCTTCCTTGTTCATCTTACAGAGATGTATGGATTAGGCAGTTAGAAAGTGATGGGCGGCTTGTGATATGGACATGCTCTGAAGAAACGTTTCTAACGTCTAAGGCACATTGCCTAAACCTTTCATGTGCCCCAGAGTCATGGGGACCTCTACAGTCAGAGGAATGGGTGATGGTGGTGGCGTTCCGATGATACATCTGGAAATATTATGGATCCCACTTGTTTTGTGGCCACCGGAAATATATATTTTAAGGCCCCATGAATATATAAAAAAAAGCATTTTTAGAAAAAGATCCGTGTGTGTCACTCTGTCAGGCTGTGGGCAGCATAACTCAAAAACAAAAAGTCGGCTAAAATCCAACGTTGGTATTTAAGTTTAGTATCTTTCAAGGATGCGACACAAAGATTTTGAAGAAAATTGCTTCGCCCCAAACTACCCTTTGCATGGAAAACATTTCGACAATTTTGGTTTTCTCGAAAATAGCTCTAAATATTTTGATTAAAATAACATATGCTTAAGATATTTTATGGCAAATGAAATGTATATTTTGAATTTTCTATCAATAGCCCATGCAAACCTGTTTACTTCGGATGGCTTTTAAATGACTGTAAACTGTAAGACATAGACCAAATCTTACTATACAAAAATGTAGAGCTCGCTAAAACACACAATTTCCAAATGAATTTTGTTTGTGGAGTGAACCATTTCAGAGATATTCCTTGTTATTTGTGTGAGTTTTACAATACACTTTTTTCAAATGGAAGATGGTTGTTCATTTTTATATCTCAGCTGTGCAAAGAGAACGGAGTTTCAATGCCTTCATATAGCGACCAGCTTTAGAATATTTGACTATCGCTCAAAGCCTACTGTAGGCCATGATAGTAGGCCACGATACTGCTACAAGAAATTATAATTTTATTATGCTTATTACTTGGTGACATATATACATTGTTCGCTGAAGTCTAGAAGATGCTAGTTTGTGGTAATATTAGTAAGAAAATTTTTATCTTGAGGAATAATTAATTACAATTTATTGAAACGTGTAAATTATGCTGGTTTCGAAATGGCGATATTTACGTTGACAACACATTTTCTAACCTTATTTTTTTATGAAAGAATATACTTGTCATTGAGAGGCAACAAAATAGAGGATTAATTATGTATCCTACAATCTGATTTGAAATAGGAAAGTAAAAATAAGTGTAGAACAAATTAAGGAGGTTGTTATGGGAAGAAAATTAAATTATGAGGCGCATTCCTTATTTAAGGAATTTCAAATTGGGAAGTGATTGGTCTACTTTTTGTTGCTCGGAGAGTGATTACTAAATTTACTGTTAATTTGTTCAGACGTTTTGAATTGCAATTAAGTGTTTTAGAAGATATTGGTTTGCAAATTATCCGTGATATTTTGTTAATTTTACGCTATCCTCTTGTTTACCTGATTACCCTCCTCTTATTAGGGCTTACACCCACTAGGACTTACAAACCAGTGCCTAGGGACAATGTTCTGTATATTACACTGAATTAAAGACATAAGTAATTCTGAAATGATTAGCTGCCGTATTTGCAAATTTTATAATCATTTTGAACATTATTACACCTTATCTATTACATATTTTTACATTAAACCATTTTTTATCTTTTAACATTCATGTGTTTAAAATTGCCTTTTTCTACAGATTTATTTGCAGGCGTGTCTTTATGACAACCCTAAAATAGGACAGCTATCCAACTACTGGATTTTCTCTTATATCCCCCTTGCACCTACAAGAGTACTAGAAATAATTTCTGCTATGTTTGGCTCGAGTGATATGAAGAAGGTAGAGGAGTAAGTGATTGTAGGAATAGTAAGGCGTGGAGGAAATCATATGAGTGTAACCCATTAGATTTTTGAAGTAGGTAATTCCGCGGTTTTATATAATACAGGTGGAATTGGAATTAAATACGCATGATGAAAGTTATGCTTAACCTGGGTCAAGCTTTGGAAAGTTATAGTGATTTTAAAGCCTGTTTTATTATGGGTGTACTAAAATGTAGGTAAAGTATTTTAAGATTGATAGTTTCTTTCCAGAGGTAAAAAGGCTAACGTAAATAGATATGTCCCATAGTCGGTTGAATATTGCCCTAATTGGCTGCGTGAGAAAACAGTATTTTCTGGCTAAAATATTGGAGAGAAAGCAAACTGCTATAGGATAGCAATTAAGTAATTATTTTGTAGAGTTAACTATTGCCAATACACCCGTAGTTTTGCACATTTGAAATGTAAAGCGACAGTTCTGTTGTTTCTCATGAAATTATTCAAAAATACTTAACATGAGTGCCTGATTTTAAGCAATATGCTTTTCTCTCAGACTATAGATGTAGGTAATCGTAGTATCACGCAATTGAAGCCAATGGCAGATATTTACCATGATTAACACAAAGTGGATAGAAATAATATGTTACTGGATGCTAATGGGCAGAGTAAAAATATCTAATTGTACACTCAAGATTACCGCAATGTTTAAAACATTAAGAGTAATGACGTCAACTTCCAGAATTTTCACATCCTTGAGAGGATATCTTGGAAATATTTGGAGTGTTTCATTGGGTTCTTTGGACTAAAGAAAGCCTTGTTCGTCTAGTGCATCTACACTGGACATCATCAGCAGCTAATAAACTACGGATGGAAGTTATTGATTTATGTATGTGTTGGGCCACGTGATGACTTTGGCATCTGGCCAGGTCTTGGTTGTTGCTCAAGTCACGAGCACTGCATTCATCCTCGTCTACAGGTGGTTGGTTCCTTGAGTTTGCAAAGGCTTAAACATGAATATTCTTTTCAAGCTTCCGTTGTTCTCGGTTGATGAAACTGAGAACTCATTTGCAGTGTTACAGTCTCATTGTTGCAACTATAAAAATCTGTTTAATTAAGATTACCTAGTTAAGTAGCTTCACAGTAATGATGACTAACACATGAGTTGTACGAACTGTGGACTAACCCATGGTTGAGTAACTGGTGCTCTCTGAGCGTAGCCTGCTCAGGACCTTGCAATGATAACTGTATGATTAGGAGGTGAAAAAATAAGATATCTTGCGAGTCGTCCAAGCCTAAGCTAACCATTTCTTTTTAATTTCGACTCATTGTTCTCACACTTCATAATATTCGCATCTCGTTTGTCATTTGTTATTGTTGTGCTAGCCGTTTGCATATACATAACTTTCTCTATCCACCGCAGTTCATTTTTGTATCTCTTCTTCAAGCTATTCTAACAAAAGTTTATTTCTTCTATCTGCTTCATGCTAACCGAAATAAGATATGGTTTTATTATACATTCCTTTGTAGATGCAAGGGGGCAAAGGAGGAGATTAAAGCGATAGCCAAATCTTTCAAATGTCGGTGACTATATACCGACTTTGAAATTTTAAACTCTCTTCTTGGCCGTAAAAAACAAATTACAACTAATAACCAACATATGGGAAATAACCGATACCGTAAGAACTTGTGTATCTTATAAGGTCTATATTATTTGTGGAAGAAAATGATTGTCTATCGCTTATGGTTTACCAGCTGTTCAACATTGTAGAGGATCCATTCATAACAAAGAGAACTTGACACACCATTAACGGGACATTCTGGATACGCATTTTGTCACTGAGATATATAAAACATATGGAATTTTAACCAAAATGTATGGAGATTCACGAAAAGTAAAATAAAAGCAAATAAGTATGTATTTCCATGTAGAGTACAAAGTACTTTGGAGTGAGGAAGGGTTTTTTGAAAATCTTCGTACCTCATCTTTGGAAGATGCTGGCCTTAAATTACCAAGCTTTTTATTTAACAAATTTTTCGTTTTTGAATTTAGTTCATCTTCTCTCTCTCTCTCTCTCTCTCTCTCTCTCTCTCACACACACAGTGATGGAGTAATACATCAAACTACATCGTGGATGGTAAATATTACTGTCGTATTATAGAATCTACCGCATTTGTGACGAAAAGGAGGAATCCTGGGCGTAGGTCTTTGCTCGTGATATGGAGAAACTCAGGGACAAATATTGACGCTTCATTGTCTCATATAGAGGGTTAAGGGTACGTTGGGCGCTACTGACAGTCAAGGAATACGAGGAGGGATTAGGTAAATTTTAAGACGAGACAACTTAAGTTAGAGTAGGCTGATGTTATGGTAGATGGGCGGAACTCCGGCGTATCTTGGTGCTTTATTTTTATGCTATTTATGTCATCATATGAATCTTGCTTTTGTGTTTATTTTCGTGTATCTCTTGAACGCTCTTAACCGATGCAACAGGATACAGAAATGCAAAGTAATACAGGTTGATAGCGGCTCTCCCTGTGTGGAGGTTGAAGTCTCCGGCTGTAACAGTGGTGAACTATAGACTCTTCCTCTCAGGGTATGCGTGGGTAAATGTGAGAATAGACACACCATTTAACTTGGCTGATAAATTAAACGGAAGCTAATAAATGAGCTAGTTACATACTGTTTGTGGGTGATGATGTAAGCTGTTTCTGAATCTTAGTCCGAGCAACTATGACTATCCGAGTATTATATCTGCCAACTTCTGAAATATCAATAAATTTACGGTTTAAGATAATTTGTTTCCGCAATAACAATGAGAAGTCGTTAAAATCTAAGCGGAGAATTCCTTACGGATACTGCCAAGTATGTGCTAATCGAGCGCGGTCTTTAGTCACTACGAACTGCCAACAATCAATCCAGTAAAACACTTCTGTGATGTCAATATTGTGAGACTGTAACACTGTAAGACACGAAACACAAGGTCTTGTCAATATAAAACCCGCCTAATTCATGACTAACTCACCGAAGTTCATACTGTACGTTGCGAAGTCTTAAATTTCTTATTCATATCTAGAACACAACTTTTTAGACCGTGACTTGCTTAATCTAAGAATTCTTTCCCCTTTCTAATTTTCACAACTGGCATACTATGTAAGTATTTGTAAGCACAGCTTTAATTTCGTAAGTACTGATTTCTTATAATTGACCAAACCTTCAGCTAGTAGACTTCTTATTGAATGATTTCGACGGATCACATTAGCTACACTGACTTATAAGAAACTGCTCTTCCTCAAACAGTAATTTTCCTTGCTAATACTTCGAATTTACTGGGAGAATTGTAAATCATGCTTCTTGCATTATACATTTAGTTTTACATGGACATGTAAAGATATAGCATATTAATCGGTTAATGTTTATTTTACTATTTTATAGGAGCGATGTTTTCGTATAATGCGTTTGTCTTTTTTATTATAATCATCCTAGGAGTATAAAGGCACTTTGGATCCGTGCAGAGGTTAATAGTACATTTCTACACACTGCGCTGTTGGGCACGGTGTCTAATTCATTTACACAACGGGAACGCCTATTGTCTATAGTAAAAGCACGGACCGGGTGGGAAAGATTAACAGCAAGCCTACAAACTGGAGTGTGGAGTGCACCTCTCCCCTTTTCCTTAACAATAGCACCGGGCAGTCTTAGCCTTTTGTTTATAACTGAACTTAACATAGGATAATGACAATAATACATTGTTACAATGAGGCTGAAAGCTAATGGCCTGAAAGTGGCATGTCAATAACAAAACATACATTTCCCCCTTTTGGCTCTGGACTTCTACATAATATAAATCTTTGATACACATGAATTAAGAGCACGTTTCAGAATATCAGTAAGGACCCCGAAAAGGGATGATAGCAAGCTTACCAGGCACAAGGAGCTGTGATAGTCTCGCAGCAGGTAACATGTGGCAACTTGGAAAGTGCCGAAAAGCGACTAGCGCCGGTCGCGTCCCTAGCGAGCGGCAAACATACTAAATACTAGCGGAGTCAATAAGTGCTTAATTTTAATGTTCAAATGCACTGCAAACGGCTCAACACTTATATTAAAATAAACTGACATATGTACATACTGGTGTTTTTGAAAGTTATTTCGACTAGTGTTTTCTAATAGTGCGTTTTTGTCTTGCTTTGTATTATCTTAGGAGTATAAAACCACTTTGGATTCAGTTACATTTTTTAAAGACCTATGACTGTACTTGTGCTTGTTGTACTGTAATTGTTGATGGTTATTCCAAAGTTTAGATGATAATTACTGTGGTCATGACAGAAAATTTGTTGTTGTAGGGTTGGGCAACTGATGCTCACTGAGCGCAGCCTGCTCACGGCCTTGCCCTGATAACTATGTTGAAGGTCGCTCAAGGTATCCCGACAGTCTCCCAGGCCTGTTGTACAGATAGAGACAGCATGTCCTGCTTCTACAGCGCAACCACATGGTTTGGTATCATGCCTTTGCACACAACTAAATGGGTTGTAATAAGTGGATCTCCCTGCTTCTTGTTGATCGTTTTATAGTAAAAATGCCTTACAGTTCTGAACCCACAAATGGTTTCTGCTTTTTAAATTAGTCCTGCAATATATTTCCTTTCATAATTTCATTGGGCTATCGGAGTATCGGAGTATCGGAGTATCAAAAACCCCCAGATCCAGACTCGTCTAACTCCTCGCAAGAGAAACATTCCTCATTAAAGACCCCAGAGCCTTGTTACATCTACAGAACACAGAAGCCTCAGATAAACTGCTAAAATCACTGGAAAGAAAAAGGGAAGAAGTACCCCCGGAATTCCATGGGACAGGGGCCATGATAGATCGAACGTGGACAACAGCCAAGTTCGATATGAGGCATGTGCTAACAAGAATGGCAGTACACGGTTTTCACCATAGGATACGTAACAACAAAGCTTTTCACGAACCATCGGAAATGTGTGTACGTAAACTATGTGGACAGATTTGTGAACGCTACCACTTAGAACTATGCAGTAAAAGGCTACTATCACAGGATATGCAAAAATGTAAATGTATTTTAATGTATATCTATGGCCGTTTAACTGCAATAAATTATATATTCGTATAATTTCATTTCTGTTTCATTATTATATAGTGGTTAGACGATTTCCAGAAGTAACTCACAACGAGCTTTGAAACTGATAATGCGTCAGAAAAATTAGTTTTCAGTAAAATGCATAAGGTAGTTTATGGGCACTGAACTGAGTGTTGGTGCAGTGTATACGTTGGCAACACTCTACCTTTCCGGGGTCAACGGCATGGCCTGGCTTCCAAGAGGGGGTTGCTTGGATACCAGTACAGGTCTTGACGACAGTTTCACTTTTGTTGATGACACTGATCGAACGCGATTGAATATAATATGTTACCTGATGCTAGAAGCTTGCTTCAACTTTTGCTTTTTGACAGCAGTGTCGATTGAGAATCGGATTTCTGGCGTTCTATCCTCTCCTATTCTAGTTCACGTTAGCACAGGCCCAGTGTGTGGGCTCTTAAAATAAAAGATCCGTTGTTAAATCGGACCCTACCATGGAGTCATTCAAATCTGATTCAACGTGAAAACAAACTATACTCAACCGGTATGAAAAAATTTCATGTGTTGCCTCACATGACTTTCTCTACTCTTGCACTAACCATTCTTACAAACTCTTATTCCTATATCTTCTTCATGTTAGTTGAGATAAGCATTTGTACAAATTATCTTATTACTTATTTCCAGTAGGCTTTGAGTGATTGTCAAATCTTTTAAAGCTTTGAGATCCCCTTCTCTCAGCAACGGAATGAGACAGATATATAATTTTGTTGTGTTGTATCCTTTAAACCCATGCATGTTCAAAATGTTCTTTTCTGCCACAGTACACTCTTACGACTTCTGTTTTGCGTACAAAAGCCTGCGTGACTGCATTAACACTATCGTTATTAGCAGAACCTATCTCTTCCACACCGCTCCTACGAATTCAAACTTGTCTTTGCTATTGTTAACCTAATTGATTGTGGTGCTTCAATGTCGTTGAACCTCAGCAATATTTTCCATCTTCAATAACATTTCAATGCCCATTTCGTTCATCGAACGATAAATGCACCGTCATATTTGTTTATGATACACATGTTTCTATGCTTCCCATTGCCTTCTGAATCATAAATAGTTCAGCCACGTCTGAACGTCAACAACAACTGAATCGGGCACTTGCGTACATGATAGTTATGTATCTAGATCCACTTTCGGTTATTGAACACAAAGGTTTCAGACAATTTGTCCAACTCTTAAATCCAGCTTATAACATTCCCAGTCGGAAGAATATCCATAATTTAATTACAGAAATGTAACTCAGAAAAAGGAAATATTTGAAAACAAATTGGAATCCATTCCGCACGTCACACCTACAAAACAGCCACTGGACTACTGGAAAAAGAATCAAAGAAATGCCTCGGCTTTATGTGCAATAGCAACAAAGTAGTTGACGGTTTATACTTCAGTCTCCGCTGAAAGAACATCCTCGAAAGCGGGATTGATTTTAAATAAACAAAGAAATAGGCTAAATGGGAGTGTAGTGAATAAAGTAATGCTTTGAAACAAAACCAAGAATGCCTACGTAAATACGTTTAAGAGTACTGCAGTATGAATTAAATAAGAATTAGGAGCTATCTGCAAATTTGGAGCACGTTACACATCTCGAATTGCGTTGTGAACGCATCGAACTATAGCAGGAAAAGGCACGCACTATCACTTCGAGTGCATATTGGGAAAGCTAGCTCTGAGAAGGGTTTAAGGACCCAGCGGACAACTAGGTCATTAGAATTAATTTATATCTTTAGTTGTGATTTACCATAGTCGAGTGCTTGGACTCCTCGCCTCTCACGAGGAGCTGTTTGTGGAATTTGTGGTGGACAAAGCAGCGTCTGGGTTTATTCGGATTCCCCCGCAATTCATTCCATCAAGTGCTCCATCATCACCTTTCCTTTCATCCATTTCATATCATCTCCTTCCTCACTGTGGTACTAAGTTTCGATTGGACACTCATCCTGGCAACAGAGATTGTCTGTTCCTCGACAGGCATGAGACCCAGGCATCCACTTATAAGTCCTGCTGGGAGGTTTAGGTCCTCCATACACGAGGGTAAGCAGAGAAACAAGAATAATGTTACAATTTTTGATAATCACATGAAAAATAAAACATTTCTCAAGAGTGCAATCTGAGAGTATTTTAAGCACTAAGATTATCTTATCTGGTCTGTAGTCTACTACCTCAGCTACTGAAAGTAGGGAGTGCGGAACAAGGCGGTAATTCCAAAATAAACAACCGAAAAAGTGCGACTGGGCGGATGCAACCCTGGTCGCCCCTTTCAAAATAACGTCATTTGAGCTGCCAAATCATGATGTAGGATCAAAAAGTTAAACTTTTCATGGCAAATGTATATATTATACTATAATTTTATGGAGAAAATTAACAATTGAAGTTTTCAAATCTTATTTCATGAATTTTATGGCTTAGGTACCTACTTATCGTTTATAAAAGCAGCCTTTTGTGAGAAAAGACCTAAGAATGTCGTGCTGCAAAGGATATATATATATATATATATATATATATATATATATATATATATATATATATATATATATATGCATTCCGCGTTACAAGCAAAAATATCTAACTAAATTAAGTATTTCTGCATGTTTATTCACTAATTCATCAGGTATCTACAGAGCTAGGCATGTCCAAATAGAGCAGGTTTACATTAGGCATATAGGTACACCGCATGAGCTTATCTGCTGCGAACATCACCACAGTACGTGATATATTCAGTCGCGTTCAAATCAATACTCGTTCCAAGCGTAAGATTAGCTTTGCCATGATTGAATGCTGAACGGCAATAAAATGGAGGAAAATAAAGGTAACCGAACAAAGGAACACAAAGCGGTAAGTGCCACAAGTGGTTTTATGCTTGATGATTTCTGAGAAAAGACAGACCTTATTAAAAAATCTGATGTGCTGCATTCCCATGACTTTCTCTACTCTTGTACTAACGTTTCTTACAAACTCATTCCTATATCTTCTTCGTGTTAGTTGAGGTAAACATTTACAGAAACTATCTTATTGCTCATTTCCTTGTATATGCAAGGGGGATTAATATTAGAATACAGTAGGCTTTGAGCGATAGTCAAATCTATTAAAGCTTTGAGATTCCGTTCTCTTTGCACAACGATGTTTCATTTCACGAGAGTTTTGAGTTTTCTGAAAGTGACACAAATAACCAGGAATGTCTCCGAAATGGTTTACTCTACAAACAAATTTATTTAGACATAAATTGTGTGTTTTAGCGAGATCTATATTTTTTGTATAGTAAGATCTCTTGCGGTTTACGAGTTATTCAAAAGTCATCCAGAGCAAACACGACAAAATAGGCTACAGCCAGAAAATTCGAAATATATATATATTTCATTGTCAAACAAATATCTGAAACATATGGCATTTTAGTCAAAATCGTTAGAGCCATTTTCAAGAAAATCATAGTTTCCCATGTAAAGGGTAGTTTAGGGTGAATTTTCTTCGAAATCTCCATGTCGCATCCATGAAAGACATTAAACTTAAATACCAACTTTGGTTCTTAATCGACTTTTCGATTTTGAGTTATGCTGTCCACAGACTGACACGCGCGCACACACTCGCACAGACAGACAACAGAGAGAGAGAGAGAGAGAGAGAGAGTGAGAGAGAGAGAGAGAGACAGAGAGAGAGAGACAGATAGACAGACATACACACACAGGGACATTTTCCTAATTTTTTTTTTTTTTTGTTTTGTTCAGGGGGCCTCAAAACATAATGTATTTCCGGTGAAATCTCGACATCGAATTTCTGGGTAGAATACCATACTTACTGTACGTAGTAGCGAGAGCAAAAGGGGAAAAAGCCAATAAACAGATAAATCTGCTATATGTGTGGATAATTTAATTACTATGTGGTAGCTTGATAGATCAGGGAAGTTCCTACTCTCTAGAGGACCTGTTTATGACATTCCTGTACTAAATATACATAAGAGTATAACTCACTCGTTGGTTTTATTTGTTCTGTGTGTATTAAACACAAATCTACATCTCGCACCTGTTCCGACTATATTTTGCACATATAACCTTGGTACCCTGAGCAAGGTGGTGGCATGAAATAGTTTTTTATGGACGCTCTATGACTGCTGCAGTTCTTAGCGTTCCATTCTTCATTGGGCATGAAGGATCATTTTATTTTGGTCAGATAACTATCAGGTTGGAAGTAAATCTGACACGGGACCACCGCCATTTCTTCCCTTCTGAAGCCGAGCTAAGGTTTTCACGCCGAAAAATCCATCGCCTCCATCAGGTTTGAACCCTAGCACGCTACCCCTTGACCACGGAGGACGACCGCGATAAGCTCTGCGACTAGCATTCGAGAGGTCTCGAACCCGGTACCTTACAATCTCTTCTAGTTTTTCGCGGTTTTCCTCGACTTTGGGCAAATGCTAGGTTGGATAACTTGACTCGTGAATTTTCCTCTCACCTCTTTCACCAAATTTCATTCTCATTTCTTACAGCCATACTAGATATTGGATTGTTCATCCATCCTGGACGTGATTTTGTCCAAAGTTTGCTTTTTTCTAGAGAGTATTCACCCAAGGAATGTCCGAGCTGTGGCGGTAACGTTTGTGGCTCGCATTCGGGAGGTCGCCGGTTCGATTCCCGCGAAGGACCTTCCAGACCTTCGGATTTTTCCCCCGGGTCACTCATGCAAATGCTGGACTTTACCTTACATCCCCCGAATTATTCCCTTGTATTTCATTCTTTCCCTATCCGATCTTTCCTGGTTATATGTGTCAGCAGGGGCGCCGATAAGATGCGCCGCGATGGAGCTTGCGCTCTGGTAGTAGTGAAAGGAGGCGCTGTGGTCGGCTGTCCACCCGCCGGGGGATTAATTGATTAACCAGACCAGACTCGGTGGTGCACTCTCTGTAGCGACTTGGAACTCAGTCGGCCTTCGTCTATTAGAGATCCACCGTAGTAGTTCTGCCTATGATGCGTTTTGACCGCTCGTAGGGCACTCTCATGTCACCCTTCCTCCCGGTTGACGAGTCGGAATACCTTCCGTGACAGATTATTGACAAGACACAATGCATTGTCTTATAAGTCCTTGGGGGATCTAAATCTTACAAAGAGGAGGGTAATCCGTTGAAGAAGACCTTTGAGACAATGCAAAACAATCTAACTTGCAATTGATATTCTGGCTCACATATTCTTCTTCATCACAAAGCCGTCTACATCTGTGTCAAAGAGGTAACAGCCAGACATTTTATTTATTCTTCTGTGCACCAGTAGCTTGAAATAAAATAGGAAAGTAACAGAAAGGAAGCAACATGCAACTCTTCATGCCAGTCACATTGCAAACGTAAGAATAATAAGTTAATGTGGATATCTTCAGCCACCATACCCTAAGTTTCGGTATTGTGGTTTATCCGTAAGGTATGTGGTTATATGTTTATATAACGAGCTAAACCAGAACAATTTATATCTACGAGGCAATAACTAAACAAAACATACAACTGACAAATGAAATGCCAGTCCGTTTTCTTCTTCATCATCATATTTTAATGTTTATTTGCAACAGAAAAAACAATTTTATTTTCGGTTGTCAAAACGTCATGACATGTAATTTGTACACAGAGAACGAATTGGAGGCGGGGAGGTCAAATGTCGGGGAGGGGGGCGAGGGACGAGTGGAGAATGAAACAGACAGACAGATGGACAGATATGCGCATTTAACGCGATAAAGGGAGCAGAGTTCCTGAGTTCTGCCATCTATTTATATTTGTTGACGTTTGAGTGCATTATTTTTTACCTTTAGTATCAAGCTCGTCCTAAAAGTTATTTTTGCATTTCAGAACCTCATCCACAGGACATTCACCTCTGTGTGTGGGTTAGCGCGTCTGCTTCACGTTCAATGGATCTCGAGTTCGAATCTCGGTTAGTGTGTGTTACCTGCATAAGGTTTTCCCGTGTTTTCCCTTATTCTGAAATGTGTACATCGGGTAAGTCAAACCTCTAAGGACCCCGGGCTCATATAAACATCATTTCACCCATTTTATTCATCGTCCAATGTGATCTAATAGGCTAAAGGACGTTAAAGCTTAAAAAAATTCGGAAGAATAGTATGATTCTATTGATCTAGGATGAGCTTGTAGGTTACTAAACATCATAGAACATCATACGGCGCTGGTGGACCACCGGTTCTAAACATGCAACTTAGTCTAGAGCAAATGCAACTTTGTATTTTGGAATCATAACGTTTGTAGTTGTATTACATAATATTGTGACGTTCACACGGAGTACGCGTGCAATGCTAAACGTCGAGCTTCCGAGCGGGAACCATCCCATGTATTTGATGTTGTCAGGCTGACGTGACGTCAGGAGGTGGCAATTTTGGAATCCTGATTGTGAGTTTTATAGTAAAATAAGCTTTTTTAGATTTATATGTGAATAATTGTGATTAAGGCCACAACGGTTGTAACTAATAAAGAACTAATTGAACGATCGAAGACTAATTTTGCCACTATATTGCAGAATTAATCTTACGTTTGTAGACTAAATGCAGTGGTGAAAACAGACTATGTATTCAGAGGAAAACAAACAAAAAGGTCAAAAATAATTTTAAACAAGAAAATTATAACGCTTTGGAAATGTCAAGCATCTAGGCTGCAATGTAACGTGCAAACAAACATTGAAGAAATAAGCAATAAAGTAAATTTAACATATTAGTTTCCTGAAAGGAAACACCCAAAGAGAAACAAATTTAACACTTAACAACACACTGGCGGTTTCTGTTTTACTATGTGGCTGGGAGACATGAACTATAAAGATATATTGGAACCTAGTGCAAGCTGCAAAAATAAAATATATACAAACAGTAAGATTTTGTAGAATTAGACACTAAGACAAGAAAATAAGTAGGTTTATACTGCTTAAACAATGAAACAAACAGAAAAAAAAATCTGATGTTGCACCCACATAACTTTCTCTAGTCTTCTACTAACTATGCTTACAAACTCTATCTTCCTCTATCTTCGGTTAGTCGAGATAAACATTTGTAGAACTAATCTTATTGCTAATTTTCTTGTAGATGCTAGGGGAATACAATAGGCTTTGAGCGATTGCCAAATCTTTTAGAGCTGATCGCTATATGAATGCTTTGAACTTCCGCTGTCTTTGCACGGACAAGAAGTAAAAAAGTGAATAACGACCTTCCGCATGAGAAAAATATTCGTATCGCAAAACTCACGCAAATAACAAGGAACATCTCCGAAATGGTTCACTCCACAAAAAATGCAGATTTGGTGTATCTCTTGCGGTTTACTAGTAATGCAAAAGTTATCAACAGTAAACAGGATCACATGGGCTATAGCCAGAAAGTTCAAAATATACATTTCATTTACCATAAAATGTCTTAAACATATGGCATTTTAATCAAAATCTGTTACCTATTTTTGAGAAAATCAAAATTTTCGAAAACATTTTCCTGTAACGGATAGTTTAGGATTGAGGAATTTTCTTCAAAATCTTTGGATCGCATCCTTGAAAGACATTAAACTTGAATATCAACTTTGGTTTTTAACTGACTTTTCTTTTTTGAGTTATGCTGTTAAAAGACATATCCACACGGACCTTTTTCTAAAAATGCTTTTTTGGATTCAGGGGACCTCAAAATACATATTTTGGCCAAATACAACATTCCTACTTACTCTACGTAGTAGAGAAAGTAAAAATGGGAAGTCCATTTTTAAATTATATATACTGTATGTATTCCAACTTAAATGTGTATATGAATATAAACCCTCATGCTTCCAAAACAATGGAAAGAAACTTGGGGCCGATTCAGGAGATCTCTCCTAAACCATGAAGGGTTGATAATGATGAGTTTGATCCTGTACATAAATTTATTCAATTATATTCTAACAGGTGCGACCAAACGACAGGTTGCAATTTCATCTTATTTAGGAGCAGTGAGTTGTTTACAAATGTTGTTGCTGTGTAATGCACAAGAAACGCTTTCACCGTAAGGTAGGTAAACAACCGATTGTAATCTCTCTTTTCTTGTGTGTCCAGGCTTTGTCAGCAGGGTAACGTGTTATCGTGGGGTTAATAACAGAAGCGCTTCTCACGGATAATTTTGTTCACACGGCGCTCGTTTGTTTCTGACCCCCAGAGAATAATAATTACATAAGGCTACCTACCGGCAGCACTATGAAAGTGCGTGCCGTTTTGTCTTTCGTGATGAAACCACAGTACATTCACATTACCAAATGCGTTTCAACGTGGGAAGCTTGATTCGCAACACCTAAATATTTTGGTTTAACTTCTTAATTGGCAAAAGTGTTGTTGGAAGTTGCAAGTTTTGATTAAAAAAGTAAAATTACTTGTAACCTAGCAGTACATAATAGCAGCTCTGTGGTAGCTGCAAGTGGTAGTTCTAAGGTAAAAACCTCTGCCGAAACATCTTCATTTCTTTATCCATCCTCAGATCGCATTTAGTGACGCTTTATAACGTTTGGTGGGAGACTCGCTTGATGAGAACGCTGTTACAGTCTCGATGAACGGTCCAAATGACTAGTTGTCACTCACTCACTCACTCTCTCACTCACTCACTCACTCACTCACTCACTCACTCACTCACTCACTCACTCACTCACTCACTCACTCACTCACTCACTCACTCACTCACTCACTCACTCCATTATATGATCAATGAGTAAAACTCAAGAAGCTTAACCAGAGCTACACGTATGTGGTGAAAGAATAAGATTATTGTGAATGAAAGATAAAAATACCCCAAGATGCTAACTGTATACAATTATACACATATATCGCGTGGGAGGGAAGTCATTACATTAATTTAAACCAGTGGTAAATCTCGGTATTTGGAACACGTTTTGTATCTTACGTTTTTGTCTCTGATCATTTCCAATGGAGATATTTTACTTTTTTCGAAAACAAGAGACAGACAAGTTGGCAATGCTGCATGTGTGAGTGTCACTTTCACTAGGTCAGTACATAAACAAACACCGCAACGGCGCGTCTCGTGAGCGTAAAGAAATACCATGCCGTGCTTACTGTGCGAGTGTAGGCCAGAGAGATAGAGAGATAGAGATAGAGAGAGAGAGAGAGAGAGAGAGAGAGAGAGAGAGAGAGTGCAGTAAGCTTTGAACGTAGAAGTGAATGGGGTCTATTTCAAATGCCTCAAGATCTGTGACCGGATGAATGCGGTTTCTTTTCTTTCCTGGAGTTGACAAAATACTGCTGAGTTCCAGACAGTCCAGCAAACCTGTCTTCCTTCTCTTGAGGCACTACTGATTATAGTTCTTCTGCTTAATCCAAATGTTCTTGAAGTATGCCCCATAACTTTATCAACAGGAATAGAGCAATGCCCATGGATATCTACGCATTCCTTCTCTTGTTCATTAAATTCCCTCATTCTTCTTAAGTTGAAAGTTTCTCTTTCTCGCGAACAACTGGCTTCAACTATCACACTCACTAAAACTGTTTCACACAACAAACAACTCCGACGCGACAGTTAAATGTCCCAAACTGTCTCAACACTGAGCGTGCACGCACGCGCTCACACACAGACACATAGATTTTGTTTAACGACGCTGTCAATTGCCAGGATCACATCAGCGTCGCCAGACACATAGACACACACAAAACTAACTGCTAGTAGTTGTGTCCATCAAACGTCATGACTCGTTTTTCTTAACTCTCTGCATTCGGTAATAGATGCAAGATGACGTAGCACGGATTTTTCTCAAAATTTACCCTTTCTTAAACAAGCCTGGGCCATGAACAGTTTCTCAAACTGTCTGGAAGCGGTTTGTTCTGCCGTACTCATAGTCGCCTTTGTTGTGACCGCTTCATTGTCGTCGGCCCACGCATTTACTAGCTGTGATGCGAGGTAGCTTGACCTTGAGCATCTCTTTGCCTCACGGGCGGCCGCGTTACAGTGGTTTATTTAATGTTGTTTCCTCTCTCCATTTGATGAAGAGATTTTTCTATTATAATTCGACATCCTTACGCTTGTGTGGGGCTGGTTGTGATTAACTTGTATATTGAAAGCAAGCTCTCATAATTTATACTATTGACTAACTATGAGTAAATCTTTCTGCTTGATTTTCCATTACCATTTCCAATGAAAGTTAATCTCCTGAATCTCACTGGAAGAGTAACTCTTTTTTCCGCGTTTGCTTAATATGTGATTTTCACTTCTGAAAACACTGATTTATACTATGTGTAAAATCCAGTATGTGAGGTACAGCAATTTTCTGATTCTGTGTTTTACTCTTCTATAGCATTTAACCTTTCTTTTAGAAATTTTGATATGTTCGGATGAGCATATGTCTATATGTGTCTAATACAGGATACTCTGCATAATTAGAGATCAACATTATAAGTGTTTATGATGCCAATAAAATAAATACATAAATGCACGAATAAACATGTAATAAATAAGTAAACAAATAAAAAATAAGAAATAAATAAACTGAAGACACTGATAGAAGTTCTAACCATATGCTTCTTTCCAACGGGAATCTAGTTCATACCAGTTGATATTACACATAGGCAAAATCAAGCTCTTAAACCTGCAATAAAACGTAAAATATCAGCATACTTCAAATACTTTTGATCGTTATCCATTACGTTGGTGTACCGATATGAATTTCCAATTTTATGGAAGCTATACGGTGGAAGAAAAACATTTCATTTATTCTTGCCACGGCGTGTAATAAGCCAATAGAAAACGATGTTAGAGCTGATGTCAGATCTCTGTAAATGATGATAAAGCAATTTGAACATCACTTGCGAGCTTGTGGAAATCCTTAAGAGTGATTTGCATGTGTTACCCATTAGTGCCCCGTTAAGAAATTGGAAGAATAAAGAAATAATCAGGTCTTAATTTATTGTGAATTTTGTGCGCCCATGAAACATGAGTTGCTAAAAGTGGAGTATAAATAATTGAGGTGCAGGTCTTCCGCAGAAACAAAGGAAGTCGCACGTTATTGTAAAACGTTAAGCCGTTCGGCGTCTTTTGTTATGAACCTTTTGCTCGGACCACGTGGCGGATGCCGGAATTTCAAAACATACAGACAGGATGCGGCAAAACCAGATATAGATAAATACACAAATGGTGCGGGCGAACTTTCATTTGCATTTTAAAACTTCTCGTTACATTACCTCTCCCAGTCGGCATTTAGTAGAATTGAAGCAGAACAGTACTGTTCATTTACGTGCGCCATTTTCAATTTCATATCGCAGTTTCGCGTACCGGTGGCTACGACTGGATCCTTAAAAAAGATTCTCAAAACTTTCTTCACAATACGTGCACTAGCTGTGGAAGAAGGTATATTTTCAAGTACCTTATTTTCAGTAGTTTTGTGAACATGAACACAACCTTGAGCATTCGCAGTTTAAATTAATACAAAGTATTTTAAAGAACATTTCTTGATATTCTTAAAATGTAGCTGAAATAGAACATTTGATTCAATATTGCTTTCATCTACTATGCAAGCCATTTTAGAAGTTGCACATATTTGAAAAGTAAATTACTTTTTCTTCTTGCTATTTTTATACTCTTTATTCCAAAAATTTGAATGGTCGACTAAGTTAATTACGAACAAATGTGAGGAGTTTAACCGCTGGCCCATGTTTACCTTGTTCTTATTTGCACATTGTTATTATTATTATTATTATTATTATTATTATTATTATTATTATTATTATTATTATTATTATTATTATTATTATTATTATTATTATTATTATTATTATTATTATTATTATTATTATTATTATTATTATTATTATTATTATTATTATTATTATTATTATTAATTATTAGTGTCAAGATTGCCGAGACAAGTTTTGGAATGGATTCCACCAGGGAGAGGAAAGAGGGGAAGACCGCGGAAAACCTGGATAGATATAAGGAGTAGTATGAAGGAGAAGAATTTAGAAGAGCGGGATTGGGAAATAAGAGAAGAATGGGGGAAGAAGATACGTACTTAAACACTTTGGATACAGGAAGATGTGATCTCACATTGTAAACCTGTTGATAAATAAATTATTATTATTGTTATTGTTATTATTGTTATTGTTGTTGTTATTGTTATTATTGTTGTTGTTATTATATCTATAATATACATTATATGTACACCAAGGAACAAATAAACAAACAAAAAAAAAATAAATAACTAAAAAAAAAATAGAAAAGGAAAGAATAGCTGCCAAATGCGTCAGTCCAACGCGGCACAGTGCCTTGTTTACACCATACCATGTGTAGCGGCAGCAAGAAGTTGTCAGAAGCTCCAAATTTTAACTATCTTAACTTACTCATATGATCAATTAAGGCGCTGTGCCGTGTAGGCCTTGGACGAATTTGGTGTGCAGACATGACTTTTTTTGTCCACAGGGGTGAATAACTGATAGGGATATTATTTTTCGATTGCAGTGTGAAAAAGAAATGAGGCAGTTGTTGGTGTCTTAATTTCTACAGAAACGGTTTTGGACGATTCAATGATTTTGGAATAGTCCACTCTTGTTACTGAGACCCAAATGTAGGGTTCTTCGCTTATCCTTGGCACAGGAAAATAACATCAAAAGGGAAGTACCACAATTCCAACTTGGACACTGCATTCCCAGAGACAAGCGACAATAATATGTGGCCAAGAGGTGCGAGGTTCTTAACGAAAATGTGCTATCATTCTAAGGAGGTCCATTCAGAATGCAGGAACAAACCACTGATTCTTTCTTTTTTCTAGAAGGAAGGGCAGTAAACTTGAAAAAGCCCAGAAAATTATATCGGATCACTAAAAACGATTAACAAAAAGGCATTATGCCATCATATTTAGTAAGAGACAGTTGCTCAAACTGGCGAAAACTATACCAGCGCAGAAAATCTTATTAGAGAACATAAGTGATTGTAATATACACAACTATTATGTCAAATAACACTGGGGATGCATCAGGAATTTAGCAGATGACGCGAAAGCTACTTTACTTTCATGAATAAAATTCACTAAATGGATGAATCTATAGATGTAGCTGTGTTGACAATTTCAACATTTTTGGCTACCATACTTGGAATCTTTTCAGGACCTCTCTACAAGCGACTATCAGAGTTGGCTCTGAAAGCTTTGAAGTAATAGATGAACAGATCATAACTTGAAAAATGTCTGATGTTATTTAAAAAATTAAACAAATGTGAAGGAGTGCAACAGTAGCTCCGCCGCCAAGTGCGAAGAAGATACCACATTTCCTAAAAGCAATCTTGCACTGAACTGCCAAAGTCATTAGTAATTTTGTTAAAACGTCATCGAAGAATACAAGTCTGAATAAAAAATTGTTGTAATGATAGAGCGAGTTTACGAACATCTCTTCTTCACACAGAAATAACGTTGCTCTCACGAGGTTTGACTCGGCTGTTTGAAACGAGGGCTGAAGACTGACAATGATAATAAAGTTGAATAATTTAGGTGATTTTTTTCAGAATTAATAATTTAAGCCTCTCACTTCAAGGAAAAGCGACAGCTTTGACACGAGCATTAAAGTGGAAAGGTTCAAAAACAAAAGAAGGAGCTTTAGCCAAAGGTAAAACAATTGATAGAAGAACTGTGGATAATTTAAATCAGTTTAAATTTCACATTCCAAGTTTGCTTGATAGTTTCAATAGTTATTTTGCGGAAGAACTCAATGAAAAAACGAAAGAAAACTTTTGGATTGTAAACCGATTCTCTGCTGTGTAAAAGACGAACCTTTCTGAAATGAGTGATTTAAGAATTTGACATCACATTCTGTGAGAAAGAAGTGCTTTTTCAAATATAAAGTCCTATCAGTTCTGCTGTCCGTTAAAAGGAAATTTAATATTTTCCAATAAGGCTAACGTCATCATTTTGCCTTTTGCGTCCACTTATTTATTGAATCATGATTCTTTGAAAATACTAAAACAAAACACAGATCTTGTATCGAAGCCGAGCCGGATCCTCGGTTCCAGTTATCCCTGGCTGGATCACATGCAGCTAGATCACGCGTTATTCCTCTCATTAGAATAGTTGTTTTACTCTTCCAAGTAGCATATGGTTTTGTAACATTAAAAATGGATGTAATATCATATGTATATTGTTTTACCTCCAGGGGCTTACTTCGCTAAGTACGAGCTTTGGGAATCAGGGGGTTCCAAGTCATCGGTCCTACACGTTCCGGGGGTTGGGTTGGAACGGTACAGATAAAAAAAAACGCAATACTCGGATAATCGGGGCGGTGCGGGATCTCAGATCAACCCTGTTTGGAACTGTCAAGAGGTTCGACCTGGCATCGAGATCGATGGGGCTAGTGGCGTCTCTCCGTGTATGAAATGCACCACAACAATGGACCTTCTAATGATTTTTGCACTGTATTCTCTACTATAGTAGATACAGCTAATTGAGATACCCCAAAAAACATTATTTTCCCCCCATTATGGTGCAGTCTGGTTATATTTGGTGATATTCCATCCGGTGGGTTGCATTAGTGCCGCCAACTGTTTGTAACATATAACCATGGTAAAGCTATGGCCATAGTTGGTGTTATTGCGTCTGTTATGTTGTCACAGAAGCCCTTGTTTATGAACGCGTTGCAGGAAGGTCAACCGATAGATTTGAAAACAAGATTCTGTTTAGACGCCGTATTAATTAATTAATCAATCAATCAGTCGACGTAATGCTCGTTTTTGCGTGATTTTGTCTTGAATTCTTTTAGAACAGTATATGCAATTATAATTATAATTATTATTGTTGTTACTGTTATTATTAATTATTATTATTATTATTATTATTATTATTATTATTATTATTATTATTATTATTATTATTATTATTATTATTATTATTATTATTATTATTATTATTATTATTATTATTATTATTATTATTATTATTATTATTATTATTATTATTATTATTATTATTATTATTATTATTATTATTATTATTATTATTATTATTATTATTATTATTATTATTATTATTATTGTTGTTGTTGTTGTGTTCGCTACACAGTAGTGCATCTCGTATATATCAGGTGAGTCAGCTGCCCCTTATTCTCCAGTTTTATGCAATCCGCATTTTATAGTCCAACATGAAAACATCGACCACATTATTTGGATGTTAAACACTCAATGAAATTAGTGCTAATATAGATGTTATCACATCGCCGTTTAATATATTCGTAATTAGACAGCTGACGTTTGCACTTCTGCAAATGTTCACTGGAACCAGCGAATATTATATCTTAAACGGAATGTTTACCTCACACGTTACTAGGTAGCTCAATTGGAACGAGCGCAAGACTCCGCAGTAATCTGTCTGCTGTGAAGGTGGTTCGAATCACCTGCATGTACGAATTTTTTTACCATGCAATCCTCGCAATTTACAAATTATTATTCTGAAAACGGTTATTATATTCATTTTTATTGCTTTATTTATGTTTTATAGCTCTGTTTGATGTTTCTTTATTGGTGAACTACAATTAGTTGTTCAAACATACCTATAGGTAGGTGCAATTGAAATAAGGATCATTTATACACAGGGTTGAACATATTTACAAGCCACTGTAATACGCTTACGAAGGGTTTCTGGATTGTCCAGATCCTCTGCATAAATGCGTTCTTTTAAATAACCCCAGAGAAAGAAGTCAAGGGGTGTCAGATCAGGTGATCTGGCAGGCCAGGGGACTGGTCCTTGTCTTCCTATCCAACGACCAGGATGTGCAGCATTCAAATGATTGCAGACGATCCTCGACCGATACGGAGGAGCGTCATCGTGTTGAAACCACATCGTCATTCACTCCTGCAGTGGCACGTTCCCTAATAATAAGGGGTGAGCTACAGAGGAATTCCAGGTAGCGTGCTCCTGTTACATTCCCCTCGAAGAATAATGGTTCAACAAAGTGGTCTCCCAAGATTCCACAACAGACATTTACACCCCACTGCTCTTGGAATGCTGCCTCCCTTACCCAATGAGGATTATCAACACTCCAATAGCGCATATTGTGACGATTTCCAGTTCCATTGTTGTGGAATCTTGATTCGTCAGAAAACAATATCCTGGAGTGAATCCCACATCACTTGCTACTCGCTCCAGGAACCATTCACGATAGATCACTCGAGCTTCGAAATCTCTCCCGTGAAGTGCTTGGTGTAAGTGCAAACCATAAGAATGGAACTTATTAGTGTTCAATATTCGCACTACAGAAGACTGGCTGATGTTCACCTCCTGAGCAACTAACCGTGTACTATTATGCGGATTGTTCTGGGTGGCATTCAAAACTGCTTCTGCATTAACAGCGGATGTTGTTGGTGCGTGTCTATGAGGAGGCATTCTTGCGAGTAATGCTGTTACACGCAGACGCCTTTCAACATTCCGGAAGCTGTTTGCTGTTGGTTGTCGTCTATTCGGATATCTCTCCCGAGATATTTTCTCCGGTGTATTTGTTCTTACTTCTCCGTAGATCAAAAGCATATCTCCGTACTCATCTGTCGAATACATAGTAAAAGACTGGCACAAAATATCGTGCGACAGCATACGTGTGGAGAACGTAGGATGATGATGATTTATGGGTTTAAGGGTGCTCAACTTCTGGGTCATTAGCGCCCTTCTAAAATTCATGGCAAGAGAACGTAGGGGTCGGCATTCACAACACAATACATCATGCCAATCCAATGGCGCAGAAGTCATTACACCTGTTCAATTACAAAATGCAGATAACCAAAAACGATTTAAATTAAATGTCCTTTAAAAGCTCAGGGACTTTATAATTAGATTATTGTGAATTCGGTTTCCAAGTTTTGATGAACATTAAAAAAAAATATATTTACACTACTGAGACTCGAACCTATGTCATTGGGCCTTAGCGCAGAGAACCCGTCACAATCCTATTCAGCTATTTGGAGACGCAACTGGAAGCACGTACCGCGCTCTATAGTAAGACTTGAATGCCTGGTGCTGGGCCATTGCCACCTCGTGAGTTTACGGGCTTGATTTAGTCTTTTAAGATAGTTTTAATCATTTGCTGGGCGTTTTAGTATTATTACTTAAATGGAAAAAGCTGTTACGCATATTAATTGAGATGCACGAGACGTTGGTCATGCAAAAATTTAAATAAACTGCTGTCTAATAATATGTCCGTTTTGACTGTACGGGTCCATGATGGATGAGGCGTGTCTCTAAATTTTTCCTAACTTTGGCAGCCAACCCCTGCTCTAAGTACAAGAATCCACCATTTTATTTTTAGCTGACGTTTTTAGTGTACCCATATGATAGGTCCATTTTTTCCGAGGCGTTTACTGAATTACGTTGCTATGTATACTCTAATAAAAAGTTTGTACAATCGGCTGGAAACCGGTATTCGCTCTCAGTAAACGAGTCGTATGTTTTTGAGGTGTACTTTAGCGAGGAGTACGTTCTGTCCTTTAAACCGCTGTTGCTCTCAATTTTGCGCATTCCTCTCTTTAAGAACGTCAAGCAATACATTTTAGTAAGCACAAAATTGGACTAAGGCGCACATGCCGTTAGATGGGTGGTCTACCTTCCAAAAAATAAGGTGCGGTTGACTCACCTGGTATTACGATATTTAGCGTTCGGAAGTGATTTTATCCAAAAGTGTTATTGCAGAACAAGATTTGCCGAAGATGAGTAGGTTCATCATGTGTTGTGTGGTAAGGATGTTCAAGCATTATTATCGTTTGAAAGCATGTTACTTTGACACTGTGATATTTGAGGTTAGAAATGGCTTTATTGTGTGCATTGGCAGGACTGCTTTTTGGAATTCTTTCGTCAGGTGTTTAGTGTAATGTCGAACTCCTGGGCACCACCGATAAACTGTGTTCACCTTGCACTGAACTTTACCTAGTAACATTTTTCCATTAATGACATTTATTGGTTGTAACGTTCAGCATGTTCATCGCTTGTTTCCCCAACGCCTATTTTGTAATAAGATAACAGAAAATTTGTAATACGGTCTTCATAGTTTCAAGCTCGTTTGCTTCGCCCCCCCCCCCCCCAAAAAGCCAGAGGATTTGACGCCTTTTTCTCAGCATAGTTTAAACGATGTCCACATATCTCATCCTGGTGAAGTTGACGAATCTGTGGACCAACAAAAACTCCTTTCTTTAACCTGGCCTCACTAATTCTAGGACATTTTTAAGTAGGTATTTGAATGACAGTTCATTTTGGTCCAACTTTTTAGGAAAGCTTTTGATGAGACCAAGGTTTACATGTCATGAAGCAATTAAAATTATCAGATTCCACGAGAGGTTCATATTTAACATTTTTCCAGTTCCCATACCTTGACGTAAAGCCATTCCGTTTTATGAAATGAGAAGCTCTGTCTCTAGTGTCCCATTCACATATGAAACAATGGTGTTTAGTGTAGCCTAGATGGAGTCCAATAATGTTACAATTACTTTGAAGTCTGAGAATATTTTGCATTTATACGTGTTATGTTGAATTGAATCAAGGAGTAGTTTCAGGCTGCCATATGATTCCTTCATATGCACGGAATAGCCAATAGGAATTGACTGATTGTAATACAACTTTGAGACATAATAACATTTTTAAGAATCTATAAACAACCACCACTGATCAGAGATGTGATTAATGTTCAGAGTACCCAATAAGTCACTAACATCACTGCAAAACACTAAATCGCCTCTTCAGAAAAATGTTTCTAACGGTCACGAAAAAATGTCACCTTCACATTTTCGGCAAGATAGTTTCATCGTTGCAATCTAGAAACTAACAGCTTTGCCTTGTCTTTTGAAAGTTCCAGGTCTCTGACTAAATAATTTAATTCACTTTGTATAATTTTGTGATATTGAGATTTAACATCAGCTGCAAAGTTTATTTTCGTTTAAGCAAACGATAATTAAATAAATGCAAATAAACTTGGAGGTTTTAAAGGCTAAAGGAACCTCATATTTAGTCCAAGGAATGAGGAAATAACCGAATAAAACTCTCAACCAAACATCTTGTCTTAATAGGGAGACAGTGGCAAGGAATTTGTGCATATGCTTTTGAACGAAGTTTTAGCATTATAAACGGCAAGCACTTCAAGAAATGTATGAAACAGATGATTTCTCTAATATTACATGCATAATGTTTTAAAAATGTTATAAACGAGATATTTCTATTTTTTTGACTTTGTTCACCATTAAAATTCGGCTTTGTGCTAAATAAACGTTTAATTTATGGCCCCAGTGGAATCCATTGTACACATTAATAAGTTGCTTATCCAAAAGAAAAAAATCCATAAAGGTTTTCGCAACAGTTTTATTATGGGATAGATTTGTGAAAGAAAAGAAAACTAATTGGAAGCCCTTAGTGTTTGTAGAATAGTGCTCGTATTCAACAATTATTTTGTTTAAGGGGCTGTTTATGATCATCTGAAGTGGCAGCAGTTCATTAGCGAAAATTAAGTCGTGGTGGTGAGGTAAATCGAACTTGAGAAAACGAGGCGTGATGAAGTCCTAAGATGAAGATATAGGCTGTAGCACAAACACTGAACGAAAGCATCGATTTTCTTATCTTAGTCAATTTCATTTTAAGAGGAGAATAAAGACTAATAGAACTCTGCTAAATGTGACCGTGTTCTAAATTTGCTAGTACCTCTGAAGGGCGAGTGAATTTTGAATTGTATCTCGAACTTAGAGATCGGTGATGCAGAAAGTTGATGAGAGTGTTTTGTTAATACATATTCTTAATAAACAATTCTCATGAGCATTTTTCATGTTCAAAAACAAAGAAGTGTGTTTAGAAGCATTTTAGCCACATTAATGAACAAAACCTTCTCTAAGTTTTGTGGATGAAATTATTCGTTAAGTAGACATGAGAGCCCTATCCTGCCAATATCAGATCTTCTAAATTCATGACCGATTATCTCGGAAACTAGCTAAGAAATTTTTGTAGATTATAGACGCAGCACTTCTAAGTAAACTGGTGTAATTTTATACAAGTCACAAATAGGATTATTTTCTTAATTATTTCGACTTTTCATTTAAATTTATCAGTAAATATATTTTAAATCATAGCCAACCACCTTGTGTAACAAACTATACATCGATCCATAACAGTATTTAGTGGTTGCTTTTAAGAGCGTCGGTAAATTGTAACTTAGTTACCTCGACTAACTCGGTGTTGCCCTTAGATGGTTATGCAACTAAAGGCGCCGTGTGTTACTAGGGTAACCCAACATTTTACAACGGAAAATATTAATGGGAATACAATTAGACACTCACCCTAACCCAACCTCGGGTTAAAGCTGGAAACTACGTGATTTCGCTGCGGCTTGCAGCGGTCCGGCGGCCTCCGCTCGCTTGCTACAATTGTTAGGGCACGAGGAAAGCACAAGTGGCTTCCAAGGAGCTGCGCCTGCGTTCGGAGCTTTTTCAAGAGCTGCATGCATGTTGGGATACATATTTATTTCAAAATATATTCATACCGAACGAGGTGGTGTCGCGGCAGGGTGTGCGACTCGCATTCGGCAGGTCTCGGGTTCGATCTCCGGTGTTCACGCACTCTGACTTAGGTTTTTTCGTGGTTCCTCCTTGTTACTTGGCGAATGCTCGGGTGCTTAATTTCATACCACGGTATCGTTTCCCTTCATTCCATTTCCTTATCTTCCAGGTGTGCTTTCAGGCGAATGGTGTTTGGCGGTGCTTGCGCTGTTCTCGGAGCTTGGTGGTGCTGGGTGGCCGCTGTCCTCCGTGGGTAGGGACGCTTGTACGGGACCGGACCCGGGCACCGGGATGGATAGAGATCTCAGCACTTGTTGAGGACTTCCACGCGTCTGGCTGCGGTTGCTTCTTGGGGGGTTGTTGGCTACAATAAATCTGTGTAGGTTGCAGTGCGCAAGGTGCTCCGCTCAGTGTATTCCCTTTACCCTTTAACATATATTCACACCAGATATTTTAATCCGACAACTGTGGGCCTGGAAGCAACGGGAAGAACCTTTTTCACTTTATATACATTTTTAATTACAATTTATCTGCTCTCCATAAGAGAGTGATAAGTCTAATTTTATCCTGTCTAGATTAATTTACGCATTCCGGTTTTTATCATATGAAAGTCTAATTAAGCTATCTTGGATACCTTAGGAGAAAATGCATTAGTAGGAAATGTAATTCAAGAAAGGCTTTTCTAAGCAAAAATGGAGAAAACTCGTATAAGTTTGCTAAGAGTGAAACATATGGTTTAAGTACACAGCTACCATACCTAACAATGGTACCAATTTGTAGAGTAAAACTACCCCTATTACCTGGGCTACTCCAAGTTGTGTAAGGGTGATTATTTTCTGCGAAGCGATGCGGAATTCGCCATACAAATGGTAGATGCATTATTTTATAGAATATATATTATTACTTATTATTATTATTATTATTATTATTATTATTATTATTATTATTATTATTATTATTATTATTATTATTATTATTATTATTATTATTATTATTATTATTATTATTATTATTATTATTATTATTATTATTATTACTATAAGCATTGTCCGTATAGTAATAAAATATGCATCAAATTAAAGAGAAAATTCCAATCTATATATTGCACTCACATGACTTTCTCTACTCTTGTACAAACTATTCTTGCAAAAGCTTATTCCTCTATGTAATGCATGTTAATCAAGACATCAGTTTCTTTATTGTGCAATTACAGTGCACTTTCATTTTGAAAACATATGCTGCGGCTATCACTAGAAGCCTTGTATGACAGGTTAAAAAGACTAGGTGTCCCCCTCTGTACCTGTACCCTTTATCCTTTACCTTTACATCTCTAAATGTCGGGATGTCCACCAGAAACTAGGTTGTGATATATTTGTCATTTTGATTTATTGTTGTTATATTTTATATTTAATTTGTTAGTCCATTAATGTTTTATGAATTGAGGATGCTGCTTTTACTAATCTTTGCAAAACTTTGTCTTATATGGTGATATATAATATAGCTACTGACCGCGATTGAGTATTATATTTCAATAAACGCTCATATATTATTGATTTAACTTTCATTAGTAAAACGACGCTTACCTCTTCTAACTTCAGCTACATACGTAACACTGATCAAATTTTACCTATTTTGTGGTCTTAATAATATAATTTTATTTAGGTTGTGTTTATTTATTTATTATCGTTGTAGGCCTAATATTTGTATTTGAAATATATTTTTTAAAATGGTACTGTATCTTCTATTTTTGATGTGAATTCTGCACCACTTCACAGAAAAATTCATAGCTCCTACCCATTTTGAAGCAGAGGGATAAAGCTTAGCCTATATTTTAGGGAAAGTTTTGCTCTAAAAGTTGGTACTATTGTATGTTTATGAAAGTTTCTACCTAATCAAGACACGTGATTTCTTTCTTTGCTGATGTATGCTATTTATTTTTCTCGTTTTTCTTTGAACATCTTTTTCTGTGAATGACTTTTCTGGTATAAATGACCTGTTTCTAATTTAGCTATTGAAGATGGCTAAATTAAATTTTATAATATTAACAAATCCTAAGTGCCCTTGCGGTGGTGCTTTACTGTGAATAAAACGGTTACTTAATTGTTAAAAAACAATTTATGATGAAGTTTAATCAAAACATCAGTGTGCATAGAAGATGTGCATCTATATTCTGCAAACATTTCAGTGTGGCATCTTAAGTAGTTTCTGAGATAATGGTCAGCAGATATACATTGGCCTCCACATGATTCATAACTATGTATTTGTGCTTTCATCATTAATATTGGCAGTCATTTAAACAGAAAACATTTAAAATATATTTGTCCACTACTTATCAATTTTAAATCGGCTTTTTTACTTCCTAACTTCAATTTGCGATCGGGCTTGCTAGTACAGTATCATTATTCCAACAAAAAACCAACCTCCAGAACAAATGCTAATTTAGGCAGCTTAATGTGTTTTTGATCCATCTGGAAAATCTGCATTTACGCAAAATTCGATACACGTGCGATTCTACTGAACCAGCTTTTATTAATGGAAGCAGATGGTTTTCTATTCTATTTACATATGCATGTTTCACCTTTATTGATTTACATGTATTGAATCTGTCTCATGATTCATAACTTACAATTTTGTCACTTTGCTAGGAGTCAGTAAATGGAATACCTTTTACATTTGTTTTAAATTTATTATTTTGGGCGCATTGGTGTCGGCGTGATCTCTGTATCTAATTAAATATGTATACCGCCTAAGAATCAAACCAAATATTAATATTGCGTGGAGATCTTAGTTCATGAATGCTGTTGAAATTGCCGAGGCACGGTTTTCTTGTGGTTGTTTCTTTCTGAAGATGAAATCCAAGTGATTGTTGGTCCCTCTATGCAGATTCGCCAGCCCAGTTTTTTATCAGATGATACAGGTTTCCAAACATATGTGACGTCGGCCGCGGTGCACAGCACAGGACGGTCGGGGTCAAGCTACTTCAAACCACATAGGCGCGGCGCGTATCAAAGGCAGTCAAGATCAAGCTGTTCCACTCCACTCATGCGAGCAAACACGTCACAACTATGAGCGGGACACGTCAAATGCGCTTTCAAAATTATTCGAGAAGTGTCCGGTGACCGGCATATTTGTAGAAGTTCGAGAAAGGTCCATGTTACATCATATTCCTATATAAGAAGGCGAAGCAACGACAGTTTGGAACCAGTCCGCTTTTAGTTCGCGCGCTTGTGTGTCAGCTACATGTGAATGGTCATTCGTGAAAGAACTGGCGCGTCGTGAAGGAAGATATCGAACAGTTAATGAGTATTGAGTGATTGTATCGTCAAATTAGTTTTTGTGAGGCAGAGAGATAACTGAAAAAAAACAAAAAAAAAAAAAAACAGAAAATTGTGTGTTGAGTATACGAGAAGAAAGGAGTTGTGAGTTGTAAGTCACGATAGGTTGTAGACTGCGTTAACGTCAGTAAAAGAGAACTGTGTAGTGCGAAAGTTTTGAAGGAGAATAAAGTAATTGGACTGGATTTTGTCGCTTTTGTTAAACTGTTGTCAAGAGTGGAATTATCGAATTGTCTTTTTTTTCTTTTTCTTTCTTTCTCTTTTTTGTTTGTTTGTTTGTTTGTTTGTTTTGTTTTTTGTTTTTTGTTACAATACCCAAAAAGGTATTGACAAAAGACAACTACTGAGTAAAAGCATAGGACTCTCTTAGAATACTTTATGTATATAAACTCTTTAAAGTAAATAATATCGTTCTAAACATAGGTTCATTTGAATACTACCAGGAAAAGCAGAAGACCAAATGCAAAACGCTGTGATGTATCATGAAAAGTACTACAATAAAAACAAAACTGATGTTTGGAGCAAAATGTCACCTACACATCTAAAATTGCTGCAGATTAACAAACAAAACAACTTGATAACTTAAATTATTTAGAGTATACGTAAGTTAGACTGACGGTTCTGCGTTCAGACTGACTGCTATTTTATACGAATTTAATTTAAACATCAGACAGTCTTTAGACACATGTAATTTTGCTGTCAGAACAATTAATTTGAAATATAGCTGGCACGTGTATATATAGAAAGTGGCAGATGACAGCTTTTTCGAAAACATGTCTGAATTCCACGAAGAGAAGCATCAGTCACCTACTGGACAGACGTAAAGATGGTTTTCTCTTAAGTGGAAACAAGCTAACGTCTGCCTTTTAATGGGAAGAAAGAAACAGGAGACCTAGATCATTACAGAGAAACAAGGGTAGCTTTTGCTCTTTCATTTAAAATGCTATTGGGCGTGAGGGGTGTTTGCTGAGACTTCTTCCCCCGACAAATAAAATAGGTCCAGGGCACTGCTCTTCAGATGTTTCTTTTTATTGAACATAGACCCTTTTCGTCATTACGTTAGATAATTTTACTCCTTGGATATTGTGTACGATCGTATATGAGAAAGCGCCTCACAATTTCAGACTCCTCTTTGGAAAGGACGAACAGGAAGAGCATGTGTAGTTGGCATTTTCTCTTTGAAAATAGTTATCGAAAAAAAAAAAAAAAAAAAAAGGAATATAATTACAGCATTTGACATTTCGGTATTTATAGACATAGTAAATGTTTTTGATATTTGGTAGACGAATAGTGTGGAGAAGCTTGAGAAAACTGGATAACCAAGTAAATAAATTTCATTTATATAGGAACAACAGTGCGCATGAACTTAAATGGAAAATTAGCAGAAAGTCCCATTAAGATAGGGTAGGAAAGACAAGTTTCTAGTCTCTGACCAACATTATTTAGTGGTTAAATGCACTACATATTTAGAACATTGAAGTTAAACATATATCCAAAAATATACCTTGGCAAAAATGTTTCATTGAATTTTCTGCTTAATGTATATAGTCATAATACAGGTGAGTGAAGACACACTGCAAATCGTGAGGTTTAATTTACATAATTATTTAACAAAGGATTATAATTTTAAAACATCTGTAGATCAAAGACATGACAAGAGCAAGTTTACAGTAAAGATAAAGTGATGGAACAAGCGAAATATTTGAAGTACTTGCAGCGTATGTAAGCAGAGGAATACAAGTGGTAAAAAGTACATGAAGTTCAGAATTATATGTAGAAATATTCTCAGACATTTGAAAGTATAGGAAGAAATATTCCATAAATTGTTATGCTATCGCAGTACCATCCTGATGAAAGGAAACGTTTCCACAGTAATAACAGAGAAAGATAAAATTCAGAGGGTAGCACTGTTGTTTTTGAGAGCTCTTTTAGTGAAAAGCAAAATAAGACAATAAGATGAGAATTGTAGGCAGAACTGCAGCTAGATAAAATAACATCAAACGGCAGATGATTATGGCAATATTTAGAAATAACAGAAAATACGGTACCAGCAGTAGATATGAGATATTCTAAGGATTTGGGGAAACCGAGGAAAAATGGACACACAGGAACAGCCAGAGAAGGCGAGCCATTGAAAAAGGTGGTGGTGGTGGTGGCGGTGGCGGTGGCGGTGGCGGCGACGGCGACGGCGACGGCGACGATTCACTCTCAGAATTACTTAACTCATATTTTGATTCTATTTCATGAGAGCCCATTTCTAAAGCCACAAATGAAGTACACGATCCTTTTGTTCATTATACTGATATTACGCAGATTGTTCAACAACCAAGCTACAATACTTAGGTTTTTCGCTCCCCTTCTATTCTTTTGAGTTGTGAATTTAAAACTGAGCTCCAAATAGGCCATCCATATATCCAGGTAGGTTTGATTAGACTGTAGTATACGAACCTTTTGAGATGTAGTGGAGAGGTGAACTACCTTTGATTAGAGATTGAGTTGATGAACTCTGTGCTTTAGTTTTGAAACTAGAGAGGAAATGTGTGCATTCCAATCATTATTTATGTCTGATATTAGTCCTAAGTATTTGACACATTCGACTTCAGGAATGGCATCATTATTTAATTTCATTGTGTGTTGCTAATTTTTGTTTTGTAGGTAAATGTAACTAAACTGGACTTGGCCGCACCATAGCCGAGTGGTTAGAACACTCACTTCTCACCAAAGCGGCCCGGATTCGATCCCAGGCAACCACGTGGGATTTTTGGTGGACAAAGCGGCACTGGGGTGGGTTTCCTCCGGGTTCTCCGGTTTCCCCCGCCATCTCATTCCACTGGTGCTCCCTCTTCATTCCATGTAGCATCAGTATCACCGCCTGAGATGCTGTATGTAGTAAAAAATAATAAACTGGACTTTTTTTTATTCATCTCCGCTGTTCACCTTTTGCACCATTCATCTACTTTGAATATGTATTCTTGGAGACTATTAATTGCTACGTTACTGTCACATTTACTAAGAACAGCTATATCGTATGATACTGTGATGTAATTGGATTATCATTCTTTGGAAAATTTGAGGCGTATGTTAGGTATAGGGGTATTTTTGACACACAAAACTATTCATCGCCTGTTTTTCCCAAAATTTTGCACCCAAGGTCTCATACATCACAATAGCATACGAACATGTTCTTCGATGTACTCGTATATCCCGAAATCTGTCTCAAGAATCGCATTTCGGCTGATTCTATTTCCGTTTTTCCTATTCTACTAAGAGCCAGGTGTTCACGTTTTTTGTTTATCTTTGAAGTAACCAGCGTCATAGGGAGATGTAAATATGAAGGATAATCATGAAAAGTTGCCAGTACTGTTTGTTGTAACCAAGAAATGATGCAGCTTCGAAATTCATCGCCAGACTGGCAAAAGTCAGAAGCTTGGAATTTGTATAATATTGTAAGGAGCAAAGTGGAATCTACTGATAGAAGCTGCAATGGAGAAATGAGGATTTTTCTCGCACTATCTAAGAGGGACTGCAAATACAGTCGCTTTGTCAGCCTAGAGGGTCTTGTCGTCAGGGATTGTATGGGCTATTTGGCAATTCTTAATAATCCAAGTTTTTTTATTTTTTTATTTAATGTGCACGGCAGATGCATAATAATGTTAAAAGTAATCCAATAGTAGCAATAGTGGTTTTGTTAACATTACTCTTCGAATATCCTAGTAGTTAATCAAAATGGTAATGGAGAATCCAAAAGTAATTCCACCTGAAAGTGGAGGATAATTAGCGAATATGCAAACGCAGATTTCACGCAGCAACAGCAGAACTGTTCACGGACACTGCTGATTATAGTGTTCATATTTCTATGCCATAATGGAAACCATTGTCAGGAGATTAAATTGAAAACGCTTCTATAACTCGCAAAAGCATTGCCTACCAAGTGAAAGCAATATATCTCCAGGACAGAGTTATTGGATCGGCAGATAGGAACTCTGATTGTACATAATTGATGCATATACAGATGAAATCCCCAAAACTTCTTGAATATAAGCAGAAAATACGAATTTATATTTAATTAACCCTGCTCATTGACTTCCTTAAAATGTGGATCGCACTAAAAGACACACTTCATGTCAAATACTTATTTTTTCTTTTGAGTGAGCCATTTCCGAGATATTCTTTATTATTTGTCTGAATTTGTCAAAACTTATAGTTTTCTCGAATACGAATGTTATTAGTTTTTTATCTCTTGGCCTTGCAAAGATAACGTAATTTCAAAAGCATCGCATAGTAACCAGCTTTTAAACATTTCACTATCGCTTAAAACCTAATGTACCCCCATATTCCCCTTGCACCTACAAAAAAATTAGCAATAAGATAATTTCTGAAAATGCTTATGTCGGTTAAAATGAAGTAGATAAATAAACATTTGCAAGAATAATCTGTATGACTAAAAATAACTCGACATATTTTTGAGAACAGAGTTTATCCAAATTTAATTATAGTAAAAGTCCATAACGCAATAGGCTACGCGACGATCACGTGGTAGATCTTCTAAGGCAATTCCTTTCGACTTTATCGCCAAATATCGATACACTTCGTTAATATAAGCAGTACCAAAGAAGTCGCTAATAAGCAGATGTTTATTGCATAAGATTTGAAAGTTCTTTCGTAAGTGAGACGCAACGTATATGTAACCACTCGCCACTGCAACACAATGCACGACTGGGGGTTAAAGAGAGGCAAAGTCCAGGAACAGTGGAAGGAGGTAAACGCGAACTCCCCTCTGTCGCAGACGTTCAATGAAAATTGCACAAAGTGAGTGATTTTAATTACACATTTTATTGCACCGAATGCTTAAAATGTTATGTATATATGTTTTATTTTTTAAAATAACAATTTACGTACATGGGCACGGTTCATGAAAATACAAATGGATTTATCTTCGCTCCTAATCATTGGATGTAATTAAACTTCAGCGTATTTACAAGGTTATAAAATATATATCTTAATGTTTCGAGATAGCACATTATTAAAAGCAGTTATTTGTAATAAATTACTTTTAGAGTACATTTTTATCTATTTTGTGCTAAGTTTTTCTTATTTTAAAAAGAGCTCACAGAATTCTTGTTTTTTCTAACGTGCACGTGTGCCATTTCAGGATGAAAGACACACACACATGTAACACATGTAAAACAAGTAACTTACTCGGCTGTATCGGACTGCGGGCTGCAGGGTCACTGTGGGACCTTCACGCTCTCTTTGCGGAGCGGTGTCAGTTTATACACGTCATCTCACTAAATTACCTACCTACTACTTATTTTAAAGAAAACTTACTTATACAGCTTGTAACATAGATCCCCTGAAGCCTGAATAAAGTACTGAAGCAATTCAAACAGGACGTGCTCACTTTCGTAATTAAAGCTCTACTGTTGGCGCAATTGACACGATTTAACCTCTGGTAATAATTACATTATCTTACACTTGTTTGTTAGAAATTCTTAAGATAGTGTGCCACCTGAGTATGTTTCATATTCAGTTTATTAATGTAGAAGCAACGTGCCTCAATTGTTCTTTCTTGCACTTGTGGTCGTGCTTATTTATGTGCGTTTAATAAGTTTAAAGAACAAGTTTAACCACAGATAAATTCAGAGGTGCGTTAAATACCTTCAAAATGTACAACTTCTACATACGAAAGTTATTACAAAGACTAGATCCCTGTTATTATTTGTTGCACTTTCAGTAATATTTACTGGCAGCAACTAATTTGCATACAAAGGTCACGGCAGAAGTTCATGAGCCCATGGTTCCGAGGAAGCAATTCGTAGAGGCATTGACCGTAACAATATTCATAAGAACCCTTCAATATAAGCTTTTTGAAGGTCTTACTAATTGCTTAAGCGGTTAGTTTTTCCTACGATGAACTTATGCAGGCGAATAAACATGATGGTAACAGAATGATAGATCACTGAAATAAAAGCATCTGAGCCTATGGAATTACATATTATTTAATATGTAAAAACATGGATGCTTCATTTGTTTTCTGAGCGTGGAAAAGGACGTCAGTTCATATTTTAAGAATAAGCTTGAGCAAATAGCATACGATTTTACCCCAGTTTTGTCAAATTAATTCATAAAATACATAGCTTCTCTGAAAGTTAGTATTATCCCAAACATTGTGAAATCAGCCTTTTAGATATCTTGACGCTATTGTAGATCGAACTTCTTGAAACTCGTAGCCAATAGGTTTACATGTAGCTCCTGGATCGTTCACATTCATATAATCTTTAGACAGCAGTTTATTTCAAGGCCAACGTCTTTAAACTCAGTCGATGGGCTGCAATTTTGCGAGAATATCTTACCAAGGACTTTGAATTGGAAGTCCGACATTTTGATACATTTGCAACTCAGCCTATCACTTCAGTTTGATATATTTGCTAGGAGTTAATATATAGAAGCGGGTCTTCTGAGTTTACATATCTTCATTTTAAGAAAATGACAGTGCTTAGACCAAAGGTACAAAGTAGATTACACTTATGATCTTGATACGGTTTTCCAGCGCTGTATTCACTATCTCTCTCTCTTTCTTTCTCTCTTTCTGTTTCTAAGCAATTCCGTTTACTCTTGACCCTAGATTGGTTATCCATCCGCTATAGGAACTTTAGATGCCTATATGGCACATTATACCAAGAGGTATTTAGGTGGACTCGAACCACAAGGAATGGAAATGTCAATTTTTGGACTATATAAAATTAGTATCGAACGCTACTTGGAAAGAAACAAGATATAATCCAAATAAACTACTGTGACGCCGGATTCGGTGTACAACAATGGACGGGCGAGGGCCGGGTTTCCTCACACCACATGCCGGATTAGTGAGGAAAGAAAGGCAATCAAGACAGGCTTCCTTGCGCAACTGTGTGCGTACGCGACTGCAACAATGGAAGCGGCAGAAACAAAATGGACTTTTCCAGCGCCTTCTCGAGGCTTCCAGCTGAGTTATCACGGTGCATGTATGTTTTTTGAGAGCTTCTTAAAAGTGCGGGTGACGTCAACCCCTCTAAGGAGGCGAGGTGACGAACAGGAATTAGTAAGTTTTAGATTTTAGAGTAGCGGGAATGAGTCGGTCAGTGTGTCAATTAGTGCAAGACAGCTGTGCGTGTGTGTCGTGTTGCGGTGCGTTGAAAGGAGATCAACGAGCGTCGGGGACGTCATAGTGTATGAGAGACAGTGAAAGTGAAGAAAACCGCTGGAAGGACTAAGCAAGGTTATGAGAAGAACAGTTGTAAGTTGTGATGGCACGAAAGCCTGTAGACTGCTAATGACGAGAAGAAATCTATGTATTGTGGTAAAATTTTAGGAGATAAAGTGAGAAAAATAACAGACCTGATTTTGTCGTTTTGTCTACATTCTGAGTAATCAAATGATGCTAAGATAAGCACACCAAATTGCTAGAATTAATTGGTTTCAACTGAGTAGGATATTTTGTGAAGACCAAAAAGATATGCAATTATAGACACCATTACCTAATTACGGTTTTTCTGTCAAGCTCAGGCTGAAGATTTCTAAATCCGAAGTCGAAATTTACCCGTCTAAGTACACCGGGCTGTAGAGTACTTCAAATTCCAAAATGCCGAAACTCTAGAATACTCAAAGGGTGGGCAGAGAAACATACGATTAGAAACCACCTTGAATATGCTTTTTGTTGAAGCTAGTAGATTGGTCAGGGGTTAACGCTTCTTCAAAAATAACGATATTTGAATTATTTTAGGAATCTCGTTCACTGTCTAAAATCACCTAACTCCTCTGTAATCAAGTTATTAGCGTTAAAAGTGCTCAGGTGATATTCCCGGTTTCGATTCTCGACAGGGTCGAAGGGGATTGTTCTTTAACCGGAATCATAGTCTATCTTCCACTGAGTCTAGAAGTATGAACGTGGTTGTGAATATGAGTGTATTTAACAGTGAAAATGAATAAAACGAACGCGAAAACCCCGAAGTCTACGAACTATAAACACATTAGTAATTCTATAGCCAACAGATGTTAGGGGGTTATATAAACGAAAACAGTTGTGCAAATGTTACAGTAATTACAGTAACAACTGTTATATAGATATAGTTACACAACAACATAGATTTATGAGCAATAATTACAATATGACACATGAAGCAATTAATTATTTTGCTGCAATTTGCTTTACTAAACGTCCTCTGCCAGAGTGTAACAAATTTTCTGATTCTCCTATTAGCAGCATGTTACTCTAATCTGTGTGTAATGTGTTCTTGAATTCTCTTCCTAAACAGTTAATTAATGTGTATGCGAGAGTGGCGATGTTCAGCGTTTACGAAAAAGGGGAGTTCGAATTTACCTCATTCCACTATGCGCGAACTTTGCCTGTCTTTCTCCCCCTGCCGTATAGTTTCTAGCAGTGGCGGGTTTGTTACATGTGCATTCGTGGACAGAAAAAATTAGTAATTTCTGCACTGTCAGGCTACCTTAACTCCACGAGTACTAAATAACTTATAATTTCAACAAGAAGTTGGGCCCTGATGACCTAGTTGTCGACGGGTCCTTAAACAACACTCACTCACTCACTCACTCACTCACTCACTCACTCACTCACTCACTCACTCACTCACTCACTCACTCACTCAACAAGTAGTAAGCCTGTCTTTGACATACTTAATGTATGTGTGCATGTGGGTGGGTGGGTGTGGGTGGGTGGGTGGGTGTGGGTGTGTGGTTGTGTGAATGTGTGTGCTTGTAATGTAGGTAGGTAGGCAGGTAGGCATGTACGTAGGTAGGCAATGTATGCAGATAGGCAGCTAGGTACGTAATGTAGATAACCAAGTATGTAAGGTAGGCAGATAAGTAATGTAGGTAGGCAGGTAGTCATGAAATGTAGGCAGGCATTATCTTTTTTTTTGTCCACGGTGGTACGTTGCGTTTGATTTACGAAAGCACTTTCAAATCCTATGCGCTACACATTTGTTCATTACTGACTTCTTTGGTACTGTTTATGTTTAACAAGTCAAAGCGTATTTTGCAACAAAGTCGAAATGCATAGCCTTAAAAGATACATCAAATGACCACCGCGTAACGAATTAAAATACAGACTTTCAATATGGAAGAAATCTGTTCTCAAATGTGTAGAGCTATACTCTCATACACGGTGTTCTTGTAGATGCTTATTTCTCTATCTACTTTTTTTTTTTAATCGACATAAGCATTTTTAGAAATTATTGCTAATTTTCTTGTAGGTGCAAGGGGAAATATTAAGACGTAACATGATGTAAATTGAATGCCATTTCTAAAATATGTCATCTCATCTGTTACAGTTCTGGGAATTATAGCAGTCTGTGATATTAAATTGTTGGTTCTTATATTATTAGATTCCTTATCAACGTATGTTAATAAGACTTTTATTTCAAGGCCCAACAATCTCATGATAACGTGTCATGGAAGTCGAGCGCCTTCCTTATTACTTCTTATAATTTCAGAGGATTACAACGCGGATGAAAGTTTGGTTACATTGTTGATTAAGATAGCTTGTGTAATTCTCTAGCTGTAAACCCAATTAAGGCAAAAGAGCACACATTCATAGAGTAATATATTGCTTGAATTATTGGAAATCTTTGAACATGCTGAGAACAATAACTTCTGCATTGTTGCTTCACTCTGGTGGACATCAATCGCACCGATTTGTTTGCACAATCTGGTGCCGATTGCGAATATTAAACCAACTGCCGCCGATGTTGGCAATATCCACGGAATATGATCATAAACGTTCTATCACATTGGCCGACTTTGTTCGCTGGTCTCCAGTGCATTTGGTAATTGATGTCCAAATTCACTGTGTGTCACTGGACACAGAGAACTAACGGGTTGTGTTCGAACGCCAGCGTCCCCAGGCGAATTTATTCACTGGTCGCCAGCAATTTTATTTGTTCACCGTTTGTAGACGACCTGTGACAGTCATGGGAGCAAATAAAGACGCTAATCAATGCCTCTAACTGTAACCTGAAACAGTTCCTATTTAGAGTCTACCATTAGCATGAGGGTTCTACACATGTGAGAAAAATTTAACCAGGTAAAACCTGGCCGATATTATTAGGAAGGGAATTGGCATAGGTACATATATGATAGTGCATAAAACGTGTATCTTTTTAACCGAGTGGGTTGGCTCCGCTGTAATTCACAGCACATTCGGAAGGTCCTGGTTCGAATTGCTTTGATCGCCCACTCTGACCATGGGGATTTCATGGTTTTTCCTGGTTAGTAGGCAAATGCTGGGGTGGTTTCTCATTTACCACGATTTCCTTTCACTCATTTCCATGTAGTCCAGTTTCTTTTCTCTTGTTTCACGTGTTCCCCTGGGTTTCATACTGTGATAATGTAGAATGGTGCAGATAATAGCTCCAAGCCTCCAAGGAAAGTATTCCTTATGGATACTACATGATTCTCAATGCTGCTGGCAGCAGACAAACCATTTGTGATTTCTTCACTTCACCCCTTCCTCTTAGGGTGCGGTAGCCACAACCGATATTATGTTTAAGTGAGAGGTACCCCCTCCATTGTTTATCCTATAGGGTCAATACCATTTTGTTACATAACGCATTTCCCTATGTAATAATTTCTGCTGTATTGTACAATTTATATGCCAACAGTAATGACATTTGAGCATATAATACATTTTCACCTGATACTCTTGATTATCGCACTCTAAAATTTCGTGTGCTTAAAAATGATGCTAAAGCTATTTTAAATCGCCATTTCATCGGCAAAGGGTGGATACTTTGACGACCCCAAAATATAAACCATGTGATATTGTACTTTATGATAAAGAGAGAAAATGTATTTTTTGTTGGTCTATTTAGTTTTTACGATGTGTTTGTACATTGAAATAAAGTATCTAGTTTTATGCATAGGTGATCGAAAACTTTTGACCGGTAGTGTGTGTATAATGGCACTTTCCTGTAGTACAAAATACAAAATAATGAATTTGGTGTCAAAAAATTATTCTATTATCTTCTGTTTACCGTTAGAGGCATGGCAAAAGTATTGTGACGTTGGATTCGGCGTACAACAATGGACGAGCCGGAGCAAGCTACTTCATATAACGTACCATGCCGGCGACCGGGTAAATACGTTCACGGCCGGGCTACTTCGCATCACGTGACGTACTGGCGAGCCGGCAACACCTTCAAGGTCAGGCCGCCTCGCGTGCCTGCTTGTGTGCGTCAATAACAATGAGGGGGAGGATACGAAAGGTGACGGGAAGGTTCTCGAGACTTGTAGCTGAGCGTGTGTATGTGTGGAATCGAAAAATGTCGGTGTGGCCTCATCCCCAGTATAGAAGCATATGAGATAGTAGCAGCGCCAGTCTGTTTAGTTTTAGATTTAGATCTGAGGTTGTAAGTCGGTGACTGTAAACCAGCTGTGCGAAGATTGACGGCCATCGAGGACGTTGTTTTAGTGTATGAGAGACAGAGAAAATGAAGAAAGACACTAAAAAGATACAGTAAGATTGCGACACTTAAAAGTTGTAAATTGTGATAGCACGGGAGATTGTAAACTGTGTTAACGACGAGAAAAAAATTGTGTATTTATGGTAAAGTTTTAGAAGACAACACGGTGATAGAAAAGTAACAGGACCTGATTTTGTCGTTTTGTCACAGTGTATAAAGTAAATATGTAGGTACGGGTCTGGAATGATTCTATGCTGACACTACCTTCTGTAATATGTGACATTCCACGCACTCCATATTACATACACTTTCTCTACATGAACCTCTCTGCCCGTATATTCGACACACATTAATTTTAAATGATAAGGCCTTAATTACAGCCGCAAGCCTTCCAAAACGATTTATGAAATTAGGCTAATTTAAAGGTAAATGTAATATGAATATCATGTAACAAACTGAAAAAGGTCACTGTGTACTTCTCCCATACTTGCTGGCAAACGAACCCCTAGGTCTATACGAGTAAATGCATGGAATAACATGGGGGATTCATCAACCATGATCGATCGGTTTTAATGAAAGTTTCATTTTAAGCTAATTAAAAGCTGCTGATTTCAATGGTGTCAGTGTTTCATTATGGGAAGCCACTAATTTTGAGGTATAACAGCATTATGTAACGATCCGGGTCGTGTGTCATTAGAAGGACGACAATAACACGTTGTTAGGTCTCAGTTATGACTAAGGGGGTTATACAAATAAAACGTATTTTTTATTAACTTTAATATGTTTTAGAGATTTATATGATCAATACAAATTAATGGCCTATGATAGTCTGAGAAGTAAGGAAATAATATAAACATTACAGAAGTTCTACATACCAAGGAAACTAGTTGAAGACAAATGACACTCACCAAAACCAAAGATAAGATTGCAGTGCAAGGAGAACTAACAGAAGAATTTGAAATTAATAAAGGAGTGAAACAAAGAGATGCGCTCTCGACTATATTGTTCAATGTAGTATTAGAAAAAGTGATCAGTAAAATAAATCTTAACCCGAATGGTACGATTCATAATAGAATGATTCAGGTACTGGCGTTTGCAGATGATATAATAATTAGTAGGTCAACACAGGACCTACAAATATGGATCCAGAAACTAGAACAAGAAAGTAACAAAATGGAATTGGGAATCAATGAAAACAAACCCAAATGTATGATTGCATCTATAAATAAGGATAAATGTGACTGGATAGACAATATGCAGACAGGGAAGCATAAATGTGAAAAAGTTGACAGTTATAAATATCTTGGTACAATAATCGCAGAAAATAATGTAGTTGCGAGAGAAATACAAGAACGAATTAAGGCTAGTAATATATGCTATAGAGCGCCATTGAATATAAGGAGCTATCAATCAGAGGGAAAGAGAAAATTTATAGAACTGTCATCAGACCAGTAGTAATGTATGCCTCAGAGGCTTGGTGCATAAGAAAATGAAAGACAGATAACGGCATTGGAAAGACCGATATTGCGGATAACTCATGGAGCTGTTTGTGAGAATGGTGTGTGGAGAGTTAGAAATAACAAAGAAATTTATGTGAGGTATGGTAAACCCCAGATTATAGGTTAAATAAAAAGTTCCAGATTGAGATGGTTAGAGGGTGTTGAGAGGAGCAAATGGGACTCGTCATTAAAAAAGATCTATGAAGGAAAATCTGGTGGGAGAAGATGTGTAGGAAGATGAAGCGATAATTCCAACGGTATAAAAACGACTCGTTAAATGCAAATAATGAAGTAGTTATGCACATTTAATTAGGAAAGAATTTAATCAAATCTTATAAATATTTGTCCCATCGTTTGAAAGTCCTAAAAGAATCACAAATGTTGTGATTTTTGTACACACAGAAAAATAAATAACACTGAAAATGCACTGAGATTTTTTGTAAGATTTCGTAAGAAAATATAGAAAAGACAGTTACTGGAACCGTTGTGAATCCATACGCGTGGGTGAGGAAGCCATGTGACTCCTTTGTATTTCGACGCTTGGGTCTGCGATTCTTAACAGAGGATTTGAAACTCAGTTGTATTAAGAGCGTTGCGTGGGTGACTAGAGAATTGTGACATAATAATTAAGACTGTTGTTCATTAATTAATGCAGGCAAGAAACTTGTGTCTGGAGTAAAGTCCTGAGTCTCCCGGACCTTAAAAGTGAGAAAAAGTGATGTGTGGGGACAATAAATAAATAAATAAATAAATAAATAAATGAATGAATGAGTGAGTGAGTGAGTGAGTGAGTGAGTGAGTGAGTGAGTGAGTGAGTGAGTGAGTGAGTGAGTGAGTGAGTGAGTAAGTGTATTTTCAGTAAAACCCAAATGCCTTCATCCTGCTTCCCACACCTACGCTCCCGTACCGTCTCTTCGGCCAGCCACGAGGATCTGTCCTGAGACACGTGTAAAGCAATGCAGATCCGACGACGAATAAGGTGGGAGGTCGCCAGGTATAACGACGAAGACATCACATCATAGCTCCACAGCAAGAAGAGGTAAGGATATCGCTTCAAAGACCAGGGAAGATATGGTTGGAGGGGGCGAAGGAGGAGGACGTTAGAGAACTGGGGGTCGATGTTGGAGAAGAATAGAAAGAATAGAAAGTTATGGGCTTCTATAGTTCGGCAGGCACTGGCCCTAAAAAGGCCCTAAAGCCAGGGAGTGAGTGAATAAAAATTACTACCATGAATTCTCTGCGAATGCCTATGAAGTCCATTTCATATTGAATGCATTTTGTATACGTTTGTGTAACTGTCGAACCATAACACGTAGAGAAACACTTAAAAGATCAAAAATACAGTCGTTGAAGTACACAATATGACGAATTCATTAAACATCCCTGAGATGTTCGATGATACTGTTAACGTTTTTGTTTTCAATACACTAACACATTTCTTTTGTATCTTATTCCATGCAAAGAGTGAAGTTTCAAAGCGTACATATAACAAACCAAACATTGGACTATCGCTTGTAGCTTCTGCATACTCGTGTGTAGTCTATTTTATAATTAGAATGTTCATAGCAGTAAAGCGGAACCAGATCCTGGCACGTGACTTGCTCCTCTTGGGGAAGATTCCCTTGTCTCGAATTGGCTAAATTTAGTTATGAATCGATTCCTACTATATGAAAGAAGGATAGGAACAAATTCCCTTCCAGTCAATGCAGAATGATTTGCCCTACAAGAAATTGTGTAGGTAATGTAACCTTTCTCTAAGCGATTATCTCAGTTAACGTGCAGCACATAATGTGAAGTCTTCCAAAACCAGTTCGTAGAAGGTGTACACAAATAAATTATATTGAGTAGAGAAAATCATATAGATGAAACATGTCACTTATTTCACTTTCAATACTGCTAACCTAAGGCAGAGAAAGTCTGCATCCAGCTAAACATTCAATAGTTCTTGCCGTTACAGAATGTTTAAACAAAAGGCACTTCAACTAATACGACAGATAATGTGAAGTATTTGGCAAACCGAAACATGGGTTGATTTTGCTAATAATGATTTGGCAGCCATATTGCTGCAGCTTCCCTATTGAGAGAGTTGTGCAATTGTCTAGTTGTGGGTAGTGGCCTTCTGTTTGGTTCTGGAAGCTTATTCATTATGAAGCAAACTTAACAATCACTGCGACTGACAAGTTTGTTGATCAACTGTTCCTGTGTTCAGTGAGATCTGTGCAGAACTTTACATATTGTTCTGCGAGGCTGGGTGTCCACGACTAGGGAAAGTAGATAATTACCTATCTATACTAAATTGCAAAGGTTTGGGTTTGGTGTAGTAGTATCATAAAACCACTCAAACTATTTTGATGCTCGTAATTCTTTCGCCATTGAAAAGTCCTGTTTTTCACACGGCCATAGGCTTTAAAGGTGTTTTCAAATATTTTAAAACTGTCCTTAGCGTTTTTTATATTCCTGTAATACCGTTTCTGTGAATATCAGTGACTAATTCTGGCATTTTATTGAAAATATGAACGTTTTTCAATGACTTCAAGCCCAAAGGAATAAATGATGTGGCCTAAAGTATTTTATAACTTAACCAACGAAAGGGGATCAACATGGTTTTTCTATGATTTGCCTGAATTTTCCGAGGGTATTGTCGCTATGATTTTGATAAAACTTAGACATTTAGTTTTAGAGTTTGGAACAAAAATATAATATACTCTAGAAATTTGAAAAACATTCATTACTTTTACACTCAGTACCCGTTTTCAATCTTCTACTTTTGTTGTTGTGTTGTTTAACGACGCTGTCAATTGCCAGGATCACATCAGCGTCGCCGGTGTGCCTGAATTTCGTCCCGCAGGAGTTCTTTTACATGCCAGTAAATCTAGATGATACCTACATAGTATGCTTATGTTGTTGGATGCAATGAAAAGTATAAACTACCTCAGAGGACACATGCGATTGTTCGTATAACCACCCAATTCTTGTTTTCGGTTATATAGAGCTCCGAAATTTTTAAACGCTACACTTTATTTTCAATCGTTTACTTTTGTAAATTATTGCACTAAAAGGACTAAAGAATTTGTTGAAAATTATAGGAGCCTCCTAAATACCAATTGGCACAATATGACCAATCTGGACAAAACCTTTGACTCTTTGCTTTAGGCGCGAGTGAAAATCATAGCATGATATAGGGTGATCCCTGAAATCCAATAAACAAAAACAATCGCTCTTCTCAGAGAGAAAATAAAACATATAAATACAAAGAATAATTAATATATTATTGTTCCTACATAACCATTTGTTTAAGAAACCGTCATCAGCTTCAATCTGTTGGCACACCATGGATGCAAATTTGAAACGAGCTTCATGATCCTCGTCACGTAAGGCTTGCAGACGTTAAGTGAAATGGACACAGTTTCAGGTACATTCATCTCATCTGACAGTCGTCTCAAACTTTTCGTGGAACTCCATGCCAAAGCTTCAGAGATATCTTCTTCTCGTACTGGGTTTCGCCTGCGACCTCCTGCGTATTTTTTTTAACACACAACCTGTTTTTCTGAATGTTCGACATTACCAGCATTATCGAATCGTATTTAGGTATATTATGTACACCATATTCACGTCAAAGTTCTCTTTGAACTCTTTTAACGCTCTCAAATTTAGCATACTAAAGACCACATTGTGCCCGCTGTTGATTTGTAGTAGCCATTTTAATCATCTATACAATATGCATTGTTTATTGTCATATATGGCAATTGCGAACTTTAAAGCATGATATAACTAGTAAGAAATGTCTCCTACAATCACATTGACATTTATAATATTTAATTTTATCCACACCCAAACGGATCACCCAGTACCTTAAAACCTATTTTCAACGCCTTATTTACACAATGCACACATGCCATAATTTACATTCTTTTATTTATTTATACGGACATACAGAATAGAAACTGGCAGACTCGTACGTAGCATTTGAGGATAATGAAGTGCAAAGGTTCCTTGCATCATGCATTTTGGCTATTTGGTTAAGCTTAGCTCAACTTACCGCTGCAGAGGGAAGAAGCAAGGAACCGAGTTTTGATAGACGTCTTGCTTATCATTGAATAGATACGTGCTACACAACTCCGAATAATGGAGTAAGGTGCAGCACCAGCATTGGGGGAGGTCTTGGGGCATGAACTGTAAGGATTTCCGCACGTCTCTTGGCCTGTCTACCAGAATTTGCAGCCTCCTGTGGTTCCTTTAATCCACCTCTTACTCCTGAGGAGGGGGGGGGGGTCTACTTAGGTGCGCATGGTGTCTTCCAGGGCAGTATAACATATGATCTACAGTTCATAATAGATAATGCAGTGTTTCATAAAAGCTATATGGTTACAAATAATGTTTGGAGCTAGTAAGGCAATCTAACAGTCTCTGGGTGGCTTAGGTCTACTGATTCAGGGTCGCGGGTTCCAACTCGGCCCAGACTGATGGTTTTTAAGTGTGCTTAAAGTGACGATCCCATGTCAGTTGGCAATTGACAGCTCGTTAACAAATATATATTGTGACGTCGGGCTCGACCTCAACAAAAGACGGACGGGGCGAAGATACTTTACATCACGTGCCATGCCAGCGAGTGGGCAAAGATGTTCAAGGCCGGGCTGCCCTGCGGGACTGCTGTGTGTACGTGACTGTTAATAATCGAGGTCGCAGAATCAAAAGGGGTGTCGAGAACGTTCTCGAGACTTCTAGCTGAGTCATTTCCGGTGCGTGTGAGTTTTTAGAAGTTGACAAAGGTCCGTGTGACGTCATCCCCAGTACATAAGAAAGCCTGAGAAGTACAGAACAAAGAGTTTTACAGTTGCAGTTACAGACACGCCGGTAGTTCTTACAGTACTGATATAGATAAACGAGATTATTAAGGGAAGGCTTCGTGAACGGGAGGTCTGAGATTCAAATCCAGCCAGGGCCGTCCTCAGCAAGTGACAAATACTGGGGATGGACCCTAAACATAGGTCTAGAACATTTACATCCCAAAGTTTATTTCGCGATTATCATTTCATTTCGTTTATATCAGCGTCCACCGCCTGAGGCGCCGTATGCAGTATGAACGGTGTTAAATGCAGCTGAAAACATCTTACAACACTATACAATACCTTGCATAATCACATATAGTAACTTTGTGTACCTCTTCTGCTCAGGAGACAAATAAATATTCAGAATATGACTCAACACCAGATTTGAACATTGGATCCTTGACTTCATACACGGGTTCTGGATCCACGCAATGATATGGATTCTTTATTGAGCTTACGTATGTCAGACCTGTACCAATTTCCTCTTTATGCATCAATAAAATATCTCAAATAATGACAGTAAAACTTACAATTGGTCTACCGTGTGATTTATTGCCACACTTTTTCTTAATATTGGCCGAATTTAGGTATTCAAACGGCCATTTACATGCCATCTAGGTAAACAGTGTTAAACTGTGTTAAGCTGCATTTCTTACTTCCTTTTATTTCTTCAGTATTTTTCACTATTCAAAATGCTCTACCACAATCTTTAATTCATATACTTGAACTTTTTAGAAGAGTTTCAGACAAAAGGATTAAAACTGTCTGTGTAAGTTTTAAAAAATATATAGTTTATTAGAATTACGTATCTTTCATAACTAAAGTTGCTAAAATTAAAAATTTAATACTACTTTCAGAAAATTTTCTTGTACGCTAGTTTCAATTAATGTCAGCACAAGGAATTTTAAGGTTAAAATACATCTTTCAGTTTTACTAAATAAACAGAAATATCTCGAGCGGCTTATGTATATTTATGTATATATGTATTTGTCTTCCCCATCTATGGTAATTTTTTATGTTTAGCAAAATAAATTTATGACTTGTTCACAGACAATTGTTTCGATTTTCGTGACTTCATTGTGTTATGTGTAGTAACAATGACGAATCATCATATTGCAGGGAAATAGTTGTATTAAAAAGGGCGTAATTTGTTTAAGAATCATCACGCAGGTCTTCCAGCTATAAGCTATTGTTATACTGCACCTAGCTAGCTAGGTGTGGTGTAACAAGAACGAATCGCTATCTCCTTCTTTGGGAAGCAGTAATTCTTGGACTGGTTTTCCAGAAGGAATACGGAGCTTGTAGGCAATTCCTTTGTTTTATATTACGTACTCAACAGTAATTAGGCAAACACTGTATTCAACCTAAAAGGTTGATACCGAGATTTCACGCAAAATACTTGTTTGAGACACCTTCAATAAAAAAAGTTTTTTTTTAGAAAAAGGTGTGTATGTGCCGCGCGCGCGCCTATGTCTGTCAGTCTGTCCGTCTGTCTGTGGTCTGTGTATCTGCGAACAGCATAACTCAAAAACAAAAATCGATAACTATCACTCTTAAGTTCAGTAACGAATTTCCAAGGCTATCACTCAAGATTTTAAAGAAAAATCCCCCTCCCCAGACTACTTTTACATGGAACATTTCAGAAAATTTCAATTTTCTCACAAATGACTAATAATTTTGCGGCCCGGGTTCGATCCCAGGATGGAATAACTCGTAAACCGGAAGAGGTTGATCAAATCTTACTGTACAGACATGGAAATCTCGTTAAAACAATTTATGTCCGAATGAATTTTTTTTTGTGGAGTGATCCATTTTGGGGATATTCCTGTTATTGGTGTGAGTTTTAGAATACTTAAACTTTCGTCAAATGGACTATCGTGATTCATTTTTTATATCTTAGCCGTGCAAAGAGAAAGGAATGTCAAAGCTTTAAAATATTTGACTATCGCTCAAAGCCTACTGTATTCTCATATTCCCCTTGGACCTGCAAGGAAATATGCAATAAGATAATTTCTGCAAATGTTTATCCCAATTAATATGAAGAAGATATAGGAATAAGAGTTCGTAAGAATGGTTAGTACAAGAGTAGGGCAAGCATTGTGAGTGCAATATTTCAGACTGTTTTTGTGTCCTGCACATGTAAAGGGACGGGAATGTCAAAACTGATTCAATAATCGCTTGCCTACGCTGTTCTCCTACTTGCAAGGTAACTAAAAGCAAATGCATAAGACCAGTTTTACAAACGTCTATCCCAATTCACATGAAGTAAATAGAAACATAACAGTTTTTAAGAATATTTTGTACAATAGTAAGCAGAGAAAGTAATGTGAATGCAGATATTCGATTTTTAAATATGTGTATTAGCAGGGTAGATCTTGTTAAATCACATCAATTTCCAGTTTTTATTTACATAAGGTTTAAGTGTACTGCTCGGGTTGGGAAAATAAAAAAGGACAATGGTGGAATATTTTTATCAGTAACTCTTCTTAAGCTATAAAGTGATTTAGTTTCTTACACATGTATTTTTTTTCATGTCGGCTATGTTGAGGAGTATTATGGAGGTGAATCATGAACGCTTAGGGGGACTTAACAGCACATTCTTAGAGAACAGGAAAACCTTCAAAGCTTCAAAGAGCTGTTGTGGACTCAGTTCCCTCCCATACTATTGTATAGGAGTGGTTCAACGAATTCAGGCGAGAGAGAGCGTTCTTGAAAGAACAGGAAAACATACAGCGACCCTCACACGGTCATTGGGGAAAACGTCGACCTCTAGACGTAGGTGTATAGCGGTCCACGTAGTATAAGGTAATACAAGTCAAAGTTGCACGTGGTCTCTTTCTTGTGAGATGTATTTTGAACATAGTAGTTCATGTAAATGATGCTAAGAAACTGAGTGTTACCGTAGAACGGACTAATCTCGGCCGTGTTTTTAAAGTTCTTGCCAATTTTGCTATGAAAATGTTGACTAAAATTCCTAATTAAATTTGAACATTCCCTGATGTATCTTGTATGTACCTTTACAATACAGAAAATATGTGCATTATTGTTTAGTATATAAACTATTGAAATGCGGCCGAAGTATCCTAGAAAACAGGTTAATTTCGACAGAAAAAAAGGTAAAAAACAAAGTTATAGTTGCCTGCGTTTGCTTTTGTCCGCTGGAAATGCGTTGTTTAATGCTGTAACTGTTTTGGAACGTAGGTTGCGTTAAAAGTTTTGAGTATTAAATACTGTATCTCTTAAACCATTAGTGTTGGAACCTGTAGAAGAAAATGACACAATATGGACCAAATCATCTGCTTCTTCTAACGTAGAACGGGTTTCTTCGGGTTTCATTTCTCTTGAAATGTTGTTTCCTACTGACACACTCTTTCCAGATTTTACATTCAACCCTTTGGTTATGCTAAACTTTTTCTCTCCTACCCGTGCAGATTTCTGGAGACCCATGAACGAGTCGCTCCAAGACACCTCAGACTTCTTACTTTGCTTCCTTTGGTTAATATTCTTTAAAGTAAGTTACTGTAATAATCTTCTACATTGGGTTTGCCTATATATCTTTATTTAACATGGTCTAAGTCTCTTCGTCTTCAGAGGTGATGGTTTAAATCACATGTTTCGGGTCTATTTCAATACAGTTGGTGCTGCAAGAGCAACTATCAAAAGTTTTTTATAGTAGAAAATGTCTGTGAGGAACCCTCAATAGATGATGATACCCAAGTGAATAAAATACCTTTATATGGGAATAGTAACCTTGACTTAAATTAAGAATTAATCGGAAGAGAAGTTCCCAATGACGTAGATGTAAAACGCTTAGTCCCTGGCTAAACGAAATTAACATTTTGATAGTCGACATGTTGAGGACGTTGAAATTACTTATACAGGGAATTATCTTAGCAAAACATTTCAGCAATTAAAGATTACCTGTAAATAGCTGTGTTTAATTTATATAATTTAATATAGGATTATTATTTAAAAATATGTAGATGAAACAGAAACTATGAATTGAAGAATAAGTCTCCGGTAAGAACAAAGATAATGATGGATCACAAAGTAGTGTAACCGGGGAATTAAATGATAAGAGTGGTGTGGATGAAACATTAAAAAAAATGGAAAATGGAATATTCACAACTAAAACTAAACTAAAAAGAAGACAAAAAGAGATGCTGGCATAAAAGTTGTTAATTCTGCCGCAGACCCACTCTAGGTATGTAGAAGCGATTCCAGAATAAGAAGAGAGAAGGCTGAAATAAAAATGTAACTATTTACTAAGCACTGCAGGTTCACACCGTTGAATAAAAAGCGAAATGGGGAATAAGTCAAGAATTACACATACAGCCATTAAAAGATAAAATAAGGTCAACGGCGAAGATGCTGACAACATTTGAAAAATTACTGGTAGCAGTATGATATATGCTCCGAAAGGAAAGGCAGAGTTGGGGAGACAAAAAATGGGCACCGGCACAAGCTGCTGACAAACCCTTGAGAATAGAAGGTGATATAACTCTTAACGTTTTAATGGTCATAGTTTTAAGCACACAAATTCATTTGTATTTACCGAGTGACTTTTTATCTGCTTTTCTTTCTTTTCTTGACCTTTGGTTGTCAAGGACCACTTGGTCATCAGGATGTCAAATTTCTATTACATACACACACACACACACACACACACACACACACACACACACACACACACACACACACACACACAAAACACACATTTTCTTTAACACTCATACTTCCAGACCTTAAGACTTTCCTATCCTCCAACAGGGAGAAACAGCACGAGGAAAGAAATGTCCAAAGAGAGCAGCAGCAACAAAGGCTTGGGAGAAACATTTAACTAAGTCAGTTGGTAGAGGGTTCGTCATTTGGCCGACCACTCGTTGTTGGAGGTCTGAAATAATGTCCGCAAGATGTAAGTCCTCCAGAAAGTGACTCAGGAGCGTAGAGTGTGCATCAATTAGAGAGAACAAGTGTTGTTGTTTTCTTACGATGTTGTTACTACGTAAGTGTGTTATCACAAAGTTACACTACTGGCATATTACTTTATGATGGTTAATAACATCTTGTTTTCGTGTTCATGACACTATAATTGCAATGAAGGCAATTGATATTCTCACAAAAATATTCATACTCCTCCTTAAGTGTTTACCAAATAACGTTTTAGGATGTCTATGCTGCTCAGTGAAATCTATCAACATCACTTCATCTGTCTGTTTGTACATAATGAACTCGTAAACCGCTGCACGCTTACAGTTGGAAAGCAAATGCCCACGCCGTTCTAATTTGCTTGAAATCGGCGAAAGCATTTGTATTTGATATATTTATCCTTTCACTGAAAATTGTTATGGAAGTTAGTATACAACACATACTAGAGTCCATTCAGAAAATAAGTATATACTACAGCAAATACGTCTTCAAAAAATAAGGTTAGAATTAGGCAAAAAATAAACAAATTAGAAGCCTGTCTCGTAGCATTAACCTCTTTGAACAATGTTACGAAGCAGAAATTCATGTGTACAATGTTTCTGAGATGTTTTATCTGCAGAACTTCGGCATGATTAATATTTTAAAAGTAATGCTATCTTTAAATAACTAATTACCATGGAAACTAAATTCTCTAGTATAACAAGCACAAGGAACTGATAGTAATATTTTCATAGTCACTCCACAAATTATTTTGGCACAGTTTTATCTCTGACTCTTTCCTCTGAATTATAGTGGATATTTGCTGGAAGTGGTTTCAATCAGAGTAATAAGGGTATGCAGACGCACAGAGGAGGCTCGAACAACAGTCTGTTAAAATTTTAGATAAAATACTAAGCCAGGGGTATTGTATGGATAGCTTTTGTTGGGACTAATGTGAAATAAAGAGGCGAGGAATTAGCACTGTATAGGTATTTAATAATGTATTAAACACTTACAATAAAAATCTGATGTGTTGCACTCAAGTGACTTTCTGTACTCTTGTACTAACCATTCTTAGAAACTCCTATTCCTATATCTTCTTCGTGTTAGTTGAGATAAACATTTGCAGAAATTGTCTTATTGCTTAGTTCCTTGTAGGTGCAAGGGGAATATGGGAATACATCGCTTTGAGCGATAGTCAAAACTTAACGCTTTCAAAATCCGTTCCCTTTGCACGGTTAACATATAAAAATGAATAACGATGTTTCCTTTGACAGAACTATAAGCTCTCCAAAACTCACACAAATATCTCCGAAATGGTTCACTATAAAAATGTGTATTGTGTGCTTTAGCAAGATCTATATTTTTGTATAGTAAGATTTGGTCTGTGTAAGATTTAAAGCTTTCACGGCGCAATTACAGCTTCACGGGTGATCAGCCGTGTGAGGTTTAAAATACTCGTAGATAGAGATAGATTTGGTCTATCTCTTACGGTTTACAAGTTATGCAGAAGTCATCCAGAGTAAATCAAACTACATGGGGTATAGCCAGAAAATTGAAGATGTACATTTCATTTACCCTAAAAATATCTCAGACATGTAATTTTAATAAACATGTTAAAGGCATTATCAAGAAAATAAAAAATTCAAAAAATTTGTCAATGAGAGGGTAGTTTAGGGTTGAGCAACTTTCTTCATAATCTTTGTGTCGCATCCTTGAAAGACATTAAACTTAAACACCAACTTAGGTTCTTAATGGACGTTTCGTTTTTGAGTTATGATGTCCACAGACTGACACACACACACACACACACACACACACACACACACACACACACACACACACACGCACATACACACACGTCTTTTTCAAAAATGATTTTTTTTTTATTCAGGGAGCCTCAAAACATATATTTCCGGAGAAATCTCGATGTTGAATTTTTGGGTGGAATACAATACTTCCTCTACTTTATTTAGTAGAGGGAACCGCTAATGTTAAAAAGTGTTATTATTGGTGGTGCTTCTGGGTAGAATAGCATACTTCCCTGACTTACTATCGGGTAAGCAGTAGAGAAAGTAAATGGTAAGGTTGTGGCATTTAGCAGAATTTAAATCCATTGAATCTCTTTAAAAATCGTCTCATGGGACTTTAGAACAAAATTGAATTAGCATCCAAGTATGTTAAAAGTGTATTTATTGTGTGAAGAAGAGGAACAGTATTTGTTCATCTGTTTAATGGTGATACGAATACATGCAGACGCCGACTCTGTCACAGAAGTAGATTTATGCGTTAATTAATGCACTTAGATTCACAACGTAACAGGTTCAAGTTCTCAGAAGCTGTGATGAAATAAACGAGGAGTGTGAATGAAGGAGGAAGGGCGGAATTTGTCGTTCTCTTAAGGAAGGTTTTAGCGCATGTGATGCGACGGGGGTGCGGCTGGTAAGCTCTGTGCTCGCAAATCAATCTCTGCTCCACGCCCCTAGAACCGTTACTCTCGGCTTTAAACATTTCCATCAGTTATTCAATAAAACGCTGCGGGCAGAAAGAGCTTCACATGAAAAATCCTTATTTAGGCTTTCGTGGGGAATGATGGCACATTAATTTTACACCTCAGCTGGATATTTCCTGCAATCCATTTACTCGTACATAGGTGCGTGGTGGTTAAAATTACGTTCGCATGACTTGAGGCTTCTCTGAGCCCATGTACATGTGGTTGTTTGTAGCCTGTGTTGTTGTTCCGCGTGCACCAGTGCTCTTTCACCATGTAATGAGTTTCGTTGATAAATATCCTGTGGAAACTCACAGCGTGAAGTTTTACCAAGGATCTGTGTTTATGCAACGCTTGGGATTTACTTTGTAATGTACGAGAATCAGACCACGACTATGGCAGACGCAAAATTTAACGGCGGCTAATAGCTGACTATTAATATTCTTTTTTCCATTGTGCAAATAAATTTTGTTGTTGCAAATGATTTTATAAACACCGGCTTTACAGCGTGATTCACAGCGTGTTTAACGATACAACATTGCAAGGCGTGGCGATCCTATGATTGGATGTTGTACCAACCCGCCATTAAACTTTGAGACAGCCATAGTAAATGTAAAATAGCATTTCTACTGCTATCCTACACATAGATAATGTGAGAGACCAATTAATTTTCGTTACTTTGTAGTGTCATAAAATTAAAGGAGAGCAGAGCATATAAGAGTATGGAAACATTTTCCTGTTTTATTTACAATTATCTTAGGTCGTAAACTTCTAGTCTAATAGTAACCCCATTATAAAGAGAGAGAGAGAGAGAGAGAGAGGGAGAGAGAGAGTGGAAGACAAGGAGGGAGAGAGGTGCAGAGAGAGTTAGAGAGACTGATAGAGTAATATGGCGTGTGCATTTTTGAAAACCACTCAAGTGAGTTTCATAACCCTTTCACCATTAAAACGTTCTGGTTAACCTCCTGCGTCCTGAGCTCACATTACTAGTGTTAAAGTTATTTTGTGCTTAATGAGTTTCTATGGAGCAAAATTAAAAAAAAAAAAGAAAAAAAATCCAAAACAAAATTGGGGGGGGGGAGGTGTGGCTAAAATGGCATTTAGACAAGTACAAATCTATGTGGATCAATATCTGTTATTAAGTATCAAAAGAACAAAAATATTCAAAATATAGAATTTTGTTTTCGGGGGGGGGGGTGCTTTGGGGTTCAGGGCGCTGTAGGGGTAGTATCATATATGATACCTCGGACTACATTAAGGTTTTACTGTTTTTTAATCCTACCATTGATAAAAAGTAGACGAGAGAGAGAGAGAGAGAGAGAGAGAGAGAGAGAGAGAGAGAGAGAGGAAGACAAGGAGGGAGAGAGGCGCAGAGAGAGTTAGAGAGACTGATAGAGTAATATGGCGTGTGCATTTTTGAAAACCACTCAAGCGAGTTTCATAACCCTTTCACCATTAAAACGTTCTGGTTAACCTCCTGCGTCCTGAGCTCACAATACTAGTGCTAAAGTTATTTTGTGCCTAATGAGTTCCTATGGGACAAAATTAAAAAAAATTAAAAAAAAATCTAAAACAAAATTGGGGGGGGGGGTGATGGCTAAAATGGCATTTAGACAAGTACAAATTTTATGTGGATCAATATCTGTTATTAAGTATCAAAAGAACAAAAATATTCAAAATATAGAATTTTATTTTCGGGGGGGGGGGTGCTTTGGGGTTCAGGGCGTTTTAGGGGTAGTATCATATATGATACCTCGGGACTACATTAAGGTTTTACTGTTTTTTTAATCCTACCATCGATAAAAAGTAGACAAGAGAGAGAGAGAGAGAGAGAGAGAGAGAGAGAGAAAATATGAGCATAGAATGCGGAAGATACCAAACATGATACCACAGGCCGTGATGAGTTTAACACATTTACAGAGCGAGAAAAAATATAAAATCTAAGGTATCATTGATACAGGAGGTTAAATGAGAAAAATTTGAAACCTAAGGTATCATTGATACCAAAGGATGCAGGAAGTTAAAGGAATAATTGCAGTTTTTATACCCATCCTTGCGTTTTGTATTTTTCATAAACGTAAATTTCCTATACAAACCATCATCGTGGAGAATCAGTGTAAATAAACGCAAGGTCACCGGCCCTTTGCAAGGAACGGGGTCGCTTGAAGGAGCCTCAGTTCTCAATTCTTAGAAGCCTGAATGAAGTGCCGGACAGGATGGGACACTGAATGATGAAGTTTTGAATTTGAATTTATTTAGTTCTAACCTTATACGTTTGAGTCATCCTTGAAATTGGGCCCTAACCCTTGTTCTTGGACATCTCTGCAATACATTTTATACAATTACATGTTGAATTTCATTATTACTTTCAAAACTTGTCAATGTTCTTTAATTACCCTGAAACTGTATATCATATTGCATAAATAATAGTACTCGTTTTAGTTTCTTGTATGTTGAGTTAAATAACATTGTTTGCTATTTAATTAAATATTTGGAGCATATACGCAATAAAAGCAACCTTTGAAAGCAATTTTCCCAATTTTAAACCGTTTAATTGTAATACGTCTTTTGCAATTTTCAAATTACATTTAATGTACAAAATATGCTAGATATGTGACAGAGATCGGCGTGTTTCATTATAATGTTACAGAGTATTGTCATGTGCATGGTTGAGGTTCCCAAATCTTTATGCTTTGTACAAAACCTATAATGTAGAGCTTAGACAATTACTTCAGAATGTGTTAAAAGACATTTATGTTGTCACGGCCGTACACGAATTAAACTAGTTTACTGAATTTCCTACTTAAATGGCCGTAGGACGTTACGCTAGTAAACAAAGTGGACTGGAAAAGACAAGGACGACACTCAAAATGAAGACATTAAGTATATTTTAAAATGCTTGAATAACACGTAGGATTTACCTATTATATCGATGAGTCTTAAAGATGAACAGCTAAAACAGTCAGAACTACTGTAATGGGGAGGATTGGCGACCGTGCTTTGCACTTCCATAGGTGACAACTATGATAGCCATCCACACAACTGCAACTTCTAATATTTCCCCATAACCCCCACCCCTACCTCCAGCTCCAATGCCTCAGAAAGTATTCTCGAAGCGTCGTCCCTTATGTAGATGTATAGAAGTCCTGTCGCCATCTATTTGCTGTCTGGCAGGAATCTTGGGAAGCGTTAGCCTGAGAATCTTGTAGGCCGAGAATGCTGATGTATGTATTCAAGCTACACTTTTCTCTTAAGAGGTTGGCAATTACAATACAGCATTTAAATAACATTTCATAAGCTGTATCATCCTTTAATTAGTGAAGTAGTCTTAATAAAAGCAACTTGTGATAGATTCTCTAAATAAATTGACCATCACTTGTGGGTTTGGGTATTCATTGGCAACAAAACAGTGACGTTAAACACTACAAAACACTGCTAATCCTATATACAGCTACATATAGCTATATAATAAATATATTTTAGGATGAATTAATGTGACTACAACATAAAACTTTGTAGCATGGTCACCCAATAGTGTATAAAATATATGTATAGAAAGGCATTATAAATTGCATAGTATTAAATTGAAATCATCATTTACGTGCTAGGATAGAAAATTATAAGTCGTTGTATAGAGTACAGATTAGTGTAACAATTGAAACTCTTTAAGGAGTCCACTTTTACTACAACATAAATCTATTACTTCATTACACCACCACTGAGTTTAATGAAAAATTAGTATTAACTTTAACTACAAGTTAACGAGGACGAACCGCCTCCGACCCTTTCCCCAGAAAAGCCTCCCTAGATCGACGAAGAATTATTGCTCTATGTATAATGAATAATGGTTTATTTCTTTCGCAATTAGCGTTTCCGTCCTACTTTTGGGAATAATGTCTCCTAAGTACTTTTAAGTCAGTTCTTCTAATTTTGTACAAATCCTACGAGTTGTTGGTTTGTTTGTAGTGTTTAACGCCCGCTTTTACTACTACGGCACCGCAGGCGGTGACCCTGATGATACATGGAATGAAGATGGAGCACCGGTGGAATGAGATGGCGGGGGAAACCGGAGTACCCGGAGAAAACCCGCCCTGACGCCGCTTCGTCCACCACGAATACCACATGCGGGTCCCTGGGATCGAACCCGGGTCGCCTAGGTGGTAGGCGAGCGCGCTAACCGCTCGGCCACGGCGCCGCCTTCCTACGAGTTGAGCTGCCTCTTCAACCATAGTTGCATTTTTACTTTACTGCGTATGGTAAATAGGGGAAGTTTTGTATTTCACACAAAAATTCGGTGTAGTGATTTCATTGAAAACGTGTTTTGAATTGTTTAGAAAATGCATGCGTGTGTGTGTGTGTGTGTGTGTGTGCGCGAGAGAGAGAGAGAGAGAGAGAGAGGAGAGGAGAGGGAGGGAGAGAGAGTATAACTAAAAATGGAAAGTCAATTAAATACCAAACATAGGAAAATAGTTGCAATTTTTTTCCTCAAAATGTTGTAGTGATTTTATTATAATTTTATTGTATTTAAGATTTTTTTCGTGGCAAATGAAGCGTATATTTAAATTTTCCTGGAATGGCCTCTGAAGTCTTCTTCTTTCTGAATTACTTTGGATAACTGTTAAACCTTGAGGAGAGAGGGAGAAAGAGAGAGGGAGAGAGAATAACAGGAAAGATGAAGACGGTTAAATACCAAACTTAGTATTTAACTTCAGCATCTTTCAAGACAATACACAATGGAGCTTATTTGGATATGTTGCAGTTGTTTTTGTTGCCACAACTTTAGAAACACCACACGTGGACATTTTATTTCAGCAAGATGGTGCACCCCCTCACTGGGCAAGGGACGTTCGTGATATGTGCTGTGGTCATTGTGGACACATTGCTTGGACTCCAACCCCTCCTTCCTTATTTTCTCATCTTTCATTTTTGTATTCAGAAACTTTCATTTTGGGATGTCACTTATCATTATGTGTATTTTGGATGAAATCTTATATCGAATTTCTGAGAAACTTAAGGCTATTCTCAGAAAATTCAGGATAATGGATTTTGTCATAAAATACCTTAAAAGTATGATATTTTAATTAAACCATACAGAGAAAATAAAAACTGACGATACTTGCTCCATGTAAAGATTACTTTGGGTGAAGAGAATTTTCTTGAAAATCTTCGTGTCGTACTTTCAAGATGCTAAACTTAAAAACTTTTGGTATCAAAATAACGGGCGCTAAAAGGAAAGTAATAGTGTCTACTAAACCCACATGATAATGCCTCAATGACAACTCACGGCATGGGACTTAGCACCTCGACCAAAGTGCGATTTGTTGTTTCCATGCCCCCGAAGGGGCAGCTCCCGGGGAGGATGAATGAGGCGAATGGATCCGAAGGGCGGTCGGAATGTTGCCATGGCAGAGCAAAAGGCAGGGTCCTATATTTTCCAATTAGAAGCATCCCGGTGGAGGCTCAGTCCAATTTCTCTCACTCTGGTTCGTACTCCCAAGGGGGAGGCGGGACTCGGAGTCCGGCTCCCCTTCCCCTAGGGCTTGTACCATCCCATGGGGGTCCGGGAAAACATGGGCTTGCTTTCCTGCCCGGTGTACGAGATTTCCAAGAAGCATTTGTTCCCTCTGCCGTACTAATGCCGCGACGCTCGCCGACACTTCCAACTCTGAAAGAAACCTAATCGATGCAGTGTGAAGTGAAATGATTAAAGTAACAAAATGGAGGGACAGGAAATTCGTGGGATATGAAAATACTTCCCAGGATTCGTCTGGCAACCTGGGGAAACCTCCTAAACACCGATGGGTCAGAAGGTTGAACCCCCGACCTCCCGTATGCCGGCCACAAACGTTACCGCCTGACCCATCCCGCTCGGTCATTGAGTCATTGGGTCATCAAAATAAGTGGTGGAATCTTGGCCGTCGCTATATAATGGCTCCTCACGACGGTGACGTCACTGCGGGAGTGTAACAGCAGCGGAATGAACCACGTGTTATTGCATTATTTGGATGCATTTTATGTATTTAAATGCATTTAAAGGCCACATTATTTCACATGCAGTAATTATTTAACCAAATCCCTATTGTGAAAATAGCGTCATACATATGCTGTGGAATGAATATACTTACAGCATTCGAAAACGATAAGCATTATATTTACCTATACAAAAAAGTACATACCTTTGCTTTGGAACTTGTCCTCTTTGGAGGTTTTAGAGGTAAAATGTAACTTGACGAATTCATGTTTTGAGGAGAGGAGGGTATCCAGTCTGCTAGATGTACATATATTTTCTCTAATGTCCTTAATTTTCTCTTTTGACCCTTTTTACGAGCTAGGAAATCATTCCTACATTTACAGTAGTTGTTTAGCAATATGTTTGTAACTATGGAAACAGATTTTTCTAATTTAATTTGTGACACGCTGCATTTGTAGAGGCAATGCACAAAACTCAATATTTCCTCAATTTTCGTTAATGATAAATCCTTTACTAAACTGTTTTGTTTGTTACATTTAAATTTATTTTTCAAATTCCTCATTAATGTATTAAATACTTTGTATACTAACACAGTTGCTTCAACCATAAAATCTTTTGGTCATTTGGACTCTCCTCTGTCAATTAGAGACAAGCATTTGAAACTATTCTCATCCTCAATATTTATGTCCATGCTCCTGTCATACATTAGAAATTCAGCTCAAGACTTGCAAGACACCCTTTCGTTTACTTTGTGTACTGCATGTCCTGCAATATAAACCAGGCTCATTTTTTGAGTTTCATCTACTTCTATACAGTCTACTGAATCTTTCGTACAACTCATTTACATTGCTTGTGTTTATTTTGTCCTCTGCAGCATTTTCGCTGCAAGACGACAGAAAATATTTTGCACAAAATTCACCACTGAGTGAAGAATGTAATTTAATTAAGCTTACTAGCTTTAATTTCCTTTCTGATTCTAGTGTTTGTCTCACAAAAATGTGGTAATTCCCCCCACTCATTTGCCTTTACTGACCAAACCTGCTTTCCAAATTGTCTGTTTGAAATTTTCCTAATAGAACATACTTGGAATTTACTTAGGAAAACATGTGCTCACAAACAGTAATTAGAGTTTCAGTGGTGTGTTTCAGAGCAGTCTGATTATCTGATGTCAGGCGGCCAGAATTACGGTTTTGCCTTGAGGGCCCCAATAATGAAGTGTTTTCCCATTCACAAAGTCATGACACTTTTTCAGAAAAGTGAATATTGTCGTCTTCCATTGAATGAATAGGATTACAGAAAAGTTCACCAGATTTCTGCCTTTCAGAGGGTACTTTACATTTACAATTTTCCACCATTTGCCTATGATGGAAATGAACTTAGCAGTCCTCGACATTTCTTTCTTACCCAACGTGTTTTCAAATACGTTCAAGTCTGTTATATTTGTTTCATAAAAGAGTTTCAATACAAGATTGACATTTTGTTTCTCAAAATCCTTTGAGAAGAGAACTTTGCTGTTCAAGCTTGGAGCTAATTTCTCATGCTTATTTTTGTTTCCAATGAATGTATTTCTTTTAAATGACCAATACAAGGTTTTAGCAAAATACCAGTTTCAAAATCAAGAAAAATAAATGATTGCAAATGATCTTTCTGGTTTAACTAATTGTTTAACTAATTGTTTCAATAAATGTACAGAAGCAAACAGCAAATGTGTTGTTTGCTTGGAGCTAAACGGTTTAGGGATACTTGCTTTCAGATTGCCATCACATAGTATTTCAAACATTTTTCTATTTTTCAATTTTCTGCTTGTGCTAACAGCTTGACAACTCTGTAAACTCGAGAATGTCTATGGAGTCAAGCTTTGTTACAGGGAACAGAACTACTATGTCTTTTTTAGAAGAAAGCAAGTAATTGAACATGAATGCTTGAACTGCAGTGGTATTAACATATGTATTCTGTGCAACACCTTCCATTGTACCACCTTGTAACTTAAATTTGGTGAAACATGTATCTCATCTAACAGTACATTAATGTACTTCTCATGCTCTTTAACAGATTTAAGTTTTTGTGTAAGATACTGCACATATGAATTGGAGAGTAAGTCCAGATTTTTCTGTTCCTAAATCTAGTGTTAGTTTTCTAAGGTACGATGGGTGTAGACACCGCTGTCTGTTAGTTTATTATATGCGGTTGCACTTGTAAAGAACATTGTGTGTTAAGACTATATTTTGGGTTTGACTTATGTGCAAGTTGAATTTGCTCCTGAAGGAAAATTGGCTTATTTGAAAATGAAGTAGCATTTTCGCTTTCTCTTACACATTCTATTATAAGAGAATGTTTCAATTTGTCTTCAAATGTCAAAACTTGGCTTTTGTAATTCCTTGTGTGACTAGAAAGACATTCATATTTTGTCCACTGATCACATAGTAAGTCATCTTGTAAAACACTCATAAATGTGGGCATGGATACCTCATTATTTTTATGCCAAATATGTACAATGAGATCAGAGCAAACAGAAATCTGAGGTTAAGGTATGTAATCAATTTTTGAAAGTGTAATTGCATTTGTGCTCTCCGCCACAGTGAACCCTTCTATAAGCTTATTCAAGTAACCTATTTTGAAATGAGTTTATTTTATCCTCACAAAGTCACTGATTAAAGCTAATTTCCTCTTTAATAATATCTCAATCCTGCGTTCTTCGGGGTATTTTCTCTTGGGAAGCAGTGGTGATGTAATATAGGAGGGCTGATTTAGAAAAATTGAGAGGTACGCGTCTTCAGTCTATTTAGGCCTTTCTCTAGGAACAATAAAAATCGTACCATCATATCCAGTAGCAATATGTTCTCCAACTATAAAACGCTCATCAAAATGTTTAATGCTCACAACTGCAGTTCTGTTAGGCTCAAACTTTGCCCTGTGAATGTTTCTAATCCACAACTGTCTCCTAATTTCGTCATTTGGAAACATGAAAATAGTTGTGTAAGTTTTTTTTTTTTTCTTATTCGTAGTTGGGTATATATCCTGGTGCACAACACATACGTGACATCTATAAAAAGAGAAGGGAGAAATGCCACTAATACCGAGTTTTAAGGGAGCAATAGCACAATAATTATTTCTTAGCATTAGTAAAAATAGTTTGAACATGTATAGCCTACATACAGATGTTCACTACAACTTTACCTTGGTATTATTATACCTTGCATTGAACAAAACATATTCTTGATACAAGAAAGCTTCTGGCAAATTAACCACAGAAAGCACAGTTTACATTTCTCAGATAGAGAACTTACACAATGTTTACCCCAGTTTCATAACTCTAGTGATCTGTATTCATTAGGAAATGAATGATGCACCGTTGATATGACTTCATAGAAAAACACTTTACCGCTGAATCAGAACATCATATACCGAAGGCCACGGTGGAATGCATTAATTCATCTGTTTTCTATTGATAGTTAGTAGAGAAATTAAAAATGCGCACTAAGCCTAATCACGTGACAAACAAGGCAGAAATTCTGAGAAACATCAAATACATCTTCTAGTTGTCTTCTCAGCTCTTAATGGTGATTAAGATTATTCAAAAGCAATTTGTTTTACGAGTATAATAATGGAGACATGGCTCCTAGGATGGCCCTTTTCCAACACATGTAATACCTCCTGAATGGTAGTTTGGTTCATGCTATTCTAATGTGATCCTAAAAAAGCATGTTCAGCTCTTTGATTGAACTAAATATATCTGCATCCGTCCAATCAGTTCATTGCAACTCTCTCCATCCCATGCTATCTCATCCGTTTCAATCCAATCCAGCCTCACTGCTTTAACCCAACATTTTTCTCTAAATCCGAGAAGTAAAATAGAAATCTGATTAAGAATAAAGGAACAGCTTTGAAAAGCGTTTTGTCAGGAATTATCACGCTATGTGCTAAACCTAAAAGGATGTAGAGTTCCAATTTCATTGCTGCTTCTGCTTTACGTCACAGTTGTAGTATCAATTTGGTCATCAAGGGAAAAATTAAATCTCTGAAAATGGTGGTTAACGGAGCTGAAGTAAGTGTGCCTCTCTCTCTCTCATTCCCTCTTTATTCGCTCCTTTTTCATATTGCAAGAGGAGAAGCAGAAGACAGAAGGAACCCAGTCAGCTTTCCCAGTTGCGAAAGCACTTAATGTGGCCGCCAAGTGAGATGAATGAGTCTTTTGAAAACAAGAGTATTCAGATTTTACCTTTCATTCTTTGCCTTCACCACAGCCCTTTTGCTTTTAACCTTTTTCAGAAGAGGAAAGAGTGCATAATCGTCAGATGGGTGTATAAAGAAGATAAAGATTTGTCCAACATTTAAAGTCTCCCGTTAAACACACGAATAATTTCTTAATTACTAATTCAGGATTTGTGGTATGTGAGATAGCTTAGTTAGAGGTGGTTGACAGAATTTAGAGTCACTAAATGACCCAAGCAAATAAATCGTAAATTCTTGATAAGTGGATTGAATGATGAAAAATGATCACTCATTTATATTTAAATACTGTGAAATAGTGACATGGTTTAAAAAATTACAAATGCCAGTTTAATCTTAATTGTGATGAAGGTGTATTCAAGGCATATACATTATAAATTACAGCCGAAAGGTATAACCAAATATAAAATTACAATGGAGTGTAATAACTGTTTTCAGCAGAAAAATAAGCAAAGAAATTATAACAAATAATTAAATTAATTAGTTGAAACCTCTGTGAAAGGAAGCTAAGATGTGATGCAGAATGTTATAACGTTAAAAGCATAACCTCAGTTGTTTAAAAGGAATCGAAACAAAGTAGGCCATACTACCTGTCTGATGAATGAATGCAGACGACAGGCGGAGGAAACTAGTGCAGAAACATAACAGGTAAGCCGTAATACGTCACCATTATGTAGCATGGTCCTATTTTTACCTGATTAGGGTACAGAAGCGCCCTCGCCTGAAAACTGCACTACTTCGTCAGATAGTACGACTTTGAATCTCCAGCTCTACCAATTGAGGACTTACTGAATTAAAAATACATATATAACATCGAGGATGTGTTATATTTCCATGACTTTTTCTATTCACTATCGTTTATTTCTTAATAGCTTGTACACACTATTCTTACGAAAGCTCTAGGACATATTAATGGAGACTGGACATATAGTTGCAACATATATTTGTTATAGTTGTAAAAAGAATGGAGGAAAGTTAAACGATAGTCAGATTTTTTCAAAGAGAGCCGCTGTGTATTGGCCTTGTAATTCCATATTCTTTCCATGCCATAGCTAGAAACAATTGAATAGCGACAGAGTTTTAAAAGTGGTAAAGTATGGAAAAATTCAATCCAATAATATTGGTTTGGCGCCTTTCACTGTTAAAACGTCTAACAGGAATGAAGTGGGGATGTTCCAGAGCAACTCTTAATACAACATACAATGTATATATAACGCCATTATTTACTTACTGCAGCGAAGTTCTTGTAACAAGGAAAAAAAAAAAAAAAAAAAAAAAAAAAAAAAATCAAATCTTTCAAAACCAAAGTCTGAGACTAATTACAGGTGCTATTAAAACCACGCCAATAACAGCTATGTAAATACTAACCAACCAATACCCCATTGAATATGAAATAGAAAAAGCAGCTCTTATTCAACACGAAAAGTTGATCAGACTCCCATTCAATACATGGCACAAGAGAAATTTTACACATACACTGAAGACTCAGGAGAGCTTTCTTTCCAAAATTCAAGACATCAAGAAGATGTATACCTTCCTAATTCAAAGGAAAACTTCATATCTAAAGTCAATCCCACACAAACATTAGACATCACATATTATTTACATCAGACAGAAGAAGTTAAGAAAAGTGATACTAGTTTTCTAAAATTATTGGCATTAGAGACAATCCATACTAGATTTCCAGAACACAAATGGCTCCATATTTATACTGATGGATCATTGATATCAAACCGAGATGGAGCAGCGGCTGGAGTCACGTGTCACCTCTTTTCCTATTACAAATCTTTAAGTTATGGAATTACAAACTTTGATGGAGAAATTGAAGAAATTCGAATGGCCCTACAAAATCTTTTGTATAGAATTTCCATTTTCATCAAGCAGTTATTCTCTCAGATTCCAGGGCGGCAATTATAGCAATTACTTCCAAGTTGTCACCAAAACACCAAACAATTACAGAATGTTGGAAAATGCTTAGCCATCTAACAGCACTTCAAAAACACCTAGTCTTCCAATGGATACCAGCTCACTGTGGACTGAGTGGTAATAAGAAAGCTGATTTTCTTGCTAAAAAGGGTACCAGCAATGTGCAGAAATAAATAGTTAATCCACCGTTTTATGCAGCTAAAAGATTAGTCAACTCTGAATTCAAAAACATTATTGCAAAATATTACTATGAAAAATCAAAAAATAAAAGATGGGAACTACCAAACATTCAAACAGTAATTCCTGAGTATCCTCGAAAAATAGCAGTTGCAACCTTCAGGTTGATTACAGGACATGATTGTCTGGCAAAACATTTAAACAGAATTGGGATATATTCTTCACCACTCTGTCCTCTATGTGATCTGCAAGAGGAAATGGACCGAGACCACCTTCAAATATGCCCGGCCACTTCTAGCACCCCATCCATCAGTGTAAAATATTGGAGAGCAAGAGGATTAATGACTTCATTGTCAGAAATCCAGCATTAGCTAACAACAACAACATATTGGTTAGTCCAAAAATGATTTATCACAAAGGTATTTGAAGTAGATGATGTTTTATAGAGATGTACATTCTTTTGCAGTGTGTATTTGTCTTATCTCTTGTCATCTACCCGTTGAACAAAATTATGTATGTTATTATTCACTGCAAGTGGATCTTATCCGGTGGCAGAGTTAAATGTATAGTTAAGACTACAACAAATAATCGCATAAACAATACTAATGCAATAAAAATGAATATGAATAAAACAGCTCCATCTACGAAACACATTCTCACAGCTACCAAGCTTATGGTTTTGTAATACAACATATACGTTTTTAAAGTATTAATTATTTTACAAATTTACATTAATTACTTATTTTCTCAGTTTAATCAATTCATTTACCACAGTATTCACAATTATTTATAAAATGTCAAATATAATAAGTTATCCAACATTTACTCTATTTAAATTTTTCCTAAATTTCTTCACGGACAGAAAATAGCCCTGAAAGGCTGCTACAGGCAATTCATACTATTTCTTAATGCTTCTATTAACAAAGGAGAATTTTCCTACGTCGGGTCTGTCCTTCTATCCTTGATTTTAAATAAATGACCTAATCTTCCGCAGTATTATACAAACGTCTTTCCGATTTAAGAGGACTTCAAAGGCCATGTGTTAAAGGTCTAAGCAATTCACTTTATTTATCATGTAAATGTCTTAAATATATGGCATTTTAAAGTGATTTATAAAAGATTTCGAAAAAATTCCATGTTAAGGGGTAATTTGGGGTGGGTGACTTTTCTTGAAACTTTCGTGTCGCATCTTTTGAAGGAAGTACTACGTTTGGCATTGATCCCACATTTGTTTTTGAGTTCTGCTGTTCACAGATACACAGAAAGAGACCAGCGCACACAAGACTTGATTTTCTTCGTTTAGAACGCTACAAAACTATTTCCGGTAAAATCTCCACACCATATTTTTGGGGGAATGCTTTCCTATATACTAGGTGAGATATAAAATTATACGAGCTATGAGAATTGTTCGTTGTAATGTTAATCCATTTTGAAACCCTCTCGTAAAATGCAGCTCGCTGGGCGGAGCGATAACCAATAATTTGTTTTTAAATCAATGTCAATCAAGATCAAGTTCGAACGTGTGACAGCAGTGCTGGTATGGGGCTAAAGCGTACACACGTCAGGAGGTCTTTGATGCACGTGTACCGGACGAGTCGATAAAGCAACGTTCCATATTGACGTAGTCTACGGCTGCAAATTGGCTCTGAGCTGGATGTCGTCTGTTCTGTCAGGAAAGGACTGTCTATATAATTAGGGCACCTGGTCGTCTCTCATTTTGTCCCTATATAAGCGACATGTCCACAAACCCATGATTAGATACCTCATTGCTTCATTGAGTCGCAAATACAGACCAACGTTGCTTATAGCTGCTGTCCAATTGTGTCATTGCTACATGTATATACCTGCTATTCTCTTACAAAATGCTTTGTTTATTCTGATGAAACTCCTGTTAACCAGCACAACGTTGGCTAACAAATACACATACTTGCGAAAGCAAAGAAGCAAACAGCACTTCAGTGGACATTAAAGTTAACATTCTCTCGGTTTAACAGAGGGTAGATGGAATACCGTAAGCAATTGGACATTCGATTTTAATTATTCTTGGATATGTTGTACATATTTATCAATAAAAACATTTCCGGTGCCGTACAGAGTGCATTTGCCTCCTCAGATCAGAAAAGTTTGCTTTCTAGTTTTGGATTCATTATTACCATTTCTCCTAGAACTTCAAAATATCTGCCGTTTTCTATAGGCGTTCGCATGAAGAGACAGAACAATTTTTATCCAATATGGCCGGAAAATAAGCGTTTTCCGTAAGATACACCGTACAGACTAGGAGAAATACTTCATTCCTGAGCAGCTTTGGAGATTGATTTTTTCGGACTGTTAATGAAAGCAACGGGGACATTCCTGCTTTCTTCACGTGTTGCAGAAAGACGCCAACCTGGCCTTCTCCTTACTGAAAGGATAGTAATCCTGTTAGGCTCCTGGCATGGTGCACCAATCTGTCGTCGAAATAAACGCTGATTTTCAGTTACAGGTTTTCCGATCTCAAACCTGGCAGCGAGTTTTCTTCGTTATAGTAAAGTTATTCAAGTACGCCGCATTTTGTTTCTTCATTCCACGCATTTAAAGCAAAAAATAAACTCAGCAAAATAACAAGGCCTATAAAGCAGCGATTCTCACTGTAAAATATCGATGTGCTGCACTCACATGACTATCTCTATTCTTGTAGTAACCATTTTTACAAATTCTTATTCCTATATCTTCTTCGTGTTAGTTGAGATAAACATTTGTACAAATTATCTTGTTGCTTGTTTTCTTGTAGGTGCAAGGGAGATATTGGCATACAGTAGGATTTGAGTGATAGTCAAATGTTTTAAAGCTTTGAGATCTCGTTCTCTTTGCGTATAGGTATAAAAAATGAACAACGATGTTCCAGGGTCTCAAAATATATTTGAGGTGAAATCTCGACATCGAATTTTTGGGTGGAATACAATACTTTCTGTACTTACCAGTAGAAAAAGTAAAAAGCGCTGTCTAGTGGGCTTTGGTGGGCACATTAGGAACTGAATCGAGTGTACGGCATTGGGAAATGTTTTTATTAATAAGTAGCACAAATCCAAAAAGAATCAAAATTGCTTAATTTTTCGAATACCCAGTTACTTAAAACACTCGGTACATATGATAGAGAAGGTTCGGAGGGATATTTAACATCTCGACCTGTAGAACATCTTTTGTGCCGATAACAACTCATGCGGGACGCTCCCCAGGAGGAAGAGGTGAGGTGAGAGGGTACGAAGGTGTTCAGACCTGAGAAGGGAGGACAGCGGAAGACACGTTCGACAGCTACAGATTTGAACTTCCCGATGAAGCCTCGTACTCCGGCTCGCTCCTTCGCTCTGGATCGCCTGTGGGGCCTACGACTCGCAGACCTCACTCTATCGGAGGTCGAGGTCACCTGTCATGCCTCCAGCCGACACTTAGAAACCTGAAACAACCAAGCTGATGAAAATGAAATGAAATGAAATGAGAAGTGGGGTGAAATGGAGGGATAGGAAATTCAAGGGCTGTAATTATCTTTTCCAGTATTCACCTAGCGAAAATTTGTAACACTTAATATACCTGTAAGATGAAGAGAAGTACGTCTATTTTGGCTTAAATTAATAAATTAGTAGTCTTGCTCCTGCTAAGATCTTCTTAACCTCCCCTGGGTAAAGAAGGACAGTATATTATGATTTTTATCTTCTTTATTACTTACCTACTTTAAGGACAGGAGTCCATTATTCCACTCACAAATTCGATACCGGTATTTCACCGGGAATACACATTTTGTTCCCTGAATCCAAGAAAGCACTCTTAGAATTAAGTGTGTGCGTGCGTGCATGCGTGCGTGCGTGGGTGGGTGCGAGCATATACCTCCAAAAAGGAAAGCGAGGTAACTACAAAGTTTGGAATTGTAAGTTCCGCAACTTCCAAGGATACAATACGAGGATTTTCATGAACCCCCTAAACTTATTTTGAGAAAATAAACTTTTTCGAACATTTTTCGATATAAATTGTAGTTTGGAGTGATATATTTTCTTGGGGGGGGGGGGGGGGGAGGCCCGGTTTTGTGACTGTCCACTGCTTTTCGCAGTTTCTCCTAGTCGGTAGGTAGATGCTGGATGGTTCCTTTTTCTTTTACCATGACTTTCTTGAACATCATTTCCTAGCTCCGTCATTTCCCTCGTCATCATCCTCTGGTTCAGTGTTGAAGGACCGGGCTTTGCGGAGTTTCTCACTGAGCAAGCTCCTTAAGGATTCGGAACTTCTGGGTGGAGTTGAGCGGAATTGAATGTGCTCAATCTGGAAACATTAGTGACCCTGTCCACACTTCGGCACTCTTCTAGATGATCTGGTCCTTTGCAGCTATCTCTCTCTCATCTCTCCGTCCCAAAGGTCGCGTTAGAAGCCTGCCTACGTGCGGTGCTCTAAATTTCTGGAATCGCTCCGGTGCACTTTTAATGCCGATCAAACTGTCTGAAAGCATGTGTCACGAAGTATCATTTTCGCACACCTTTAAGAAAATAGAAAAGGGAAGATGCACTTTGTGTTTAAATCCTAACTTTAATAATCGGAATGAGAGACCAAACTGTAAACTGAAGACTGTAGAACCATATACACATTTATGATTGAAACCAGATTTTGAGCAAATCCGTTCAACCAGCACGCCAGACTTGTCGCAGAAATCGAAACTATACTGGTAATTTTGAGAGTAGGGGTCAGGCAATAACATTGTGGTTGGAAAAATAAGTGAATGCGGTCCGTTTCAACGGTAACCGCTGCCATGTTGCCAACATTAGGGATGCTACATTACAATCATTCATTGATTGCGCCCAACTTCCACGTTCAGCTCTTAACCTGACCTTGAGGTTATAGTTTTGCTGTTTTAGATTATTTCTTCTATAGAAGTTGCATTAGTTGTTATTGATATTTTATTTATCGCGTCATTTTTGTCCCTAAAACAACGTGTTAACTTTCAGGTTACCCTATAGTCCACAAATCCTGTAAGTTAAAAATTTGCCCTTTAACCTATCAAGGTCTGCTCTTGATATTAGCACTACAGTACATATCAAACCTGCTGTAATGTTGCCAACGTCACAGAAAGCTGTACCATAAGGTTCTCGATCACTGAGTTATAACATCAACTTGGATATCTTCCTGCATGTAGTCAACCGTGGCCAGCGATAAATGAAGATTTATTAGCACCAGACGTTTACATACATCTATTAGGGACAAGGTTAAATTTTTCTCATTTTATTGTAGCTTTGGTGGTTATCAAGAATATGAAATAAAGCAATTTTAATTTCGGAAAAGAAGGTTCATGCATTACTAACTTCCCTATTAACTATACATAGTACAGAAAGCAAAACTAATTTGATTTTTGTTCAAGTGGGCATATTATGGGGCATGTATTTTACATTCTTGTGTGCATTTGATAAAACAATAGAACAAATACAACATTTTGATTACATGAGATCTGATATTTCGTTTTATGATAGAATTATAAAACAAAAATTATATACATTTCAGAATATATGTGGAACGCTTAAACACACTTTGAAAAATAAAGTTCGAAATGAACCTACGATGAAGTTTTATAAAATGATGGCCGTACCAATATTGGCATATGGCTCCGAAAATTGGACAATGAACAGAAGGGATAGAAGAATGGTGGAAACACCTGAAATGAAGTTTTTAAGAAGTATTGCTAGATATACCAGTATAGATCACATGAGGAGTGACACAATCAGAGAACAACTAAAAATATATAACTTAAATAGTAACATATTACAAACAGGATTGGGTAAATCACATAGTATGGATGTCAAATAATAGAATAACTGAAATAGTTGCAGGATATAAACCTGAAGGGAACCGTAGTGTTGGAGGACCTAAACGTCGCTGGAAAGATGATCTTATCTGAGCCTGGCCTATCTTAGTATCGATGATGATGATGATGATGATGATGATGTGTGCATATTTGCATGCATGTTGTAACACGTCTTCTTCACAACGATCGTGCCTCTGACGCACTGACACTCAAAACGTAACTCTCTACTGTTTTTTTGCTTCGTTATATAGCGGGGATGACTACACACTGACTTTTCTCAATTTTCACAAACACGCCGGCGATAACGTAGCCAGATCTTTCTCAAAGGCTCTGGAAATCCTCTGTCTAGCCACTTAATTGTTGTTAGTAACTGATACACAAACAATCGTGCGAGACAACCTGGCCTTGAGCTCCTTGGTTTGCTCGTCGGCCTGGTATGTGGTGTGGGGCAGCATAATCTTGACCTTCCTTTGTTTTGCGCCGCTTCTGGTGTCACAATATTTTGCTGTTTGATTATGCATACTAATTCGGGCTCTATTGATTATATACTCCTCTCATAATACAAATTCTGCCTAATCTTAGGATACTTGCGTTAGATTTTTGCACAGATATAATGCTTAGTTAACATGACTTTCAGACATATTTCAAATGTTTAACTGAAAACGTGGAGGAACGTGCTCTAAAGCACTAATAATCAGGTCTTGACAGCGAAAGGATAAAAGAATAATCATAAATTTTAGCGTGTTTCTTCGGATACCGCAATCACCTATGGAACACATAAATTAAAATATTCGGAAGAGACTACGATATTAACACAATACATTTAGGAATATGACGTTTTCCTGAAGTAAATTTGTGTCATTCTTTTTGAATTGTCAGTAAAACAAAATTCAATAGAATGATGGGAGATTCACTAACCACAGAAAATTTAAGATGTCCATTTTGTTCTTGTAGAAAAATCAAGACACACATTATATTTCTCAGTTAATGTACAAAACGTGGTATTTTAATAAAAATTGTAAGTTTTACTGGAAAAATTAACTAAAGTGTGTGTGTGTGTGTTTGTTTGTGCGTGCGCGCGTGTGTGTGCCTGTGTGTAGTAACAGGGGGATCGATATGGATCTGTTGCGGGCTACCATCCCCCCCCCCCTTCTCAGGGGGAAGGGATGGCCCGAATTGAGACCATGGACTTGACAGAGAGGGTAGCCAGCGGAGCCCAGAGACGCATAGAAGTCCCAAACAGTTACAGATATTGACGCCTGGCGCATAACCGAAGTGGGTCCTCTACCCAGGGAGAAGGCGACGAGGTGGTCCTAGCGGCCCGGGCAGCAACTTCAGGAGGGCGAGGGAATGGGTTCCAGAACGGAGAAATCTATGCCATCTGCTCGAATTCGCCTAAACCTACTGCGCTACCAATCAAACCAACCTTAAAGGTGACAAGGGAGGGAAATGAGAAATGAAGGGAAAGGAATCCGTGGAGAAGAAAATCTACCCCAGCACTCGCCTATTTACAAGGGGAAACCAGGCAAAAACCCATGTCAGAGTGATCGGTCGACGGGGATCGAGCCCAGGACCTCCCGAGTACAAGTCACACACGTTGCCGTGGCGCCACTTCTCTCGGTTAAGTAAAGGGTAGTTCATTATTGTTGAAAATCTTTCTGGATACTTTGAAACATCAAGTCCAGTATTTTCCCAAATTAGCACCTCCCACAACACACACAATACATATCCTGTCTTTTTCTAAACTTCTTTTGTGGGAACATGTGACTAATATAGACTGTTTAGTGGAATATAGTAGTGCAATGCTGGGTCTTCGTGTGGGTTTTAAGAAATAATAGAGCACTCTGGAATGAATCATCTGCATGAGGTAAGGGAGCACTGCTAAAGAGCAGACTATGTTTACTGAGGAAGTGACTCACCGTCAGACACGTGTTCACAAGTGCTGCTATTTTAAAAAAGCCTGATGTGTGCACTCACATGACTTTCTCCTCTCACTCTTGTACAAACTATTCTTAAAATCGCTTATTCTATTTCATGTTAACAGAGATAAATGTTTGTAGATATGTTTTATTACACATTTACATAGGAATAGGAGAATGCAGTAATAGTCAAAGCTTTTAAGAGGTGGCCACTGTGTGATGCTTTGATATTCTATTCTCTTTGTACGGACAGGACATAAAAAGACGAATAACGGCTTCCTATTTGAGAAAAATGTAAGCATTTTCAATTCTATCCCAATAACAAGGAATATCTGAAAACGTATTCGGAAAAAAAATTATTATAAATTGTGTGGTTTAACGAGATCTAAAGTTTTTCTGTAGTAAGATTTTTTGTATCTCTTACGGTTTAACAGTTATGTAAAAGTCATCCTGAATGAAGAGGACATTAGAGGATGTTCCCAGAAAATTCAAGATATACATTTCATTTTTCATGAAAATATCATAAAAATGTGATATTTTAATAAAAAACATGTCACTTCCGAAAAAATGAAAACTTTTGAAAATGTTTCCATGTACAGGGTCATGTATTACTTAAAAATTATAATTTCCGCATCCTGTGCAACTCCTGTTATAATAAAGGTAAATGCCTTTTTTGTGCCCAAAACCGGTTAAAGTGTTATTTAAAACATATAATTGTGGTACACCAACATGCCACAGAATGTTTTTTAAAGATACATTCAGATAAAAGCTCAGAAACTTCGCCTATAGGTACCTTTAATACAAAATTTTTTATATGTCAATCTCACACCGGTTTTCTTTCTGCAAGCTGGAGCGCACGGTTAAAGCACCCCAAGAAGAAGAAGAAGAAGAACATATATTCAGCATCGTCTAAGAATCAATAGTGAGAGCGGTTGAAGATATTTCAAGACGGAAATGAATTGCTAGAGGAGTTTCGAAGTTATATGTTACGTAGTTATCGTCAATTGAAGACCATTATCCAGAAAAATTCCGTAAATAATTTATCAGTAGCTCACGAAAATGTATCACGTCAATGATTGAGCAAAAGAAAAAGATTATTTCAGGACGATTGTGGAGTTTAAAGACGAAGTGAATTGCTAGAGCATAATAGTGCCTAGTTATCGTCATTATTGAAGACCATTATTCGGAAAAATCCCTAAATGGTTTATCAATAACTCACGGAAATGTCACATTGATGGTTGAACAATAAAAGAGGTTGGGGAACCCGGGGCATAACAGTACTCTTGGTTTCACGCGTTGTAAAATAGTTCAGGCCACAAGTATAGGCCTGAAAATGAGCAAATACATATTGACTAGATTACATTGACTTAAAACACAAGCTGGATTCAACAATATTTAACTGTGGCTTTATGAAAACATGCGGTGTGGTCCATTTTGCGCCGGATACGGGGCAGAATGGAACATATTTGTTGCAGAGCTGAGTAAGTTAACAGAATTGCATAGAACTTATTTGCATATAGTTCATCATTTAAACCCTTTCAGTACAACTTGTGCACAAAACAGAAATTGAGCTTAAATCTTAACAAAACTGATATTGTTTCAATAAAACAATTATTATTATTGCTGTTTTTGTGACTGTATAATTATAAAGGGGCATGTTCTATACTCAGCCCACGCTCATGCGCATCCATCGGAAGTTTATCGCATCGTGCTTTAACTCATCGCTGAGATCCACCAACTTCAGCGCCGAATGCAGCACTTAACCATCAGTTACATCGTCCCCGAGAGACCGATGGGTGGTCCCATAATCTAACTAAATTGTAAACAACGAGTCAGCTGATTGAAAATGGAAGCTGCATGATTTTAGTGGCTAAATTAACACACGAATCGTGTGGAAACAGGAGATAAACAGCATTCAGTGTCACCAACATAAATCAAGATTTCATTCCTAGCATGTTCACCATACTGCATGTATCATCGAACCGTTCAATTCAGCGGAAAATACATCCATCCGTTGAATTAAAAAACTCACCCAATTTGTAACTCCGCAGTGATGAATAAGCAATGAAATTTACACTGAGTAAACATAGGGTTGAAGTAATATTATAATATCTATGAGATTTTAAATTGTATTAAAACTCACATAGGAATTTAAATGTTATTTTAAACATGAGCTTAAAAACGTTTGCTCAGAACTACATAAAGTAACAACCGAAGGCAGCTTTGATGTTATGAAAATAATTATTCATTTTTTATTGTCACTAATAAATTTTTTGAGTACGTAACGCAGTTATCCTTACTTCTGTAAAGAACCAGTGTCAATATTACTATTTAAATCACAAATGAAGTGAGGTAAAAATTAGAAGTTTAAAGATCTATCTATATAAGACAGAGAGATCCGAAAACATTCGAACCGCTGCGCACAGAGAAACACGATAACGCAGCTGCTGTACACAAGGTCATGCGATTGACTTGTTTTTCTCTGCTCTGAAAGTGCAGTATTGAGCTGACGTGAACATGTGGTTAAGTTATTACCAGTGTGCTTTATTATTTTGTACTGTACTTAGCTACAAAGTGTATTATGGCTCAGTATTTGTTTTCTACTGCACAGTGTGTATTTATTTATGATTAGTATGTGTTGACTCTGTCAGCTCGCCAAGTAAAGTGCGATTTGTAGAAATATTTCCAGGTGATTTGGGGCAACTTAAAGCATAAAGTGTACAAGACAAATCCACACACTCTGAAAGAATTAAAACAAAATATCCGCCAGGAAATTGCCAGCATTTCTCAACGTGAACTACGATGAGTGAGAGGTGCCAAAAATGTACGGAGAACAACGGTGGCCAGTTTCAGCATCTCCTTTAATAACATTTTTAAGTAAGGTCTTTAAAAGTAGTTTTAAAAATGTTGTATGGTTTCATCCGCGCTGTTCTATGCCAGCGGCAGTCGGTTACGAACGCCGAGGATGCGTACAGGCATACCGCAGCGAAGCCGGTTCGGATTCTTTTGGATCACCCGTTACTATGATGTGTAGTTCACTATCACTGACAATTAAGGTGCGCGATCTTGTAAGAAAAAGACGCTGGGAAGCTCAGCGATGCTCACTTCAACTGTAAAGCGAGCGACGGGCGCGCTCGAGCGAAACCTTTAGTGCTCACCTCTTTCACGGATCTTACTCTTTTCTTTCTACCGAAAGGAGCTAGTCCATCAGCAGTATCTGAGCGGCTTAGATACACTCTTCATGAAACAAAGGGCATGCCAGTCCATTAAGCCCATGGCTGAATATATGATTTCAGTATAATATTACTGAGACTATTCAGGAACTGAATCTACAGCAAGAATCATCAACTGCCTGTATTTGAGGCGGCATAGACTCGTTACACAATAACCATGGAGTTGCTAGTTAAAGTGTGTGGATATTCACAGACATCCTTGATTTTCTCAACTTTATCTTCATTCCTGGATTCACTGTGTATTTTTGTTACAGTGACACTTGAAAGATACTGTATCTCCACAGAATCGGACGTTGGCCATAGTGGGCCCTTTGTGACCCTGTGAACTCTGGAGGAGGGGAGACTTTGATCAGGACGACTATGTGCACTAGCAATGATGAGTCTCTAATGAAAATAAAAATGTTCGAAAAATATTCCATGTAAAAGGTAGTTTGAGGAGAGGGATGTTTTCTAAAAATACAGACATACATAAACATTGGCCTTTTCTTAAAAATGTTTTTTCTTTTTCATCATCCACTGGGCCATTCTGTGGAATTTGCACATCGAAGTGTTGGCCAGAGTGCAACAATTCTCTACCAATCAAGTGCGTGATGGAGAAAATACAAAAAATCTCCTTGGAAAAAGGATACGTTTGACAACCGCGCGCTTCACCTCGAAGGCGAATGTGCATCACGTTTGTCTTAAACAGAAATAGTTACCTCACAATACAGGATGGCTACTAATCTTTTCCAGTGGTATTTACGTAGTTCTCAAGGGACTTCTTTGGTACATTTGCAGCAAATTAATGAAAGAACTGATTGAATGAAGCAACGGGGAGTGGTGTGAGGGGTTTAGGGAAGAACGCTTAGGCCTGAGTATGTACTTTAGTGCACAAATAGAAACGAAACACATAGTGGTTTCTGTCACATACAGAAGCTTAAGGTTCACATGGCAAACAGCTTAATGAAGATTTTATTTCGCAAAATATGGAGTTATAATAAATCAAGACGATTTGATTTAAACTTTTAAGGAAACACACAACCGATTTAGTAGAAATCTCCAAAAATTGACATTTGTATTTCATGAGTTTAAAAAATATCTGAGGGCCATAAATGCAAAATATTTTTTACTTTTTATATTGAAAAAGTATGGAATAAAATTTTCTTTCAGTTTAAAATTTAAGATTTTTAAAATTTTTCCCGTAATCACTTTTTTAATATGTTCCATATGATGCAGGTTTTATCCAATACTTCAAAAATTTTTCATGCAGATTCCCAAAACACAGTTAAATGTGTAATATACTTTTTATTTTTGAACATTTTTTAATTATTAATGTTTAAAGTTGGATAAAACTTAAAACTAGAAAGTTCAAATGATAGGATTTAAAAATTACTTTCTTTTGAACTGAGCCCAATAAAACAAAATTATACGACAGATTTGTGCATTATAATCAGATGAGTAGAATAGAACTTATGAAGTCGTAATTTTTTAAAACTGCATTATGTGGAGTATTTGGCATAGGATAATAAAACCCAGATTTAACATTTCATACCTTGAAAACTAAGTTACATACCGCACTGAAATTTAAAACCCTCCAACGTAGAGATAAAATTTACAGCTAAATTTTAGTTGCGTACTCCCTTAATAGAAGAGGGAAGAGCTACCTTATCTTACTTTATGTGAACATAATGAAAGAACACGACGGTGGGAAGTAACCTTCCGCAGAATGACACCGAAGTGTAGGTCATGGCAGTACCGAAGTTCAGTGCGCGCTTGCAGCCTATTTATTCTCGCAAAAATTACGGTTTATGCAAAACAAAAAATTCAAATTGCATTGAAACAAGACATTTAAGGAAGAAATTGAAGCTTCGTAAACAGTGTAGGCAAGAATAGATGCTATTTCATCATAATACCTCAATAATGCTCGACTTAATCGTTACGTACTTGAATTAGTGTTCTACTTTTTCATCCTCCTGAAATAACAACTAAAAGAGTAAACTGATATTATAATTTGCAAATATTAAAAGTATGATTCTATACATTATCCTTCCCGATACACCAATTATAGGTACAATGTTTTTATTTCATATGGAAAGGTCGTTTTCCTTTACAAAAACCAAAGAAAGAAAACCACAACTTTGTGTAGCTTAAAATCTGATGTATGAAAGGGAGTGGCGTTGCTAAAACAAATATACGATGCACGCTTTTTATGAAATTAGTCGTAGTACTTACCACAGATGTCATCATATAAGAGAACTAAGTGAAAAAGTCATAATACTTTAATGAGGGAAACGCATCTGGAGCAATGCATTAGAAATCGTGTATATTTAATGCCTAATTACCAATGCTTTCGCACAGATTGGGCAGATGCACGTCGCGAGAACTACTGACCATAAGTAGGGATAAGCTCTCATAGGCAACGGTCCTTTTTACAGATTCTGTGCCTTCAGGATGGCCCAGCAGAGGGACTCAGCCCGCATTCGCTGTCAATAGGCAGCTGTCCATCTAATTTGTGCGACGCTAAGGACTTTACCAACGCATCCTCATTTTTGGCAGTTAACTTCCAAACTTGGAAGAGCTTTCGACCTTATTCAGTTTCTTGTGATTAATGATGATAATACTGGGGATGCGCAGATCTGCAAATTTCGCAGTGCAGAGCAGTGTTGTCTCACTCTCTGAAACTAATTGCAGTGGACCTTGCTATTTTTAGTAGAGTTTTATTGACATATAACCCGCTGAAATATATCTTTATCGGCTGTCTGATTCTGTATCTTCATTTAGAGCTGCAAAGGCTAGAATTTTTTTGTTATAAATCTCAAAGTGAAAATTTGTTTAAGACATAATAAATGTCTCAGACATTATAAAATTCACACTGCACATTAGATTATATTATTTTTGTTTGGTTCACTGAAATGACTACCGAAAAATTCCCGTTTGAACTGAGATTTCTTTTTGAATAATATAGAAAGGCGTGTAGACAATTTCGAAGAGATTTCCTGACATTCCAGTTCAGACAGAGAAACTGTTAGGGGTCTGGTGAATAAGTTTGGGACAGTGGGATCACTAACCATTAAATCTAAGAGTGTACAAGAAATGCGGCAACATTTAAGAAATTTGAGCATCATTCAAACGCTCCTGAAAGAAGTCTCCAAGATGTGTTACACAGCAACTGGATGTTTAAAAAAAGATGCAGTCTTCTATCCGTCCAGTATGTTCATAGTTTCTTCATTTTATTTCTGAGTGCTCCAGTTCTTTTGTCACTTCTCAAATTACGAATAAAGCATCACGGGCTTTGTAGAACAACCAGATAGCTCGACTTTTGGACCAAAATGAGTTACACATTGATCTTGGCTGGAAAAAGTATAGAACAGCCACGCTGGTGGAGGGTGAAAGAACTTACAAGAAATTTGTCATTCCGGTTATTCAGAACATGATTTTAGGAAGTGTAGTAGACAAATCCACACACCCCGGGAGAATTAAAACAAAATATTCGCCTGGAAATTGCTAGCATTTCTCAGCGTCAACTACGGCGAGTGATGGAGAGTTTCCTAAAGAGATACATGGTCAACGACGGTGACCCTCTCCTTTCATAAAGTTTTTAAGTAAAGCCTTCAAAAGTAGTTTTCAAAATGTTGTATGGTTTTATCTGCGCCGTCCTATGATAGCGACAGACGGCAACGAGTGCCGAGGATGCCGAGAGGCCAAACACCGCGCAGCCCGTTCGAAGGTGGTGTTTTTTTTTTTTTTTTTTTTTTTTTTTTTTTTCCTCTCCTGGTTACTCCTGTTTTCATTAAAAGAATGTTATACACTCTAGAAGTTATATACTCTTGTTTAGTTAAACATCAGAGACTCCGACATTAAACACAGCATTGTCAACCGAAACTAAAACCATTGTGTTTTTGGTGAAGAAACCTGGTAGCTCCAATGCGTTAAAATTCTCATATACAGAAACATATTTTTCATTTTAATGCAGAAAAGCTTCTTTACCCCAGTTCAATCAATATTTCAAATTTAAGACTAATGGAAACAAAAGCTACATTTTTTTAATTTGATTTTTTTTTAACTATCTCAAAATGAGGTAAATTGTAGCCACCTGGTTTCTTCACCAACCCCTTCAATTGCTTAACTCTAAGTCATCAGATAATGGAGGTACGCTTGAAGATGATTCTTCAACATTTCATTTAAAATGCAATACGGACTCTTATATATGCTTTTGAATTCAGACATTCGGCTGTTTAAAATAATACATTTTTAAGGAGGCTGAAACCTGTAAGCCATCCACGTGACTTGTATTTGGCACATCCGTAGGAGTAAGCGTTACTTTTTCTGACTAAATCATGTACTTTTAAATCAAAATTGTAGTGCATTTTCAATACTACGTTCTTCTAAGCGGTATTTTCCATTGCGTGAACACAAACTGTGAACAAGTCGGACCATCTAATTTTATTGTTGCGACCGCTTCCTTTTTTTTTAAAGGCAGACTTAGTAAAATACCCAATTTTTAATTAAATTTTCTGTACAAGAAGACTTTTAAATTTCCTTTCCCATTTACTAACGCTGCTCTAGCTTCTCTCCCTCCCCTTTTCGGTTCGATAGAATCTACGTTGGTCGGTAATGAAAAACAGAAGAACAATAGGATGAAAAGTATTTCTCTCTTAAAATGTCAACGCAGACTAAACCGCCATGAGCGCATGCCTAAAGCAAACCGTATGCAAATTCATCGCCCACTTCTCAAGGGTGTTGAATGCTCCCTGCAGGCTGCCTAATCATAGCATCTTTCGATTTGAATACATTTTGGGGGTGTTTTAAAGCAAGAGAGGTTTTACAGAGCTTTTTGTGCTTTGTAAGTCCTTAAACCAACACCTAAAGCCGTTTACATGTTGATGGAGAATGTGGCTTTCCAAGGATGCGACATGAAGATTTTCAAGAACATTCCTCACCCTAAACTATGGTTTACATAAAACAATTTTAGACATTTTTGATTTCCTAAAAACTGCCATTAAAGAGTTTGATTAAAATACCGTGTGTTTAAGGTATTTTCATGACAAATAAAATGTATATTTTGAATTTTACAAGAATATCCTCTGAAGTCTTCTTCATTCTAGACGACTTGCGTAAGCTCCCCCCCCCCCTCCCCCCCTGCGCGTTACGTGGCGCAAAAGAACATCCGGGCCAAGGTCTATCGCCCGACTTACTATACAAAAATATAGATCTTTAAAGCATTTAATATATGTCAAATCATTTTCGAGACATTCCTTGCTATTGGTTTGAATTTCCAAGTACCTACTTATATTTTTCTGAAATAGGAGAGGTTATTCGCTTTTATGTCATGGTCATGCAAAGATAATGAGTAACAAAGCCATTACATAGTGAACATTTCTAAAATATTCGACTACCGCTTAAGCCTACTGCATTGTCCTATTCCCATTGTACCTACAATAAAATATTAATTGAAACATTTCCAGAAACGTTTATCCCGGTTAAAATGAAGTACATAGAAGAGCAAATGTAATGACTGAGTGGAGAAAATCATGTGAGTATCCTCTTCTTGTGATTACCCTCCCCTTATGTAAGACTTACACCCCTAGGACTTACAAGCCAGTGCCTAGGGTCAGTCGCCTGTCGGGGAGCACAGGAACCTATGGACCGGACAGAGTGAAGACCTGGAAGTGGGTGGTCAGGCAAGCACCATATGAAATGCAGACGAAATGGTTGGTTGGAAAGGTGATAATGGAGCAATTGGTGGAATGAGTGACGGGGGAAACCGGAGCACCCGGAGAAAACCGGCCCTGATGCCGCTTCGTCCACCACGAATATCACATGGGATCGAACCCGGGCCGCGTAGGTTGTAGACGAGCGTGCTAACCCCTCGGCCACGGCGCCGCCCATGTATCAGTATTTTTTAAATCCAATCGCCATTCACTTGTTTGTCGCTATGTCATGGAAAGAGCATGAATTTTAAAAGCTAGGTGTTTTTAGAACCCCTAAATATCGATTGGGTTTCTTGTATTCGTATTGTAACTTACCACGAAATGTGTATGAAACTGTATCTGCAAATGCCCAGCTCGATTAACGTGAAGCAGACAGAAAAATAAGCTTACACAGGTGTGGTTTGTTGAAGCTATATGAAATTAAATAATAAGGGTATAGAATTCGTGTGAGTGTAACACAACAGTTTTTTAATCTGTAGTTACTTCATCGCCGACCTTCAATATATTGCTTGATGCTTATCCTGAAACTGAGGTTTTATTAATATGCTTAATATATGTCTGACCAAATTTAATCAAAACTGTTAAAATTGGCACAATAGAACGCTCCCACCAGTTTATTTATTAGTATTCATTTTTGAGCTTTATCTTTCATTCCCTTAGTGTGACGATGATGATGATGACGACGACGATTAGCTTGAACCCATAGTCCAATCTGTGGTTTAATTGCCCGATAAATTGTTCCTCTCATAGGTTTCAAACCAGCTTTGTAATTCCTATATTTTGCTTTTTTTATGCCACTTCTAATTATAATTAATTTGAGATGTACTCTGGAAGTGGTATGCTGCCTAACATTTTTCTCATTCTAGATAATCTCATTCTTTTAGTTCACGCTCTATATACTTCGACACGTGCCGATTCTTAAAATTGTTGCTGGAATCGCTTTATTTTGTGTCTATGTTCCTTCTCCTCTGTTCTTCCATTCGTTGTACGCGTGGGTGGGGGAGGGGGGGGGAGATATGGGCCTTTGAAATTCCCAAGTACGCGTTAGGGGAAACTCCGCAGACGATACCGTTCACTACGCTATTGAAATATTCCAAGATCACTGCTCAAACAGAGTAGGTGTAAATAAATGCGCCATTTTAATTTCGCTTTTGTTTAACTTGCAAGGGAGTACTAGCATTATATAAGGTTTGTACTACTCCATCGGATGCAAAAAGTACGTTTATCAAACCACACTGTACCATTTGATACAGTTCAGAGCCTATACAAGGTCATTTTTTTCGCGACATCTAATGATGTCTTTTAGTTTTATTACTCAAATATAGTAAAATTACATACAGTTCCAGTAATTGTTTTTGAAATTATACGAAAGTGTACCTAATAGATAGAGGAAGCATTTCATCCAAAATTTTTATATCTGGATTTCACCTTAAATACATGTTTCAAAGTACGCTGAATATAAAAAGTTGTGTAGTGAACGAGCCGCCTGTATGAACTCGAGAACGAAATTATAGATGCATTCTAAAATGATGGATAAATCTTTTATATTTAAATGAGCAATTATTGTGTATATATACCGGTTTTCGCAATAAAAACACCGACAACGGTTTCGTTTTCGATCAAATTTTGTATTGCTGATTAAGTTTATAAAATATGAACAAAAGAAAAGTTTTATTAAATCTCCTCTTCGCTGGTGATCAAATTATCGTAGCTAGTGACGAAGATTCACAAAGGGGGCTGTTTGAACTATATAAAATTACCAAAGAGATGAATTTAACCATTTCGAAAGAGAAAACAAAAGTGATGGCTTTCATAGGTAAAAGGGCGGTGAGATCAAAGACGGTAGTAGAAGATTATATCATAGAACAAGTTAATACATTTAACTTCCTTGACTGTCATTTATCCTACACTCATGAAAAAGATATGGATTATAAAATTGCAAAATTTAATAACATGTGAGGGACTATTAGAAGAATACTTTATAACAAGACAAGAAAAGATACACATATTAAATTATGTAAAGTTATGGCAATACCAACAGGCTTATATGAGAGTGAAACTTGGACTTTAAAGGGGAAAGACAGAAGCCAACTACAGGCAGCCGAAATGCGATTTCTCCGAAGTGTAGCGGGAGTGACCCGACTGGATCATATCAGAAATGATGAAATAAGAAACAACCTAAAAGTTAGTAGCCTGTTAGAAACTGTAGATCAATACAAACAGAAATGGTGGGAACACGTACAACGTATGAACCAAGATAGAATTCCGAAAATAGCTGTTGAATATGTACCTATTGGAAAAAGAAGTATTGGCCAACCAGGAAAAAGATGGAATCAACAAATAAAGGAGCCGCAACAGGCCTAAAGCCTATAGCTTGAAGTAGAAGATGATACGCTTTAAAACAATTGAAAAAATGCAATAGATTAGATTCAATGCATTTCTCCAAGGAGAAAACATTAATGTAAGGGTGCTATACAAGTTTTGTGTTTAATATAATGAAGATGTATGTGGTCATACATTACAACAGGTTAAGAAAGTAATAATGAGTATACCTTTAAACATTAGTAAGGATATACAAGGTTCTCGATGTTTACAGCGCATTAGAAGGATTATTAAAAAAATCACCTAATGGTAAAATATGCTCAAGACGGAACAGGTAAGCAAAACGGAAGACAGCCGATAAAATAATGCTGAACGATATTGCTACAGGAGTTGTGATTGGTCAAAACTAGAATAAATGTTCCTATAAACATATGTCCGGCAACAAATATGATATGAGCCATTTTACTTGTGTTGAGTGCTTAAACCAGACACCACCCAACAAGCGCATTCTAGCGAGCACTTTATGTTACAAACGGTTAACGGAACAATACACACCAAATAAAAGTTTTAATACAGAATACTACTACAGGAGATGCTCCATGTGGTTACCATGCATTCTTGCACATGCTTCAACTCCCCTTTTCAAAGGATCCACAACTCTTTCGATCATACCTGACCAGGGTTGCCAACCCGTACGATAATTATGGGGGCATACGATAATTTTAATGTTTGTACTCGTGGTAACCAACCCGTACGATAATTATAGGGGTGTACGATAATTTGAATTTTGATACTTCTATACCGGCGAAATATCATTTTCACTGGTTTAGCACACCAGCGAAATAAAATTAATTATTACAAATGCGACACCACTTTTACTCTCATGGCCTGTCTCCACCCCTCTAAGGCAACCATTTCATATCCTACTAATCCTCCTACCCTTTAAACTCTTGTTGCCAGTGTGCCCAGATCTGGTAATCTCAATGAGGAAGGCACTGTTCAGAAAATTGATGATCAATGGAGAAAACTCGGAATACGTGGTATTCCGTGTGAAATAAAGAACATGCCTGAATCTGACAGTTTCTGGAGTGCTGTTAAACACATGTTACCTTGGTGGAAATACTGATTTCAAAGAACTGGCGGAGGTTGCATTATCAGTGATTTAGTTGCCCCACAGAAACACTTCTTGTGAAAGACTTTTTTCTAAACTGGGCTTAATAAAAGTCAAAATTAGTAACAGATTGGCGCTAGATACGGTAAATGGACTTATTCGGTAGTCTCAGCTTATGAAAAAATGTGGTGGGCCCGAAAATCTGCAAGTTACCGAGAAGATGTTAAAGTTTGTCTCAGCAACAAATTTGTCTAATGCTGCAACACTTGAAGATGAACTTTCAGATAAATAGTGCGAGAAACATAAGTGCATAAGCTGTAATACTGGTTGAGGCCATCAGTCTTGTAAGTTGATACCATAAACATTAATACTATTATATTTTCATAGGTGTTGTGCTGATATTTTCATTGTTGAAGCATTTGGTTTATGATGTACGATAATTTTGAATCGAAATCTATAATTTTGAGTGGCCGGTACGATAATTTTACTTTTAAAAGTTGGCAACCCTGTACCTGACTGCCTTGTGATTTGGGCTCATACATTGATCGCAGCTCTTGTAACGTATGGACATTGTCGATGGGTTTGGCATACACAAATGCCTTTAAATATCCCCATAGCCAAGAATCCAACGGACTCAGGGTCAGAAAATGGGAAGGGCATGCTACTGGACCTCTTTGACCAATCCATCCGTTGAATGAAGTCCATTGTCTAGTATAAATACTCAACACAAGTAAAATGGCTCAATATGTAGTTATTTTCAGACATGTTTCTAGGTCACAAGTCACACATGCGTGTTTTGCAGGTTGACCAAAATCTAATGAATAATTTTCTTCGAAATATTTCCAAAAACATTATATGACAGCCTCTTCTCCCTGCTACGTGTAATTAAGATAAACTATTGTTTACAGCAGAAGACCAGAAAGTGCCGAACGTGTTTGCTATCTGCAGTGAAAGAAAAATTCAAACTGTCGCCACACCTATAAAAATGAGATAGACATTCTATTTTAGCTGTAAACGGTGTGTCTACCCATTTAGAACTGCTTTGTGTTGAAAAGTGAATTTGTGAATTTTGAGGACTAGTTACCTTTCTGCAGTTAGTAGTTCTTACAATCTTGCTGAACTGCAATTTAAGACATACTTTCACACGTTCTTGTTTCTTCTTCTACTTAAATCTTCTGCGAAGTTCTTTTCACCAGGTACACTTCATTCAGAGTTCTTCTGCGAATCTGCCCGCTTGTGAACACACTGTTGCTGTTTTCCCCGCTATTCTCAACCAATAACGCATCATTATTTGAATTCTTTTGATGTTTATTTATTATTTTAATATTATTTATATCCAAAATTATTTAGACGTTAAGATATTGTTTTACACATTTTCTCAAATTCGATACATTTCTTCATTATTTTAACAGAATGCGTCCTAAAAATTTTTGTTTAGCATCTCTTCCAGTTTGTTTATCCGTGTAATAACTCATTGTGTATTCAGTCTGATCGTTTACAATTCCATTATTTTATATAATTACGCATTTATATAATCTAAGTACTGTTCCATCTTTTGGGCATTTATAAAAAAGTCAGATATGGGATCAAACGCATAGTTCTGTTTTGCTTCGTTCCATCCAAATTAAGCATCAGGTTATCCTAACAATGAAGGAGGACAGGTAATATCCTTCATCAAACACACATTATGAAGCTGGAGCAGCGTTATATGACAGAGCAATAAATACATATGTAATGACAATGTAACAGACGTCAGTGTTTGCCTTCTTCCACAGAGCCTCGTTTATGCGGGCAGCTCGATAAAAGCAAAATAACTGGTTAAAAACGCTGCTTTAGCATACACTCCACCCTAGTTTCTGAACCCTTCTCTTTATTACACGCCAGTGAAAACAGAATTTAAAATCGCTGTTCGCTTGGAAACATTCAAGACGGTAACGCTAGAAGCCTCACCATAAAGTGCACTCTCTTTCTGTTTGATGTGCTCTTTGATTCCGCTACTCATGGGGAGAGAGAGAGAGAGAGAGAGAGAGAGAGAGAGAGATGTGAGGGAGGAGGTCTGGCCCCTTCCAATGGTTGCTAACCTGTGCATGAAACGAACCTAGTTTCTGTAACGCATACCTACTTGTGTTGATTCAATCTTAACATGATCAAAGCAGATGGTTAACGTATTGTAACAAAGTGACAACAAAGTCCAGTTTGACAAGTCCCACTCCTGACACCAGTGTGATAAAATGACAAAGTCCAATTGCTTTCTCTGTAACTTTACTTTTCTTCTAAAACTGAAGTGCGGAACACAGTTATTTTATTCGTCATTAAGACAATCTACAGTTCCTGGTGGTCTTACAATTCACAGCTATTTTACCTCCTCATAAGAATAACACACATTTTCTACTTTATTTACTTTCTCTGTCTCAAAAATAGCCGACTTTTACACCACTCTCTCGCGTCCCCCAAGCTTTTATACCTGGAATGACGAAATTCACCGCCGGCAGCCAGAAGCTACGCGAACGTTCTCGAAACCCCTATGTTCTGCCGCATTGATTGTTGTCAGTCACGTATCCACAAGTAGTGGCGTAAGGCAGCTTGACACTGGCTCGCTTTGATGTGCCGCCGCTTCCGCATTCTAATACGTATGCAATAAACTTTCTTAGGTAGAATTAAAATTTAATTAAATTTCTGTGAATTTGCAGTATCCAAAAGTTGTTGAACTGTGTTTCCGGTTTGCCATAGACCATTAATCTGGCCACGTGTAGTTTCTCATGTGCACGGTATGGTGTGAAACAGTAACAGTTGAGTAACCATCAGAAATAATCAATACTTCCCTTTCATGCCATTGGTTTATAAGTATATCCAGCCAATAGCATCAATACCGCTGTCGTTGGAGAGGGGTAAAGAAACGGAAAGAAGGGAAAACTATGAAGGCCTCCGTAAATAAGCATGGTACCCTTGCATTTTACTAAATTGGTTTTCTGTGCAATACGAGACGTGGAACATTCCCCGTTGAACATGTGCTTCGGTTGTCCCTAAGATGGCGACACAGTAGCTCTTCATCTGTGTGTTGCGCAGTATTCTATGTCATGACTAGAGGGCGGATTTATGTGCACCAAAACTAAAATAAATATATGCGTGCAGCTGTGGAGCAAGCAAGTTAAAAATATGCTCTTAAAATTAAAAAAATAGACACAAAAATGTAGTTTCTTCTAAAAGTAAAATGCACTATTTCCTTACTAATCATATTTTATATTGTCATTCTCATTAATCTTGTGTGTAATTAACTAATTAATATGAAATATAAGTCAATAATCATGTAACGATCGATCATATGCCAATTTTTGTTACAATAAGTAACCCAATATTTTTCTAAATTTTCTGGTAGAAAGCCCTTCCTTCTCTCACTTAAAATGTGTTTGAATGTAGAGAAATATCTCTCCACTTCACATGAGGTCACAGGGGAGTATCGCAAAGAGGTTACGTCACTCCCAGGATAAGAATTATATTCTTTTACAGCTTCATCTTGTAACACACTGTTCATATTCCGAATAAACTTTAGATTGAGTTCTTGGCTTCAATTTTTTTAATTTTGTTACGAAGTGCCTTTCCACTTTCTCCGGGCACTTCTTGAACGACGGCTGCTTCATACATCTGCAGGGCAGAAGATAGTGGCAATCCTCTTTCTTTCAGACGCGTGATTACGGCTTTTAGTTTACTAAAATAGATTTTAATAAAAGCTAATTTAGCCTGTAAGCTTTTCTCACTGCATACATTCATTTCAACTGCAATACTTGCTGTTTCATTCACATCCAAAGCTTCCAGCACCTTTTTCACGTCTTCTAGGTGGACACAATAATACAACGCTGCTTCTATCCATGTTCCTTATTTTGTAAGGATTGGCTCTGGAGGAAGACACCATCTGGCACCATTTGAGCCAATAATTTCACTTCTGATGGAGCCTTTACGTAAACAGTTTTTACAGAAGAAATTAAGGAATTCACTCCTGGAAATTTTGCTGCGATGTCTTTTGCCAGTCTATGAGGGTCGTGAGCTAGACGTCAGATGCACTGCCTTCGGATGAAATATTTTTAAAGTTTAGCTGCCTTAATCACATGTGCTGCCGCATCTGTGACTATCAACAAATGTTTTTCTTCATTTTCCTGAACAGGTTACAGAACATGTAATGCATCACGAACAATACGCGCAATCTTGGAGTAATTTGTTTACTCTGGAGGCAATAACGTGGGGTGTTCCTGGTTCATATGCCACAAGTTTTCCCAAGGTGACGTTGGCAATGTATCTTCCACACAAACAGCCATATGTTTGAATTACCAAAGTCCTCTCTGATCTCTTGGAGCACCTAAAATAAAATAAAACATAAAATTAAATATATTTTAAACATTACAATAAAACTCCTAAAGATCTTACGGAGGTAAAATACCTTGGTATTAAACATAAGGCCATTTCTGCGGATATATCGTGAAATGAACAATCTTATATTTTAACTCTGTATAAGAGGGAGTAGTAACTCAAACGTTCCATAAGTAATTTTAAAAAATAACCACATAATTTTAAATTATACGAAAAAATCCGTAAATTGTTATACCACTTCCAGCTTCTTTAATTTCTATATGATTTTCCCAAGATATTTGTGTTAAAAATAAAAATTACATATAGATTATCACTTGAATGAAATAACAAGTGTTGATTGAGGCTAGTTGCTTTGTTGCCTAGTACTCGTTAAACAGTTTTATATATATATATATATTTATTTATTTATTTATTTATTTATTTTATTTTATTTTATTATTTTTTTTTTTTTGCGTGAAACTTTCAGTTTTAGATACTTTTTCAAAGTGTATGAGTTGTTTTTCCTGTAATCCAAACAGTTCACTCAGTATATCAAATGTTGCCATATATCACGCAATAAATGTTCCTGAAATTTGTATTTTAAGCACATAAAATGCTAATTTTTACCAAGAGAAAACTTTTGAAAAAGCAAATAGCCTAATGGATATCGCTCTTATAAAAATACGACTCTTATGTAATATTCAAGTTTGTTCGTTTTTATAATTTCATTAATTAAACGAACTTACCTCTTCATAAAGAGGTCCAATGTAATTTTCCCTTAGTGTAGACTTGTTAGGAACGTTTGTTTCTCAATATTTATCCAAGAATCCTCGTAGCTCTGAATTATTTAATTTCTTTACATGGATGTTTGCCGACACCAAAGCTTTATACAGGTCTGTTGAAAAAACATCATTCCCACTGTTCCTTGCAGAAAATGTTGGGGGGGGGGGTATATTGAATTTTGATGCAATCAAACGTATGCAGTACGAAACAGTGATGATGAGAAACATTGGCTCTGTTCTATCGGATACATGCAAACAAAAGAGAAACAATGTTGAATTATGAAAGTGTAAACTACATCAAGATTTCAACAACTGACAATCTAGAAGGTTCAGAATAACTAATATTGATCAAGAATAATGAAGTTTATAATGTATATTAATTACTACATTTGCTTTGGCAGTACACTGATTAAAATACACATGCATTTACAAACATAACAAACAAAAGCGTTATTTAATAATGTAACGATTTCCATAATGTAGAATGGCAGAATTAGGAATTTCACAATAATGCCTTGTTTATCATGTTTACATTTACGGTGCTTGCGGTAGGGTACTTACTGTTTATCCTACCAATCTTTTAAACATTTCAGCAGCGACTACTAGCTATTGTTTTCACATGTATTCAGAGCCAAAATACAGATTGCTACAGACCGCTCGCTCTGTCAAGGCACAAGACTTCAACGCCAAGCGTGCAGCCACAATAGGACGTTGTACAGTGAACTTTATAGGACTCTCAATAATATATATATATATATATATATATATATATATATATATATATATATATATATATATATATATATACTTGGCATAAGCTCAAGAGGAACAAGAGTTGTTACTTCACATTCCAAGGTACACTATTTAAAATCCAACAAAACTTAAACGTATCCCAATGAGAAAGTTTCAGAAATAGCAAATACCACAAATACTTTTTTTTTTTTGGAAAAAATGTTTTTAAGAGTGCCAGAACAAAGACTGTACTCAAATAGTACACCATTATTAATAGGTATAATGCATTTGTATATTGCAATATATGTCATTAAAAGCAGTTATAGTTTGAGTACCAGCGACGAGTGGCATGTTTCGAAGGCAATTATTGAATGTATCATCAGTTGGAAAGACAAACCTGAAGAAACTTCTACATCATATTGAATCTTTATTTGTACTTTTGATTTTTCAACACTTTCGCTAGTTTTCATAGATTTAGTCACAGGACAAAATTACTATATAACTCATAGTAATTGTCATCAGTTTGGCGTATCAGATTGAATTAATACTTCGATCATTCAAGCTTTTGGTCATAGGGAGATGATGTTATTCTTTTCATTGAAGACAGGAATCTGAATTCGTAAACGTTGTGCCGAAATAATTTTTGCCTTAAATTTAAATAACCTTCTTGTGCAAATAACAAAGAACCGCGGTGTTATAATCATAATTCTATTTGAGCACATATCATTTTACTTTCTTTACTACTTGCAGTAAGCAGGGAAGATTTGCATTCGACACAAAAATTCAACTTCGACATTTCAAAGAAATGTGTTTTAAAGCCTCCTGAACCCAAAAAGGCATTTATGAAAAATATCCCCGTCTCTCTCTCTCTCTCTCTCTCTGTGTGTGTGTGTGTGTGTGTGTGTGTGTGTGTGTGTGTGTGTGTGTGTGTGTGTGTGTGTGTGTGTGTGTGTGTGTGTGTGTGTGTGTGTGTGTGTGTGTGTGTGTGTGTCAGCACGCGCATTTGTGGAAGAAAGAAAACTCGGATAAAAGCAAACTTGATATTTCATTTCAGCATCTTTAAAAAGTGCGATATAAACATTTTCAAGGAAACCCTGCTCCCCAAACTACTCTGCACATGATTTTCGAAAAACTTGATTTTTTCCAAAATGGTTCTAATTATTTTGATTGGTGTACCGTATGATTAAGATATTTTCGTTACAAACGAAATCTACAATTTGAATTTTCTCTTAAATACTCTTTATTTTAAATTAGTTTTGTAAGAGACAAAGTTTTGCAGCATAAGAGGTATAGATCTTGTTAAAGCACAGAGTTTAAGTCAAATATATTTTTTCTTGTGGAGCTAACCATTTCTTAGATATTAGATTAAATGTCCCAATAATTATAATTTTCTCAAACGGGAGGTAATTTGGTTTCTTTTCGTCTTAATCATGGGGGAAAAAAGCGGAATTTCAACGCCATTAACCAGACAATAAGACATATTTTGCCAATATTTATCTCGATTAACATGAAGGAAATAGAGCGAAGCAAAACCACCACATAACACAATGCACATCTGCGTGTTAAAGAGTGGCAAAGTCCACACATAGTGGAAGGAGGTAAATCCAACCTTCCTGTTTCGTGTCGCGCATATATACACACAAATATGCTCGGGCGGTCCTCAAATTCTGGGAAGTGAAGCATAAATTTTCGGTCGAATGCAACACTGTTTGTGTCACAGGTGATAAGTGAAGATAAAACACAATAACACAATAACATAGGTTTTGATTAAAAACGATGGTAAGAATCTCACTAGAGTCTAGATTGTGTGAAACTGCTCAGTTTCTTGAGATTGCATTCTACGAACTGCGATAGAATCTTGTAGTATAAAGATAGATCTGCTGTGTGAGCTGCTAGCGTGTGACTAACAATGCTTATTATTTTGCGCTACAAGTTTCCTTCCCCTCGTAGTTCCTTCAGTTTATGTGTTACTCAATGTTCTGGGTTACGACTGCGAGCTGAGAGAAGAGTACTGAAATACTAAACAAGGTATAGGGGAAGGAAAAGGGTATAAGTACATTTTAGTCAGATTTGAAACATTTCAGTAACCATTACTAATTTTTTGTAAGTTCTATGAACTCTTTACTTAAATTGCTTAAACATAACTAAATTTATTTACAGAAAAATGTGTTTTCATTTGTTAATGCAAAGAGTAAAATAATTTTTATTGTGATTGAAATGAATTGGTGTATTAAGTGCAACAGATTTAGAATCTGTAAATATGATTAATACTTATAAATAAAATTTAGGTAAATAATTACTTGCGATAGAAAATCATATAAAATGTTAAGAATAATTTACTACAAAAACTATGTACGTGCGTCGTCACAATTTATTAGTTTCATTGAAGAACTTGATAAAATTTAAGATTATTTTCATTTGTATGCTTTTCAAGTAACAGCACATTTTAGATTGACTTTGGGTATTCGGACTACTAAGATATGTGATTATTGATACCGTGATTATTGATGGGAAGAAATACATTCTTCGTTAAAGTAATAATATATAAAGGAATAATCGCAATAAATATAAATAAGCAGAATCAACATAAAATGCTAGAAGCTAGGGTTAGCACATTGTACACAGAAATAGATCATTAGTAGGGCCCGGATTTTGATGACGTAAAGAACATGATAAAATGCTCAATTTACGACCTCGGAAGTTATTAAAGATAACCTAAAAATTAAAGACTTAAAATTACCTTCATTTGTTTATTCCTTGGGCATTTCTCTTATATATCACTGAATACTGAAATGCAATTCGTTACAAACGCATTCTATATGTTTTAAAATCTGTAAGACTGTCTATTGTCAACTACTACGGACTTAAGCATTGAGAAGCTTCTTTCAACATCAACAGAAGAAACTGCGATACACTTAAAGCGCCATATATTGCGGCTTTTCGCTTTTCTTCATCGAGGGAATGTTCTTACCTGATAGTGCATCAGCAATTTTGCACTGTTATTGTTGAAGACATTACTAAAATGGAAAAAAGACAATTTTGTCCACTTCGCCTCCCACGAGTGTTGGATTGCTTTCAACCGAATTCATTAATTCTATTTATTTTCAATTTCGCGGAAATACTTTTTTACTTTTGGAATGACGAAATACAAATATCACATCAACCACTACCTTCTGCTCTGTGAAGACTGCATTGTGTTAGCAGAAACAATGTGGCCCTCAAAAGTAGCAGGTAGATTCACACCTAATTCCTTTACATGACAAGGCAGTATTACAATAGACGTGAACTGTTTAGTTGGACGAGTCCAAATGTGTAACTCCTTCCAATAAATTTGCTAGAATTTTTAGATTCTGAAACTTGATGCTACTAGTTTAAGAATAATGTACATTGTTATTAATGTAATAGAGGTTTGCCTTTTCTGAACCATGGACGTAGATTTGTGAGTCATTAGTTGTGGGTACCACACGTCTCCTGTGTGGATGAACTGCACATGCGTTGACTAAACAGACTTCTACAGTATGGACATATGTATTTCAGATGACAAATTTGAGTGATGTATGATTGGTTGACATATGCATAAGCATTTCATATGGAAGGTGGAGTGTGTATGTGTAAAAGGTGTTGAATGCACTTCATTAACAGAAACCCTGAAATCATTCCATCATTCATTCATTGTATGTGAATTTCATATTATAAAAGAGAACACACTGATTAATTTGTTTGTTAAAATGAATTAGGCACATTGTAGTTTCATATTGTTCAATTTACAGGTGACTACTGTTCATTAAAATTTGAAGATTTCACAAACTTTGTGATCAAACGTTTACATGCTTTTGGTTACTATCATAACTGTAATTGACTCATTTTGTAATGTAAATTGAACTGCTAAGCATTTGCGTCTGACCTCCTTTGACTTGCTGAGCAGAACTGCGTTTTACTGATGCAGTTTTGTTGAAATGAAATTAATGACTTTTTTACAATGGACAGCGAGTTAACATCATGTTACGTTTGTGACCGCAATATGTGAAATTATATGGAATCACAGTGTAACATATGTCATTTAACTGAAGAAGTGATTCGGTTTTTCGTTTCTACATAATGTGACAAAATGACAAAATGCAGTTCAATATCTTTTTTTCCTCTCACTTTATTTTTCTTCTAGGCTTTTGCACAAAAACACAGTTCTTTTTTACTGAGGCTAACATAGTCTACAGGCTTTCGTGATATTACAATTCCCAACTGTTTTCTTCTTGTAACCTTGACTCATTCCCTTCACTGCCCCTCTTCACTTTCTCTGTCTCTCAAATACTAACTCCGACAGTACAACCACTTCGACGCGACGTAAGTTTCACAGCTGTATCACACTCATTGACACACTGAGCGACTCAAAAACTGTCTTTCTTCATGCACTCCGCAAACTTTTATACCGGCGATGACGTAGCCAGATCGTTCTTGAACGTCTACAAAACAAGCTGGTCACCGGACATTTCTCGAATGACGAGGAAAACTCCGTTTTTGCCGTGCTGGGTTAATTGCTGTCAGGTGTTGGCTCGTGTGAGTAATGTGGGAAAGCTTGATATTAAGCGCTTTTGATACACGCCGCACCTGGTATGTGGTGCGAAGTAGCTCGGCCCTGGCTCTCCTTTGAATTGCGCCGTGGCCGGCGTTATAATAACATACTCTATACTCTGTTCATCTAAAGATTAGAGGAGATATAAACAAAGCACCGGTTTGTATCACTCCGCGGTCACGTGCATTCACAATGACGCAACACAGTTACCTACCGCTACGCGTAGGTATAATATGCATTTTACACTACTAAAAGGATATATTTACTTGATCCAAATAACATGTAGCACATGGAAATTAACTACTACTTACGTCATCTCTGTCCACAATAACACTTTTTCATTTCCTGCTCACAATCTAAAAACCAATCTCCAGAAGCAGCTTGTGGAGGGAACTTCGTTTTAAATCTGGAAGATCGGGATCAGAGTTAACTGCCAACAGCACTTTGTTTAAGGTGGGGGTTCATTGTTTACAAAGAACTGGTGAATCTTTCGACGGATTGTAGATCTCGCAAATTCGTCGCAAACTACATCCACCATTTATCTGGTACGTAGAAGCTTTTGCCGGGATATTCACCAACTGACTTTTCTTTGCGTGTGCTGTCAATACTTGCAACTGACACACCGGTAAACTCGGATGTTAATTTCATCACGTCTTCGATAGCAAGTTCGGGATATTTCTCGTAGAACTTGTTAAATACGTTCAATATTGTTGTCTTTTCACCACTTCAAAACGGTTTTCCGCGCTTATGTTTTACAACTCACTTGTTCCGCCATGTTACTTTCATACTGAATAATGCGCGCGCAGAATGAATTAGGCTGGTTACAGATTCACTTAACTGCGTATTCTTACACTTTAACTATGCTTAGTACACTTATTTCATGCTTTAGCAAACATTAAGTGACATTTCAGATCTTAGTAACAGTATTTCTTCAAGGGACTATTTACACGGCGAAAGCGTCTAGAGGGCGCTCTGTGGCCAAAACGCATGTGGCTTTGTTTACGTCTCCTCTAATCTCTTGATGAACAGAGTATAGGTCCATCAATCATAGGATCGAATTACAACGGTCACCTAATCACCGCAGGAATACGGTGCTTAGTGAAAAAGAAAATAACTTCCTGTTTAACTTATGTATTGCGATTTGGAACCATCATAGAACACGTTTCATTTTTAGTTCACGAAGGGATTGATTTTCTATTTCAACAGGACTTATGGTGCACCTACTAACCCCTATGATGAATTCGAACACTAAGTTTGATCACAGTGACTTGCACGCATAGTGGGAACCTTCCGCACTATTTGGAAATGACCGATTGGTGCCGCTTGGTCGCTCTTTTCACGCGTAAAAACAATCCGTCTTTGTTGTGTTTACTTTCCTCGAGACAGTAGGAGTATTTAGTTCTGTGTGAAGGAAGAAGACAGTCTTTATGCGGAATCGCGCGAACACGGTAGGTGTTAGTGTCCAATGTGGAAACTTGAGAGAGTTTGTGGTGCACAGCAAAGCGCGTGTGTGGAAATGGTAGCGACATGATCTGGTACTTACATAGCATGAGCACGATTGGAGCAAGCTACCCTTCTGGGAGTTCCCCTACTTGCGAGCAGGGCAACTGCACTCCTGGGATTTGCACAGCACTCGACCTGCATAGTCTTTTACCATGACAGCAGGAAACAGGAAATATTAGTTAAACACTATTATAAAGCTCTTACAACATGAAGGGAAATGTTTATCAGGCTTGCCACTGCGCCAGGAATATAATTTTGAAGTTAAATCAGATCCAGTACATTCAAGACGCCAATGTGAATATCAGATTTCCTTTACAGCGTTCTCATCATCTGAATGCAGGGGTGTACAGAGTACTGTAAGATTCCCCTTACAAACTTCTAGTACTTGTAGAGGGAACTGAGTAGATAATATTCTGAATTGGAACCCGTGTCAAGATGCTATAGCCATCTGAAAGCATGTTTGTAACGTGACCAATTTTATCAGTAGGCATGACCCAGTACATCATTTGTTTTACAAGCTATAACCAAATAAACACAAAGGATACTTAGTCTTTTTTCACGAACAGTGTTGTTTACAGTTAAACTCTTTTGTCCTTTTTAAAGGATAGTTAGCATTCTGACCTACTGCACCACCAGCTTCGGTGCACACATTGCATGTACCTATTCACGATTGTAACTCCTTGGAGCACCACAGTCACGCCTGCTTACGGTGAAGGCACCTGAACTCGTAGCGAAAAGGGTATGCGGATGAGTCGGACGTTGTGGATGACAATTTTGATGAAGACGAGCTTTGTAATACAGAACGATCATGTCGGTGTGTTGTACAAACGTGTACCCAGATGAAACATTGCGTAACTCGTCACAACGAAATTCGAACTCGGAACTTCAGCAGACACCCTACCTCCTCACCATAGGACATAGTTTGTTTATATTTTATTCTTAAATTAGCCAGCAAGGTGGCACCTTAGCCAAGGTGCTTATTAAGTGAATAAGTACATTTAAAAACCGTGTGTCTAAACGGGTTTTCACTTAACCATGGTAATATTCCTATGCTTTGTGCACACGGTAAACTCAGTATTATTGAGTTGAAACCCAAACTACAGGTTGCTTTTCACAGTAACGTACTTCACTTCTATTATATTAAATTTTCGGATAAAATTTCCTTTTATGTTGTTCAGTTGTGTTCCCTTTGATTGGGTGTATTTTACTGGGTTCAGAACTATATTCCTTAATATATGTTTATAGACAACAAAGATGGTCTTAACGCTGTGAAGACGAACGGGCAAGAATGTCTAATCCCTGGAAGGTTGAAGAAGAAAAGAAAACAAAGATAATGATGACTCGCTATGTTTATTCCAATTGTTTAGTTCTTCCGGGCTTGTAGGCCGTGGTCTAGAAGGCATGGTAGATACCAACGTTTTAGTTAGACTTTCAGACACACACAACAGTTGTAATAAAACCCCACCTACAACCGGCCAATCACTACCGTAGACAGTGCAACAATGCCCCGCCCACCCCCACCCATGTAAATAAACGTAACGGACATTAACGGTCATTTCTTCCACTACTTCTCTGCTTCCACATTCTAACTCTGACCAGTGCAGATGGAGGATCGTGTTACCCTGATGATGCCAAGCGCAGTACTTGGCGAAACGTTGGTATCTACCATGCCTTCTAGACCACGGCCTACAAGCCCGGAAGAACTAAACATTTCGAATAATCAAGACACCGGCCGTGAAAGCCTAAATACATATATTACTCGCTATGTTATTTCCAACTTAGATTTACTTGTCAAGTAAACAATCATTTGCTTTGTTTTTCATTGGCATCTATTTACTCTCCATTAACGTTTCTGTTCGCCCCAAGTCATATGATCTGAGTTGAGAGCGTTTCCTCCAGGAACCAGAGCAACAGGTTGCTCAAGAGTGAGGCTGGCAATTGAGGGACTCTGTACATACATAACTGGTCTCAACTTAACCCCTTTACCGGATATAACGCATGATCCTACTGATTACTGTAGCATTTAGCTTGCCACATAAAGGCTAGTTTCCATAATAGGGCACCCTGCAACTTCGGTCCTGATGTCATTCCTGACTTGATAACACGAAATAACAGGAAGATTTTGGCCTGTGACATTTAGAAAAGGCCCACTCTGCTAGCGAAATTTAAACATATTTTCGAAATTGGCTTATCCATAGCTGGCGCTTCAAACCGGAAAGCTAAGAATGCTACTGAAAAAGGGAACAGTAACTTCTGTTAACTGCACCAAGCTACGTTCGAGTTATTATAAATATATCGCCTCTGCGATAATAAAACACTAAAACTATTTAGATCTGTATTTAAAAATATTACTAGAACAAATTCCAAGACCATTTTTCTCAAAAGATAACAGCAGAATAGCTTCTTGCTATTCTCTTCAGGCTGCAAGGAAAAGAGAACATTGTGCAAGAAATCTTAGATTTTTCCAAAAAGTTTTGTCACACCTTTTACATAGTCAAGGCGTGTAATAAGTCAAACAGTAATATTTCTTAATTTTGAGTTCTTTATTACATTAGGAACATTCAAAGCCGTTTACACTTATACTTAGACACATCTAATGATCTGAAAGTTAGGTTACTGAAGTTCAAGAAAAGACTGAGAGTCAGAATAAGTACTTTATCTTTCGATACTTAAGCAACCTAATTTTGAAAATTAGCAGACGGAGCTTTCTGCAATATTCAAAGTCCTATAGAGGTCATTTTTTCTGGAAAGGTTGATTGTATGAAACTTTAGTACTCATATACTACCAAACAAAGAGAGAGGAAAATGGTGCAAAGTATGTGGACAAAAATCAATGAACGGAATCATGGCAATAACAAAACAAAACAATAAAAGACTAAATGTCACATCTGATCTAAGATTTAGTCCAAGTAAGATAAGTACCGGGAGAGCAAAAAGCTGCGCGGTGTTTTGCCTGTTCACGTCCTTGACGCTCGTTGCCGTCTGCCGCTATCGTAGAAAGGCGGATGAAACCATACATTATTTTTAAAACTATTCTTAAGGGTTTCACTTACCAACTTTATGATACGAGATGCTGAACCTAGACACCGTCGTTGTCCACACATTTTAGGCACCTCTTTAGGAAACTATCCATCACTCGTAGTTCACGTTAAGAAATGCTAGCAATTTCCTGACGGATATTTTGTTTTAATTCTTCCTATGGTGTGGGTTTGTCTTGTTGCAAAAAGGCAAAATAACGCTCCCTATCTGTTAATTCTCTAAAAAAGAGGCAAACTTGTATTCAAGTATGTACGGCCGTCATCTGTTTGCCTGATAACTTGGAACCTAATGTTGTTCATGAGGTATCCCTTCATGACAAAAATATGGTGTATGTTCCGCCATTAGCACAAATTGCCATGTTAACAAACCCGATTGTGATTTTCATTTTATCTTAAGCAAATAGTTATATTTAAGAAAATTCCAGCTAAAAAGCAGCTACAGTATGCAGAACGGCCTTTCTGTTTTGGATTTCTTCAACGAAATTTGAACTAAACTGTCAATACTCAGCAAACAATTCTCCCAGACTCAGATATCAAGATAAGTGGTACTTACTGGGGCAAATCTTATGACTATTGAACTGCAAGAGTTACTTCTATGTCTGCATAAGGTTCTTTCTCGTAAAATATACAGAGTGAAAATGTTAACAAATGATGACAGTGATTTTTAAAGGTATTCCGCTGTATTTTAAAAATACAATTTTAATGTTTAATCAAAACTAATGGCGTTGCCGTTTAAATGCTCCGGTATTTCCGCGTTTTTTAATTTTATTGCCTTCATTCTTTTACACTCCATCAATTTTCAAACCTTTTGTGTACAGTGTTTCAAAATGTGTTTTTCATGCACTTAGTAGACCAGCGGTTTTTGGTGTTATCTCTGAAATTGAGTTATACATTAATTTTAATTAGAAAAAGGCAGAAACATTCCAGGGTTGGGAACTATAAACGCTTTTATTGAACTTGTTCATTAACGCCTCATTTATTAGACTTCAACAATCATGTCACCGTTAGTTTAAATGGTATATGGAAGCCGCGACGTTGGGATCTGTAGACCAGCATGAAACGACAGTGTGATTTCCAAAACCATTTATTTACTTTTCTTGCTTGGACATTTTTTAAGGGACGGTGCATAAACGATGCATGTATTTTGTACTGGCTAAACTTTTTAAGATCACTTGGAAATATTTAAAGCTTGGGACTATTTATTACTTTGTTTATTTATTTATTAAATATTCAAGACGCTTGATACAGAGCATTTGTGTTCTTACTTCCCAGTTCAAAAGTGCAGGAATTTCATTTTGTCTCTAATATTGCTTAAAATGTTAACTGGGTACTAATTATGGTGAAATAAATAAGAGTTGCTGCAATACACACACGTGTATTAGCTTAATAATTAGGTGATCATAACTATGTTGGGATAAACCTTAGTTGTGTTGATAAAGAATTAAAATGAGTAAGTAATTAAAATTTGTCGTCCTATGAGATTTGAATGCTGGTTTGGAATCCATTCAACAACAAAATGGGGCTTGCTCTACAACTAAATATTGCTGAATTATCTGCTTTCAAATACCGCGAACGTATTGATTTTCAGGCTTTCTGCTGATTCTCTGAATTTGCGCAACATTTAATACATGCTGATTAGCAGAGACGCGGATAATTACAAAAAGAGTAGCACAAAAGAATTCGCATTTTGGCAGAGGGATTATGCTTTCGTGTAATATTGTAGTCTGTAGGTTGGTTTAAAAACTGAAACCTACGTACGCATTGATCTGGTAGTACTTTGATCCGAATTTATTGACTTGTAACATTAATAATTATACAAAGATATTGTGACGCCGGCCGCAGACAGACACCTCAAAGTCTGCAGGTTAAGCTACTCAGACCACTGATTGTAAGTACGTGGCCCAATGACAATGAGGGGTCAGAACAAAGATGACTATGAGTGCGACAGAACTAAGTGTTTCCAGACTGTTCTAGAGACTTCTGGCTGTCGGCTATTTACGAGAGGTTCGACAAAAGGTGAATTTAGAGAAAAATCCATGCTACGTCATTTTCGGCTATGTAAGGGAGGCCTCAGCGAGAGAAGCGAGTTGTTTATATTGTATGCTTGCGTGTGTGTAAAGCGTCGTTGAGAGAAATATGAGTCGTCAGAGACAATTAAGTCGTCGCGTCATCATCTTCATCATCATCATCATCATCATCATCATCATCATCATCATCATCATCATTGTCGTCGTCGTCGTCGTCACCACCATCACCATCACCATCCCCATCACCATCACCATCACCATCACCATCACCACCATCATCAGGGCTGTTCCGACTTCAAGAGAATTGGTCTCTCCATCTAGTGAGTGGTTTTGCTTGGCTTCTAGGTCCTGCAGGTTTGTAATTTAGTATTATTTTAGGTCTATCGTTTGGTATTCTGAGTATGTGTTCATTTCAGTTTTGTCTTTGTCAATTTTATCTATCAATTTAAAAATATTCAGTAGTTCTCTTATCTCTATGCTTCTTTTCTGGTCTATAACAATGTAGCCCGCTGTTGATCTTACAAAATTCATCTCAGCCTGTTCTATCTTCCTTCTATCTGTAGATAGTTCAATTTTCACTGCCATTCATAATGTTGGGAAGGGCCATAACCTTATAAAATTTCAGTTGAGTATCTTCATTTGTTTTACTTTTTAGAGTTCTTCTTATAGTTCTACATATTCTATGAAATTTCTGTATTACTTTCTCTACTACAAACTAGAGGAAGTATTGTATTCCATCAAAAAATTCGATGTCGATATTTCACTGGAAATATATGTTTTGAGGCTCCCTGAAAAAAAGAAAAGCATTTTCGAAAAGAGGTCCATGTGTGTGTGTCTATGTGTCTGTCAGTCTGTAGGAAACAACTAAAAAACGAAAAGTCGGTTAAAAAACAAAGTTGGTGTTTAATGTCCCTCAAGGATGCGACACGAAGATTTTGAAGAAACTTGAGGTAGCCTAAACTACCCTTTACGTAGGAAATGTTTCAAAAATTTTGATTTTCTTGAAAATGGCTCTAACGGTTTTGATTAAAATGCCGTATGTTTTAGATATTTTGATGACAAATGAAATATATATTCCGTTTTCGGGCTATAGCCCCTGTAGTCATATTTACTTTGGACTTTCGCATAACTGGTAAACCGTAAGATATAGACCAAATCTTACTATACAAAAAGGTGAATCTTGCTGAAATAAACAATTAATGTCCTTTTTTGAGGAGTCAACCATTTCGGAGATACGCCTTGCTATTTGTGTGAGTTTTGGAGAACCTATACTTCTGTCAAATGGAACATCGTTATTAAATCTTTTACCTATATGTTAACCGTGCAAAGACAACGGACTTTAAAAGCTTTAAAACATTTCACTACTGCATAAAGCCAATTAAGTCTCTTCCACCTACAAGAACATAAGCAGTAAGATAATTTCTGCAAATGTTTATCTCAACTGGCACGAAGAAGATAACAGGCATAAGAGTTTGTAGGAATGTTTAGTACAAGAGTAGAGAAAGCCATGTGAGTGCAACACATCAGATTTTTAGAGAAAGGTCCATGTGTGTGTGTGTTTGTGTGTGTGAGTGCGCGCGCGCGCCTATGTCTGTGTGTCTGTGTGTCGGTCTGTGGACAGCATAACTCAGAAACGAAAAGTCGGGTATTTAAGTTGGTATTTAATGTCTTTCAAGAATGCAACACGAAGATTTTGAAGAAAATAAACCAACCCTAAACTACCCTTTACATGGAAAATGTTTCGAAAATTTTGATTTCCTTGAAAATGACTAAGGATTTTGTTTAAAATGCTATAATATGTGTAAGATAATTATATGACAAATGAAATGTATATTTTGAATTTTTTTCCTATAGCCTATATAGTCCTGTTTATTCTGGATGACTTTTGAATAACTCGTAAACCGTAAGAGATAGACAAAATCTTACACTACAAAATTGCGGATCTCGCTAAAACACATTTTATGTTTCAATAAATTTTTTTGTAGAGTGAGCCATTTCGGAGATATTCCTTATTATTTGTGTTAGTTTCGGAAATCTTAAAATTTTCGTAAAATGGAACATCGTTGTTCATGTTTTGTATATGTTAAGCATGCAAAGAGAACGGAATCTCAAAGTTTTAAAATATTTGACTATCGCTCAAAGCCTACTGTATTCTAATATTCCCCTTGTACCTACAAGAAAATAAGCAAACAGATAATTGGTACAAATGTTTATCTCAACTAACACGAAGAACATAGGAATAAGAGTTTGGGATTTGACAGTTTTTTTTTTTTCCCGGAAAGAATGATGTTCTGTTTTTGGCACAAACGCAATTTTCATGATTTCCGTTTTGTAACTTTGGCATGGATCCCGTATCTGTTTTCAATCAGCAAGTTTGAATAATAACCAAGCTAACAAAACCAGCGTATCGAGAATATGCTTAACAATGATGTCTACAGTGTTTCTTTTTAACTAAACTTCATAGTTAATGTTGCGAAATCTGCTTGTTAGTAAAAGCGCAGGCTCTTTTGGATCATACGATAGATATGAGCTCTGAATTTTATAAAGATTAACATACCTTGGTCTTGTCTAAATCAGATTAGTCGATCCATATATAAATATTTACGCATAACTCTGAAGGTACATATTCACGTTAGGAACAAAGATCTATATTTTTAGCCAGAATTTTAAAAACATTTTTGCTAATGATAGGCATAATAAACCAGAAATAGTTACACTTTCTTGGATGAGCATAAAACATTCAAAGTTGAAAATTTCATTTTTTCACATTCTTAGCTTCCATAAAAATATAGATATTTCAGACTTTAATACACCAATTTGTTTCTCTAAACTTGTACAATGATTTGAGTCTCAACTATAACAAGTGAACTGGCTATTTAAAAAGATATGATTTTTGAAATTACAAGTTATTGTGTTTACCAACTGAATTAGTATTTAAATGGCTGCACGCTTATGTGTCATTATAATTAAATTTATTCAAAATTTAGTGAACTGAATTATCCGAAAAAGTTGAAGTATTTATAGGTATAAGTAATTCTCATACTCTGACTGCAATGCTACTAAGGCAGGATCGTCTAGTGTTCAATGAACTGTTGAATGAAATATTACAATAACCTTTTATTGAACAATACAGGTTAATTTTCGTGGTGCACTCAAGGAAGGTAGAATCCAGCGCACTTAAACATGGCGATGATTCTGGTTTCCTATAGTCTAGCAGTTTGTTTAATGTAGGCAAATCTCCCTAACGTCTAATCTCCACACCGCCCTAGGTGAACGAGTATCTATTGATTTGAATTAAAGTCAAATATACACATTACCTTTAAACAGAGGTGGGCCTATGTGGGCGTTGAAAGGAGAGGAGTAGGGGCACATTTCATCAGAGTAGCTGGTTTCCAGCGAGGGTCCACACCAGGCAGCCCTTGGATGTCTCCGTCTCATATTGGTTTGATATCAGATGTCCGGCACTCAAACATAACCTATATGCAGATAGATTTCAGACTCAGGAGCAAAGGAGAAGGGAGAATAAGACAAACATTAAGTGAAGTAAGGGGTAGGGTTGGGCTTCTAGAAGCACTTTGGTATTTCCTTAATATTACATATACACCGCTGCGCATTATATGGGCAAGATCTCATAGACTCGGTTGTACATACCTCTTTTATGCGACCCTGGGCCGTTTAAAGCAAAACCTGGGAAAAGCGTCCAAAAATCAAATCGTGGACTTCGTTTCAAACTATTTCGTGCTCAGTTCATCTAAAACATATCTCGGTAAGGAAATGAGTACTGTACTCTTTGCTGTGCAGACGTTACACTGACGCGATCCAATAAGTGATTGAAAAGCGGCGAGTGGTTTGTTTACACGCTGTTGTCACTTATTCTGTGTTCCACTAAGTAAGAGTACCGAGGTAACGCCTGTGGCCCGCATTCGGGAGGTCGCAGGATCGATTCTCCCGGCCGACCTTCCTGACCTTGAGTTTATCAGGGGTTCTTCCAGGGCACTGCTGGAAAGAATATTTACCTTGCGTCCCCCTTTTCACTTCCTTTCATTTCATTCTGACCAGTCTTTCCTGGTTGTAAGAGTTGCCAGATTCGCCGGTGGGCTGCGCTGTGGTGGTGCTTGCGCTCTGGAAATACGGTGTTCGGCTGGAGGAGGCGCTGTGTTCGGCGGCCGCCATCCCAGGGGGGCTGGTTGTGGGCCCTCTGTGGCGACCCTGGAACTCTCTTGGACTGAAGAACTTGCCTGCATCAGTTAGGGACCCACCGTAGTTTTAGTTGCGTCTGTAATGAGTTTGGCCGTCTGTAGGGTACTCTCATATCAGCCATTGGCTGACGTGTCGGAATCACTACCGTGATGGACTGACTGACCGACTGACTATTGACTCACTAGTAACAGTCACTGACAGAATTTTCATCAGTTTAATATTATACTATGTGAATAAGAGAAAATTTCGAAATAATTAAAGCAAAACTATGTGTTACTTTTGAATTACTAAAATAGGATTCACAGTTATATTTATGGGATTTCAATCAGCTTCCGCGCACGTCTGCGTCATAGTTGAAAATCTATATGCTCCTGAAATTAAACATATTTGGAAAGCATCAGTAACATTTTGTAAATTTGTGCAAAATTCTCTTAAACAATACTTTCTTCAGGGCAAGTCGCTAATTCTGAAATTTTTTCCTGTGAGATCTGGCTATCAAGACTGAAAACCTACGGTGCAATACGGATTTTGGAAGGAAAGATAAATTCTACATATTAAAATAATTTGAGAAAAAGCACACCAAATTCCCGGAATATTTCAATTCAGGTTAAATTATTATTTTATTTCAGACGTCAAACGAAAATGGCTGGAATTCTGCAGAAAGAATGACATGTTTCCCCAAAGGAATAAACGGTAGCTGAATACATTTATCACCTTCCCAAGCTACTCAGTTGACGACGCCAAAAGAAACAAAAGTGGTCGGGCTGAAATACAATTCAACTCTTGAGAAGCGGTAGAAAACAAAGTTTGCGGCTACAACATTCTTTTTAAGGTCTTTGATATGCTGCTCAAATCAGTCTTCTTTCTGTTGGTCTTTTAGCAACTTCAAAAGTTGAAGATGTGGTAATAACCACCAAAACGAGCTTCAAACCAACGCTGTAGATATGTTTGTTGGGGAAGGCATAATAAAATTAGAAGAAACCCTTTCCCTCGATTTCCTTCTAATAAGAAAATTTTTCATTAGTTTTAGCTTCCATCTAGATGGACCACCCTTCCATCCTGTATTCTCTCAAATGAGGGTAGCCGTTCCATAAAAAGAAATATTCCAGAAAGATTGTTGTCTCATTTTTTCGTTCCTCAGACCATGCCATAATTTCTGTTTCTCTCTTGAGGGTCACCATAAGGTTAACATTGTCGGCAGACACTGAAAAAGTGCGTATTTAGCGATCTCAAAGCCGGATCATCCTGCATCACCACAATGCTTCGTCCCACGCTGCGGAACAAAGAACTTTTGTGTGGCTAATAGCTCATCCACCCTACAGCCTGGATCTTTATGGCACCATGCGACTACTGCTTGTCCCCAACCATTAAGGGAGAAATACGTGGGTTGCTTTTCAGTTCCGCTAGAACTGCAATGGAGAGCCTCAAAGAACGGCATGAATGCCTAACGTTGCGATTAATTTTGTTGAATGACAAAGCATAAATACCTAAGAAGGAGAAAGTTTATGTACGAACAATAAGACCTAAGGAGTGGTAATCTTAATTTCTTTAGCGAAACAGCAATTCGCTCAAATTATGAAATAAGGGAAACAAACTTGGCATGAATCTCGCTTAATGGAGCAACAATAAGAATACACTGTAGTATTAATTTCTGCAGAAACAATGCCAAATATCTGTTAGAGATGGGTGGTGAAAGCACACTTGACAGGTAAGGCCAGACCCGCCGAACAGCAGAATGAACCCCATATTACTACATTACTGAAAAGATAGTGTTTAATTCCTGATTGTTACTTTGTTTGCTGTTTAATGAAAACAAATAAAACCGAGATACCCTGTTTCATTTTGAATAAAACACTAAAATTAAATTCTTTATTGTAAATATCAAATGACTACATTATTTGTAATCATCACATTGTTCGAGTACTTATCTTAGTATACACTAAAAGCAAATAAAAATTATTTATTTAATATTGTAAGAAAATCTAAAAAAACTATTTGGTTATATAGAGCAACTACTAAACTATTTTATTGGATCATTCAATAAAAGGAATTAAGAATGACTTATAAGGTCAAAATATGTTTACAGTGATACACGAACGCGTGATAAGATACAGGTGAGGGACATTGATGTGAGAAGTCAGTAACCAGTTATTCTGTTGCAATATGTTAATTCATTATAAATTACGGTTGCTACAAAACGAAAATGTTGGTGAAACTAGGCATTTAAGGAAGAACAATTAATTAAAAGAGGATTAAATGCCTTTATAATATGTAATTCATATGACTTGACTTAATCGTGAATTATAATGCGACGAAAAATTCTGCAAACCTTTTTTTCTACTGAAATAAGTTCCCTTTCTGGAGACTACCATTACTGAAGTTTTCCCAGGATTAAAAACCAGCTCCTTGGTACACCCCTATTCAAATACAATTTGTTGTGGTGTGTCTACTATATGTGTCAAAGGATTCATATTATTTCCCTCTGTGGGAAGCAAAGCATCCTCGGGAAGGTAATTATTCCACAGTTTTGTGATAGCTGATTTTCAGAAGATTGTTACACAAGATCCATAGTGCAGGGCTACTAGTTGAGCCCTGTGCACGTCAACGCCACTACCAAGATCTCAGGGTCGACGATACCTAGCAACCGTCTACTACCTCCCCAGGTTAGTGTCGAGGCATCCCAGAACCCGCCTGAGCATCGCCCAGACGTACGCAATGTCCATGGGAATCGGAAACCACTGTCCCACCGACACCAATCCAACCGAAGAGGGAGGGATTCAAATAGGTAGTTTATAGATCAGAAATATAGGGTTATCGAGAAGTCGCTCCGCAGTCTCGTGTAACCAAAATTCCCCTGTAGACGGGAATTCCGGTGGCAACACTGGCTTCCGCGAGCATATGGCTATTTATAACGTTTCACGAAATAAAGTGTATGATAGGTTGACGTATGCAATTCTTGAAAGGTAATTTAGATAAGCAGGTTACCAAGTTATCTTGAACAGTACACGCCGGCACGGTGTGGAGGAACTTGTTAATAACCCTTTAGAAAAGGCCTTAAAGCCCTTCAGTAAAGAGCGTGAACTAAAAGAAATGAGATTATCCAGAATGAAAAAAATGTTAGGCAGCATACCTCTTCCAGAGTACATCTCAAATGAATTATAATTACAAGTGGCATAAGCTGTTATAACGGTTTGTTAATCCTGATCAACTTTCATTTCGCAACAGCACGTGTTGTATCGAGTAAGTTGGCTCAGGCAGATACCAAGCCTGTTAGCACCAGCTTGTAGTTAGAGAGAAGAATGTGAATTGACCATAATTTTCAATAGTTTCCTCTATGCATCAAACACGTGGAGCACCATGCCGAAAATGAATCTAACTACGAAAAGAAAAGGAAAGTGGAAGAATGATTGCTCTTTGAAACTCTTTGTTGAAGTAATACCAGCAGGTAATCGAAGCAGAAAATTTTAAAAAGTTGGAGATAGGGATGTGAGCGTAAAATACTCGGCACGCCGTTACGGAATAAAAGCACCGCAGACGTAATAATCCTCTTAATATAGGCAAATCAGTAAAGAAGATACTCAAGTATTTGTGGTTCTAGCTGAGGTAGGAATTATGGTATTACATCCAGCTGTGCACCTTACATTACTACACGAAACATCGGTACCACATCCTCTTCACAGATTAAGCGCTCCTTTTCGCTGCTTTCTACAGCCTTTCTTAAGTCTCTTGTTTCTCTCGACATAGGTATACAGCGCTTCTCTTCAACGGCAGCTGCTGCTACCATGGCAATACAGGAATTGGTGATACACTGCTCCGCCGTTTCCCAAAGCATAATGTTAACAATGCGGGCGAAAATGGACTAGTTACATTATAACTAATTATAATTATTATAAATATATAATAAATGTATAATAATTATAATTATAAAGAATATAAATATTCTTCATTAAACTTGTTTAAAATGAAGCCCAAATGGTGAAGATATTGCACACTTGATGGATTTCTACTAATTCTAAATATTCAAAATAGCACAATTTAAATGTTAATTTCAGTTCATGCAGTATATTTGGCCTATAAAGCGTAAGCAATGTTTTCAACTACTCTGTCTTTTTCTCACTGATCATTTTCTGCTTTTTATCTATTAAAAAAAAAATACTGCCAATCTGTTTCGATCTTACGTGATATATCCTCGAGTTTTGTATCGTGCAATTCCTGTAAGAGTAATTCATTTGTAACATTTCTGTAAGTATTCATTTTACCTTGACCCAAACTAGTGCTATGGGATTGAGATCAAACATACATGGGGGCAAGTAAACGACGGTGTGGCCCAATAAAATAAAAATAACCAATAATAACGTTATAATAATTGAGGAAGAATTCAGTCTAACAGCTTCTCATTCCCTCCTGCAGGATCAAATAATGAAATATTAAAATTTCGGTCTGTTAATGGTATAGTAATTGCTCCTGCAAGTACAGATAATGAAAGCAATAGATGAAGGGCAGTAATACCTTTAAGAGCCTCTTGAAGTTTGTTTGGTTAATCATCCAATAAAGATCTGTTTTACGCATAAAATTTCACTTGGAACCCCTTTATTACTTTTACGTTTATTTCCAACATAAAACTAAGGACAAGTATGATTTTACAACTGAAATTAAGAAAAACTAACAGCGAATACTGTTGGAGTTAAGTTGACAACATGACCAGCAGAGCAGCGATTACGCGGATGTTTACAATACTAAGGTTACATTCCCCTCATTCCCCTTAGACTATGAGGTGGTGAACACACAGTATAATGATGACGGTGACGTAATTAATCATCAGCGCCATTATAAAGTGGATCATACCAAAAGCCAGAGATAAATTTCAATATAAAATAAAAATACTAGAAAAAGCACAAATACAAATAAATATTCCAAACAAATGGGACAAAAGCTAGAATCAGAACAAACTTATAAAGAGATACAAAAGATATAAAATCTCATACCTAAAATTCTAAATCCTTAGGTTCATTTTACCGTTGTTAAAAACTTGAAAACTCCTTCGACAGCTTGCTTATAGTTCAGCAGGACCTCTATTAGACTGATCGACAGTTGAAGAGTCCCGAAGATGGGCTAGGTAACACACTCTAGCAGCACGTGATGGACCGACAAATATTTGTCACTCAGCGGACAAAAAGGAGCAGGATACACGAGAGGAGGTTACTCAGTTTATCGGAATTCATTCACTATTCTAAGCTTGTTTCTGCGGAGAACTGGCCGTTCTTCGTGCTAAGGTAACAACACTGCTCTCGGCACTTCAGAAGCACTGGATTCTGTGGTTGCCGCCTTTGCTACCAAATGCACCATTTCATTTCCTGGTAAATCAATGTGACCAGGAATCCATACACCCGTCATGTTAACGCTAGAAGCGTGTGAAACATGGATGCCATTCTGGGGAACAGGCTGTATAATGCGAGGCAACGATATTTTTGGTTTTATTTCTACGAAAGGTCCTGTCTCATCTTATTTTTTTATGGCTTGAAATTCTTGGTTCTGTTTCTTTTTTCTAACACGGAGTGTTTGCTTAAATGTTTGAAAACCAGTAAATTGTTGGTTTGTAAGGAATGATTATAGTAGAGAATTTCTTATTAGTTCAAGCTGACGAACTCACATAACTGTTCAAGAAGAGTAAATATACGCTGTACAGTAGGATACACCTGCTTACAGTGTACACCCAACTGCTCATAAAGTTATTTTCCTCATATACCACGCCAAAGAACGTTACATTGAGATGTAAACAGCCTTACTTTCCGTTGGTCGGTCCCTGAGTTAGGCTACCGCAGAGCGAGTCCGTTTAATCTCATATCTGCTTTGAATCCAGCCCGATTTCATGTAAATGTTAATTCCATTTTGTGTAGTGTTTATTCAATTGCACACTCATTGCAATATCTAATTCTTTGCCATTTTATCTCATTTGTACATCGTTTCAAACTTTAAGAATATTCATCTCAGCCGATGTGTTGTTTGGTTGGTAGCCAAGTTCACAATGTCGTGTAGTAAACTTACAACTGCTACTTCAGTTTCCTTCCTAATTTTATTCCTAAGGGAATATACCACTGAAATTTAGTAGAAATGTCCAAAACTTGACATTTGTATTTCATGAATTCAACAATGCCTAGGGACAATCGATTCAAAATGTTTTTGACTTTATATTACAAATACCTACATTTATATAATGTACGTTAAAATACAGAATAAAATGTTTTTCATTTTGAAATTTAAGGTTTTTAAAAATTATTTTCCCACATATTTACTTTTTCAAAATGTTCCCCATGATGCATTGTTCATCCAATTCTTTTGCAGTTTGTCATGTAGGTTCCCAAAACATAATCTGTTGTAAATCTATTATTGCCTTTTTTCTTTGGAACGGATTTTGAGTTATTAATTTTTAAAACTGTGAAGCACTTAAACAAAACTAGAAATTTCAAATGACAGGAATTAAAAATATTTTCTTTTGATCTAAGGTTAGTAAAACTAAATTATATGACAGATTTGTATGTTACAACCATATAAATATTAAGTAATTTTAAAAATTACATCGTGTGGAGCATTTTACATAGGAGACTAAAACTAAGATTTAAGATTTCATAACTCGGGACCAAAAGGAGATTTCACACTGAAATATACGACTCTAATGTTGATACAAGACAACATTGAATATAAATTTTCACCTAAAGGCAGAAAACTTTAGAACAAAGGCGAGTGCCCCATTAAATGTTATTTGGGTGCTTCACATATTTTTAAGCACATCAAAATTATGCTGACATCCTCGTCATTCCTATTTGAAATCGGATACGTGTTCCAAAATGCTATGGTTTGATTGGATACTCGTATTATCCGGATTTGGAAGTCAATTTCAAACCACCAACCTTCAATTATCGGCTAGTTCAAACATTGTGGGCAAAATGGGAAAGTATTTTCATTGTTATAAAGCTTTTAAACAAATGTAGGGGAGTTAACTCTTGAGAATAGGGGTGGTGAAACCACAGCAGAGTTCACTAATGTGCGTGTGAGAAACTGTAATAATATATCGCTGTGTTTAATGCTCTCGTTTATTATGTCAAGGTACGCAATTTTTGGGGGACATTTTGTACTTTAGTGCGTGTAATAACGAGCTCTGTGCGTGGAAATGAAGTAGAAAAACTTTATGTTGGACTGTTCACTGTGTACACACACCTAGTTATTCACATTTTGTGAAATATAGGTTTTTTAAAAAGAGAGCTAGTATTGTTTTAAATGCTTCACTTAGGACTGGCACATATGCTTTGTATAGCACTATTATTCACAAAAATATTCACATAGAAAGTATGGCAACTGAAGTACAGTACTTATCAAATTAGGATAATTCATATATTTATTTTTCTAGTTGTTTTACCAAACCTGTTTCGTTCAATATGAATGTAAGAGGACATTTGGTCACTATCGCGAAATGATGCACTTTTAGTAACCTACAACCCAAAGGGTTATTACGATATAGGATAATCACGGAGGGGGACATCTCCCGCACCGCAACCAACTCTGTTCTATTGTGACTCCTACCCCGTAAAAGGCAGGGATTAAGTGAGGGAACCACAGCTAGACAGGCCACAGAGACGCGCGGAAGTCCCCAACAGGTGCTAAGATCTCTTCATCCCGAAGTTGGACCTCGCCGACCAGCCACCACACACCGCTCGGTGGGTCTAATGGGTGTCACATAGACTTCCCTCCCGAAGGAGGACATCAGCCGCCCAAACGTCGCCTAACCCCGAGAGCAGCAGTTACCATGCGTAAGCATCCGCGCCATCTGTCCGGCAACGTCAATATCTGTCACCTGAAAGATGATAAGGAAATAGAATGAAGGGAAATGATGGAAAGGAAACTGTGGTATGAAATAATACACCCCAGCATTCGCCTAAGTGACATGAGGAAATCGCGGAAAAATCCTTGTCAGACTGCGCGGCCACGGAGATCTGTAAACCTGAGATTTGTAAGCTTTTTCCCATTTATGTTAATGCCATATCCCTTCCTGTTCCATCCAAATCAATCCAAAATCAACAGCAGAACACAGAGAGTACTTGAAAATCAATAAAAGAATAAAGAGAGAAATAAGGAAAGATATTAAAACTTACAACCCCGAAATGACAAAGAATATACTGAAAATTTGATAACGGAATACGAGCACAACAATAAATGTGCATGTTTTACAACGAGAATCATCGAAATCGCAACGTATTACATAGGCAACCATGAGTAAGTAGCACAATTCAAAGAACACACACGTTCAGAAATACAATAAGAGATTGGAGACAAATGATATAAAAGAAAAGGTAACCAGGAGAACAGAAATAGCAGGGGCCGCAACACACTTCTATGAGAGGATTTATAGTAGTGATTTCAAAATTGAAAACAAAAATACTTGCAGTGGACAGAAGACGAAGATGACATACCACTATTTTAAAAGCTGAGGTTAGAGACGCCATAAAACATCTAAAAAGAAGTAGATCCCCGGAAGAGGATTGTATTACGAATGAGTATCTGCAATAGGGCGGCCAGAGATTAATGGAGACAATCACTACGTTATTTAACAGTATATTAGAAACCAAGAAAATACCTCAACAATGGCACGCAAGTTCCATAATCCTAATACACAACAAGGGAACCACGACGATCTAAACCACTATAGGCTGTAAGCCTGGTGTCCAATGTGTGTGTGTGTGTGTGTGTGTGTGTGTGTGTGTGTGTGTGTGTGTGTGTGTGGGTGTACGCGCGTGTGTGTGTGGCTGTGTGTGTGGCTGTGTGTGTGGGTGTACGCGTGTGTGTGTGTGGGTGTACGCGTGTGTGTGTGGGTGTGGGTGTGTGTGGGTGTGGGTGTACGCGCGTGTGGGTGTGTGTGGGTGTACGTGTGTGGGTGTGGGTGTGGGTGTGGGTGTGGGTGTGGGTGTGTGTGTGTGTGTGTGTGTGTGTGTGTGTGTGTGTGTGTGTAAGGTATTTACAGAAGATTGATGAATAAGTTCTCAAGATTAATGGATTACAACCATCCACCCGAAGAAGTGGGTTTATGGATACAATACAGCACAATAGACCATCTCCGAATAATTAACCAAGTTAAAGAAAAAAACAAAACAATTCAACCAACAATTATGCATAGCACTAGTAGCTTTCAATACAATAGAGCACAGTAAAGTAATGGAACCTATGAAAGCAATAGTACATACAATCTATATAAGAATAATAGGCGAAATATACAATAACAGTAAAGCTGCAAGAACGGAGATAGAAGGAGAAACGTTCAGGACTAGGAGAGGGATGAAACAAGGAGATCCAATTTCACCAAAATTATTTAGTTGTGTTCTAGAAGTGATATTTACGAAACTAGGATGGAACCATTATTACGTCAGTTAATTACCATTAACATTTCTCCTTCACGCTCATTGCAGTCAATCTCCTGATGTTTACTGTCTGCTCTTATCACAATACCGTTCCGTATTGAACGTGAGCAAATGCTTTGTGTTGTCTACCACAATAATGTCAGAAGGTTGTGCTCCAAGATTTCTCGTTAAGCAGTGCCTTACAATAACTCCAGCAGTCATTTTAACGTCCTTATTCCCAGCAAGAAAATCCACGATGGTCTTGATTGTATCTTAGCATGGCATCATAGTATAATTTTTACGCTTTTCTTACGTGCGTTTACCGGATGGGCTGATGTTGCATTGTGTAAGAATGTGACGCGTTTCAAAACAGAAGGAAAGCTATGTAAAACTCCTTCGCAGAAAGCCTTGGCCCTTCGTAGGGACTTCGGTAGATCATTTCACTCAGTAATTCATATGTCGAAAAGACATTGTTGTTCCAAGTACTTAAACATCTATAGAGTATCTGGAACATCTTTAAAGCAGTACTATTTGTATACTGGCAATAACATAACTCTGATTTTGTATAAAAGTCAATATATTCACAGGTTAAGTTAAAGCATCCAGGTTACGTACAAAAAAAGTAATATCTGGAACTTTTAATTTTGTTTGACTGGTGGCTAACTTACAAATCCAGAAGTCCCGGATTCTATTTCCGGCTGTAGTGTAGGAAGTTTTCATTAGCTAAAATTATTCCCCATACTCCCTAGAATCTGGATGTATGAGAGTGTAAATATATATGTTTTTGGGGATGTGTCAGGTGTATGTGGGTGTGTGCGTGGGGTGTACGGGTGTGTGTATTAGGGAGGGGGTTGTAGGAGTGTGTGGGGGTGTTTGTACGGGGTAGTGGGTGTTTGGGTGTGTGAGGTGTACCGGTTTGTGTGGATGTTTGTGCGGGGGTGTGGTTGTGTGTCTATGCGCATGTACGTGTGAACTTACGGTTCATAAAGAAATCCCGGCATGAATATTAAACGAGTGAACACATTGCCAACGAGCAATAATTGTTCCAAAGGAAAAGCCGCCATTCTGACCTTAGATGTTAAAGCCGGCGTATAAATGGAGCCAAATATGTGGTGTTTATGTTCTTCTGAATTTTGTACATGCATTATCGTTATAGATTTGCCTCGAAAATGAGATCTTTTTCCAAAGTAGAATAAAAATAGAAAAAATGTTCCACTTTCCATGCCATAAAACATATTTAACGTTTGATGTTCATATGTGAATATATCTGGAAGATTTCTAAAATTTATCATACTTTTTGTCTCTATGAAAACTTGCAAAACCAAGATATTGATACAAAACGGCAGTTTATTTTTCAAGAACTAGAAAAATTCCTTCAAAATGTTTCTTTAAAACGTCTGAAATAGAATTATTCATAAAATTTAAAAAAAAAAAATGAGAGTAAAACAAAAAATAAAAATCTGATGTGTTGCACTCACATGACTTTCTCTACACTTGAACTAACCATTCTTACAAACTCTTATTCCTATATCTTCTTTCTTGTTAGTTGAGATAAACATTTGTACTTATCTTATTGCTTATTTCCTTGTAGGTGCAAGGGGAATGTTAGAATTTACTATGTATGGTCGAGATAGGACCGCGCTGTCAAAACGGAAAAAAAAAAAAAAAAAAAAAAAAAAAGCAGCGATGACCCATTTCACGAAAGTTCCAAGTTTTCGGAAGCTCACACACATAACAAGTAATATCTCCGAAATGGTTCACCCTACAAGAAAATTTATTGAGACATAAATTGTGTAGTTTAGCAAGATCTACATTTTTTGTATAGTATGATTTGGTCTATCTCTAACGGTTTACCAGTTATGCAAAATTCATCCAGAGTAAATACGACTACAGGGGCAATAGCCAGAAAATTCAAGATATACATTTCATTTGTCATAAAAATATCTCAAATATTACACATTTTAATCAAAATTGTTTGAGCCATTTTCAAGAAAATCAAAATTTTTGAAAAATCTTCCATGTAAAGGGTAGTTTAGGGTGGAGCTATTTTCTTCAAAATCTTCGTGTCACATCCTTGAAAGACATTAAACTTAAATACCAACTTTGGTTTTTAACCGACTTTTCGTTTTTGAGTTATGCTGTCCACAGACTGACACACACAGACACACACACACACGGACCTTTTTCTAAAAATGCTTTTTTTTTTTTAATTCAGGGGCCCTGAAAACATGTGTTTCCGGTGAAATCTCGACATCGAATTTTTGAGTGGAATACAATACTTCCCCTACTTACCGGTAGAGAAAGTAAAAAGATACTGAAGATTTTCAAATGATCGAGTTGTGGATCTGAAAAGTTCTCGAAATGACTCGAAATTTACACAATAAGCTTACTGCATATATGTATTTGTTTTATAGCAGCAGATGTAATACAGATATTCTATTGCTCCTGTTTATTAAAGTTAGCATGTTTTACCTATGTATATGTGCTATTAACTGCTCTTAAGGTGAAGAAAAATGCCCTCTGGAGCCAACTGTGCATTAATACTCAAATCTTAAACTAATGACTAACTAGGTATGTGTCAATATTAAAAATAAGAGGAGAACTACCGAAGGATAGCATTATTTATTACCCATAATAAAGAAGAGAAAACGCATATTATTCGTTACTAAAATTGAGCATGTTTTGTGGTGTTTTCTTTGCTTCATAATTTATTGGCGAATTTTACTACAAACTCACTTTTGTCATATTTATATCTAAAGTTAATATTAACGGAAACAAAATGAGAAAATATACAAGTAGTTTAAAATTACTGGTAATGTTTGGTATGTTCTTACCCTTAAAGTACAATATATAAAATAAGAAATTGTCATTTACTTTCTTACATGATGTGCATGTGTATATGTATAAAATTAACGTTTTTAATTTTAATTGAATCTCTTATTATAGTTCTGAACGTGTGCGTTCTTTGAATTGTGGTACTTACTCATGGTTGTCTATGCAATACGTTTCAATTTCGATGATTCCCATTGTAAATTATGCACATTTATTGTTTTGCATGTATTCCGTCATCAGATTTTCAATCCTTTCAGTTTGTGTTGTATTTTAGTGATATCGCGAATAAATAGTTTTTGTTGCATAAATATGAATACGCAAGTCAAGAGTTAGACTGCTATAATAACCAAGTCTTCTTGCTATAATAACACAACTTTAATTGAACGCTCTAAATTTTAGAAAATAATAAAGAAGAATAGTCTGGTACAGTTTCAAAATGTTGTCGATGAGGTCAGACGCTGTACACTAAAGGCTAAAAATTGTGCTTGCCTTCTTTTTAATAAAAAATTCCTCCTAAAATATTAATTTTGATACTTCCTAGAATTTTTAAATGAATTTGTTTTAGTTCATTTCTATTATGGTTTACACATGAAACACTCTGTGTATATGATTTTTGTGACTAATCTGGATTGCCGGGATAAATCGACAAAGCATATGACTAGTCATTGTTCTTTCAACCGTAGAGGAGTTAATGAAATGTTTAACAGCCTTTGATGTTACAAGCGAGCAGCCACAAGCGGGGAATGACTGAATTAATTATGGCGCCAATGAAGGCGAAGTTGTCTGTGATTTGTCTTTTCACGCGGGGAGAGGACAGACCCAATTGATCAGCTTATCACAGTCAGAGAGGGAAAATAGAACAAGGCGTTGCATACACATACTGCGCACTTGTTTGTCTAAAGCAGTGGATGCTTTGAATATTCTAATTTAATGAGTAATGTCACTGGAAATTGATTTGTTTTTAGGAAAGTTACTAATTTTATTGTTTATGTGAGGAATCGGCAAACATGTACTCATTGAGGCCTCGCAACTATGACGTGTCAGGGGCAGCGCTTACTCTGTCTCCCCCTCCCCCTCCCTCGCAGCCTTAACTGGCACTGCATACACACCGATCACGGGCGAACTGTCCTCTCGTATTTACCTGCACTTCTAAACATGTCTGTCAAACTGTAATTTAATACTAAGACTTAAAGATAAATTTCTTTATTTATAACTTTGAAGGATATTAGTTTATTTAACTTAAAGTCTTAGTATATTCATAGAATTAGAGTGCATCTAATTATTCCTCGTCTATTAATTTCATATCTAGAATAACACTTTGATGATTTCTTTACTCATCATGTAAGGAACGTAAGGTGTTTGTTGTGCTCTAAAGTTCAAAAAGGCACTCATCAATGGAACATCAAGCGGCATTATGATACATGTCATAAGATCACCATACAATTATAGACAAGCATGTATTCATAAATTTACACCCCGATTTAAAGTAGCATAACACTGGCGTAGTGTCCTTTATTCATTTTTTTTCAGGTCTAGATTGGACTAACCAACTGCAACAGCTCAAAGAGCAATATTAAGGTAATACGCCTAATATTAATTCAAATATTGTAACTGATTGACAACTTCACGCCAGTTATGCTGTTGCTTTGGAGATTGCTCAGTCACTGAGGTGTTTTAGTGATGGAGATTTCATAAAAAAATGTGAGAGTAAAGCTGCCAATATAATTTGCCCTGAACAGCATGATATTTTTTGTAATATTGCATTATCACCACGAACCATACAGAGAATGATACATAAAATAGCAGAAATAACCGAAACAAGACTATAAACCGAGGTCCATGAATTTATAGCCGTTTCTCTCGCGTTGGATGAAAGCACTGAAAACGTTGACACAGCACAATTGGTAATTTTCACTCGTGGAGTTACTAACAACCTCTCGATACAAGAATATATGCTTGAAGTCATTCCACTTAGGGAACATACAACAGGGGCAGAATTATTTCAAGCATTTAAGAAACGTGTAGAACAAAAAAAAAAAAAAAAATGAACCTAAGAGTCTTGTATCGCGATTAACAGATGTTAATTTGCGTGCTATACTGAGAGTGACTACTTGTGATATATCACTAGATTTTCATGGTAGTAAGTACATTGCAAATAGAAATGAATTGAAATATATTGCTCAAATATCTAGGCCTACCTAAAGTATCTTAGACCAAAATAGTTGGATTCAAGTATATGTAGTATTCCTTATTGTACTCTGCAGCGAGCGAGTCCACCACTGACTCTGAACGAAGGTCAATGCCATCCTCTGTTCTACATTACGTCATGTGTATTGCGGGTTGCATGTTGAGACGTCATACTGATACCTCATTGAATACATGTTTGCCGATGCCTGGTTTATGTATTAGATGATATTAATTTTATGTTATAATAAGGTTATGAGATAAGTACACATTGTAAAAAAATATTTTACGCGCAACTCATGTGATTACCTCAGCTTGGAGGAAAGTTAGATCATTATATATATAGAATTTCCAAGTGTGCGTTCTGCAAGCAGAGAGTAATGCAAAGTTTGTAAATAAATGTAGAGAAATGGCTACGGTTTTCTATAAGGAGTGACACATGCTTTCTGAGGAGTAATTAGATGAAGATAGAGAAAATAGTGTTCTCTTCAAAGTTTTCTGTGAAATAAGAAACCACAATGTCAACGAGCTTAGAGTGGTCAGTAATCAAACCTTTAAAATTAGCCCTTGAATGCACTACTTTGAAAATATGCACAGTGTAGATTAAAAGGTTTTTTCTTAGAATATTTTAAGTATTTTCTTATGTTTATATGTTACCAGACTTTAACAGTAAAAGTAATGTCATTGTAGCTATATTATACTATAAATATATTTATTTACTTCAATATTATTAATGTCGTTTTTGTAACAAACACCAAAATCCATGCAAGTACAATGCCCTGTCTACGCGCACTGTCACACCGTTTGTTTTACATGGACCATTCCCTTCCTTTCCACAGGGACATTTTATTGTAGTCGCTGGACCTCGAGGTTTGAATGGATGGCCATTACATTGCATATCGCCTTAATGATCATGGCTATTTCAATCACTTTATTAACATGTCTGTAAAAGGAATACAAATTACGGTTTAGGAATTAGAGTAAGAACATCATATTTACAAAATAATTCGCGCATTTAAGGATTAAAACAATACATCACTCTTGTGCACACGAACTATGTAACAACAAGAATCGGGCAAATTCCTGTAACTGGATTCTGAGGAATGTTGATGATGTGGTAACTGATTCAAAATTAATATTCTTCTTTGAGCATGGTTCTGTTTAGATGCCCATGTTCCCTGCATCATACCTGTGTAGGAGCTCACAGAAAACCGATTTAGTGCAGGAAATTCCGTACGTGATAAATGCGTATGGGTTGATAGGGCAGTAGATATTTTCTACAGATACCGTAAATGTAGAGCGTTACAGGAATACCTAACTCATACCATTATTGGAACGATTGACCCATACTGAACGGGGATCTGAATATTTCCAGCAGGACTCTGCTATTGCACATGTACTGAAGAATAATATAATTTCATTTGGACAACTTTGAAGATAGGTTACTTAGGGGCGAGTTACGATCGAGATTGTCCATGTATGTTGCACAGTACGATTTTCAGTTTCGGAGGAAACGCATCACCCATTAGAAGAACTTTAAGGAAATATCAGAGCGACATTAATGTTATACAGAAACGACGCAAATGAAAGAGCTCTGTGAATGCATGAGGGGAAAATCTGCTCTGATAAAGTACATATTTATTTGCATTTTAATTGTTAGTTTATTTGTGCGAACCTGAATCATTACAAACTAACTGGTATAAAGGTAGAATCAAAGGTAGAATGAGACTGGAAAGTTCAATGTCCTTACTGGCATTTCAACCACGTATATCTTCCGATTCGGTTGCTCTAAGCATTGAGCTACCATTGCAACTTCGCCCTTTTCCTGGTAAGCCACTAGGAGACCTCAAATTCATTTTTAGACAACATACCCCGATGGCGACTTACAAGTCCCAAGCTTCATAGTGTAGACAACTATTTCGTCAGTCAATGATAATTATGGCAGGCACAATATTTAATGATGACTGATACCTCACAACTATTATTTTCTTTCCTGTTGGGTAAATACATTTTGTGGGCGCAAATGATATATCACTGGCTCTAGAGCATGATTTCACAGCGTGTTTATCTGTACAACACCGCAAGGCTTGGCAAGCCTATGATTGAATGTTCTGTTAAGGCATATTGTGCCCCAAAGACCCGGTATAGGACGCAGTTAGAAACGTATAATCAGATGAAAAGTACATTTGGTTAGAGTAAACGGACGGAAAGCGGAAGATCCGTGGTTTAAATCCGAACTATGTCATTGCACTTGTCAGTTTGATTTTACCTTTCCAACCTTGTCCTATATGCGGTTTGTGTGAAAGAACAATTACCTTTAGTGGTATCAGATGGGGAGATTTTTATTTGATTGCTAGGGAGCAAGAGCTGCAATTACTTCAGCCATTTTCACCGCGCGACCCTGCAATTTGTACGATAAGAGTTGCGCTACGTAGATGGGAATATTCTACCTTAGAAGTTAAGAATCGGAGATCAAAAGTCTGCCAAATTAATTAGCCATTATCTTGGAAACTAATTAAAATATCAGACTGGAATGTTAAAAGAAAGTGTCTTAAAGTACACTGATATACCTTTATCCAATAACGTTGTTTGAAAAATGGATAAATTTGTTAATTACATAATGCTTTGCAATTATTATTTGTTTAAAAAAATACCCAATCATGCCAGTGACACCGAAGTAAGCCTATCCTGACACTTAGTATATTATATTTATTGGTTATTTTCAACAGTTCCTGAGAGAACGAACCTTTTATACTAAATTATCCTTCAGAAAAAATTGTTCAAAGGAAACCTATTTGCATAAATTTGCAAAGATGAAACCACAGCGATGAAACACCGAAAAACTCCCATACTTAACAATAAAGCAGTTTATAGCGCAAATTGTTTGCTAACAGATGGACTAAAGTTTATTACTCTAGCCCAAGTGTGTAGAAAATAAGGGCTTTTTCCCCTGAAGTGGTATAGAATTCACAGTACACAATGACAGATTCAGTAGCATTAAAACAAACCATATTTAAGATATAAGTATTTTGTCTACAATGATACTATTTGTATTAAATTAAATAGGAAATTCCAATCGATAAGACTGCATAGAAAACTAAAATTGTCATTTTTGGGACACTTTTCGTTTTTAGTCTCCCGGCAATAAGACATAAAACAGCTGCAAATCAGTGCGTTCGTTTGTTTATTAACTTCATTTCTCTTACTTGGTTCCCTCTTTTTCCACATCGTGTTATGAACCTCGTCCTACACGAATAGCACACAAATATTTGAGCATCGTATATTGTTACTTTCACTACTTGCAGGAAGTAGGAATATCGATGTCCAGAAATACAAGTTTTCAGATTTCTTGAATCCCCTCTCTCAGAACACTGCAATGTAGTTTTATGTACTTCCATTTAATGGTCTATCATTATTTTCATTTTGCAGAATCTGTTGTCTTCATTATCTGTTGACAATACAACAGAACGAAATCATCTCGTATTGTTAGAATGGAGTCCTGCTGTTTAAAGCCACTTTTTGTAGAAACTTGTGTTTCCTAAACTTCATTCAAACGTGTGCTAGTTTCTTCTCCGAGGCATAAACAGAAGACTAAACTGGATGGCCCAAAATCTGGGGACGAAAAATAGAGGGGTTGAGAACCAACAAAGTTCCAGTTAACATGGAACCGGAAGTTACCGGTTACGATATGCCATTTTCTTGTTGTCTGAGCCCCGCTGAATATTAAGTCCTAATTTAAACAAAAGCTGAGCATTTTTAAGTATCTATCTCTTATGGTTTATTAGTAACAAAATTATACAAGATTCATTCACAATGAAAGGAATTTACAGTCTATTCGTAGAAAATTTAAGGTATACAATTTTTTTTGTCATGTAGAAATTTGGACCATATGATCTTCAATCAAAATCGATAACATTCCTGAAAACATAAAAAACAAAGACAATTTTTCCACGGAAAAGCTAGTTTGGGGTAGAGTGATTCATTTTGAAAATATCGGTGTCCTTTGGAAAAGATGAAGTTTACGTTTTTGAGTAATGCTGTTCACAGACACATACGCACACATACACACATGCGGAACTTTTTTCTAAAAATTTGTTTTTTATATTCGAAGGACGTCAAGATATATATTTTCAATAAAATATTTGTCGAATTTTTGGGTGGAATATAAAGCTTCCTCTACCTGTAAGTGACACTAGAAAAAGTGAATCTGTGTAATTTATTCATTGCTCTATAGGAGTGAAGTACATATTCATTTAATTTCGTAATTAATTGCTCCTCCAATTATAAATAAATGCAATAAACTAGCGAATAGTTTTGTTAAAGTTATAATTAGACATATTAGAGGCAAACAGGTTTGCTCTTGATTGGAAAAGCAGAAAGGGATAAGCCCTTGATTTGATAGAATGGACGTATCCGCTACGTAATACCCTACCAACCCCTGAGAACTATTGTGAACTGACCCAGTGCCCTATCGCAGGCCATCCCATTTCACCTTTCTCTGTCCTCTACACTTTGTATGGATTCTCCCTTTGTTGGCTAAGAAGTATTATGTTTGTACTATCGCTCCTCTTTGATCAGTATCAGCTTCAGCGTGCGGCAAGAAAGTATGAATGAACAGCCCAATGATTTATCATGATTCTACACTACGGGGTTCCCCCCATAACGATCAATTACAGCTGTGGGAAGTACGTGTAGTAAAGTGATCTGTCGCTAGATGGAGGACCTGTCCGCCATGACTGTTAACTAGGCAAGTAGTTGGCAGGACCAGCGGTAGAGGCGCTGCATACCGTAAGGAGTGCTATCTATACGCGAAGCTTTAAAACTCGATTATTCCAATACATACAGGATACCACTTCGATAACTGGATAGTGAACTATCCATACTATTATATGTTTTAAAAGAACTTTATGTTAGTGCTGCTATTACTACTACTAAAATAACAATAAAGAAATAATCATGATTCTACTGCTTATCTACGGAAAATCAAATAGCTATTGCACTCTACGCAAATTTTCAGCACTTCAGTTTACCCGGAAGTACCTTTGAGATCACTTGAACACAGCAATTACCACGTTTCCATGGCGAATTCAAGTAGGATTGAGTTCTCATTCCGGATTGAATACCGCATGGAAATGCGCAATCAAATCAAACGGAATCACTAGATCCGATCCGCTTATACTGGGATCGGATCGACATTGTGTTGCATAGAAACGCCTATTGATTCATGTCGATTTGAATCCCCCAAAGATGCTAACTTCTACTGCACTCGTTGTAACACGCTACACACCGTCATTTTGTATTCTTATGAAACTGGTCTAATAAAACAAAACAACAGTCACTTTTATTGTTTCTGTAATCTCGCAATATATTTTTCTCAAAAACATTCACTAACTTGAAGACCTTGTTAAAATACGCAGAAAACATGTTTTTACAGGCTTGCCAACATAAAAGTTTGAATGATTTATGCTTGAGTCTTGCATACAGTAGTAAATATGAGTGGTTTGTGTGTATGTGTGTGTGAGAGAGAGAGAGAGTGAAAGTGAAAGAGAGAGAGAGAGAGAGAGAGAGAGAGAACGCTTTGTAAAGGGTTGATTCCCTTGATTTACCTATTGGAAATGGAAACCACCCAACTGTCATTGGATATGTTGACCAAGTTTCTTCTTCTTCTTCTTCTTCTTCTTCTTCTTCTGCTACACGGTTTAGGCCATTTGGCCTGTTCCGGCTCCAAAGTTTGCTTCTTCCACCTTTTCCTCGGTCGTACTGGTTTTCTTTGTGTTTGCGGTTGTTAAGTATTTTTCATTCTGTTTAGGCACTGTTTCTAGTTTGTTCTATATTCTGTTATTTAAGTCTTCTATTTTAACTAAGTCGTATTTAGTTGTTTCGATTTTATTTAATCTTGTACTGATCTGAGAAGCTTCCTTTCAGCCGTTTGGATGCGTTTTTTCTGTTATGTTGTTATTGTCCATATTTATGAACCATTAGTTATAATTGGGATATCCATTCTTTTGTAGTTTCATTACTGAACCTTTTCCTGCTTTATTCTTTAACATTCTTTTTATTGCACCTGTTATGTAACTAAATTTATTCAATTTTTTATTAACAGCTGCTTCTAATCCGTATGTTATTTCACATCCGAGGAAGTTAAATTTTGACACTTATTCAGTAGTTTTATTTTCTTAGATTGTTTTGGACCGAACTGGATGAATGCCTTTAAATATGATAACTCTTATTTAGCTATACATATTTCTAGCTTGTATGGTTTTTTCTCAACAGATTCAATTTTCACATTTGTCTCTTGGGTAAATATGACCTTGACCCTCCGAATACTATAAAAGTTCCAGAATAACCAAGAGACGCACTATTTCACTAGGAAGTGCAGTCGACTTAGGCCTGGACAACTGGTACTTGCTGAGCGCAGCTTGCTCACGGTCTTGCACTAATAAGTATGTTTAGCAGGTAAGAAAAATGAGGGTTGGTGAAATTATTCCGCGAATTACCCAGGCCAGAGTTAACTTGAACAGTTTTTATCACTTTCATGGGTGATCACTATTCCAATATTTTTCCATCTTCTGTACTCTCTCCTAACCCCCATCGTTTCTCCACAATCCCCAAGAATGAAAAATTAGACAAAGAAGATTTATCTCTTTCTCGCAAAAATGATCTACACCTATAAGCGCACGCGGCTTCTTCGAGCCTTTCGATTGACAACTCTCCTAACAAATGCTTAACTCAGGTGAAAAACACTTAAAATTTACGCTACAACCATCTACCGCCCTTATAGTGTTTTTTCTTCCACTACCAGTAGAAAGTTTGTCCTGAAACGACAAAGTAGGGACAGAAAACACCTCTTCTTATTTCCCTAATAAAACCGCGATAAGCTTTCAAATTCTGTAAATGTTTTATAATTTCTAAAATATGCAATAGTCAGACAATCAAACCGATAACGTGAGCGACTCGCATTCGGAAGGTTCCAGGTTCGATCCCCGGCGACTACCCCCTCTGGCAGTGGGTTTTTCCTGGTTTCCCGAGTGATAAGGTGACTACTAGGGTAGTTCCTCTTCTACCACGACTTGTCCATCCCTCATTTCCTGTGCCCATCATCTTTTTCATTGTCATCTGTTCCAGCGTTGTAAGACCAGGCGTCGATGTTCAGCAGGTTGCGGCTGGGCGGGGGCCCTGTCTTCTGTGAAGGTTTCTTCCTTGGCGTTGGTTGGAATTGCCAAGTCAGGACCCACCAACAAGTGGGACAGTGGGGATTATGAGTTTGCAGTTGTGCCCGGGTAACCTCTGTTGCGTTCCCAGTGGAAACGTTACGGATCACGTGCTGTTGTCATCCGGACTTGGTTGTCCTAGGGGTCTATGTTCTCATTCCTCCCATTCAGGGGTTGCGGTAGAAACACAAAGGCCCGGATGCGGTGCTCTGCCCCGGTTGAAGGAGGAAGTTCCCTTCGTATATACCTTTACGTTATCTTTTTCGCCTTTAACATATATATTTTTCAGAATTGAAAACTTAAATGTCAGAATATCTCTGTAAAACACTGCACAACTTATGGTATAATTTTCCTGCATAAATTGAAGGAGCACTATTGTATTTACTCTGGATATAAATTGCGCTGTCTTCTATAATTAGTTTAAAAACAGCAATTTTAAGTGCCCGATTCATAGAAAAATGATGAAATTGCATGAATATCGGATATATGCAACGATATACAGAATATATCTTTACGTACAGGCAGAGAAGAACATGAAACATATTGGAGAACTTGACTTGACTCCATATCACAAACAAATTGTATACGTATCCGACGTCTAGTGTTAACGGCCGCTCTAAAGAAAAGGGAAATGTACTACTGCAAGGCAACTATACAAACATTACAGGGAAACGTGTTCTTATTTTACTAAAGATGACAGTATTGAAGTCTGTTAAACCGCACACGACTCAGGACAATATTTGGGCATATGAAGAAGAGGATCAAAAACTCAGAAGTGTTATCTACGTTTGCTAAACCTGTATTATGTCAATCGAGACACAATAGCTAATGTTCTTGGAGGTATTAAGATTCATAGAAGTTTTCATGCATTTGTAAGTAGTTGCTGACTGGTGCACTGTTCGAAGATGTAGTGCGGGTTTAGCAGCTTAAAACTGCAAGCTCAGGATCATTTAAGACAAAGGATTATCAACATATTAAAAGTGGAAATGTTCATTGTACCTATGTTCAAGACTGAAATACTGAGTGGAAGATGTACTTCGGAATTTCCTCGCTCATTACTGTGTGAAAAATCTTAACTTTCATTTTTATCTTCCATTCTTGGCATATGCTTATAATTTTACTATTTGAATCACTTTCCTTCATATTGTAACTTTGGTTGTGGGTGTGAAGTAAAAGTAGACAGATGTAGTCGAGATAAAGACACACTTTTATTTCCGTAAACAGTAACTTGTACACTCGTTGCAACAGCAAGAAAGTCTTTTCCGATTCTCCAACAGCACGGCTCCGAACTCGTAACACAAAGAACTGTCGCTTCTCCGTCGGCACGACAACTCAACCTTCACATACGTCTGTCCTCTCCGTCGGCACGACTACTCAACCTTCACATACGTCTGACTCTTCTCACACTTTACCGCTATTTATATCTCCCAGGCACTATTCTGGAAGCTTCAGGAACGTTCACTAATTGCGGTGACATACCTAGTAGAAGATTCCAGTAGCCTCTATCCTTTTCTCTCTTTCGGCAAGCGCCCCAACAATGCAGCCATTCTCTGTCTCTTTCCTTCTGCTCCTTTGCGGTAGTGCCGACAATAATGCGATGGGTGACACTGCTGCTGTCGGCAATTAGATGCGGCGGGCGCGGTGACAATATATTAATAATACAGAGGAAAACTGCGAGATGTAAGCAGAGGGACCAAGTTTTATTGCAATTTCATAGAACAAAAACCATGCATCGATTATTCTGCCGCATCAGTCGTAATCAACAATTCGAGGGATCCCATTCCTGACACCAGTCTGACAAAAACGACAAAAGTTTAGTCCAATTCTTTATTTTTTTTTTCCTAACTGAATGCGCAACAGCACAGTTCTCCTTTACTGACGTTAACACAACTACACAACTATTTTTTTCTCGTAACCTTAACACACTTCTTTCTTTCTTTCTTTCTTTCTTTCTTTCTTTCTTTCTTTCTTTCTTTCTTTCTTCTTTCTTTCTTTCTTTCTTTCTTTCTTTCTTTCTTTCTTTCTCTCTTTCTCTCTCTCTCTCTTTCTCTCTCTTTCTCTCTCTTTCTCTCTCTTTCTCTCTCTTTCTCTCTCTCTTTCTCTCTCTCTTTCTCTCTCTTTCTCTCTCTCTTTCTCTCTCTCTTTCTCTCTCTCTTTCTCTCTCTCTTTCTCTCTCTCTTTCTCTCTCTCTTTCTCTCTCTCTTTCTCTCTCTTTCTCTCTCTCTTTCTCTCTCTTTCTCTCTCTCTCTCTTTCTCTCTCTCTTTCTCTCTCTCTTTCTCTCTCTTTCTCTCTCTTTCTCTCTCTCTTTCTCTCTCTCTCTTTCTCTCTCTCTCTTTCTCTCTCTCTCTTTCTCTCTCTCTCTCTTTCTCTCTCTCTCTTTCTCTCTCTCTTTCTCTCTCTCTTTCTCTCTCTCTTTCTCTCTCTCTCTTTCTCTCTCTCTTTCTCTCTCTCTTTCTCTCTCTCTTTCTCTCTCTCTTTCTCTCTCTCTTTCTCTCTCTCTTTCTCTCTCTCTTTCTCTCTCTCTTTCTCTCTCTTTCTTTCTCTCTTTCTCTCTCTTTCTTTCTCTCTTTCTCTCTCTTTCTTTCTCTCTATTTCTTTCTTCACTTTCTGTCTCTTTCTTTCTCTCTCTATTTCTTTCTTCACTTTCTCTATTTCTTTCTCTCCCTATTTCTTTCTTTCTTCACCTTCTGTCTCTTTCTCTCTCTCTAGTTCTTTCTTTCTTCACTTTCTGTCTCTTTCTTTCTCTCTCTATTTCTTTCTTTCTTCTTTTTCTATGTCTCAAACAGGTGTCTTTGACGACGCAATCACTTGACACTCGTTAACTGCTTTGCTATCTTCCTTTCACGAAGTAACCGTACTCACGCAGCAGACACACACACACACTCTCTCTCTCTCTCGCCTGTAACTAACTCACTACTCCTCGTTGCCTCGCCTCCTTATATAGCAGGGATGACGTAACACGGACCTTTCTCGACCTTCTACAAATATGCCGGTTGCGGACACTTATCGAATTATCTGGAAAATCCATTTTGGTTTTGCCGCTGTGATTGTTGTCACGTGTTTGCTCGCATGAGGCAGTCTGATTTTGAGCGTCTTTAATACGCGCCGCGCGTCCGGTATGTGGTGTGGTGACTTGGCCCCGAACGTTGTTTATTGTATGCCGCGATCAGCGTAGTACCTTTTTAGATAAAAATTCTGGTGCGTAGATTGTTGAAAGATTTTTATTTGTAAAACGTTTAACATTCATTTGTTCTACGCTGTGCGAGATCCCTAATGGCCATGGTAATGAAGCACTCCAACAGTTATATAATAGCACAGGGAAAAATATCAGTTGCATACTTTGTCTACTCTCTCTTCTATGAACTACTACTACAAAAGCTTATTCTGAACTCTACTTCTTAATCGAGCTAAACTTCGATTACATATTTACACATCCTTTATAGGAATCAGAAGAATGCAGTAGCCTACTGATAGTACACTTTAAAAGGCTTGTTTGCATTAAAATTCCATCCTGTTTGCCAGCCCAAGGGAGAAAATGAATAACCGCTTACCACTAAAAAAGCTGTATTGGAGAAATTCAAACAGATAACAAAGAATATGTCACAAAAACATTTTACTAAACTGTGTGCATTAACGAGATTTACCCCTTGTGTTCAGAAATGGTTTGTCTGTCTCTTACCATTTGCTAAATATAAAGACGACATCCGTAATGAAGATAATAATGAAGATAAATATTCCCAGATAATTCAACATATTTGTCACAAAATATCCTCATAAACATATGGTCTTTTAATCAAAAACGTTATGGCCATTTTTGAGAAAATAAAAATAGCTAAAGCTTTTACCACTTGAAATTCTTCGTATCGACCCTTGGAAGATCCTTACTTTAATGCTAAATTTCGCTTAACTTTTGTTTCCGAGCTACGTTAAGAGACACAGAACAGTTGCATATACACGGAACGTTTTGTAAAAATATTTTGTTTTATTCTAGGAGCCTCACAACGTTTATTTCCACTTAAATCTGTGGCGAATTTTCGGATGCAATATTGCTTACTATACGTAGGTAAGTGGTATAGAAGTAAAAAGCAATAAACTATCGACTTTCTCTGTGATCTGGTGGTTATCGCGATCCAGATTCAAGGTTCGATTCCCGGCTGAGGGTTGGGAATTTTTCTTTAGGAAAGGTTATTTCCCAAGCTCTCTAGAGTTTGATGGTATGAGTGATCCATCGTTCAACCATGCAAGTTTTATTTCTTTTTTGTATAGTAGTCTTTAAAGGAAAATACCAATAGGCTATAAAATAACAGTCGTTGGGAAGGCAATATAACGCGTATCACACTTTCACTTACTAGGTGTCATGTTAGTTATGATATAATGACATGTCCAATAAACTAAATAGTTTCAAATGATATGTGGTACAATAAAATAAATAGAACTTCAGCAAATAAAAGCAGGAAAATACACACATAAAATTCTACGAAGTAATGGCACCCTGGACAATAACTAAGAAAGAGGGAGGAAGATTACAGTCCGCAGAAATGAAATTCCTAAGGAATGAGAGACCAAGTAAATAATTCGGAACTAAGGAAGGAATTAAATATATAATATAGTATGAATGGAAGAATAGAGGAAGGGAAAACGAGATCGAGGGAGCATGTAGAAAGAGTGAGAACAGATAGAATAGTTGGATAAGTAATAGACTATAAACCTAAAGGAAGCAGAGACATAAGAAGACCAAGGAAAAGATAGGTATTGTGAAGTAGGAACAGCCTACAAGCCTATTCCTTGAAGTGATGAAGAAGAAAATATTTGAATTTTTACAAGTCAAGTCGAGTCTCGTGAGAGCATCCTTGGCGAGAATCTCATAAATGCTCCCTTTAGCAAAATGGTAGGCTCCACTGTGAACAGTTACTCGCAAACAAAAAGAAAAATGCTCCTAAGATTATTATCTTTGGTTGTATTGAGGTCGGCAACTTCTCCGTCTCCAGTGCGCAGCGGGTGTACATAAGCTGTAGGCGCTATGCGTTTTCACTATGCGGTGAACCAGAGCGACGTTTTCCCATTAAAACAGAGATTTCGCTGCCATTACTTCACCATTGATTGTTACTCTAGCTTCGTTCAAAATTTTAAATTCCATAAAATAAGGGTAACATTTTAAAATATTGATTCAAATTAAATTAACAATGAAACAGAGAAATAAAATTCATTCAGAAATACAAAACAGGTTGTACAGCATTGCGGCAATAGGGCCTGTTTCTAAAAGTTTTGAATTAGTTATTTCAAGGAAGTACCCCTGTTTCTTGACATAACCCTGGACTTCGAATTGCAAAAATTCCTATTTTTATAGTAAGCGACACATGGGACCTATTGAATATTTTAACTTTAATTTCATATCTACAACTTTCGAACTTATTACATTTTTCTTTGTGTGTAAGGCTCATAGGCTGTAGTGCTGGGGCTTATTATATTGAACTTTAGGACATGGCAAAAATTATAGGAAACTTAAGAAGCTAAACGTTTTAACTTATATGTACAAATTTGTACTACTTGACCTGTCTGGACAAAACGTTCAAAACTTGCGCTTGGTAGTAGTGCAATTTTACACTTCTCACGACTTTCAGAAACCCTTATTTTCTTATTTTCAACCCTTCACTTATATAATGTATTTGTGCAATGCTAGGTTAGACTGCTACTAAAGTACTACAAAATGTCTTTTTTTATTTGGGAGCATTTAAAACAGTTTTAGACTCATAATATTCATCACTTTTACACATAGAATTCTGCTATGTTTGCTTACGAATTTTGGAATTTGAAGTTTAAAGGACAGTGAGCGTTAGTTGTTTAAAGTGAGCGCCTTGAAGAGTCTGCATTATTAAAGAGGATGAGACACAGCATTGGGCAGTGCATTATCGATTGTTACCAGCTGGTGGTCCGACTGATGGCTCCCTCAGGCGGATACACCTTCAACCAGCGTTAAACCATTTCCGGTCTTGATGGCTCAGTTCATAATTCAGCGTCGCTGTGTTGCGGCTTGAAAGGCATGAAATTGAAACTGCTGGGACGTCCTCTAAGACCCTACACCTAATCTTCATGACCAAAAAAAGTACACATTGTTTGCCTTTTTTACAAAAGCTGCAAATAAAGGGGAAGAGTAGAAAAGGAGTGAAATAAAGAAGTTGAAGTTATTTTTTACCTTGGCTCTTCCTTTGAAAATTTCTCTCATTTATCTATATCCCCCTTTTCTTCTTCTTCCCTTATCGAATCTATGCTATTTCCATGTCATTTCTTTGTCTTCTTTTAGATCTTTCAAAGAAGAATATTACTTAAACTTCCTCTGCACTTTACCAAAAGTAAACATTGTATTCCATAGAAAAATTAGTATCAAATTTTAATGGAACATTCACGTTTTCAGGTACACTCAACATGAGAAAAGTGCACATACATAAGTCGTATGTATACCAAACTTGGCATTTAATATAAAGGTTCCTCAAAGGATGTGACACGCATGTTTTCAACAATATTCCTTCCCAAGCGAAACTTCCCTTTACATTGAAAGTGGTTGTTTTTCTCAAAAACGTATATTTTGATTTAGTTTGAATTAAGTATTAGTGAAAGCAAATATAATGAATGAAAATGGTAAAGTGATTAATTGTTCTATATTTGTGAGTTGAACGAAGGATGGGGATGCAAAAGAAAATAATACTGAAAGTAATAACAAAACAACTGTGGTAGATTTTGTTTAAAAATTTGAATTGCAAATTTAAAACATCTGATATATTGCACTCACATTACTTTTTCTGCTCTTGTACTAACTATTCTTACAAACTCTTATTCCTCTATTTTCTTCGTGTTAGTTGAGATAAACATTCGCAGAAATTATGTGATTGCTTATTTCCTTGTAGATGCAAGGGGAATGTGGGATTACAGTAGTTAGACATTTTAAATTTGGAGATAAATTGTGTCTTTTAATGAGATTTACATTTTTGTATGGTACTATGTCCCAATTATGCTAAAGTCGACAAGAGTAAACAGCACTATATAGGCTATAGCCAGAAAATTCAAAACATAATATAATTTGCCATGAAAATATCTTAAACATGTGGCATTTTAATCAAAATGGCTCATAAGAGCCGTTTTTGAGAAAATCGAAATTTTACAAAAATTTTCAATGTAAAGGGTAGTTTAGGGTGGAGGAGTTTTATTTAAAATCTTCGTGTCGCATCCCTGAAAACACCAAATACCGACTTCGTTTTTGAGTTATGCTGTTCTCTCTCTCTCTCTCTCTCTCTCTCTCTCTCTCTCTCTCTCTCTCTCTCTCACACTCACACACATCTTACAAAATCAATATAATACAGAACGATAAAGAATAACAATAGTAATAAAGCAATAAACATGTTGGTTAATACAAACAATTCATAGTGTTTATTAAATGAACTAATTGAATAAGGAATAATTTGCTTTTGCTCCACCCATACTAACAAATCCTGGATTTCAGTACAATTTTCTGTAATTAACAGTACCAAATACTAAATTTTCTCTAACCACTGGCAGCATATCAAGCCAAAACTTAAAAGTTCGAAACTATACCATTCCATTATTAACGGAAGGAGTCTTATTTACTGGGGAAGCCATTCATTTTATAAGCAGCGATGAGTGAGTATTCCTGTGAACCTCTTCTACCACCAATTGCTGTGCATAATTTTGAGCCCCTATCATTTACTTTCGTGTTTTACTTTTCCATGCTCTCGATCAAAGAGGGTTCTTCCTGATAGTAACCAGAGGTCGCAAGAAAGCCTCTATACCATTTCGTTTCATGTTCCGTCTCTCGTCATTCATTACTTTATCTTACCTGACCATCTCATTCATGCGCACCCTCATGCGCTGTCAGTTTAATTATTTTCTTGCCTTCCTTGCGAGCGAAACACCCACCCATTGGTTCTCATTATGCGTTGAGCCTTTTTCTCTTTGTTCTCCTTTTTCTTTTGTTTCAACTTCGTTCTGCGCAGTGTGAATGACACCGTGCACCTTGGTTTGTAGCCGGCGACTAGGTGAAGTGTCATTCCCAGCACCCGGATCATATAGGACTGGGTGGGTATCCATTCACTGTTCAACTGTAGTCATGCGGCGGGGCCCCCTTTGTTAGTTGGGTCCCTTTACCGTTAATCCAGAAAGTGTGATTGTGGGGTGAAATTGGTAAAGATAGACCACTTACCCAAGCAGAGGTGATGCCCGGTGAATCAGAGCCCAATTGGAGTGAAGTGGTGGATAATTTTGGCCGCCATGGAGATGTCTTGCTTCAATATCTCTATTAAGAGACGCAAAGCTTTTGGAAAGAGAAGTCACTCCACTGTTAACTGGGGAGGGCAAATCGTTTATACACGTGAACCCATTTATTACACGAAAGGGAGTATACGTAATAACTAGAACAGTAAAATCTTGTACGCAACTGAGGAATGGTTTTGCTCATTGGAGAGTTCCATGGCAAGCCAAACCAGGATGTTTTTTCACGTCACTGTTTTCTACGGCTATTCAGTCCGTGTAGACAAAACATCGTAACCTGAATTCTTCAATGAGCGTCGTCGCTACCCATCTCCGTGACGATACGACGGACGAACACATTCGAACATCGTGCTGACAAATGGGTTACCTTGGAGCACTGCATGATGGCTAAAAGTGAAACAAAGATAATAGCACATGTAGCCTGATGCTCAACCTTGAGGTTGTCGATGTGCAGTTGCGCTACACTATATACCAGGTCCGTTGAGATGCCTTAACTTAAATGGCGTTTCGCAGATCTCTTATATGAGCCTTCTATCTCTGCGTCATGCGGGAAGCCCTATCATGACGGTGATTTTAACCTCTCATCAACCACAAGGGAGCTCAAACAGTCTTGTTCCCGAGCTGTGCGTGGTATTTGGATGAAAATGCCAACCAGAAGAGCTTCGATTAAGGAGAATGTCTACTTTAAGGAAGCCCTCAGTTTTACGACTCGGCACGTTCAGTTTTGTTGTCGCTGCGCCAGTACCACGAAATATACCACCATGCACACATGCACTATGACTATCCCCTCGAAAACAAGCATTACAGTGTGTCATTAAGTTTTAGCACGAAATCAGCCAGTCATCTGCTGCATTCCATTCTCTGGTCTTTTTTCCACATTTACCAGCTTCTTGGTGGAATGTCGAGTGCACTTCAAATGTTTGACACTAAGAATCTGGTGTCCCATAAACAAATGCGTATAACAGCTGTAAACATTGTTCAGACTAGGATGAAGGCATCTTGGTGTAGAGTTCTATTCGTCCCACGCCTTCGCTCGTGTTATGGGATAAGCTACGGTGTGTGGCTGGCAAAGTGACACATTGCACACTACCCTGTTTTATAATAAATATCGCCATCGATGATCCCATTCACCTTGCCATCCAGCTCACCTAGTTATCGTTGCAGAATGCAAATCGGGTATTCCCCATTATAATCACAGTCAGTTATCTTCGGAACCTTCTCTTACTTGCGCTCATTACCAGTGTAAAATGTTTTCATCCAGTATCAGTTTTTTGCCATGACTCAGGTACTATGTGATCTAGGGCACTTACTGTTTCGTATTCATCAAATCGTCCGCTTGAGCTACCTCGTGTAGTTTGCTTGATTTAACCTTTTAAAATGTTCTTAGTGTCATATCTCTTTATTGACGCTGTTCACTTTTCTGCTTCCATCTAAATGTGTCACGCTTTGCCTGTGTTTTTGGTATACCTTCTGCACTTGATTATGTTTAGCAGGAGTTTTATTTATTTTTATGTTTTCCAACCCAAGGATTAGCACCTCAATTTTACTTTTATATGGTTTGATTCAACAAAAGTGCGTCTTAAAGATCGGGCGATGTCAATGATGCAGAAAGACTATCTCCGGTGTCAGGTTTAAAATCGTATTGGAATCGGTATGGATCCCATTGATACTACCGTTTCATCGTCGTCTGTATATGCCCCTCCATTTCTTTCCCCAGGGGTTCATGTAGGACTCGATGGGCATTCTCATAGGTTACATACGGCGCGGAGCTTCAGTGTCTGAAAGCGGTTACGACTATCCTATTGCTATGAAAAGATTACGCGTTTAGAATAAAATAGTGTGGTCCGGAGTGCTCCAAGTCACATGATGCCAACTGGGACTCCACACGGGCCTCCGGAAATTGCAATAGAGACAACATACCTAGATCCCAACAATTTCTTGGTGGGTCTGACGAGGAGATCAAGAATCACTGATGGAATCTACTTGCGGAGTGTAGTTTGCCGCGTAGGCAGGCATGAACTCTTGAAATGGACCCACCCCACTGACAAGGAACCAAAGGGACAAAACTTGGAAACAGTACAATCTAGGTTATGGTTGTAATTCAAATCGCGGGTCTTGGGATTACTATATCAACATTCTTCCTAAACCAGCACGGCAAGTTTGCTAAATCTAATTACTACCCAGTTTGTCTGCCAAGTATAATGACTAGTGTTTTAGATTCGCTTAGTAGTTCGCTGCCTTCTGAAACTCACTCTACACAAATTAATCCATGGGATATAAATTGAATCTGTAGAATGGCTATAAATTAGGTGTCACTAAACAGGAAGCAGGTGTGGGTAAAATACGATACATTCTGTTTAAGCCTTAGTGCCATAACACAAACAAATGAACGTCATTCTTAAAGTAATTTATTAGTTTATAGTAAGGTGTGAGAGATGTTTCATTAAACTGTGCTTTAAATACACTTTATTCCAGTTTTACCTCGATGTCAATATTTTAGAAAATATTGTGGTCATTCTTTCGGAGAAAAGAAAATTTTAAAAGACCACATTTTCTCTTTTTATCTATGCAAAACTGTTAGATTTGTATTAAAGCATTTCTTATTCCCAGACACTACCATGACTGTGCTCTTATATCTTGGTGACAGTAGTAAAATTGAAACGTGCATCCCTTGCTAGCTTTATATGCTCGTGTGTGTATAATGTAGGGGGGACACCTCAACACCCTGCGACCCCGACATGGATCTATTGCGAGCTACCACCCCCCAGGGGGAAGGAATGAGGTGAAGTAGCATAGGCTTGTCAGATAGCGGAACCAGCGAAGCCCAGAGACGTATAGAAGTCCCTAATAGTTCACAGATAAGTATTTCCTTCCTCTACCCTGCAGCAGCTTCCAGGAAGGGCCAGGGAAGAGGTTCCAGAGCGCAAGCAACTACGCCATCTCTCCATAATCGCCGAAATGCACCGCGCTACCGACCTGACCTGAAAGATGACAAGCGAGGAAAATGAGAAATGAAAGGAAAGGAATCCGCAGAGAAGAGATTAATGCACCATAGCATTCGCCTAAGCGACATGGGGAAATCATGGAAAAGCCCATGTCAGATTGCGCGGCCATGGGAATCGAACAGGCGACCTTCCGAATGCAGGCCACAGACGGTACCCCCTGAACCATCCCGCGCGGTAAGCTTTATGTCAGATTAGATTCCTATCAAAATGCATATTTATCAAGTACATAGCTAGATTGTTCCAGAATTTAGGATTTGTAGCTGTCAGCTGTCGTACCTGGCGTTTCAGGAAAACAAAAGAAGAAAAAGGTGAGCTAGTTTTGTGGTGGACGAAGCGGCGCTGGGGTGGGTTTCCTACGGCTTCTCCGGTTTCCCCCGCCATCTCATTCCACCGGTACTCCATCTTCAGTCCATGAATCATCAGAAGGGGTCTTCTGAAGACATTCCCAGAAAATTCAAGGTATGACTTAGAAACTGCCTTGGGATCGCCTGTTTGTGTCAATTTCTGCATATTGACTGTCTGTTCCTTCGACTGAGGAGTGGAGCGGGTCACAGCTGCTCATTACGTAAGATTCTACAAACAGAGAAGGTTGGACATCCCTGTGCTAAACATACAGCTATCAGTCAAGGTCGTGAGCAATCTGTGCCGTATGAGCACCAGTTGCCCAGCCCTGTTTCAGACCGTTGTTTAGAGAGAGTTGGTGACTATTGAAAAAATGATATAAGTATCTGTGCCGCTTTGAATGTGGTGCAGCATTCAGTAAAAGTTACCTGACCTTTCATAATCATGTGTAACTTACTTTTTGAAGTCCCCTCGTAGATTCTCAAATACACAAAAAGCGCTTGAGAAGAAAGATAACTATAATCAAACTGCAGCATATAAAAGGCCGACACCAACTTGGAAAGCGTGGAAACCACTGTAAAACACCCTAGTTGACTTTACGAGAGAGGAATCTTACCTTACAGTAACGCTTTTGTTGCTGTTAGAAGCTTCGTTTTTCGGACACCGTTAGAAGTCTTATTTTTATGTTTTCCCCCTAAATAAATAAGGCTGTAATAACAGCTTAGCTACATGAGGAAAGGTGAAAATTAAATCCCATGATGCTGTTTGCAGAGTTGGTTGCTTACTTATTTTCCATGCTGTGTTTTTCTTTCTATATTATTATTTCTATTTTTGGTGGGATTTCTGCATAGAACTCCTTAATTTGCGTTAATGAAAACTTGAAAATGGTTTTACCTCATAAAGGTGTTACGAAGTACGTTTGCTAAGATATTCTATTAAGTTTTCTTACCTGTTCTAAGGAAATGCTGAAATGTTCCTCAAGACCCTGGGGGGCATATGTCATGAGGTGAGACATTTTCTCGTCTTTCCTTAGGGAAAAAGTCGCAAAGAATTCAGCCTAAGCTGTGTGGGCGTTAAATACTTCAACGATTATTACGTTCCAGAGCATTAAGAGTTGTTCAGCGGACCGCATAGAATGTGCTTTTCATCTGGAAAACCGTTGAATTTTGTGTTAATGCTACGAGTGTTTAACAAACGTTAGCCAAGTGTAAATATTCCTACACGTTTACGTGCTGTACCATTTAGGCAGGAAGTATACCTCATAGGCTTGAGTCACCAGAGGAAATCTTGACTGCAAACATTCATTAAAGTGTCATTTGTAACCGGCTTGCCAGACTTATTTCACCCAAATTTTTCAAATCAGAACGGCAATATTTCCTTATGTCACCAATTTTCCGTTCGTATTTTAAATATAAATAACACGCATTTATCGTTATCAGCCCTTCCAAAATAAGGACGTATGAAGAAGCCATATTAGAAATTTCGTTCATAGTTGCCCATAAACATTTATGTGTGAAAACGTCTGATGTGTTATACTCACATGACTTTCTCTACTCTTGTACTAACTATTCCTATAAACTTATTCCTCTAATTCATGCTTGTCCAGATAAAATTATCTTGTTGCAATTTTCTTGTAGGCGTAAGGGGAGTATGGGAATACAGTAGGCTTGGAGCGATAGTCAAATCTTTTAAAGCTTTGATATTACATTTTCCTTGCACAGCCAAAAGATTAAAAACCTTCCATTTAAGAAAAGTATAAGCATAGTAAAACTTATACAAATAACAAGGAATATCTCCGAAATTGTTCACTTCACAAAAATGCATTTGGATATAACTTGCGTGTTTTTACGAGATCTACATTTTTTGTATAGTAACATTTGGTCTATCTCCTACGGTTTACCAGTTATGAGAAAGTCATCAAGAGTAAACACTACTACATGGGCTATAGCCAGAAAATTCAACACATACATTTCATTTGCCATAAAATATCTTAAACATATGGCATTTTAATCAAAAGCGCAAGAGCCATTTTTGTGAAAATAAAAATTTTCGAAAAATTTGTCATGTAAAGGGTTGTGTAGGGTGAAGGAATTTCCTTCAGAACCTTCGTGTCGCATCTTTAAGAGATAATAAACTTAAATGCCAACTTCAGTTATTAACCGATTTTTCCTTTTTAGTTACGCTGTTCAGAGACCGACACACACGCGCGCGCGCACTTTTTTCTAAAACTGTTTATTCAGGGGGCCTCAAAGCAAGTATTTCAGGTGAAATCTCGGGACCCAAATTTTGCCATTTTGGGTAGGATACAATAGTTCCCCTACTTACTGTACGTAGTAGAGAAAGTAAAAATAGCTTACAGTTTCAACGTCAAACTACCTATAATGCTGGAAAAGCAACACTACTTATAATCTACCTGTTGCATGGTCTTGATCATGTATTTTGGAGAATAGTGCTGATAATTTGATAATTTTTCGGTCATGTTTCAGTCTCAGGGTCCACCAAGAGGTTACGTTTATCACATAGCACATAACATATTATACAGGATTTCGGATTCTGTTTTATAGCTTTAGATGAAACTACCAATTATATTTTAAATGCTATCCTTCGTCTAGGAATTCCAATTAAATTTACAAAATGATTGATTGCTTTCTTTGTAAGAGCAAAATATTTACTTAGTCTTCAATTTGGTTTGTTACGAAGTAATGCTGTGATACCCGTGTTTTAACTTTTATAATATAATTCCTTTACTTTGACCTGGATATTTTTATTACAAATGCACAAATTTAAAATATTATAAACTAAATACGATTAATGAAAACAGTTTATATTGTTACCAAAATCTAAAAAATTAAGGGACATGAGCGCCTGTGTTGCAAATTATATCGAGGTTGCATATAATTGTTTTCAACCCCTATACAATGTGTTCATTTGCTGTTAGAAATCTGTGTCGAAAGTAAGTCCATTTCAATACAGATTACTGCGTCCAACTCAGAGTGACTGAAAAACATATTATTAATAATATGAATTTATATTAACTTTATTGCACTATTGTCATTCCTTATAATGGAATTACAATAAATTTCTGTTAACGTTTTATAAAAACTTAGTAAAAAGGGCTCTAAAACCGCAAAATATAACTTTTATCTACCTTGGTGCAATTTATGAAGTAATTTCTGATAACGATCCCTTATTAAGCTTAATTGAAGTATATGGTGAATTTATATTTGAGTATTTTTATTTTCCATGAACTTAAGAACTGTATCTCAGAGATTTAGTTTATTTTCAAGAGATTAATCTATATAACTTAATATATATTCATCTATACAGCTTTTCATACATGTTCTTTGATTTTTTAAGAAGTAAACTTTTGCTTACATCTCTCGCCTCCTCCAGGATATTAGGACGTGTGGAATAAATTTCCTGTTTTCAAATTCGCTAATAAAGATTTGGCTCCATCTTGTAAAATGAATATCCGCGACCTTAAACTAATATTCACTTTTTATAGATGCGCAAAAAAAAAAAAAAAAAAAAAAAAAAAAAAAAAAAAAAACGCAGGTAAACTGTTCTTTAATTTAAAGACTGGAGTATTTTAAAGATCCAATAACCACATGCCGAATAGGAATTTAAAGAACCGTTTAAAGTGCGACATTTATAGATGTGACAGTTACTCTTCCTTTAAACTGGTAGCAAATGCAAACTTACCAACTTAGTTCTTTCATGAAGCACTGTATAGCACGAGTGGTTAAAATGTGATATGCTGAGGCATTTGGGCTTCTTCCACACTTCCGTTGAGGAAGGCAATCTTCGGTTTCTATTGCTGTCTAGTATCATGCAGTTTGAACATTCATGGGACTCGGGGATAAGTCTGAATTAAAGCATAAAATGAAATTGCAATTTAGGATGGTTTAATAGAGAGAGAAAATATATATATTTTGAATTAAAAGGGCTTGCAGAGATTATGAGTAAACGTATCTTTGAAAGAAAGCCATTTTTTAAACTTTTAATTGAAAAGTGCTTTTTCCATACATTTGCTCTGTTCACTGTTTTACTTAAAGTATAATTATTATCAAAGTAGACTGGTTTTCAGAGCTAACTTAAGGAATGTACCCCCTGCAAAAGAAAGTGGAATGTCTGGACGCCAAATTATTCGTGTAAGTCCTACATGGCATATTTCTAAGCCTTATATGCTTCAGTAATATTATGATTTGGGATTTGTGACAACTTGTTGCTGCCGCTGCACAACTGGATAGTGTAAACAAGGCACTGTGCCATGTAGGGCTTAGACGAATCTGGCGTCTAGACAAGACTCATTCATTTTTTTTTTTTTTTTTTGGTCCACGGGGGTATTCCTAAGTGGATATTATTAAAGATAAATTGGTGTGTGGAAATAAAAAAAGGCCTAACAATTGAGTGTGAGTCTCCTTTAATATACTTCCAATAACGAATTATAATTTGTGCATCATATGTAGGTATGTACTAAAATGTGTAACTTGTTAGAATTTACGCCTTTGTAGTTTAAAACATTTACTGATTCTCTGAGTGTTTTAGTTAAGGAATTGCAGAGGATTCCTATGATTTATTTTCCACGTTTCTGTAATACTCAATGTAATAAGTATAATAACAATGTATTTCTTCTTTTTCCACAGGTGGGTGCATTATTTCAGTTGCCAGGTATGTGAGCTTTTCTATAACATATTTTCCTAATTGTCCTCTAAGTCGCGGGGTTAAGTGGCCTAGATGTCAATCCTCAAACGAGAAGGAGAGAAAGGAAAAGGGAAAGGGAGAGGGAAAATATTGGCAGGTGGTCTGAAAATGTTTATCGGAACTTCAGTTCTACCCTTAACCCCTTAATGCATAGTGTTGCAAATTCACATCATACCAGTTTAAGATATTTACTGAAAATGTAATCCCAATGTAAACTGATGCACATTTGACACAAGCAAGGAGGAATTTAGATGCCTTATCGTAGAATATATTTGTAGCCAAGAAAAGTAGACAGTAAGATAAGCAGGGGCAGACTATTTGGATATAGCAATAAAATGTTAGTGTAAAGACGTAAAAGTGTAAAACTCTGTAGCCCCCCCGGCACTCAAAAATGCCGAACAAATGCTTCCATAAGCGAGAAACAAAATAAGTGGAACTTCAAGGTATGAAGTAAGAAAGCAATTTAGGTTTATATTTTGTTTAGTTCAATACATCTAATAAGACATTAATTGATAGTTCTGATATTGTGTGTTACAAAAATTCTTAATACCAAATTCAAAATATCAATTTTAGTTGGTTCGTTCAAGTGGAACATTATTTAGGTTCTAATGGGTTAGTACACTTACAAAAAATGCAATAATGCACTTTTACTTGTAGTTGGACAATATATCCATCACCAAACATCTATTCCTTTCCTCCACAATATGACATGTATTATGCAAGGATAATGCTAAGGCCCAAGGTTATCTATTGGGAGACCCGCGCCGACGATTGAAGGAACACACAGAGATAAGTAGACAGGGTAACAATGTCGTCCAGTGTAAACAGCGGAGCGCTATCGAAAGAGAGTGTCACCGCCTGCGGTGCCGTATTAGTAAAAGCGGGCGTTAAACACTACAACAACAACGCTATCGAAAGATAAGCAGATTATTCTAGGAGTTCCCTTCTCTCCCTTCCAGAACATTCTAGAGTGTTCTGTGGAAATTTCCAGCGGCTATATAAGCGAGTTTTTTTTTTTTTTTTTTTTTGCGAGTTAGACAGTAAGTTAGTTTCTGGATGACAAAAGGTGCTGTTCTCCTAACGACTTCGCGACGACTGCTGTGAACGTGCAATAAGTTGTACTATTGCAGGAGATTAGAGAGGACTTGTGTTCGACTCCCCAGCCAATGAAGCAGACCAAAGAAGGGAATACATCGTGCTTATTTCATTATCCTGGTAGTTTGGAAGAAAGTGAAGTAACAGTGGGAACTAAATGAAGTCACATTGATGTTATTTTAGTGAAGTGACAGTGAAAACTGGACCAAGTCATTATGGGGTTACGTTTGAAATGAGTTTGCTCTGTGGTTATAGTTGCGTTTGTAGAACATCATTTAAAAATTTCACTTTCCATTCGAGAAGAATATCCAATCAAAATACCAGTTTTAGCATTCAAATCGGTTTACGTTTCATCGGTTGCCCTGTTTGTAACATTCAGTGAAAGCAGGAAGCTGTTTGCCATTTTGTGGCTAACTGCAGGTCACAGAGTGATTATGTGCTGAGAGTAAAATGATTCAGTGGTCAGGACATTGATTGCTGGGATGTGGCAGCCAGATACTCCCTTGAGGCATATCGGCGGAGATGTTCCAAGTGTGTTGACAAACCCGATTAATGCTAATGATAACATGCCTCCCACATTCGTGAGCTTTGGGAGGAGCAATCAGGTGCACACATTGAGTGATGACGTCAAGACAATGATACAACTATGCCGCTTTTGTGTGAGATATTGTGTCATGAATCAAAGCAGACGTGCAAGATATATTACTGCTTGGCTTGTGGTTACAAATGGTAAGCTACGCAGCGATGTGGTGTGTTTCTAGTATAAGAGAGTGTCAGAGTAGATCGTAGGTACTCATATTTGCTTCTTTTTAAAGAAACGAAGTAAACTATAAAGCAACAAACACACATACAAAATGCTCTGCAGCCATTAATCTGTTTGAGTTTAAGCTAAGTTACTCCTATACAGGACATATAGTTACGGGGAAAATTACTTGCTTATCCCCACCCCAATACGTCAACACAAATGATTTTTGTTTCACAAAATCGCCACGTTTATCTTGTTTGAGCGAGGTAATATTAGGAAAATAAAGGTTTAACCAATGAGTAATCATTATGGCAGTAAGAAAGAAAATACGTTTATTCCAATTAGATGTGAATTGTGGACTGGCAATATACGACACAACAATTAGTCTGGTCTATTGGTGAACTATGTATCAGTAGGCTGCAACTATTGTTTGACCATCATCTTCTAAGTGTATCTAGAAGAGTAGATAACTTAACCTCGTAGAAAAGCCACGTGTGTGGTAAAAATCAGAAGAATCAATATAAAACTGTAATTTTTTCGATTTTCACGGATATATTCCCAATGTTTATTGAATGCGTATTGTGGCTCGCTGGCCGACGCACATAAAAAGACGCTCAAGGCCAAGCTACCTCACACCACTGGGCGGCGAGTAAACAGTTAACAATGAGCGTGGTACAGAAGGGAAAAGTAGCACTTGTATATGCTGCAACAGTGAATGTTAACGAGGCAGCTGATAGTAGTGCATGTGCGTGTGCAGCTGTCATCATGAGATAACTGTAGACGGTTGGGTCATTGTAGTCACATTGCGTCGAAGTTATTGTGAGAAGCAGTTTTGATGATCGTGTGCAGTGTGATCGTCGAAGCCAACAGCTTGTTGGACAGAGAGAACTGAAAGATAAGCGTGCGTGTCAAGGTTTCAAGAGGACAGAACAGCTGAGTTGCAAGGTCACGAAGAACTAAAATTTGTGTTAAAGATAAAACAGAACTGTGTTTTATGCTTCAGTTTTACAGGAAAAATAAAGTGACACAAAAAGTACTGGACTTTTGTTCATTTTGTCACAATATATTTAGGAAATCCGTTAATGGAGTAGAATGTTTTGCTTGTGCAGTCGATATCTTAATTTTCCGATCAAAGCCGCAGAGAAACTCTAGTTTTTGACTCAATGTGTTTGCATGTTTATTATTATCATCATCGAAGATCCTGGGTTTAATGAGGATAAATGGATTTTAGTATCAATGCACAGAATGAACAATATAGTATTGTATATTATTTATAGCTTGGAGATATTTGCTTTGATATTGTGTATTCCACCCTGGGGCTATCGCATGATCGAATTTCGCAAACTATATATCTGTGTTTTTTGAATTGCGAGTTCGTTTATTAAATAATGTTGCAGCTACCTGTGCTGGACATTAAATAAAGGCTGGGAATTAATCAAGGCTTTCTAAACGTGGTGCAGGAAAGCACTGCTAATGAAATCTCCGCGTAGAAGTTGTTTATAGAACAATAATTCAAATAGACTGCCTTGTAAAGTTTAATGTATAGTGAAGCAAATGTTGGCTCAGCAGCGACCTTTGCAGTATAATAAATGAATTACCTTCGTTACGTTTATACACTACCCAGAGTAGTGCCACTGAAAGTCTGAATATGCCTCTGAATATATATTGCTCTTCTTTCGTGATATCTTTATAAGATTGTAAAGTTAATCATGTCTGATAAGTTCTATTAATGACACATATTCGTTTTAAAATACTAGGATATTGCAAATATTCGCTGTGTGGTATTTTTAGTGTAACTCATTTTTATCTAAGAACAGTCGTTAGTAACACGTGTGATCTCCTATTCAATTCCAATGATATCCGAAAGCATAACTCAGCTTCGGTGCGCGCCAGATTGTAGGCGGATTATTCACGCCCCGTAGGAGTCTGCCTGCAGCCTGCAATGCAGCTCAGCTCAGGGGCAAACTGCAGTGCTGAATGAAGTGGCAGGAAGTGCCAGTACTTGTACTAGCTATCAGGCTCCCCCTCCAACCGGGCTCCGAGCACTGTTGCTGTGAACGCGTGAATACTGTGGCTCAATCTAGTAGAATTATGTAGAACAGACTGTTATAAATTTCTAATCCATTATGTTCTGCGGAATGCTGAATATAATATGGACATATTTATAACATAGGGATATGTATATACGTATGCACATGTTCCTATTGCTATATACCTATTCCATGATTAAACGTAGAAGGAATACGTGGTGGATCGGTCATTAAAGGGAAACGCCGTTAGATAACCTGTGCAAAATGCGTGCAGGTAGCAAAGGACTGCAACTTTTTTTTCTTTTTAATATTCCAGTCTACATATCATAAAGAAAAATTATTTAGAAGTGACGGCTCTTAAGATATAACAACGAAGTCCACAGAAGACGTTAAAAATGCCGATTAAACTATCATTTATGAATGAATCTGAAGACACATATTTAAGGGGGCTTTCTCTTCGCTGTCTACAGACCGTATGCAGTTGTACAGTCTTAGAATAAAATTGAAGTTACCAGAGCTAACCACAGCACGATTGATGATGATATGTTTGTAAAACTTATGAACAGTGTTTGCGAAAAATGTATTGATAATGCATATATTATGGTTAGCGACGTGACGATGCCAAATTTCGCTTGGAAATTAAACTTTGCATGATATTTTAACATTAAATTGTAACTAAATTCATTCGAATTAAGGTAGAAATGCATTACAGCATTGCACACAGAATGTTTGCGCGACAGTGAGTGTAATAATATGTAATTTATATTCATGGTGGTTCCAAATTATTTTTTTCGGGGAAACGGTTGCTTATTGGCAATAATTGCACCGTACATATTTGTTTCATTTATCGTGTAGAATCCCTGGTTAACGTATGGTGGGAGCAGTACTTTCCACACGGTATACTCACGTTTTGTGATATCTTGTATTCTGGCGCGGATTCCACACCCTCTGCAGGTTGGAGACGTTGCTACTAAGATCTGGAAGATCTGGTCGCCAGGAGATCTCCTACTCACTGCTTGGTGTCACAGTACCTACCTAGCTCTAGCATGAGCTCTTAATCTGCAAGGTGTGCGTGAGTCTTGGCAAGGAATGGAAACAAACGAGGAATGTGCAAACATGTGACTTTGTTTGCAAATTTAAAGCCTTTCGTAGAGAGCTGCCTATAATATATGATTAAAATATTAATTTCTAACATCGACTGCCGTGTTATAACACCATAACTTTGCCACCCTTTAGTGACCGACGAGTAATGTGTGCGCGCCAAGCTTGAGTACAAAGTGTAGAGCGACACAGAAGATCACAAAATTATTTATAATCTCGCTTTTAGCAAGTCAGCAAGCCTTAACTATCCATAATCCATAACCAAAGCAATGAAGGTCGTTCATCACGTGACCGTATGGGCAATGCGAAAGAAATAATGCTGCCGGTCAACTTTAAGTAAATCATGGCAAGATAAAAATCAACCCGCCAAGCTCCATCTAGAGTTAATCGTATAACAATGTAATTTTATCATTTACCTAATCTGCTTGGGCTTTCATTCTTGAGCCTACAATATACATTCAGCTTTACTGTTAGTGTTTCTCCCCTTGAATTCTAATTCCGATCTGCTTTCGTTTTTTCGATAATTAATTATTTATCTTCGGATTATAATTTCGGCTTCAATTCATTTATAGTTACGTTTCTTTATAGTTACATCTGCTTTAATGCAAAACGTGCAACGTTGTATTGCTAAAATAAAGGGAAAAGTAAAATGGATTAGAACTTGCATATATTTTTTGGCCCTGTCAGATGTAACAGAAAAATAGAACCCAGCAAATGTACGAGCCCCAAACTGGGTTTATTGCCACCGCGCAGTAAAATTAGCTTATCAAAATACATAATGCATTGCATTCACCAACTTTAATAATAACTGGTGCATAACGTTTGTGTTTTAGTAGATGAAAGACAGCACTAATACCATGGACTGTGTTATCCCAACTTTATTCCTAAAACAAAGGCACGACCAAAGTACCGTGTGAATTTTATTTTTCTCCCCGCATTTTCGCTGCTTTATGTGAAATAACATGGGGTCATATAGCAATGGAATGGGAATTTAGATAGGAAAAAATTCGTTTATTTTACTATAGAGTCACATTATGGCACTAAAGCAATGTAAGCGCAATTAATATCTTTGTAGATGCTCTGCTTTAATTAGTGAGGGAGGGTTACGATTAGCAGAATACAATACATTGGTCGTTATATCTGACCCTGGTTAGCCTGCGATAAATCAAGTTACGGCTTCTAATATGAATGGAGAGGATAAAATGGCTCCCTCCTCGCTTTGCGAGCTCAAACAAAAAGCAGAGGGATAATTGCTAAAACCTACTTTGTTTCTGCACAGTGGACCCTCTAAAGTCCGCGCTACAGCTACGTTATCTGAATCGGGTAAACAACATGCGCCAGAAGTGTAACTTGGTACACGAGCTTTAAAGCGAATAGATTCGAACTACAACTGGAACTGGAAATGGATCACCAAACTCAAGAAGATGAAACGTCCAAGAATAACCTTAAATTTAATGTGCTTTTGTATCAGAAACTAAATTGAATTTTGTGTAAACTAAAGAGATTTATCCTTCAGAACGGCACTTTTTAAAATGTTCAGTAAATTATATTGCAAATGTAATTATAAATCTATACAATGAATAATTAATGTATTTAAATACTGTAATATTGTTCTAATAAGCTTTCAAGTGTCGTATTTAAAATGTAGACATATGTATCATATTTTAAAACAATTGCTCTTGTAATCATTAATGGCAGAGCGATAGTAGAGCGTCAAAATGGAGTCTATCTACGTGTATCGTTACAAGCAACGGGTGATGTTGAATTCTTATCCACGGAAAAAGTAACCGTGTTTAACACCCACAAACGCTTTTAAAACTGAATTACGAGTATATAATTTATTATTGAATCCATTTTATTTCGCTGATGAGCCTTTTATTGAAACTAAGGTTAATACAGAATTTTAATTTAATTTTATTACTTTTGTGTATCATGTAATTCTGGCTAGAATTCACATGGTATTGTATTGTTGAATACCTTTTCAAATATAATTTTGACCTTTATTATTATTATTATTATTATTATTATTATTATTATTATTATTATTATTATTATTATTATTATTATTATTATTATTATTATTATTATTATTATTATTATTATTATTATTATTATTATTATTATTATTATTATTATTATTATTATTGTTGTTGTTACTATTACTACTATTACTGTTACTGCTATTATTATTGTTATTATTATGATTATGATTATTATGTAATCATATGATTATATGTCAAGTTTAACATCGAAGTTTATATCTGCGGCTTTTAACCTCTTGGAACAATTGCTGAACACCAATAGTGTTAGTCGCTTAACAGGGTTTTTCTGTTTCTTGTTTAACTTCTTACATTAAATTCACACACACATTCACACTCCCATTCATACTTCCAGACTCTAGGGAGAATGGGGAATAATCCTAGTGGAAGAAAAAAGCCGACCCTACCAGCCTTTATAGTGACCTTTCAGTTCAATTATTTATATATTTATACCAAGTGAGTCAGCCGCGCCTTATTTTTTTGGAAGGTAGGCCACCCATCTAACGGCATGTGCGCCTTAGTCCAGTTTTGCGCTTACTAAAATGTATTGCTTAACGTTCTTAAAGAGAGGAATGCGCAAAATTGAGAGCAACAGCGGTTTAAGGGACAGAACGTACTCCTCGCTAAAGCACACCTCAAAAACATTCGACTCGTTTACTGAGAGCGAATTCCGGTTTCCAGCCGGTTTTACAAACTTTTTATTAGAGTATACATAGCAACGTAATTCAGTAAACGCCTCGGAAAAATTGGGCATATCATATGGGTACGCTAACAACGTCAGCTAAAAAGAAAATGGTGGATTCTTGTACTTAAAGGAGGGGTTGGCTGCCAAAAGTTACGAAAAATTTATAGACACGCCTCATCCATCATGAACCCGTACAGTCAAAACGGACATATTATTAAATAAGATTTTATTTACATTTTTGCGTGAACTACGCCTCGTACATCTCAATTAGTATGCACAACAGCTTTTGCCATTTAAGTAATAGTATTAAAATGCCCAGCAAATGATTAAAACTGTCTTAAAAGGCTAAATGAAGCCCGAAAACTCGCGAGGTGGCAATGGCCTAGCGACAGGCATGCAAGTCCTATTATTGAACGCGGTACGCCCTTTCAGCTAAGTCTCGAAATAGCTGAATAGGATTGTGACGGGTCCTCTGCGCTAAGCCCCAACGTCATAGGTTCGAGTCTTAGTAGTGTAAATATTTTTTTATGTTCATCAAAACTTGGAAACCAAATTCACAATAATATAATTATAAAGTCCCTGAGCGTTTAGGACATTCTAGTTTAAATCGTTTTTGGTTGTCTGCATTTTGTAACTGAACAGGTGTAATGACTTCTGCGCCATTGGACTGGCATGATGTATTGTGTTGTGAATGCCGACCCCTGCGTTCTCCACACGTATGCTGTGGCACAATATTTTGTGCCAGTCTTTCATTATGTATTCGACAAACGAGTAGGTAGATATGCTTTTGATCTACGGAGAAGTAAGAACAAATACACCGGAGTAAATATCTCGGGAGAGATATCCGAATAGACGACAACCAACAGCAAACAGCTTCCGGAATGTTGAAAGGCGTCTGCGTGTAACAGCATCACTTGCAAGAATGCCTCCTCATAGACACGCACCAGCAACATCGGGTGTTAATGCAGAAGCAGTTTTGAATGCCACCCAGAACAATCCGCATACTAGTACACGGGTAGCTGCTCAGGAGGTGAACATCAGCCAGTCTTCTGTAGTGCGAATATTGAACACTAATAAGTTCCATTCTTATGGTTTGCACCTACACCAAGCACTTTACGGGAGAGATTTTGAAGCTCGAGTGATCTTTTGTGAATGGTTGCTGGAGCAGGTAGCAAGTGATGTGGGATTCGCATCCAGGATATTGTTTTCTGACGAATCAAGATTCCACAACAATGGAACTGGAAATCGTCACAATGTGCGGTATTGGAGTGTTGATAATCCTCATTGGGTAAGGGAGACAGCATTCTAAGAGCAGTGGGGTTTGAATGTCTGTTGTGGAATCTTGGGAGACCACCTTGTTGAACCATTATTGTTCGAGGGGAATGTAACAGGAGCACGCTACCTGGAATTCCTCTGTAGCTCACCCCTTATTATTAGGGAATGTGCCACTGCAGGAGCGAATGACGATGTGGTTTCAACACAACGGCACTCCTCCGTATCGGTCGGGGATTGTCTGCAATCATTTGAATGCTGTACATCCTGGTCATTGGTTAGGAAGACAAGGACCAGTCCCCTTGCCTGCCAGGTCACCTGATCTGACACCCCTTGACTTCTTTCTCTGGGGTTATTTAAAAGAACGCATTTATGCAGAGGAGCTGGACAATCCAGAAACCCTTCGTCAGCATATTACAGTGGCTTGTAGAAATGTTCAACCCTGTGTATAAATGATCCTTATTTGAATTGTACCTACCTATAGGTAGGTTTAAACAACTACCTAATTGTAGTTCACCAATAAAGAAACATCAAACAATGCCATAAAACATAAATAAAGCAATAAAAATGAATATAATAACCGTTTTCAGAATAATAATTTGTAAATTGTGAGGATTGCAGTAAAAAAATTCGTACATGCAGGTGATTCGAACCACCTTCACAGCAGACAGATTACTGCGGAGTCTTGCGCTCGTTCCAATTGAGCTACCTAGTAACGTGTGAGGTAAACAATCCGTTTAAGATGTAATACTCGCTGGTTCCAGTGAACATTTGCAGAAGTGCAAACGTCAGCTGTCTAATTACGAATATATTAAAACCCGATGTGATAACATCTATATTAGCACTAATTTCATCGAGTGTTAAACATCCATGATAAATACGCGGGTAGAACCTAGTAATGGGGTCGATATTTTCATGTTGGAGTATGAAATGCGGATTGCATAAAACTCGAAAATAAGGGGCAGCTGACTCACCTGGTATAGCAAATACATTAACTTTCAGTTAAATTATTGACTTCATTTGTTTTCTTACTAGTTATATCTGGACATTACGGATGGGACGGCGTCGTAGCCGAGCGGTTAAACCGTCCGCCTACCACCTAGGCGGCCCGGGTTCGATCCCAGGGACATGCATGTGCTATTCTTGGTGGACGAAGCGGCGTCAGGGCGGGTTTTCTCCGAGTTCTCCGGTTTCCTCGCATCCATTCCACCAATTGCTCCATTCTCACCTTTCCAGTCATCCATTTCGCCTGCATTTCATATCATCCTCACTATCATACCCAGTGCTTGGCTGACCACCCACTTCCAGGTCTTCACTCTGTCCGGTTCCTGTTCTCCCCGAAAGGTGTCTGACCCTAGGCACTAGCTTGTAAGTCATAGGGGGCGTAAGTTCTACATAAGCGGAGGGTAATCAGGTAAAGAAAAAAAGAAAAAAAAAAACACATTACGAATGACCAGGCAGCAAGGTTGTAGAACGTATTGAAATTTTATCTCTTTGTGTTTAATATTTTGCAACACTGACTTTTGAATATCTCGATACATGGTATTGGAACTTGAAACTACTTCCCAGGATTGATGTTTACAGATGACGTGTACTTGATGGCGTTTTAGTCTTTGGAAGTTGGAAACTTTAGAAATTAATCTAGAATAAAATTAAGTGCGTTTGAAATTCCCACTGAATCCGAGTTTATTTCCTTTAAATAAGCATTATTAATCCATTTTAAAAAGGAAGAAAAAGTTGCGGAAATATAAAAATAGAGTAGACTTAAGTTATAATCAAACATTTAAGGACTGGTCACTATATAGTGTGTTTGAAATTTGAGAGAAAGAGAGAGAGAGAGAGAGAGAGAGAGAGAAGGGAAAGGAGAGAGATAAACAGAGAGGGAGACCGACAGAGAGAGAGAGAGAACGAAAAATGGCTTCCAGTTTGAGAAGTTTTAAGGAGTGAAAACTTCAGACCAATAACAAGGAATATCTAGGAAAAGATAAACTAAAAAAAATGACAAATTTTGTGCTATAAGATTTTAAAAAACACTTCAGAAAATTAAAGATGCACATTTTAGGTGTCATAAAAGATATCATAAACATATGGCATTTTAACCAAATCATTGGAGCCATTTTTGAGAACTGTATACTGAACTTAAATAGGAAGTTTGATATTTACCAACCATACGTTTTGGAGTTATGCTGTTAGGCGCGCTCATTCCTTAGGAATGGCAAATAGATTTATAACGTAAAAGTCATCATATATTCCTTCTTCAAATCTCTAGTAAGATGATTTTAAAACTGAAGCTACTCACATGCAATTTTCTTTTTCGTCTAAATATTTATACACGGCTTTGCGTGGCGTAACATTTTGTAAAGACCTGGCGCTTTAACAATAACTCACTTCAGTATGGAGGCTTGCATTGTATAAATATTAGAATAGGCTCCAACACACTCATGCAAGTTTGATTAGGCGCCTTCGATATGGATTCCGCTTTCATCCAATTTTTGCCTTGTTACCGAAACTCTTTGAAGTGGAATAAGCGCTGGACTACTGCCAAAGGGGCAATAACGAGTGTTGGACAAAGTACAATCCACTTGGGCACTATGTTGATTAGTGCTAGCGTTTTCTCCCTCGTCCCGTGTTCTTTCATCTGAAGTAGTCACCATTGCAATCTCGGTACAGTATGACTTTAGCCGATGTTGCAAACTTTGTTTCTATTTAGTTCTGTTTTCTTATATTCATGTAAAGCTTAGAAGTTTTATTGTAATACTTTCCAAAGACTTAATACCTCAGTGCAATTGATGCTATAAATGCCTTCAGGAGAGAACTGGCAGGTTACAGTAGTTGTACAATTATGCGAACAAAAATTGAATATGTACACATCTTTATTCCATCAAGGCTTTACCACTCTTGTATGCCTATGACTCAAATAAACGTAAACAAATGGGCTGGTTTGATTGATTATAATGAAGAGGAGGGTCGGATTAGTTATAACCTAACACTGAAGCCTTATTGGCTTATTGTTTTTGTCCCTCTTTCATTTTTAACGATTTTGGCTCCTTTAACGGGTCCCAGTAATTTCTTTACTAAGTTTCTTCTTCTTCTTCTTCTTCTTCTTCTTCTTCTTCTTCTTCTTCTTCTTCTTCTTCTTCTTCTTCTTCTTCTTCTTCTTCTGCAACACAGTTCGGGCCATCTAGCTTGTTCCGATTCCATCTTTTTCTCGGTCCTGCTGGTTTTCTTTGCCCTTGCGATTGGTAAGTGTATGCACGTTTTGGAATTCTATGTTCTTTCATTCTATTTAAGTGCTCTTTCCAGTCTGTTATGTATTGTTCCATTTTAAGTGATGTAGGATTTCGTTGTTTTGCTTTTTATCTAACCTTGTATAGTCGGCTATGTGTCTGAGAAACTTCATTTCTGCCGTTCCGACGCTTCATTTGTTTTCTAGTGTACTAAGGTTTTCTTCTGTAAATTTTCCTTTGAGTGGATGCAGTCTAGGACTTCTTGCTTGATATTAACTGAGACATCACATTCGAATATTATATGAGAAGTTTAATCTTCCTTTTCATTACATAATCTACACTTGGGTTCATCTTCAAATGGAAAGAAAGAAGCAGCAGAGAAGAAGTGAAGACAAACGTAAAGAATTAAGAATGTTCAACTTACTAGAAAGAATTAAAGAAAATCAAAACAGCTGGAAACAATACGTGGATGGGATGGATGAAAAGGGCTATACGAAGTTTTTTTAAAGATATTCAGCAAAGGGTTATAGAAACTTTGGTAGACTCAAAACAAGATGAACACAACAATTTAAAAGATGAGACTGGAACAAGCCAAAACACTTGTGATGATGATGATGATGATGGGTTCATATTTTAATATTCCCATATTGTGCAGCTGTTTTATTAGATGCCATTATTAAGTAAGTACTAGTAGCCTCATTTTAATTACGCTTAGTTGCAGCACACCGGCAACCAATTTTTTGTAGTGTTTAACGCCCGCTTTTACTACTACGGCACCGCAGGCGGGGACACTGATGATACATGGAGTGTAGATGGAGCAGCGGTGGAATGAGATGGCGGGTGAAACCGGAGAACCCGGAGGAAACCCGCCCCAGTGCCGCTTCCTCCACCACAAATCCCACATGCGGTTGCCTGAGATCGAACCCGGGCAACCAATGATGAAATCTCCATCATTGCTTTACTGTGTTGAGGTCAGTCCAAATGAGTCCATCGTGTTGGTGTCTATCAATTATCCAGCATTTGACGATCCGTTTGGTTGTGCCTTTACTTATGCCAAATACTGGTTCAGGTCCTGTAAATGGTTCGCATCTTTTCTTAGCATCTGGTATATCATTGCCCACTATCCCCCTATGCCCGGTACCCAACCAAGTGTTTCGCCACTTGTACAAGGTTCCTGTAGACAATTCCAGACAAACTTTGAGTTGATCGTGTAACCTACAAGTGCTTTTAAAGCTGCCTGACTGTCCGAGAAAATCCAGGCATGCAGCTCCTAATATTCTCCCAAGCATAGGCTTCTATTGCTCGTTTACTTCAGAAATTTGGACGGAATTTCTAGTATCATGCATTTTTTTCGTTACGATGGATATTTTATTAGACGTAGTAAGTACTGAGGATTGGTATTAGTATTAGCCAGACAGAAGGTGCCTCAGGCACTGCTCAGCACCATTGTAGACATTTTATGACTTGTGTGACCCCTGGGAGGAAGAGATGAAGGGGAGACCCAAAGCGGATCAGATCTGGAACCCGGTGCGAGCTAGCAAGGACGGCTCTCCAACAATTCTAAAATGACGCAAACCTTGACGCCAGTGTGACCTTGCCTGAGCCATCTTCAACTCGGGAGTTCCAGAAAGGATCTCCAACCAGAAATCTATGCACCAGGGAGACATCTTTACACGGGACAGACTCTGCTATCCCGCCACAATGCATCAACCCTGAAATAGATGAAAGGAATTGATGGGGACATGAAGTCCATGTTAGAAGGGGAACCAACCCAGCATTCGCCTGTCTTGAAAACTTGTGAAATGCGTGTCACAGTGGCCAGCCCAACCGGAATCACACTCAGCTCCTCCCGTCTCAAACGTTACTGCTCAGTGGAGGTATGAGATTGCTTGTTCAAATGCAGCAGTTCTAAGCTATACTAGCCTCCACCATCTTGATTTTCAAGTGCGAAATGCAAAGTGAAATAAAATGTTAGAATGTCAGCTACGAGATACATACAGGCTGTTAGTAGTATAAGAGCAGATATTTTGATAAATGGCACCTTGATATGTATCTACCTCGATGTTAGTTGTCTTTCTCTTCGTATAATAGTTTTTCCGCAAACCAGTTACTAGCTTACTACCTGATATTTTTTGCATGGTCGTAACTGCCCCGCAAAATGAACAATACCTGTCGTATAGACCATCCGTTAGACTTCACACCTCAATTCGTGACCTACGGGCCTAGGTATTGTGAAGTCATTGACCTTGCAGATAGCATTGGAACTCAGTTTCGGTACACCATTCGTTATCACAAGAGCGGCCCAGAATGGTTAGACAGAGAATTCGTACCACCATAAATAGCCTTAACAACCTCTAAACAGGCGCGGCTCCTCAGGGTAGGCAGGGTAGGCACTGCCTACCCTATCGTAATACATCAACCAATAATGTTTAACTATGATTCTGCATTTTATCATTTGAACCGTCATTTTCCCCTAAATTGCAGTTCAAGAAAAGTTTTCTCGGTTATAATGACCAGCGCATGGTCAAATCCTTTAATCTCAATTCCGATTCATCAAAACTGCGCTGCGTGTTTGAAACGCGCGGCAGAAATGATACGCATGGAACCTGGGTAGTGGAGAGCAGGCTACCTTAACCTCTGCCTGACCGGCCCCATTTCCTCAGTACGAGGCCCTTGAACAGGGATAAGGAAACATTCGGTCTGTATATGCACTCCGAGCATGCGTAGACGCGTCTGCCAGCAGTCCGAACACTTGCCTGCCCAAATCCGAATTTATGCGACATTTTCCGAACAGCCATACTCCACGAACGAAGATATCAGAGATCTGCATCTGTCGTTATCTCTGTGTAATACCAGTATGACCGACTTAATTAGTGAACTATTACAAATTTCGCTTTCGTGGCGCACTGACAATGAAAAGAGGAGTGTTTTAGCTATTTAACACAAAGCTGCAGTCAGACAATTTTTCAATTTCTTAATCTATTTTAGTCATGGGCGTCGCGAAACGGGGGCAAGGGGGGCCACGGCCCCCCCTTGGAAGTTGGTGAACTTAATGTGCAGTCAGTTACTGACTTTTAAACTATTATTTTAATTTTGATGTAAAGAACAATTTTTGTTTAGCACAAATTAATACGGTTATCTGCAACAAATACTATAAATTTTGACAGTAAAATAATGATTTAATATTATATGATTGCAAATTTCCAACATGTGGCCCCCCCCCCCTGGAAAAAAGTCTGCCGACACTCGTGATTTTAGTTTTGGCGGTAATTCGTCCGTAAAGCCACACTCATTCACTCTGCTCTTATTAAACAACCAAACAATATATTGTTTGCGTTATCCGCAATCACTTCGCCCCCTATATTTCGGATAAACGGGGTTTATTATTATTATTATTATTATTATTATTATTATTATTATTATTATTATTATTATTATTATTATTATTATTATTATTATTATTATTATTATTATTATTATTATTATTATTATTATTATTATTATTATTATTATTATTATTATTGTTGTTGTTGTTGTTGTTGTTGTTGTTGTTGTTGTTGTTGTTGTTGTTTGTTGTTACTGTTACCCTTTGCCTACCCTAAAATTTTGACTGCGAGCCGCCACTGCCTCTAAAAGAATCTTTTGTTCCGTCACAAGTGTTAATCATGGAAGGCCTAGATCTCGCTAATGAATTTCTGATGTCTAGTATAGAATAATAAAGTATGATGCACAGTGAAGCATTGTTGATGTTAATTGTGGCTCGTTAATTGTTCAATTTGCAACAACAGAATTATGTGGAAAACTGCAACACGTTATTTCTCTGGAAGATTATATTTCAAATTTTGTTTCACATTAACTCGAATGATATACAACATGTTTGTTTCAGACTTTATTAAAACATCCCATGAGGAAACATTCATTTAGCATTTTCGATAACATCACATTTGCTCATTGGTTTCACCTCTTTCAATTATTTTGGTCGCTGTTTTTCTGGTATTAATAAAATCCGTGTTGTATGGCACTTTTGTCAAGCGAGTGAAAATGGACGTATTTTATGCAGATGAAGTGTTTATGCAGCACTGCATTACGGTACCTTTTGTTTATTTCCATGCTTTGTCCGGTAAATTATCCCAGAATTAATTGCTTGCCAGTAGCTTTATTACATTGCAGGTAGTTCCTAGAAGCATAGTTTTGAAGACGATTCCTTTTGAAGAATGCGTTGTCAGTCTAATGCTAGTACTAATTATTTTTACAAAATAAAAGAAATATTGTCAGATACGAAATAAGAAATGGAAGTTATGTGTAGTAATACCATATGATCATAACTTCGCAAGCGCGAAACGTGAGAAAAAATATTCCAAGTTCTTAACCTCTTTCGCTGCCAAACATCCAAAACTGATTACAAACACAAGTGATTCCATATCCTCACTAGAATATTCACCAAATCTTTTATCTGCCTATTTTAATGTCCTGCTAATTGTTTTTATTGTGCATGGATACTTCAAATATTCAGAAACGTAAGGTATCGTTTAGATTGGCGGAACCGTAAGGAGGAGCTGATATAAGCAAAGCTTTAATACCACGACCAAGATAATCCAGCATGAGTGGAAGTCATTTAAGCTTATATTACCAATTGTTCATTTATTATTATTATTATTATTATTATTATTATTATTATTATTATTATTATTATTATTATTATTATTATTATTATTATTATTATTATTATTATTATTATTATTATTATTATTATTATTATTATTATTATTATTATTATTATTATTATTATTATTATTATTATTATTATTATTATTATTATTATTATTATTATTATTATTATTATTATTATTCGTGAGGTTCGTGGTTCAATTCCTGGAGCACCTGCCACTCTGACTAAGAGTTTTTCAGGACTTTCCTGTGTCGGTCGGAAGGCGAATGTTGGGGTGCTCACCTTCTGCCATGGATTTCATGTCCCTTTTCTGTCCCCGTCATTTTCTTTCATCTGTTTTAACTACATGTTTCTACGTTTTAGGACCAGGCGACGACGATTGGTGTGTTGCGGGAGGACGGTGGAATTTGCACTCCTGAAATATTCTGGTCCTTGTCGAGACTATCCCAGTCCTTTCCTTCTTGGGAGCTATCTCGTCTATTAGCAGGCGCGGCTCCTCAGGGTAGGCAGGGTAGGCACTGCCTACCCTATCGTAATACATCAACAAATAATGTTTAACTATGATTCTGCATTTTATCATTTGAACCGTCATTTTCCCCTAAATTGCAGTTCAAGAAAAGTTTTCTCGGTTATAATGACCAGCGCATGGTCAAATCCTTTAATCTCAATTCCGATTCATCAAAACTGCGCTGCGTGTTTGAAACGCGCTGCAGAAATGATACGCATGGAACCTGGGTAGTGGAGAGCAGGCTAGCTTAACCTCTGCCTGCCCGGCCCCATTTCCTCAGTACGAGGCCCTTGAACAGGGATAAGGAAACATTCGATCTGTATATGCACTCCAAGCATGCGTAGACGCATCTGCCAGCAGTCCGAACACTTGCCTGCCCAAATCCGAATTTATGCGACCTTTTCCGAACAGCCATACTCCACGAACAAAGATCTCAGAGATCTGCATCTGTCGTTATCTCTGTGTAATACCAGTATGACCGACTTAATTAGTGAACTATTACAAATTTCGCTTTCGTGGCGCACTGACAATGAAAAGAGGAGTGTTTTAGCTATTTAACACAAAGCTGCAGTCAGACAATTTTTCAATTTCTTAATCTATTTTAGTCATGGGCGTAGCGAAACGGGGGCAAGGGGGGGCCACGGCCCCCCCCCCCCCTTGGAAGTTGGTGAACTTAATGTGCAGTCAGTTACTGACTTTTAAACTATTATTTTAATTTTGATGTAAAGAACAATTTTTGTTTAGCGCAAATTAATACGGTTATCTGCAACAAATACTATAAATTTTGACAGTAAAATAATGATTTAATATTATATGATTGCAAATTTCCAACATGTGCCCCCCCCCCCTGGAAAAAAGTCTGCCGACACTCGTGATTTTAGTTTTGGCGGTAATTCGTCCGAAGTCACACTCATTCACTCTGCTCTTATTAAACAACCAAACAATATATTGTTTGTCTTATCCGCAATGACTTCGCCCCCTATATTTCGGATAAACGGGATTTATTATTATTATTATTATTATTATTATTATTATTATTATTATTATTATTATTATTATTATTATTATTATTATTATTATTATTATTATTATTATTATTATTATTATTATTATTATTATTATTATTATTATTATTATTATTATTATTATTATTATTATTATTATTATTATTATTATTATTATTATTGTTGTTGTTGTTGTTGTTGTTTTTGTTATTGTTACACTTTGCCTACCCTAAAATTTTGACTACGAGCCGCCACTGTCTATTAGAGGAACCACAGGTACCGTTCTGGAGTCATTATAGACCCCATCCTTGATGGGACACATCATCGTCCAGCTCTAGTTGCCCTTCCGCCTCGCCATCATCGCTTCCTCCCAGGATTCACATTAGAAGTAGAAAGGGTTGACTGTGGCCTCTGGCGGTGCTGTCCTCAAGTTACTGAAGGCCCATCTGAAACTCCTCGCTCCCAAGGATTTGCCGTAGGTTGGTTTTCATCATTTTAACAGCTCAATTACGTGTTTCGCATTGCAATGTGGTTTTAAAAACTTTTCATCTGGATTGATTCAACATTTTTTTTGGAATCTATTTTTGGCTATATTCTCCACTTTCGTAGAAGCTTAATTTAGTAACCAGAAAAAATGTGCAGGCATTCTCGTGTACCACACTTTTAACATAGCCAGCAGCAGGGAAAAAAGAAAAAAAAAAAAAAAAAAAAAAACACATTCCACCTCGTCAGTTTTCCAACAGAAGTCCATGACACAAAAGATGTCTCTCTTCATACTGCGCCAAACAGGTTGTGCTCTGCACTGTGCAGAGCTAGTAAAATACTCAGTACGAAAATCTTGTAATCAATAAAAATGTGCAGCAGTGATTAGAAACTGGCGTTAATTACTTATATGTACGTAGACAGGTATAACAAAGTCGCAATGGAAAATTTTCACTCCATTTCATTCGATAAATTGAAAACGGGCTTTAGAACAGCTTGACTAGCTTTCCCAAAAGAGGGAAACGTGACTGCAAAATTAAAAGAAGAAGAAAAAAAAAAACTCGCATCTTGCTTATTACATATTTTTTTACTTTCTCTACTACATGTAGTAATTAGAGGAAGTATTATGTTGGGCCTAAAATTCGACGTCGAAATTTCAACGGAAATATGTTTTGAGGCCTCCTGAATCCAAAAAGAGCGTTTTTAGAACGCCCGCGTGTATATGTGTGTGTGTGTGTGTGTGTGTGTGTGTGTGTGTGTGTGTGTGTGTGTGTGTGGTGGGTGGGTGTCTGTGAACAGCATAACTCAAAAATGAGAAGTCGGTTAAAAGCCAAAATTGATATTTAAGTTTAATATATTTTAGGGATGTGACACGAAGATTTTGAAGAACATTTCTCCACCCTAAACTATCCTTAAAACGGACAATTTTCGGAAATGTTGATTTCCTTGAAAATGACTAACGATTTTGATTAAATGCCATATGCAATATCGGAAATTTCCGCACCTTGCCTCATGTAAGTGCATTTTACAGACACATACATGCATAAGATGCATATGATAGGTGTTAGTAATGTTTCTAAAAGTATGTTATTAGTACCTTTACAATAAATTAGTTCAAGATAGTGCTAAAAGTGTGCGAAAATAGATGTGAAGTGTTTTAGCATGTGCGCAATATTCTATGGAACCTATTTCTAAAATGTTCTTTGTGGATTCAGAAAGCTCCAAACTGCATTTCCTGTTTTGGTATCGACTTTTTAGGTGGAATACACTACTTCCTTTACTTACTAAAGGTAAGCAGTAGAGGTAAAGGAGGTTAAGCGTAATATGTTTAATGTTTGTGTGAGAATGAGTTTGAATGAGTAATCCCTCTTTGATTTGTGTGACACACACAACCAATCACAACGCTGGTGATTTTAAATTGTACTATACCTACTACATTTGCGGGCGTTCCCATATCCTTAACAATGGAGCTTTCAGCGTGACTCTCGGGGCTAGGCAGTAGGGGGCATCTAAAGGATTGTTCACTCCAATGTAAGGTGACACACGTTTAGCTTGGTGTGGCTTTCGTTAGGGACTTAATGGTGATTAAAAACTCAGCCTGTTGTTCTACCCTTCGCCTGGCAGACTCAGAGGTCCCGCAAGTCATTATCATCAGCTGATGTGCATTTTCAGTGATAGGTCAAAATCCATCCAGTTCCTTGTGTCGTCCTCATTACTAAAGATAATGATGGAAACTTACAAAGTAGGCCTAAAGCGGCTGTGGTGCGAAACAGATTCTAATCACTGCAGTTAAAATAATTATTTCTGAAAGAAGAGAAAGAAATTCTTTTGAGCAGATGAGATCCACACAGGGTTTTTTTTACACAATAATTTCTTCGTAGGAACTGTTAGAAATTGTCCATGTCCACAAAACTTATACAATATGAACTTTAAACTATTTTATGAAGATCACTATCGTATGTACGTCAGTAGGAAAACTTTTTTAAGCATGACTCCAAAACAACTTATTTGTAACATCATTATAAGTAAAATTTGAAATTTGAGGCCATTGCATCTAACAGGTATTAAGGGTTTAATGCACAACATTAAACTATTGTAATGAAAATATTGCGTTGCGATTATATATAGTAGTCGTGTGCTTCAACTGCCGTCTACTGACTGGTTGGAGAGATAAGGAAAGGTAGGAGCGCTCTCCCACAACGTATATATCAGAAAAGCTCGCGAAGCAAGGAAATAATTATGGAAGCTTCTTTCCCTCACCTCCCGTGAACTTTCTCGAAACTCCTACCAGTATGTAATGGCGAGGGTGTCCGCGACAATTAGCAAGTTGTGAGTTGTTATTGTAGTGTGAGTTACTGAATGTGTTCCACCAGGGAGTTGCTTATCGTAACGCGAAATAACAATAGAAACTGAACTGAACGACACTAGAAAAGTGAAACGTCAATGAAAACGGAAGTAAGTGACACTAGAAGAGTGAAGTGACAGAGAAAACTGAACTAAGTCACATTAGAAGAACGTAAGAGCTGAAGAAGCCACACCAGAAGTAGAAATGACAATGAAAACTGAAGTAAGTCAGACTACAAGACATGAAGTGTCACTTAAAGCACATTGGTGACCTGACAGTGAACACGAAGCAAAGTCACAATATGCTTTTTCAATGCTTCCCATTTGGTCTGATAGACCTTCGGGGGTAAGTTTATTCCAAAAAGCGACGACTCTACCCTATCTGCGGTGTAGGCACCCAGAGGATGGAGTCTGTTACCTCCGGTGAAGAAACTGGCGGTGGAGTGAAAGGACCCACAACTTTTATCGTGTACTACGAGTCTTGCGGATACTTCACAAGGGTTAGTTAGAAGTAAAGATTTGTATATGCATGACCTAAAATCGCCACCCCAGAGCCGGAAATCGAACCAACCCTTAGCACGAGAACCGCGAACGAAACCACTAATCTATTCCGGAGTGCAAGTTCCGGTGTTGTAACCCATAAATTTGTATAAAGTTTATAGCAGCAGCGGTTCACTGTCAACGTCTTAAAATGCGCATTTAAAGGCAGATTCGCTTGAAGAAAAGAAAGCTGTTCTCTTCCAAAGAAACAGACTGCATATATTACCGATCTAGAAGGGCAAAGAAATTAAATCATCCAACAATTTGGTGAAAATACATTTTGAGTCCACCTGAATTATTTTTTTTAAAAAAAGGTGTATGTGCATGCTCGCATCAAGTGGCGGTCTATGTGTTTGTCTATGCGGGGGAGAGACAAAAAGAGTGAGAAAGAGAGTAGAAATAAAAAAGCTTTAGAAAATGTTTGTAAAAATTGTTGCGACACTAAAATTTTCAAGAAAATCCTCGGCATGTAAAACTAAGCTTTACATGGATCCGTTTTCCTTGTTTTTATTTATTAAAAAATTACGATTTGTCTGACTTTTGTGTCATTAACAAGATCCGTTCCCATGGTTTAAATTTTCTATATTTTATGATTTTTTAGTACATGTTCAACATTATCTTGTTTCACAACGTTGTGCAGTGAATTTTCAGAGCAGGAATAATCCAACCATTTTTGCATTTCTGCAAACGCTTATTTCAATTAATATAAAGTTGACAGCAAATACAATTTTGCAGACAGGATATAAAATAGTGTCACATTCAGATGCTATTCCTTACGCATTACATAAACATTTCCATGTAAACGGTAGCTTGGGTTGAGGGTTTCTTGCAAACCTTCGTTTCACATCTTTGAGCGTTATAGAGCCGGAGAGAAGGGAAACGTGCAGAAGATTCTAGTTATCTCAAAGACGGGATAGATATTAAACTGGGTATAAAGTATCACAATCTGTTTATCTGATAATAGCGCTTCCGGTGTTTACGCAGGGCGAGAGCGCTACTTATCGCTTTGTCTCTCCGACTGCCGGCGATAACCTCCTGAAGTTTGGACATTAACCACTGTCATAACAGATTTATAAAGAGAATTATACTTAAGAATAGGTTGTTTGACAGTTTGCACTGAAGCTTTGGAATCTACTCAGAACTTGCTACAGTTAACTCGGAGGGAATCCAGGAACAACATATGTCTTCCAATGTAGCGTTAACCGGATATGGCAGTTTGTCCAAGAGAACATGCATATAAAGTTGCAATATCCAGTTCACATCAACGTCAAGAACGATGTGACGCCGTAGGTACCGAAGAAACTTGTCATCGTTTGTCGCACAGAGGCAAAAGGGAAGGATTGCGTTACTCGACATATCGAAAACTGACTTGGCTTAATTGGCTAATTCTGTTGGGTAATTGCACTGTGCACTAGCAATACAGCTTGTTAGCTATTTTTATACCATTATAAATAACATTTTATAATTTTACACGAGAAAACTGGGTTTACAGTAATAACTGTACACATTTTCAATTAAATCCTGGCTTCTGTACAGTAATCTATCATGTTTTTATTAAATATGACATCTGCGTTTAAACAGCATTTGCACATGCTTGCCTGAAGCAAACTTGTGTCTCATTCCTTTTTCTCATCTAAATTATATAATGTTTAAGACAAATGATAAGAATTTCACTGAAGTTCCTCGATTTGTCGTGTTCATATATAAACATATCTTAAAAATTGTTAGTCGCGCAGAGAAAAACAAAAATGACTCATTGCAAAGGCTGAGATAGCTTTAATAACATTACATGGTAAATTTAACTAACCAGACATGTATCTCTCATTCTGTTTTAGACTTATACTTTTGACAGGTTGCCTGACTGACGATTGGCTGATCGAGCGACCTATCCACCGACGACTGATAGACTGGCTTACGCGCGTGTGTTCCCAACTTATAATTTGTTTCATTCGGTGGACTTCAAAACGCTTTTTCGCATTGAAATCTTGATATAGATTTTCGGAGCCCAATACTTATTGTACTTACCATAGTGATAGAGAAAATAAGGGGAAATAACTGATACACGCACGCACAACAACAAAATGTGCGTGCAATAATTGCTGTGGGAGCATTAGTGCCGAGAAAACTTCATTCTTTACATTTACTCCTTGGGAAACAGTATAAGTGACCCGAAATGTCATATTTAGTGCGCTTTATACCTATCCAATTCTATTTTAAATCTAATAAGGCAGAATAGTGCAGTGGATTTAAATTCCACAAATAGTTTCAAATTATTACCCTTTGAGTTCTGCGGCTATAGATGTTACTCTTTACACCACAGAGGGACTCTATAAATATATTGAAGAAGCTGTAATTTGAAAAAAAAAGTTTCATATATTTGTAGCAAGATGCTTTGAGACACAGAGACATTTAGCGCATAAGGCAGTAAGATCGGAACCGCTGTGGAGGAGAATGCACGCTCGTTTTCCGAAGTTGTTGCGAACTTGTTCCATTACGAGCGCGGTTCTTTTTTACTTTATTCTTGGCCTTTTATTTACGAATATTTCCAACAAAATGTTTGAGGAAAGCAATGTATGTTGCACAAAACTGCAAGATATTGGTAAACTACTGTAAAACGTTCCGATTTATAATTAACTCAAATGATGAATCCACAAATTATTTGAAAAGAGCGAAGAGCAAGAGCAGGTCCTCCGGGTTTACCCGGGTGGGGTGGATCTTTCCCCATAATTAGAAACTACTTAAGCTACCCAGTAAAATGGAGCTTCAAAATACCATTGCAAATGGAGCCCAACACGAAACTATTGTCTGAGATAAGCCCTCATTCGTTTGCTGGTAATCTTACACCTTGTGAACAACTGATATCGCCACGTGTATTAATTCGGTGCGACGGAACTACCCCTCTCCCTGATGTACCTACTCAATATGCTTTTCTGCATCCCCGCAACGGTGTTCATATAATACAAACATTTTCCAGGGATTAGCACTCCGTGTTGCACTAATAATAGTTGCTTATAAAACCCATAAAACACCACATTTGTCATCGTTAAAAGCTGTCATTTAGAAATGTGTTTTATTACAGTAGAAAAAATACGGGAGTATGTAGCGGAAACAAATCATATTAACGTTCCCTCCCCATTTCCCACTCACGGAAGGGTTGGTTGCTGGAAAGCGAAATACGTGGATATGGAATGCATGTGTGGTTATCAGGAATATTAATAAAACATTCACAAACCAAATTCATATGAAACAATGGGTTCTCAGTGACGCAGAAATCACTTAGTAGCTAACATAAAAATCATCTCTTAAATACTGTAAATGGCATCAAAAAAGAGCATTTGAATATTATTATAATTAACATGCACGAAAACAATTTCCCTCACGTGATGACGAACTCATTCGGAAGAGAGATGCTTTGGATTTGAATAACCAATCAAACGTGCTTATCCTGCTAGTGTATTATAGATAAACTGGTTAGCCGCGATCGTTAAAGCCCAGACTCATGGACGGGAAATCCGTGGTTCAAATACCACGAGGACCGTCTCCCTGATTTTTTTCTCACTCATTCTAAGTGGCAAATGATGGAGTTACTCTAAACGTAGGCCTACATTTCCTTCCAACACTTCTTTTCACAAATATAATTTCATAGCATATATCACCCATCTAAAAACTCGATTCCAAGAAGTTAGCAGTTTACCTATGGATGCACGAGTGCGATGCACAACTGAATTTATCTGATGTAATTCGTAACCTCCAATGGGATTAATTTAATCTATTTCACAAATGAAATGTAAAGATTCTATTGTAACAAAATGTCAACAAAGTTCAGTTGCTTTTTCCGACACTTTATTTTTCTTTAAACTGAAGCACAGAAACATAGTGGTGTTTTTAGTAACACAGTCTACAGTTTTTCGTGGCATGTAGCTCACAGCTGTTCAGTGCTCTCGTAACCTTGACCCAACCTTTTCTGTCCTGCAGTTCTTTTTGTCTAACGTACTACTGGTTTCAACGATCACACTCGCTAAAACTGCTTCTCACAACAATAACTGAAACAAAGGACGGTCGGCCACATACCAGGCCGGCGAGTGTACAAAGGCGCCCAAGGTCAACTTTCCCCAAACCATCCGACTAGCAACAATCAAGCGGTAACACAAAGGATTCCTGGAGAGGCATCCGGCGGTCGGCATCTTTGTAGGCGTTCGAGAAATATCTGATTACGTCATCCCCGCTATATAAGGAGGTGGGGAAACAGAAGAAGTTACATACATGTACGGCTACATACGTGAGTTGGTTAGTATGTCAGTAAGTGCGACAACTGTGTGTGTGCGCGCGCGCGTGTGTGTTACTGCCGTGAAAGATACGTCGCGTCGAAGTGAAGTATTAATGAGTCTTGAGTGATTGTATCGTCGGAGTTAGTGTACGAGAGACAGAGAAAGTGGAGAATGACAGTGAAAGAACTGAGTCAAGGCTACGAGAAGTGAACAGCTTTGGGTTGCTATATCACGAAAGATCGTGGACTTTGTTAACGCCAGTAGAAGAGAACTGTGTGTTTGTGCTAAATAAAGCGATAAAATAGCAAATGGACGGACATTTATTATTTTTAAATTTATTTTATTGTTTAATGACGCAGTTGATTTCCAGGATCATATCAGTATCACCCGTGTGCCGGAATTTCGTCCCGCGGGAGTTGTTTTACATGCCAGTAGGTAAATCTACTGACATGCAGCTATCGTTTTTAAGCACACTTAAAACCATCGGTTTGGGCCATATTTGAACCCGCGACCTTGGGATCAGTAGGTCAGCGTCTAACCGACTGAGCCACCCAGACCAACGTTTGTTATTTTGTCACATTGGCGTCAGAAGTGGGATTTTTCGAATTGCCGTTTCGTCACAATACCAACGTTTTTGTTAACACTTCAACTGTTTTATATACTGTCACAGAGAGCACTATTTCCAAGTTTTATTGTGAAGGCTTTCGACGTCTGTAACACTTCCAAAGCTACGCATAAACAATATCGCAATACGTTGACACCTATTTAATACATTTTGGATGCATCTGTTTTGCAGAATTTGTTTTACCACCAGCAACATCTGGCATCGCCCTCTTCTGCTTTCATCCATGTACATTATGGCTGGCAGGGGTTTAGCGCCACTTGGTCTCTTCTATTATTCAAACCACTTCGTTGCTCTCCCTAGAAAGAAAGAAAAAGGGTCTCCCTTCCCTTTTGCGTGCGACAAAGTGTATTGACTTTGCGGGCTCGAAAATGCATTGTAGCTACGGTTAGGTATCAGCATTCTTCTTCAGAGAGATTGATGTGTGCGTTTTGATTTCAAATGATGCAGTTCCTTAGCTGATAGTGTAAATCCCGCCTCTCTCTTAGGGTTTAGACACCCTAGTTCAAACAACGCTCCAATTGATTCTTTCATACGATACTACATCAAAGAGATCTGTGCTTTTGTTGAAATAAACATTTAGGAACATTACTCATGTTATTATGTCCTCGTGTTTTTCATCTGTTTGGAATTTAACTACGGGTTTGTATAAATGCTATCTCATAAGTTACGTCGGTTCCTAAGAAAACTTCATTCAAAATTTCCAGCTTTGTTCCATATTTACCTTGACTAATTAGGTTACGGTTTGACTAGTAATGGGCATTGTATGACTCTCTTATTCATGCAGTTTATATTGACGTGAGCGGAGGCCATCAGGCTCTAGTGAGCTGTAGTAAAACCAGAGGTGCTGTAGTTTTGAGATACACTCGAAGTTAGGTTAGGTTTTCTTAATTCAGATAACGACTGTGTAAGTACCTGGGCGTTTCCAACCTACTACGTCACTATTTTTGCGGTTAAATAACTGGGTTGGCATTTACTTATGCGCATGCGCAGTATTTACAAAATTGAATAATTTGTTGAGATATTGTGATAATTTTTCTAAATAGTTAACTGTTTTAAAATGAACAGGATATTGGATTAGAGCAAAGTCATTCACAGTAAGTGTAAGATCCTGTTAATATTATTGCCAAACAAAAGGAAACAATGAAAATATTAAAAGTACCAAATTAAACATTTGCATTAGTATCAAAAAAGCCTAATACCTTTATTACATCCATGAGGTAGCATGTTATTCCTGTTTTATCGAGAAAATTCTTTATTTTTATATTCCAACTTCTGTTTTAGGTAATCTCATTCACCTGTTTATTTTAGGAATATATACTTTTCTACACACACACACACACACACACACACACACACACACACACACACACACACACACACACACACACACACACACACACACGACACACGACACACGACACACGACACACGACACACGACACACGACACACGACACACGACACACGACACACGACACACGACACACGACACACGACACACCACGCACCACGCACGACGCACGACACACCACCCACCATCCACCACACACCACACACCACACAGCACACACGACACACGACACACCACACACCACACACCACACACGACACACGACACACGACACACACCACACACCACACGACACACCACACACGACACACCACACACCACACGACACACCACACACGACACGACACACCACACACGACACACCACACACCACACACCACACGACACACCACACACGACACACCACACACGACACACGACACACGACACACGACACACGACACACGACACACGACACACCACACACCACACGACACACCACACACGACACACGACACACGACACGACACACCACACACGACACACCACACACCACACACCACACGACACACCACACACGACACACGACACACGACACGACACACCACACACGACACACGACACACGACACGACACACCACACACGACACACCACACACCACACACCACACGACACACGACACACGACACACGACACACGACACACCACACACGACACACCACACACGACACGACACACCACACGACACGACACACCACACGACATACCACACACACACACACCACACACACACACACCACACACACACCACACACACACCACACACAATAATAATTTCTGCTCCACTTGCGTACTGCATTATTTATTATCATCACAACACTGTCCTTATTTCTATAAAACAAAGGACTTTTCGATTGGAGTTGGATGTGATAAATGAATTTCATCCTTTATACCAAATGGAGGTCATCTGAATAGGTTTAAAAAGCATATGAGCTCCCCTCTGTCTATGGAAGGGAAAGACATTTAGCAACGCTTTGAATGCTCTGTGGTTGAGTGAGAAGCCTGAGGGAGTAGCTGATGAGCTGCCCCAAACAGAACGTTCTGAAGTCGGCGGCTGTTGCTGAAAGATCTTAAATTTTGCGGGTCATGATAAGTTGTCGAAAATTGCTGCACTTTTTAATTTCGCTACAGGTAACTAGGGGAGGTATTGTATTCCACCCAAAAATTCGATGTCGAGACTTCACCAGAAATATATGTTTTGAGACCCCGTGAATACAAATAACGCATTTTTAGAAAATGTGTGTGTGTGTGTGTGTGTGTGTGTGTGTGTGTGTGTGTGTGTGTGTGTGTGTCTGTGTCTGTGTGTGTGGACAGCATAACTCAAAAACGAAAAGTAGGTTAAAAACCAAGGTTTGTATTTAAGTTTAATGTCTTTCAAGGATGCGACGCGAAGATTTTGAAGAAAATTCCATCACCCTAAACTACCCTTTACATGGAGAATTTTTCAAAAACTTTGAAATTTTGTTGAAATATGGCTCTAACGATTTTGATTAAAATGTCATATGTTTGAGATATTTTGATGACAAATGAAATGCATATCTTGGATTTTCTGGCTATAGCCCCTGTAGTCGCATTTACTCTGCACGACTTTTGCATAACTGGTAAACTGTTCGAGATAGACCAAATCATACTATAAAAAAATGTAGATCCTACTAAAACATACAATTTAGTCTGAGTAAATTTTCTTGTAAGGTGAAGCATTTTGGAGATATTCCTTGTTATGCGTGAGTTTCAGAAAACTTAAAACTTTCGTGAAATGCAACATCGTTGTTCATTTTTATATGTTAAATGTGCTAAAAGAACGGAATCTCAAAGCTTTAAAAGATTTGACTATCGCACAAAGCCCACTGTATTCTAATATTCTCCTTGAACCTACAAGGAAATAAGCAATAAGATAATTTGTACAAATGTTTATCTTAATTAACAAGAAGAAGGTTATAAGAATAAGAGTTTGTAAGAATGGTTAGTACAAGAGTAGAGAAAGTCATGTGAGTGCAACACATCAGATTTTTCTCTTACATTGATCGCCTGGGACAACTTAAAGTTTATGATTAACTTTATCCACAACTTGCAGTGAATTTACCAGTGTTTTATTTTTCTCTTCAAGACATTTAATGCAATAACAGGACAGAATATCAAGCAAAGTAAATTTAGGTAATGTGAAACATGGGACGAACCCTTGAGGTGCAACTTGCCTGTATGTCAAGCGTTTAATCCAATTCTTCAATAAAATGGGGGTTTTTATGCTCGAAAGAAAAAACGGAAATAGGCATTTATAGGCATTATATGTTAAAATATGCAAAAATAGTCACGCTCAACTTTATAAAAAAGAGCTCCAAGGGTATTAAGTTGAAATAAAATTAAGTCATTTTCATGATATCTATAATGGTTAAGAATAAGCATCTTGCCTAACATCCAGTCTGTACTTATGACTTATGACTGGAAGCAGGTTTCCCTTTTTGCACTTCAGCCGAAAGAAACTTTGTGCCCTTGATGTTTTGTAATCTACATACATAGTTGTACTATTTGTCTCACTAGTTTAGACCATTTCTCTAATTTTGTGGTGGCGTGAGCCATCAGCATACATTACTAGATGGTTCTTATGCACTGAATGGAGTTCTTCAAAGTTCTTAGTATTATAAATACTTACTTTGAAGAATTGAGGGGTTGTCAAACGCATATCTATTCTGGCCCTCATTTCAGTTACAACAATTTTTGTGTACGTTGTGTTTTGTAACAAATAATAATATACTGGATTAAGGTCTGGCAATGTAGGTGGCCATTCGATGTGCCGTATTCTTCAACCTATGTTTCAAGAAATACTGTCTCAAAAATTTCTCTGACATCTTCTCCAAAGTGAGCAGAATGTCCAGCTCGCTAAAGCATGTAGTTAAATATATGTCAGAGGTGTATTCTGATTACAACTAATAACATTTATATAATTCGATTAATATCTAAAGAATGTAATTAAATATTGGAACGAAATTTCGTTCAGACATCTCTAATTACCAGTAATGCCTTCCAAGCATTAAATCTGCGGCACTAATACTTCAGAAAAATCACTTTTATGCATCGGTGTTCTCTTAAACGTTGAGTTGTAAGGTAATAAAGAATAGCAAGTTACTGCTATGTAGGGATTTAGTCAATGATGAGCATAAAAGATTTGCGAGATAAATTTGCTTTAGGAAGCTTACAATTAGGAATGTGGAGGTCGAAACCAGCGACGAGGAAGATATTCGAGATGTCGGGGAAGTGTTGAAATCAGAGCGGTTACAGTCGATTGGTGCCCATTGTACTCAGCCCCAAACAGCAGTATCAGCTATAAGCTACTTTCAACTAGGTCACAGTCTCTCAGTCGCCCTGTTGCTTTCCGTCACGTTGCCGGAGTTGCGGAATAGTTATTCTGTGAACATCTACATCTACAACAATTAGAGCTCTCACAGGTGAAGTGGCTGAGCTAAACCTCTTGGGCATAATGTCGGATGGGCGAAGTCTTTGTTGTTATGCAACTTTATCTTCTCTCCCTTCAGCTCTATCCTGAGCTGCTACTCCAGTGCAGAATCCGAGCCTAGTCAACTAGTTTTCCTAAAGTATATCCGGAGTTCTGGATGCAATTAGTAATCCATCAAGCTGCACGTGATCAAAGGCGAAATGTAACCGACAGCATCATAGTGAATAAGGAAAGGAAAGTAAAATTGAAGAAATAATAAAGCAAACAGGTTGCACAGGTCTAGCGAGAATAGCCCACAAAAGAAGCACAACACAATTGGAGCAAAGCGTCGGGAAATCATTGCCATGGTCTACAGCAGGGACATGAGAAGTTCCTGTAGGTTGCGTTTGATTGTAAGTTTTAAACTATAAATTGTCTGAAGTGTGAATTGTCTGAGGTTTGGTGTTGGTTTTGTGGTAGTTTGTTAATATTTGATGATTTCTTTTGATGACCTCCAGTGTATTCCATTATATGCCGAGGATATCTCATTTAGAATAACAGTTTAGCTTCAAGATTGTTATGTTTATTCTTCGAGAATTGCCGCTCTTTCGCATACTGCAAAGCTCTTCATAAACAGTGAACTGTTTTTTCTCATCTCGTCGGAAATGAAAGAATGGCGACTGTGGTTCCTCAGCGGTGGACTCAACAGTGCGGACAAGAGATGGTATATTACTGATTTGTTGATCTTGGTATAAAACCTAGCTGTAAGACAGTAGAAAGAAAAGAGCCATTGGTCACACTTCTGCTCGGTGACCCTACTCAAGTTATAAATCAAGTCTCCCTAAGGCTGCGCGCGCGCTCTCGGGAATATATGTACATAGTTGTGCTGATGACAATACCTTGGGGTTTATTGTATTCCTTGAAAACCGCGTAGTGTTTTCCCAGCTCATAAATCACGAATAAGGGGGTGAAGGTGCAGAAGGGTGCGCGCGTACCGAGTGGGATTTGCTATGATGCTAGCTCCCCTTCCTCCTCCTCCTCCTCCCTTTGGAGACTTTAGTTTTCCATGAGAGAGGGAACAGTGATGTGTTGAAGGGGCGGCGCTAAGAACTCTCTAATTTATTCGGTGTTTACTCTCCTTGGCAGTTGAAAGAATTCTCAGAGGAATAATTTATATGACAAAAGATTCCTTGATCCCAAGCCCTCATCTACTTTTAAAGATTAAAATGAAAGACAACCTTTGGATAAAACGAAAAGACGGAATTAATTTTATCGATAGAAATTCAAACCCTGTGAAACCTTCTGTTGCTCATCCTTGGGGGAGTGCAGCAAAGCCATTTCAACAATTCTACACAAAGCCTTGAAAGTACTTTATTAAAAGCTGGGGAAAGTTATTACATTTACAGACGTTCAGTATAATCTCCCATTCTTGTCATGCTGTCACGATATTATTGGGGTGTTGGGAGTGCGGTGCAACTCAAGTTTGTTCCATTTCATATATATCTTACAAGAAATGCTAATTTAAGAAACTCGCATTACACAGAGCATATTTAAATGTGGCAGAATGTATAAAATGCTTCCCAAGAGGTTTATTACTATCTAGAGCCCTGAAATAGAAGACTACATGCTTAGAATATCCGTAAATCATTACACAATCGGTGGCATGAGTCACTTCCAGTCAAAATGTTGCCTCTGACACTTGATGTTCGGCGATTTACATTCTATGATAACGTGATTATGCAAATGCGTGACATACTGTGTCCGTCAAAAAGACCTGACGTTTTTAGTTTGGTGGAAATTCTAACTAGTATAACATTAGCGCAGCGGTGGGATGGGAGTTTGTGGATGAATTTATTATTGCAATTACAGTTTAAATTAGGTTATGGATCGCTAAATATTGGGCGTTTACCGTGCATATATTTTTAAAACGAACGACGATAATCTCTACACAGCTCACCGGAGATCAAGCTTCCAGCCGAAATATAATTTTATTGTGGATGAAAAATTCATCACCATTCAAAATTTAAGGCAACAGGGACGTAAAGAGCATTAATGTGGTAAAATATAAAGCACGTCAATTTGCAGTTCAGGACAACCTGAATACTGTTACATTAGTAAATGACAACTATTTTGGATTATAAACCTTAATATAGCCTGTATAAAATGCAAGTGTAATATGTTTTTCATAATGTTATATTCTTCTAGACCTCATAATTATGAGTAACCAAAAGCACAAATTTTGCAATCTTGTAAGCATTTTGCTAAATTTTTAATTGGCACAAATTTAGGGGTAATAAATTTTCAGTAACCAATATCTGATTATATGTAAATATGTAAACGCTTCCTGGACAATATGGAAATGTGTGTTTAAGTCGGTCTGTGTGACTCAGCTGGTCAGACGCTGGATTACTGATCCAAAGGTCGCTGGTTCAAATTCAGCCCAGACCGATGGTTTTTAAGTGTACTTAAAAGCGACAGTTCCCATGTCAGTAGATTTACTGTCATGTAAGAGAAGTCATGCAGGACGAAATTCCGGCACATAGGCGACGCTGATGTGATCTTGGCAATTGACAGCGTCGTTAAACAACAAATAATTTTAAAAAATGTGTGTTTTAACGATGCACTTCTCGAATAGTAAGCTTTCTCTGTTATGGTTTACCAGTGACATAAAATTAGGTATATAACATGTATTCAGAATAAAACAGACTTTACAGAAACTGAAATATACCGATTTTATTAGTCAAACAAATAAACATTCGAGGTGGCCCACATAAGTAGTTCTTCGTTGAAGTTAGTTTATCCCGGATAGCACAGATGCCGAAAGGTTTGCCTAAGCAGACCTGTTAAGGGGATTCCATACTAACAGAGAGAAAACCTTGTTAAATAAAAGACCATGGTTGAAAACAACGGACAATCTTTAGAAAGGTTCCCGCGATGAGTTGGTCAGAATTTCGGCTAAGTCCCATTCGGCAGTGTGTACGAATGGTCACGAAAGTTGCCGAAGTTGCTGTGTTAATGCAACGCTGCCAACAGCAAAATGTCCCTAGGACTTTGTTGCCAACAGTAAGTTTGAATGTTTTTGCGGGAGTCGTCATTATGCTATTGTGCTTGGTGCAAGGAAGAAGCTCCGTAAATGGATTTTTTCTCCACTCGAAAATAAAAAAAATAAATAAATAAATAAAATCAATAAATAAAAAAGAACGATAATTAATAAAAATAATATAATAGTATTAAATATAATTAAATATTTATAATATTTTAATATAAATTTATAAATAAATATTTATATTTTAATATTTAAATATTAATAAAAATAATATAAATATAATAATATAATAGTATTAAATATAATATATATAATATAAATCTAATATATTAATAATAATAACAATAATAATAATAATCCATAATAATGGATTAAAAATAATAATAAATGCATTTCGGCTCAAATCCATAATAATGGATAAAAAATAATAAATCCATTTCGGCTCATAATAATATAATAATAAAGAACGAGCCAGTAATAATGTATGGAGTTGCGCTACGCGATAGCGGCGTATGTCATTATGTTACGAGCCAGCGTATCGTATAATAATAATCCATAATAATGGATATAAAATAATAAATCCATTTCGGCTCATAATAATATAATAATAAAGAACGAGCCAGTAATAATGTATGGAGTTGCGCTACGCGATAGCGGCGTATGTCATTGTTATGTTACTGCCAGATTGCAGGTGGTTGCATCACGTGTTAAATAAAGCACGTGTCAAATAAATATCGGTGTTTAATGTGTTGGCAATGAAAACTAGTGTAGTGTAAAAAGCAATGTTGGCAATGTGAAATAGCGTGTGCTGCAATCTAGTGGGCAATTGTGAAACTACTGCCGGTACTGCCAGCGCATGCGCAGAAGGTAGGGAAACTACTGCCGGCGCATGCGCAGAAGGATGGTTCGGACACTTAGAATCTGGCTGGCAGAAAGGGAACGTTTGTAAAGATGAGCCGAAAACAACACTAACTGGTCTCGTTTCTCAGGCAATGATGCACCTGCTTGCTGTGAGAGGAGTCCCGGTTTCGATTCCTGTCTGGTTTTGAGTTTTATTTAATCAACAACGTTACACTCTGTGCCTAGATTTTAGTATTTTAATTTGAGTGAGCATGCTTGTTTGGTGTGTGTTTAATTTAATAATCAATATGCCCATAAACAAGAAGTTTGGATGCCGCTGGGTGAAATTCACGTAAAATCATACGAGTACATTACAGTACAACCAGTATTACAAAAAATGTAATTATTGTAATTAATTATTTGTTTATTTAATGTTGCGCTAGAAATAAATTATAATAGTATATTAATGCTTCATTCATAATTAATGCCTTGGAGATGTATTGGTGTTAATGCCTCTCATAATGAGCATGGACACGTCATAACATTCTATGATATTGAAGCTCAGGCATCACTTATACTTTCTTTTAAACTTTCTTAATTTTCTGGCTACATTTTGTAAACCCTTGCTTTGATTTATACCCATAAGAAAGCAATCTTGGAGGCGATCTCTGTGGCCACCGAATGCAACCACCGGTAACCTATTTACTGTATGGGGTACGTACATATTCTTGTAATGTTCCTGAATTCCACTAGAATAATTGCATGTGTACCATTTTACCGGGTGTAGTTATTCTAAGCGAATGCAATTGACATGTCTTCTAAAAGATTCTGAATATTCAGCCCATTCTGGAGGTATTAAATAGAGTTGCCGAGTTCGAGGTATTAAAATAGAGTTGCCGAGTTCTGATACCAAATAAATTGGACCAATGATGATGTCTTCCAGAATGCCACACGACACGTTAACAACCCATGGCATATGATGTAGCCGCAAGCAGTGAGATCTCTCATAAGCCCACTAATGAGGTTTATGTTGGTTTGCATAGGAGTCAGTGACGATTTAACATTTATTTCCCATAAACATGGCTGATGAAATTCTATTCTGGTTTATTTTATTCAACAATCGTTTGCAAACAGGTACGCGATTCTGTAAATCGTTTCCACAAAGTTTTTGGTATAAGTGCAGTTTATGACACTATTTTCACTCCAAAATCCGTCGCATTGAAGTCCTTGGACACGCAGTTCTGCTGCAGCTCTTCTTTGCCCTAATTACGATGAAAAAGTTAATTGGTAGGAAATAATAATAATAATAACAATAATAATAATAATCACAATCATGTTAATGCCTGGAATTACCCATTAATTGCATCTCTGAAATAAGGCACGCCAAAGGCAGACATCGCTTCAGCAAACGTTCAGAATACAGCCTTCGAGCCTCAGCTACATTTCGATGAGTCTTCCCAAAGAGCATAACCGTATCTACATCGTGTGTGTGTAACGGAGAGGGACACCTCGATCACGACATGGATTTGTTGTGGGCATCACCTCTCCAGCGGAAAGGAATGAGGCGAAGTGAGACAGCAGGCCTGTCAGAGAGCGGAGCCAGCGGAGCCAGCGAAGCCCAGAGATCACAGAAGTCCCTAACAGTTGCAGATATTGACATCTGGCGTACAACCGAAGTGTTTGCTGTACCCAGGGACAGGGCGACGAGGTGAACTTTGGGGACCGGGCACCAACTTCCAGGTGGGGCCAGGGAAGAGAGTTCAGCGTGCTAGCAACTATGCCATCTGTCCGTATTCGCCGGAACGTACCGCGCTACCAACAAAACATGAAAGATAAGAAGGGAGGGAAATGAAAAATGAAGAAGCGATTAAGGCACTCTAGCTTTCGCCTAAGTGACATGGGGAAATTACTGTAAAACCTATGTCGGAGAGCGCAGCCATGGGGATCGAACCCGTGATCTCCTGAATGCGGGCCACAGACGTTACCGCCTGAGCCACCTCGCTCAGTATGTACTCATCGCTGTTGAACGTATTACCTGTTACCTGTTGTCCTGAATGAGTTGGCTCAAACTGGAATTAGTCGACTACGCGACCTTATGAGTGCGAAACCAGAAATTAAATACATGCACAGAGCAAGCACTACCTCATTGACAGGGCATGGGGAAGAGGGGTGACAGCAGTGCAATCGAGTATTTACCCTCTCCACTTACTGACACAATTTTAAGGACCGACCGGGTCTCTGAGGTAGACAGAAAATAGTGGTAAGTGTGACCTGATAAGTAGCCGCTGTGAGGCAGTAGAACTGCGACGTAGGGGAAGCGACACACTGTACCAGTTCTCCCCATATATGTGCTACACTATACTGTACTATGCATCGTGTACCACCTGTTCATAACACAGCAGTGCCTGACTTTGCCCTAATGTCCGTGTGTGCGTAGCCTGCAGTACTCTTCTGGTACCGAAAATGCCTGGGCCTTCTCGTTGACCTTTTGCTTCTACTTGCACTCCTCCTTTGAAAATCAGTGACGTCGCAACTTATTTTGCATTATGGATATATGCAAGATATATTAAACTGCAAAGACCCCATTGACTGGGAAAAACGCGTTAAGTTTTCCTGGTAAACAGTAGATTTAGGTGGAGGGATTTTATTGAAAATTCTTCGTAGATCTTAACTTAAGTATCAGTTTTATAATATTTATTCCACTTCACCTTTTTTTATTATAACTTTGTAGGAGCACGCGCGCACGCACCCACGCACACGCGCGCGCACACACACACACACACACACACACACACACACACACACACACACACACACACACACACACACGTAGCTTCTACTAAATGACCTCCTTTTCTGGGTTCAAGAGCATTCAAAACATGTATTTTTGGTAAGATCTCGATATCCACTACAACAGTCGAAATACAATACTTCCTCTAGCAACATTTATAATGTGAATCAAGCTTAATAAGTACGAGTATTTTGACTATAAACACATATTTTCATTGTTGTTATGCTTACTTGGGAAGGAATGAGATTTTAGTTTCTATCTCAAGATGCAAACCATATTTCACCATCCCCTTGTACACCATCAAAAACCTTCCCCTTCTGTTCTGCAACTTTGCATAAATTGCCGCAAATGCACTGAGTCATCCTTTCTCTTTATACCGAAGGGGGCATTGAATCCAATAAGCTTGTGTTTTTCATTGCAAAAATATGTTATACGAATAGAAAACAGAACCGCACTGCTGATATCGGAAGCAAATAATGTGTATCCGCGCTGCTCTGACTCTTTTGTGACTTACCCAACAAATGATTTGCTATATATTGTGTCTCCCCTGCACTTTTGTATACTCTCCTGAACGAAAAAATTGCTTATACGCAGATGGTTCCCGCTGTATATGCTACATTACTTTCTCTAACAGATAGTAGTATACAAAGAAGCTAACTTATTCCAACCAAAATATGATACCGAGATTGCACCGGAATTTCATGCTCTCGAAAATTCTGAATCGGCGGCGCTGTGGCTGAGTGGTTAGACCGCTCGCCTAACACCTAGGCGGGACTCGCATGTGGTATCCGTGGTAGACGAAGCGGCGTCTGGGAGGATTTTCTTCGGGTTCTCCGTTTTCCCACGCCATTCATTCCACTAATTACTCCATGATCGCTCTTCCAATGATCCATTTCGTCTGCATTTCATATCATCCTGTTCCTCACTCTCATACCTGGTGCTTGGCGGACCACCTGCTTACAGGTCCTCACTCTGTCTGGTCCAGAGGTCCCTCTGCTTCCCGACAGGCGTCTGACCCTAGGCTGTCTTGTAAGTTCTTGGGGGTGTAAGTCCTACATAAGGGGAGGGTAATCAGGAAAAGAAGAAGAGAATTCTGAATCCAGAAGGAGCATTTGTGGAAAAAATGTGTGTGTGTGTGTGTGTGTGTGTGTGTGTGTGTGTGTGTGTGTGTGTGTGTGTGTGTGTGTGTGTGAGTGTGTGAGTGTGAGTGTGTGTGTGTGTGTGAGAGAGAGAGAGAGAGAGAGAGAGAGAGAAAGTGTGTGTTGTGTGTGTATGTGTATAATGAGAGAATATCCCAAAAATGAACCACCGGAAAAATCCAAAACCTCGCATTTAAATACAGCATCTTCCAGGACATTGAAGATTTTAAAGATAATTCTCCTACCACGGAACCCCTTTGATGGAACTTTTTCCAATTTGTTTTCTCAAAAATGGAAATAGCAATTTTGATTAAGTAATATATTTTTAGCTAAATTTATAGAATATAATCTCTTCATTTGAATTTGAAATTTAAACTGTGGGAGATAAACAAAAATTTACTGCATGAACAGTTTAGATGTGTTTAAAACAATCATACAATTGATTTCAAATAACTGTCATATGGCATCAGCCATATCCGAGATATCGATTATTATTAGTTAGACTTTTTCAGTGCAGTCATTTTTTCCTTTTTTTGAAGTGTGGTGCTAATTGTTTGCTACTAGTGATTTCATGGTAAGACGATATTTTAGGGCAGTATAATGGCCGGTTTTTAAACATCTGAATATCGGCATTCCCTTTGTACTTTCAACGAAATATGTTAGGAAACTAAGCTGTAGTGGTTCAATTTGAAGTAGTTAGAAGAATAGGGCATTTGTAAGAATAGTTCATAAAAATTATATAAAAATAAATTATAGTACATAGAGAAAGTTATGGAAATGTAATTTTAACCTGTTTTGCCATAATGTGCCTAATGTTGCGAAATGTATTATCTAGAACAGGCATAGGCATGCATCACCGCGTGTCAGATAACCTCCACACCTCACCTTCTCTTTTGCGGATATATTACATAAGCGGTAGTGAGGCACTGTTGTACAGAATTACGACATGCACTCTACAATATTGCCCGGAAATTTAGGAAAGAATGGGCTTTTTCATATTTAATAGCACAGAAAAACGAGTTACCGAATTATGGTAGAAATTGAGCAGAAATAAAGTGTCACTGAAAACAAAGGAGCAAAAGGGTGCAGATTTCTCTGAAAATAAGTCATTAGATAGTAGGTTTTTTATATTTCTGTACAGGTGGAGTGTCTTACTGCGTTTAAAGCTTTTAGATGTTATTTTTCTTAAATAAACCCTATCATGTTAAAACCCCTACTAAAATAAAAATAAACGTAGCACAATTAATATATCCTATATTTTAGAAGTATCTAAACTGACTTAAGCCTTAACACATAGCTTCTCTCAACCGAGTTAACCCGTAAGGAGTTATAATCTACTAATCTGCAATGCAAACAACTCTTTGTTTTCGATTGCTCTAGATCAGGCATGTCAAACATCACTCCCAGGGTGTGAAGAGAGGAGTCCACCCCTCCTTAACTGCAGTAGCACGCGCTAGTAGAACCGGTTTTCGCTTTGTTTTTCTCGTTCTCCGATTTGAAGGGAGGGTAAATAGGGGAATATTTTCACACGTGGCGAGTGCTGTTTGACACGCCTGCTCTAGATGTTTAACTTAGCTGTTTACTACAAAATGCTGAGAAGCAAGACTCGAGATAAATTGAGCCTGTGGATGTCTGCAGGCAGCATAACTTAAAAACGAAAAGTCGGTTGGTATTTAAGTTTAAGATCTTTTAAGAATACGACACGAAGATTTTGAAAAATATTCCTCTTCCCTAAATTAACCTTTACATGGAAAATTTCTCGAGAATTTTGATTTTCTCGAAAATAGCTCTAACGATCTTGACTTAAATGCCATATATTTAAGATATTTTTATGATAAATGAAATTTGTGTATTGAATTTTCTGCCTATAGCCCATGCAGTCCTGTCTGCTCTGAATTACTTTTGTATAACTGTTAAACCGTAAGAGATAGACCAAATCTTACTGTACAAAAAATACAGGAGTTACTAAAACACACAATTTATGCCCAAATAAATTTTTTCTAGAATTAACCATTTCGGAAATATTCCCTATTATTTGTGTGTGTTATGAAAAAGTTAAACTTTAGTCAAATGGAACATCGTTATTCATTTTTTTATATGTTAGCCGTGCAAACAGAACGAAATTTAAAAGCTTTAAAAGATTTGACTATCGCTCAAAGCCCATTGTATTCCCATATTCCACTTGCACCTGCATACAAGGAAGTAAGCAATAAGATATTTTCTGCAAATGTTTATCTCAGTTAATACGAAGAAGTTGTGGGAATAAGGATTTGTAAGAATGGTTAGTACAAGAGTACATAAAGCCAAGTGATTGCAGCACATCAGAGTTTACACTCTCAATTAAGAAATAAAAAATTAAGTTATTTATACCTGAGCTAAGTACAGATCTGCGTGCAAATTTCTCTCAAATCGCCGCATTATGTAAACTTCATAAACTTTTGTGTAGTACATCGATAATAAAGCAAATAAATCATTGAAACTCATTTAATAATTAAGACTTTCTCTTAATTACAAGAGTACTTCTGCAGAAGTTTTTGTTTAGTAGCTGTTGGAGGAACATTTTTGTTGAAGGGCAAGCACTCACCGTGCTAGGGGTCACGTTAAGTTGCCTGCCTGCCTGCCTCTGAGCATATTCTCTGTGCAGTTGAGCAGAAGTAAGGAGGAGTTGAACTCCCTTAAAGTTTAGGCTTGTGCGGCTAGGGCTGAATGGTTCGCTTCACACAGCCTTGCTCTGTGGTCACACATTACCATACTAGACTAGCCCTTTACATTAAGCTCTGTAATCTAAATGGGAAGCCCGTGGACCATTTAATTTAAGGCCGCAAACTAAAGTGAAGGGATATTTATAAAAATAGCAACCATCATAATTATCGTTCTCAGAAAATAATTTTTTTTTTGGTTTGAGCCAACATAGGGGAATCATTGTGTGCAGTCTTGCAGTCTGTTATAGAAGGTTTCTTGAAACCTGGAAGGAGAAGTATTGCATTTATTTTCGGATGCACGGTGCCCTAACGACGGTATAAATATTCTCAACTTTGTCATCCTCCTTTTCTAAACGCTCTTTGATAGTCACTTGCCACGTGGTGGAGTACTGGAGCCTAATAAGCTGAAACGTCGAGGAAGAAAATTTACCAGACGAGCTGTGGGCAGTTTATATTGTACATATGAATGCCAAAGGCAGAGGTAGCTGAAGATGAAGAATTGGAGCGCTCTTTTGTATCCTCTTTGCTTACCTAAGGTAAAGAATACATACATTTGTCTAAAAGGTTCCACAGCTTTCCACACAGACTCCATTATAGCCACCCATGTCCAGCTGCGAACAGCGTAACCTGAAAACGAAAATTCCATTAAATGTCTAACTTTATTTCGTGACTTTGGGCTCGGCGCGCCGTCTAGAAAAAGGACGTTGAAGGTCAGACTGCCTCGCGCAACTGCTCGTGTGCATGTGACTGTAACAATGGAAGCAGCAGAAACAAAACTGAATTTTTCTAACGCCTTCTCGAGACTTCTGAGTTATTGCGGTGCGTGTGTGTGAAGAGCCTCTTGAAAGCTCGTGTGACGTCAGCAGGAGGTAGGGTAACACAGTCAGTTAAGTTTTAGAGTCAGGGTTACAGACACGAGTTATTCAATGTGTCGTAGTAAGAGTTAACAGCGTGGAGTGATCGTAACGACATAGTGAGTGAGAAAGAGAATGAGAAAGTGAAGAAAGACACTGAAAGGACTGAATCAAGTTGCGATAACACGAAAAACTGTTAACGACGAGAAGAAAACGTGCATTTGTGGTAAATTTATAGAGGGCAATAAAATGATAGAAAAGTAACAGAATTGACTTTTAGCGTCTTGTTACAATATTTAAGTGAAGCATTTTCTTTCTGCAGTGTTGAACCGCTCTTACTGCACCACAGACCACAGGATACTGTTGACACGTGCAATGAAATTATATTTGGGAAAGGAAATTTGTGAAGCAAACGTTTCGGAGCTAAGAAACAGTGTATCGATTTCCAGCCATGGCATTACTTTGGAATCTGATTTAGTCTTCCAATTTACTACTTCCGCAGTCCAGTATGGAGAACAGTTATGAAATAATTGGGGTTGTACAACAAAGTACATAAGTTTACAACAACGTGCCTGCTTACAGCTTTTGTTCCTTATAGCTGTCAAGAAGTGTCTGAACAAAAACATGTATAGCTTCTCAAATGTTCTTGAAATTATTTCGTAGCTTAGAACCGGTTTATTCTTATCAACTGCAATCGAACCTCTTCTGCTGTCCATGAGGAGACAGTTGTTGGCTTTCCCAGAGACTTAACAGTTTTCTTTATATGTTGCACAAATCAATAACCGAAAAGTTATATGTAAATTAAATATACTTAAACTTTATAAACTAGATTGCTCTTTCAGCTTATTAAAGTCTGAACGCAACATTCTTCATATAAACTTTCCAAATTATAGAAGCGTTAGATAACGCTACACAATTCTCTGTTAATGACTTACGTCCATGTATCATTCTCTCTGAAAGTATGAATTCGTTCACCTTCCAATCGGAATTTAATCCTCCAAACAAATTTATTAATTAGGTAGTTTGAAAAAGAATTTTACTACTCTCTTCAAGGGCTAAACATGGTGCTCTTTCCGGTTCCTACTCTATTTTATCGCATCTCTCACCCAACAGCTTATTTTGCTACTTTGTGAGAAGTATGTTTGTTCCTTTGTCAGAGTGTCCAGAAACAGGTAAGATAGGGAAAATCAGGTAAAGTGAGGGAGAATTTCCTCAATTATGATATGGGACTTTTTTCATGCTCTAGTCTGCCTTCCTCCAGGCTATTGTAACAATTTTCATGCACTCTTTGCAACAATTAGCACAACAGTATACATTTTTGTTGCATCCTTGTCATTTGTTCCAAACTTTTAACTAGTTAATTCTTGTTCTAGGAAGCGGTGGGTATTCAATATGTTTTTATTTGTTTACTGCAATATAGGGCATTCTCATTGCTGAATTGCTTCATTAATAAGTCAATTGTACTCGTAGCTTTGTTCCTAGCAATTCTAGTGTTTTCGTTTGTCAAATGGAATACCACTTCTACAGTTAAAACTAGTTTGTATTATCTATTGTGTCATATGGAACTAGTTTTGAGAAAGGCTTCCATTGTGATGTTACCTTTAGAATAATAATGTTTAGATTATTACAGTATTATCAGTGTGATCATGCTTTCTGAGCAAATAAATAAAGTTTGATAAATAGTGTCTACAGAAACGTTTCCACTGTCTAGCCGTGAAATTAACTGGCCAATCTTAAATTAGTGCTAAAAAATATAAAGTAAAGGACCCATATATGGCCCAGTTTCCTAACATGGTCCCCCTATGTGAATCCTCCAGTATGTGGCGCACTTCCAAAATACTAGCATGAGCTACAATAGAGGGCAGACAAAGTGCAAGAAAGAAGCAGCTTTATTTGTATCAGTCCTAAGTCTTGTGTGTAAAGGTAAAATTTCGAGTTTTTGTTACAAAACATATTTTACCTTGAAATATATCTATTATAAACCAGCTTTTTACACCACACAAGTTCAGGATACTTTGTTTTATCACAGAAGTGTGTAATAGCTTACAAAGTACACATAACCTCGGCAAACAAGTACCATATTAAAACCAAGGACTTCTCCTTATAGGTTACCTTGGTGATGCGTACCAAATATGGTACTATTTCACATAAAACTGCATTTATTTGTACTATTTGTTTAAAAAGCAATTGTTAATATTAAAATATTTTCCAAAGTTACATTAGTTTTGCAAACTTATGTATGTTTAACTGTTTACATAAGTTACGCTCACATTTTTATATGTATTTCACGATGGGGTCCATATTTGGAGCACTTTTGTCAGGAGTAAAGAAATGCCTATTTTTTATTTTATCATTATTTGCTAAGCTATAAATAAAGCTATTATTCCAGTGACCTTATATGCAATTATAAGTTTACATGAGTGTATAACAAAGCATGCATTGTTTTTCGCGCAAACTGTGCGAGCGAGTAATAAACAATAATAAAAAGGGGGCATATTTGGGGATCTTACCCATACTATAGTATTTATAACATCATTATTATATAATTATCAGTAAGTTATGTACAGTCGGAAGGTTTCTCTTGTGCGGTGTTATACTAGTTAAAATTTAACTAGTATTTTATTCATTTTAATAGGTTTAATGTATTCTGTTTAAGGCTGTAGAACCTTGTGAATGGGGAGCAGGAACTTGAGACTTTTAGGGGTATGTGCATCTTAGGGAAGAGTAATCCTTTAAGTTAATTTGCTACATCTGCCTATCTTCATATACAGCGTAATATCTGCCACCGCCGTCCTAGTTATCCAAAGCCTGTAAGACTTGGAATCAAAATTCCATAAACGCAAATTCAATCATTTGAGGAACCGAACTTGTCCTGTTTCGCTTGTGTAGACTGATAACGCTGTCCGATTTAGCCTTAAGTATGTTAAGTTCCCCTGTTGTTCTACCCTTGCAATTAACTAAGTCCCTTTATGGGAATCCTGTTATCCTGAGCTGTTCGGCGATCTTCAGTCCTTGTGGCTGTTGCTAGGGTAAGTGCATCAGTGATCATCATCAGATGAGTTCGTAAGCTGAATCTTGTAACGCTTTTATGCGCGTCATTTGATAATACCTGACCATAGTAATGTTGCAAGCGTCACTTTTAAATTGCTCAACGACCAAATATGAATATTGTAAAGAAACGTGTAGAGTGCGTTTAAGCTTGAAAACATAGCGGAAGCACAAAAACTAATTAATAGAAAAAGTAACAATTTAAAACACTAAACAGAGATTCGAATAGAAGGCATTAAAAGAATTGTGAAGTGCTGTAACATAAGAATATATACCGTCAATCATATGTATTTGTATTTACAGAGAAAAGGTGATGACAGAAGACTTTCAACAGCGTTAAATACTTATAAAGCGACTTTGTGTTTGCAACCCTTCTATAAGCATTCTAGGCGCCAAAGATTTGGTGAGAAGTTTCTGCAGGAAATTCCAGTGGGAAAAAGGGCGGCTGTACGCAGGAATTGCCCTAGGCACACAAAGAACTGAGTGAAGAGAACAAATAGATGATGGGCGATTGGATCGTCAATAAAGGCTGCAAGAAGTAATGGTAAAGGATTTCCCCACTGCCGTAAACCATAATCCCTTTGAAAGCAAATACATTTCGGGGATCTTTATTTTACCTGGGTAACCGAATTTATGGAACGTTCTGCGCATTTAAGTAGAGTAGCACTGAAATTTCGAGATTAAAGTGATGCTTTTTTGTGGTGATGGACCAGTAATCGCCTATTGAAAGCTGTATATATAATGAGGCGAAGAAACCACAGGAGGCCACAAGGTGCGCAGAACTGTCTAACAGTTCCTAGCCTCGAATCATACTGAAGCTGCCCAGAAAGGGCAGTAAAAGACTCTTGGGACCAGAGTGCGCGCCATCTTGCCAGTATCGTCTCACGCCACGAAATTCATAGACACCTGAAACACAACTCCTCTATACAGGAGGGTAACCTTATCGTCCGGCTGTTGCGTCCTTCAGCCGCAGTCAAGGCCATATCCATTGCAGAACGGGGGTGGCTCCCACAACCTTAAGGCGAATACTTGAGCTTTTAGGGTCAGTCCACCTTAGATATAAGGAAGCATAATGAAGGACAATGAGAGAGTGGAAATCGTGGTTGAAGAAAAACCCCTACATTGGTCTACCTACCACGAAAACCCAAGTTCTGATGTGTGGTGTACGGAATTAATTGTTTCAAAGGTAAAAATTAACTGAGTTGTTAGAGGTACCAAATAAATAGGGAAAATCCACCATCTGGTAAAATAAGAGGGTGATATATTAAAAATAAATATAAATTTGAATACTACTTATTGATATCACAACTTAAATTATTTCAAACAGGGAAAACTACTTTGAACTGTTCATTTTTGTAGTTACAAGACGTTCAAATTATATAATTAAATAGAAAGCAATGTCTTTTAAACTATTGTAAAGGAAACTAAAGCATTCACGATATACAACATTCTAAGGCTTATTAATGAGCATAAATACATTTTGATGCAACTGAATCATTAGTTAGTACTAAGTTCCCGTTATATACAGCAGTCCATGCGGGCATCTAGGAAATGGATAAAACTAATCCTAAAATGCGAAAATAATGTTTCTAGCAATCCTAAACCCGCAATAGCCGACGACTTTGTGTGTGGTCATATCGAGCTATTATTGAGGACGATATAATTATTGACGTTATATTTAACCTTTCGTAGCAAGGATCACAAGTTCTTCTTCTTATTAACCAAGTTAGTATATTTGGAAACTGAAATATATGTGTTTAAAGCAAGCTCCATTGGGCGCACGAAGATAGGGAAGAATAATTCAAGTATCAACGCTCGTTGAAATGTGTGCCAAAATATTAGACATTTCACAAAATTTGAATAAGCGTCTCATAGTAAGAATAGCACCTTCTCCACAAAAATTAAGAGTGACTTGGTCGCAGTAACTTTAAGAGTGGAGTGGAGTGTTAAATTTAAGGGCCCGTCGACAACAAGGTCATTTGGGCCCGAGTAACTTTAAGAGAAAGATGGTGGATATTTTTATCAAATGTGTAACTGAACAGTTACTCCTTTCAATTAACTGAATTTGAGTTTTAAATGTAAACAAAGTCAGCATTTATCGGTCTCTGTGCGAGTAAGAAAAGAAAGATGCCTCAGAGAGCAAATAATCAGACCTATAACATTCCACAGAGTGTTGGTTATGTTGCCTTAAATAAACTGAAAGAGGTAACTCGTGTGCTTTAACTGTGTGGCAGGATGACATTGTCCACTAACGATGCTAATTTTGTTAAATGACCCGAGACATCACAAGAACAGGCTGACCCGCAGTGCAGAACGAGCGGAGAAGTTGCCGATACATCAGGGGTTTACGTTAGCGGTAGAATTATCGTGCTTCTGCTATAGGCTGTAAAGATTTTCCTGAGATGATTCCGTTCCTATTTATTCTGCAATAAAGAATGTGAACTATCTTATTGATGGTTTCCTGAGCTATGTTTCACAGCAGAGTTCGTCCTTCTCTTGTATGCTGACAATGGACAATTGGTTTCTAACCAAACATTTTGAAACCACGGTTTCAGGGAAGCATTCCTGAAAGGAATGTAATTACAAAGCATACTGCCTAAAAATTATATTCGAATACCACCCTTCACTTCCTTAAAAGTAAATGTTAATCTTTAAGCGGTGATGTGGAAAATTTGTTACACATCCGGTGACGTGATGTCTGAGAGACATTTAGGAATTTCTCGTTTATGGTAGTAATGTTTAGCATTGATTTTTAATTTAAATATTTTTATTTAAATAGGACCTCCTTGACATATGATAATTTCCTTAGTTATAGTACAAAATATCTTAAAAAATTCGAAAATTTATTTTGTAAAAAGTTAGTAAAGGAATGTATTGTTTCTTATTTTCATTTTCACACTCCCTTATAATATATTAATATATATCAGGTGGTCCAATCCAGCCGGCTCTCGGATAAGTAGGTAACCCTTCGTGCGTTGAAAGAGTTGCAGAACTAACAGGGGTAAATCCAGTCAGTCGCGCGCTTGAACTTTATTCTGCTTGTAAGACAAGAGAGCGGAGCGGCAGAGTTCCACAGTAGGATGTGACGATTGCATTTATTCGTTTGATTTCCGATGACCGTCACTTTGACGATGTGGTTTTCCTGATTTCCCCGGGTCGGTAGTCGATTGCGAGGGCTGTTCGTCTTTTACCATGACTTTCCTATCAACATTTCCTGTACCTATAATCTCCCTCATCATTTGTTTCAGGTGTGAAGGACAGACGACGATAACGAATTCGTTCAATCTGGAATCGTTAGGGATTCCTTCCCGTTTGAACATGTCGTTTGCCGCATCTCGTCATCACCCTTTGGGTTTCTCCCTTATCCCTCCCTTCGAGAGTTTACATTCGCAACTCAAATACCACATTCGTCTGCCTGCGGTGTTCTGCTCCGGTTTAGGGGTCCCTTCATAATTAATACCTTTAATTTTGTGGTACTTATATTGTTAGCATTGACTCAATCCAGTAATTTGTATAGCGAAGATATTTAATGGCATTAATATAGATAAAATAACATTTCATGTGAATGACAAAATAAAATACTGCAAAGGGAACCTTTACAACTATTCTTTGCTAAATAGAAGAGTATCTTTGCTAGTCACATATCCAATTTACTATGAAGAATAATTCCGATAACAGTTAATATCCAAAAATTAAAAGAAAGGTGTACTTCAGTAATATTTTTGGTTAGCGACGTTTCTGCAAACTCATTTATGTAGGGTTAAATGTAAAGTAAACAAACCTAGCAGCCACAGCCTATTAGTGGAATAATCGCTGTCACGAGAAAAAAGTACTCTGCTCTTTATTTCATTTTCACACCACCAACAGTGCCTTCTGTATCATTAATGGAACACGTGCCATAGCTTAACAGCTTTGAATGTAAGAAAACCAACAATAGTTCGCCTTTAGAAAGAACAACTGATTGCAGTGAAAATAAAAAGGCAGAAACAGGAATTCTAAGAAAAGATAAAACGGCATGTCTTTTTATCCATTATTCTCCGTCTTCAAAAGAAAAATAAATGAGATATTTCTGTCCTCTCAATCATTAGGAGAGGAAAAATACAACCGTTACAGTTCTCGTTTCCTCTTTTCACGTTTCCCTGCTTTTGTCTTTCTTATTGATTAATGATATATTTAGAACGTCCAGATAATTGCTATTTACACTTCTGTTCTTCCGTTATAGAGGATGTAACTTCGAGACCATTAATCAGTGGCAGCTCGTGAGTATAAGGTTTGGGTGTTCACAAGTTTTAGATTTAGATAGCCCTGAAAATGTGAAATAATATTTGTAATAGCACGCTGTGTAATATACATGTATATATAGTAATAATTATAAAAATTGACACAACTGTAATAATAATTATTATAATTATAATAGTTTATATAATTAAAAATTTATATAAAAAGCTTCAACAGAGATTATGTCGATACTGCACTCGAATACCGAATTTATATTTTTATCAACCTCAAATGTGAACAATTAGCTTCAAACCGCCGGTTGTGAAAGCGGTTAAACTCAAATAGCGGAATGTGTTTACCAACATGATAACTTGACTTTGGGTAAGAGAAGGCCTACTATAATCCTGTTAGGAATACAAATCGAAATGTGTGTGATAAAATCATAATAGAATTTATTATAACTCAACCACAAGACCAAAAAATAGATTTTTTATGAGCATAGTCATAGCTTTTAATCAAGTCAGTTCGCTGCATAGTGAGTGAATTGGTATATCTGATCAGTGTGCTACCACCTAGCAAGATTTATGCCAAACAGAAGGGCAAACAGGGGTTCCCATTGCATGAAACGTCAGTTAATCACCTCACGTAACTCCGTCTGCCGCAGTGTGCTGACCCCTAGTGGCCTTGAAGCAAGAGAGACAGGGGATAACGGTAAGTACTGCTGGTAGATTGAAATTCCATATGCGTTAAACTACCGCATCTGTATAACGTTCAGTAGCATCTAAAGTAAATTTAACCAATAATACCGCAAGGAGTCATAAGTTAGAATGTTTACGTGCTCCTGTGCTCTTACACGGAAGCCGCCACTGCCATATGGTTATTTTACCCCATGTTGCAGCCAGCTATATCTGTAGTGGTTGGTTGGGTTCTATCCAGAGTTGGATCTCCAGATTTCACCGAAAATACGTATTTTGAGGTTCACAGAAGCAAATAATCGGCTGTTTTACAAAAGCTATGTGTGTGTCTAAATCAAAAACGGATGTGGTACATTCATATTATTTTCTCCGCTCACACATTTGCAAACTGCTGTAATAGAAGTTCATTATAATTATTTCTTGAGAATTGATATAAACGTTTACATAATATAGGTTTATTGTGCATTTCCTTATACGTACAAGAGGAAGTGATAATTAGATCTTGAAACGTGTGTCGCTATTTGATTAGTTTGAAATTGCATTCTTTACATAAACACTTGTAAATAATATAAAAATTCAGTGTAATAATGGGAATTCTCTCTTAAACGCCAGAAAAATTAATTTGATACAATATTTTACATACTATCTGTACCAATTTTCTACATTTATTTTGCCGTTGGTTTTTGTTTAATCCGCTGAGGTTTGCACCTTACATAAAATTATGAAAGACTGCCTCCGTAGTGTAGTGGTAGCGCACCTGCCTCTGGCGCGGGGGACGCGGGTTCATCCCCGGTACCGGCATTGGATTTTCCCGGGGTGCACTCAGTCTGTTAGGTCTCTGAGGGGTCCATTGAGGAGCTGCTTGAATAAAGAAGTAGCGGCCCCAGGTAGTGAAGACCGCATAACCAGCCGAGAGGACTTGGGGCGCCGACCACATACCACCCTCCAGTACTGCACTCCACTCATGACACCTGGGGGCCAGTGGTGGGGGGACGCCAGCGTTTGGGTACTATAAAAAATCCGACTTCACGTTATTAGACTGCTCGCACACACACATACACACACACTCTCTCACACACACACACACACACACACACACACACACACACACACCAGTAGAGACAGAATCTGTAAATTTGTTGTTCAGTGAATCTCAAAATATGCATTTCGGTGAAATCACGAGAGACAGCTTTGAATGGCACACAATGCATCCTCTATCTATAGTGGGTAGGTGATAGCGAAGGTAAAAGTATCCATAATTCTTTACATCGGAACAATAGATGTGCAAATAGCGAGCATCTGGACGTCTAAGATAAAACAGAAACAATAAGAAGTATAAAAAGCAAGGAAACGTGAAAAGAGAGAACGAAAACTGCGACGGATGTATTTTTCTTCCCTTAATGATTGAGAGAGCAGAAATACCTCATTTCCTTTCCTTTTCAAGTAGGAGAATAATGGATAAGGAGACATGCTGTTCTAGCTTTCCTTACAATTCTTGCTTTTTTCTATTTTTTGTCACTGCCATCAATTTCTGTTTCAAAAGGCTATCTCTTACATTTGACAGCAGCATCTCTTATGCTATGGCACATGTTCCACTGATGGGGCACGAGCAACTACGGGATGATGACAAAAATAGAAAGGATAATGGACTTGATTTTATCTCTAAAAGTTATCAGACCTTAAGTATTCAAATAAATAATGTACTGTGGTTTTACTTGACATTTATTTTCCAGTAAGTCAGCTAAGCTTGCAGAAGTACGTTCCTTGTACCAACACCTTAGACTTGGTGCATGATAAAACTTGGAGTCTTAGGAGAAAGTTTGATCTCACAGTTTTTTTTTCCATCTCGTATTGGAATTGTGCTTCATAGTGTATTGGCAGTGAGTATAGAGGAGTATTTTGTGAGTTTATCACCGTTTTGAAGGAGTATTTACGATAGACATTCAAGAAGTCTTTGAAACAGATATAAAAATTATTTTGTGGTAGATTTTTCTCCCACATAATCTCCTTTTAACTCGACACATTTTTCCAGTGTTTCTTTAAGTGTTTTAAGCGTTGCAAAAAGTAGGATTTTGGAAGATCCTCAAAATAGGCACCTGTTTGGTAGATGACCTCTTCGTTAGACGTAAATCGTTTTCCGCCGAGCCACTTTTTATTCACAGTTATGTATCGAGCAGAATCTCGTCAGGAGTGCGACGGAAAAGTGCCAAACCAGCCTCGGAATCGATTACACGATTGGATTTAACCTCCATTGAAAGCACACGCGGCACCCAATTTGCCGAGATCTTTGTTAGATCTAATTTTGGTTCAAAACTGAGAACACTGTACCTTGTGATATTCCTGTGGCCTCTACTATTTCGACAAATTTGATTTGTCAATCACTCAATATCATAACTTGTAGTTTGTCAATAATTTCGAAGGTATTCACTTCAACTGGGACGTCCGGAACGATGTTCATCATTTGTGTCCAAGTGTAAATTGTTGCTAACAGTTGTGCCATGAACTTCATCCAACTTGACTCTCTTTCGGTGTTAAGCCTTTTAAATAGAAGTGTTTAATCACCGCACGAAACTCGTTTCTTCCATCTTTCTCAATAATCACAAGTTTGTTGATCCAATCGCCTATGACATCGAAACCATGTGATGCATATTTCTGAAACTTCAACTGCCATCTAGTAAGAGACGATAGTTACTAAATGCAAACTTTTTTTCGATGCTACGAGCATAATTTCTTGACTTTCATAAGGACTTATTTAACACCCCTCGTACTTGAAAACCTGGTTTTAGAATGTTTGATTAGAAACCAGTTTTATGTTGACGACACGATATCAGAAACTTTAAAACACTTCGGGAGGGATGGAATCATCTAGCTCAGCTGTAAAGAATGGCACCGGCAAACGATACAGACTCTTAGTGCAGGAAATAAATTAAAACATAATCCTAGAGAAGGCTTCACAATTAGCAGCAGAAACATCTATCTCAGTTGTGTTCCCTGAACTAAGAAGTGTTTTAAAGAATCGGATTTATAATGTAAACCCCTGACTCAGCGGCAACTTCTCTGCTTACTGTGTGCTGCGGGGCAGTCTGTTCTAGGGGTAGGAGTCTCGATCCACATTAGTTTTTTGTAGTCGATATATGCTATGGATAGTTTTAGGTTAAACTATTGTACCTTTTCTATTACTTGGTTTACAGTCTGTAGGTGGTCTATTTTCTGCTTCTCTGGCGGTTGATTTTCGTCCATTGCTTTGGCGAGGCGATTTGTCAATCTGTTTATGAATATCTTACAAATACTTGGAAGGAAGCTAAGCGGTCTGTAATTATTAAGATATTCTCGGCTTCCTTTTTTCTGTAGAAGGGTTATAGGTATCCTATTTTTTAAACGAAACCCAATATCCGTAATATATCAACTGGATATGTTTCAGTTCACTCCATGATGAATTACATATTAAAGATAGACAGACATACACACATGTCAAAACCAATGATTGATGCGAAATCGAAAACAAATGAAAATTGATTACTTTAATAACTTAAGCTGTAGAATGACTACTGAAAGAGAAATGACAATATTGAACATAAATACAGAGTATGTAATGCTGCGAAGTATTCTCTTCAGATTTAGGTGGTGATACTTTTACTCACACCATCTCTTAAAATAGCTACTTAGAGGACTTTGCGCTCCAAGAGATTACAAAAATACAGACATTCATTTCAAGAAGGCCTGGATTATTCGTGTAGTTAGCATACAGTAGCTCTATTTTAAATAAATTAATTCTTCCTTGTAAAAGCCAACGCTCAATATGCCAGGAAATTTAAGAGAAATTCCTGTTTATCTGCTGATTCTCAGAATTGCTGATCTCGACATCGCATTAACGCAATCTCTAATCCTAGTTAGGATATCTGATTTACAAGTAACGTTGGTATAAGATGAACTATGGGAATCTAAGTATTTTTATAAGTTTGTATTGTTATTCGGAAGACTCATTTATGTTTAATGGGACCAAACAATGTGGCTCTTCGGTAACGTGTACGACTAGCACTCGGGTGGTCCTGACTTCGATTCCTTTGATCGACCTTCCTGACCTATAGGACTTTTGGGGGGTTTTCTCTGGTTGGTAGGCGAATACTGGGAATTTCTGGTCCTTCCATTCCACTTCATTAATCATTTCATTCGTTCTTCGTCCCGTTCTCTCAGGACCGTGTCAGCGAAAACGTTAGGTGCAGCTTAGCAGGGACCCCGTAAAGGAACTCTCCGTTCCTCGTCTATGGGATACGGGGGGGAAGGGGGAGTGGGGGAAGATGCCATATGGGGGCCGCCGGGATCCCTGGATGCAAACGAAAGACCTCAATGAGTCGCCAAACTTGGGACTTTGTCAATGTCCGTGGCGTTAGTCTGAATCTGGCCGCTCGATGTCTCCTCTCACCTCGTCCTTCCTCCCGGGGGTGCTCCCTTGGGGGCATGTGTACAATAAGCACCGCTTCAGTGCCGGATCCCCTCCGCATCTATGCTACTCCTATTCTTATGGGCATAAGGGATGGCATTTTATTAACAAAGAGTAACACATTGTTGAAGATTGTGTCTATGTAGTAGAGTATTAAACATTTATAATTTTATGACGTTAGAGGGTGCCTAGCAGGAATGCGATAATCTTACTTACATAAATTTGTAGCACCTTTTCTGCAAGAAAAACGGTTTGCCTTACTCTACATCAAATCAGCAGAAAGCATTGAGATAGTGACATAAACCTGAAAACAGTTCCCTCGCTCCGTCAGAAATAGTAGCAGCCGTGTAATAACTTTTCGGCTACCAAAGCACGCTACCGAACATATGTGTAACTTATCATAAACATTTGACTAGTGCTTTAGCAACCTGTTGCAGATTGGAAAGTCTTTGTAACATTCCTCTATCTTATTGGCATATTTGACAGTATCTTTTCCAAATCTTCCTCATCTTCTTCTTCTTGCCCCATAACAAGTAAGAGGCCATAGGACCTGTTTGGAAGCTAACTAGAACTGTTCTATCCACCTTCGTGGTCGCCCTATGTCTCTTCGTCCGTATTGTTTTTACAGTAATGCTTTCCTGGGAAATCTTCCATTCTTTGCACATGATCTCCCCAATGCCTTCTTATGCAACCATTGCGCTTATTATATTTTACATTTTTCTCAAGTTCCACATTCCTTTCAGTGACTGATTTATGCTTCCTAGGTATCTGAATGTAGTCACTTGTTCTATTGATTTTTCCTCTATAACTACTTTCACTATAAATTGTTCTTTTACCCATACAGCCAAACTCTAGTTTTTCACTTACAATTTGCATATTATATCCTTTTATTATTTGTTTCAGTTTTAAGGTTGCTCTTTGCAATTCCTTCATTTCCCGCAAGCTATAGGTATATGATCATCTGCAAACAAAATGGTATCTATTTAATTCTATTTATTCTGACTCCTTTGGAGTTACTGGTACTTCTTCACTCTTTCATTACTCAAATATATATTATATCCGCAACCTTGTCTCACTCCTATATTGACGTTTAGAATCTCCTTCTCTTTTTCCATTTTTATTTTTGTGTTGCTGCATAATGCCTAATTGAATTTAACAAATTTAAATATATTTTGTACTCAATATTTGCCACAATTTTATGCGATCAACTTTTTCATAGGGCTCTGTGTAGTCCAAATCTATTCATCATTTTTCAATGAATTGATATCTTATCGGCAATTAATAATTATAAGTCAAATAGTATAAAAACCAAAATTAAAGTTATAGTAATTTTAAGAATTAAATGTGTGTTTGTGTGTGTGTGTGTGTGTGTGTGTGTGTTAAATATATACCGTTAAAGTGCTACATACATTTTATTTAATTCCTCTAAGGTATACGCAGCTATGTTTCAGTATTTGTTCATTTCGGAAATAAGTCTCGTTTTTAAATTCATGTGCAGTGCCTAAACCATTTGGTTCAGTAATATGTATTAACATCTCTAAATTTCACTGTTTACAAGTGACTTACAATACAAACAGAAATGCTTAACCAACAAGGTACTGGTGTTAATACCCTAAATATACTACTGTACTGGCGTGCCGTCTTCTAAGTTCCTTGGCAAGGGAAACGCGACAAATTTAATTATTCCGAGTTCAACGTCTGGAACGCTCAGCAATATCCTCAGGAGTATTATGTTGGGGTCGCACAACTCCAAGTCAATCTCAGACTTTGATCAGGGTCCAGAAAACAACGGAAAAGTCCTGGGACGGAAGACCAGTACGTCAAGGAGTAAATAAAAAGATTTCCCTGTGCTGCTACAGGAAGCTGGATTGGACAAAGTGATTGCAGCTCATTGGGAGTAGCGTTCACATGAGCAAATGCTTTATGACAACGCAGCTCTTTGAAGGGTATGTCATTCAACCATTTCCTCTTTTCTTGCTGCTTTGGCTTTGTTTAGACCTCGGAACTATTTTGTTTATCCATGCGTATTAAAATGTACTTTCCTTTAAAAGTTTCCGTCTTTAACGTGTAGATACAGATGTTCGATGTGCAGCTGCTTTATGACTTTTCCTACTTGGAACGGTTTCACAGTGATTCACCGTTTCTAGGATTCCGTATCTATAGAATCTCCAAATTATGTTAAATCGTTTTTCAAAATTACACTATTTTTCGATTGTATCTCCATATTTATTCATGCTTTTGGATAATAAACATTAATTATCAAATGTATAATTTCCAGAAAATAAGAAGGCGTATAACATACAGAGTGTTAATGAACTAATGTGAGATAGGCAACACTTACGTGGTGTTAAACTGACTGATATCAGATGCTGAGTAGTCGATGTTAAAGCAAATCCGGGTGAAAAGTTGTAGTGGAGTGTATTTAAAACTGCTGTTCGAGTATAGAAATATTAATTTTCAATTCATTATCAGCGCTCTCAATATTTAATGCCACAATATCTCCCAAATCTCAAGTTTTTCTCGATCTGGAAGCCCCTGAGTAACTTTTACAGGGAAGATCATATGTGTGGTCTCATATCACAGGTCATATGTGTGCAATATGAACGTCAGAGGACTCGTAGTGCATCTGAAGTAGGTAAATAGTATGGGAGCTGCTCTAATCACCGTCTTCGTGAATAAGGTTTAAAGTGGTGCATAGCGGACAAAAAAAAAACAAAAAAAAAACAAAGTAATGTGAAAAGATTGCACTGAGCACACAGACATAAAAGCAGGAGCGCGTAGCAATGGTCTAAGGTGTTATTCACGTAGGAATCTCACTTTAAAGTATTTGGAAGTCATTGTCAAATTTTTTTCATGACTTCGTGAAGAACGTATGAAGCGTCAGTGTGTACGCCAATAGTGAAGTGTGGTTCCGGGACGGTCAAGGTGTGGGGTAAAGTCGGTGATCTAGAGAGAATTATTGGAACATTAAAGAAGGAAGGATATCATGGTATTCTGATAAAAGATGCAGTTCCATCTGGCAACAGATTTGCTGTTTGGAAGTGTTTTCTGCAGAAGGACAGTGTTCCCAGGCATACTCCAAATTGTGCAGAGGGTATGTCATCAGATGAGAGAGATGTGGGAAACTGAAGAATATGAGCTAGCCAAGTCAGTCACCTGTCTGAAATTCCATTAAACTTTTATGGGATAGACTTTACAGAGAGGTCAGGAAACTGAGGTCATCTGATGTGGAAAATCTGTGGAATAATTTACAGACGTGTTGGGCTGAAATATCTGCAAACTCGCTACAAAAACTCATCTTGAACATGCCAGGAATATGTGCAGCTGTTTTGCAGCGAAAAATGGATCATTTTACGAGGCTAAAATCTAAACCATATTATATTTTACTTAATCACAGAGACAGAAACAATTTTGTTGGCCTATTTAGTTTTTACACAGTGATTTTACTTCTAAATAAACTATATAGTGTTTTACGTAGGTGATCGAATACTTTTTAACGACAGTATACATCAAATTATTATTTTGTGTTGTTAAATATTTCCGAGATATTCTTCATGTTGGTTTAAATTTTAAAATACTTGAATTTCTTCTCATGTTCATGAATAGAGAATTTAATCTTAGAGCCATTACATAGTGGCCAACATTGAAGGATTCGACTTCGCTTTTGTTGATAATGAAATATGAGTAGATATGTGTAATGAAGGTTTATCTCTAATAGCAAGAAGTGTCGCATTTTAGATATTGTATACACACCGTTCCTAAAGGAGAAAGAATACCCTAAAGCAACAACGAATGTAAAGGATATAGCAACATTTGTAGAAAGGTAGGTGGAGAAAGTCATTAGAATGCAACACATCAATTTTTTTAATTACTGCTCAAGGTATAGGATGTGTATATGAATTTATGATGGGTAGAGAAGGTTGTTTGATTATACCACGTCGAATTGTTTCAGGTCTTGTTCAGTTCTCCAACTTATCTTACCTAATATGTAAATGAGAGTGAATAACAATTATCAACATACTTACACTTTTATGTTTACCAACTATTTTATTATATTAATATTAAAGGCGGAATTCTGTTTCATAAAACAAGAGTATCAAAATCACGAAAGAGGAAAATGTATCATTACAAGGTCTGTTGAACATTTGTAAAGCTAACTGTAGAGGAAATTTGCTGTTCAGATAGAAAGGAAGGCAAATCATAGAAAATAGACGATTCAGCTGTCTTTTAAACAATACGTTGCCCCTTATCTTGTTGAGTGTTATTTGCATGAATAAAAGGATTTTCTGTCCTTTCTTTCTCCGCATTCAGTAATTCCTCTGGTTTAAGGAAATCTATTTAATGTTACAAAGTGATCCTTTTTTCAAGTCTGATTGAAAAGTTGGTAGTGGTGACCATTTTGAACAGTACCATTGTACCGTTGCGTATGAGAACCTTAATCTCTACAGGAAATGCTTCTACCATGCATCCTTTAAATGAGCTTTTTACTAGAAAAGAAGTGTCTGAAAGAAGTAACCCATGTTTGTTGAATAACACATTGAGGGGTTTGTTGCAGGGAAGGCTTAACCCCAATTAACTCTAGAATAAAATGAGGCTTGAGGATATTTGCAAGTGATTTGAGTACTTTTCCTACATCACTGACACCGAGAAAACATATTTTAATAATGAATTTAGGGAATGTATTCATTAAAATTAACGCGACTTTATCCCTATTACTAATTAAACCTCTGTTTTCCCACCTTTCAATGTAAGGCGTCTTTTGTATACAGTTAATCTTCGTTATTAGAAATATGTTGCCTTAGGTATTAAGGAACGCAAATTAATTTTTGTTTAGTTTATATATGAAAACCATACTGATCTTGCTCTTAGAAATATGAGTCTTGAAATGGAAAACAAACGTTTGTGTGTTCGCAGAAGTATATTTAGGTACCTATTATAATAATCCATAAAGATTACCATATTAGCAAACCACTACCAAACTAAATCAACTGCACTTTCTTTATCAATCGATATAACAACGACACTACACAGTATGTGTGAATACAAGTTTTTAGGTGCGATTCCAGGGTTTTAGTCTTTGATGGTTTGGCTTGATATACGTGAAAGTTTTCATAATTTATTGCATCATAGGCATCTGGTGAAGTATGAGTTTTTCTCATAAATTCGTTTTGCTCGCAAATTCGATACATAGTGCCTGAAGACCATTAACCATCTCTACACTCAAGCTATCATAGTTACCTAACTACCCCTACGACTAAGAGATCAGCAACCAGATTCGCTGTTGGATACGTCAGTATGTGTTTGTAACTGACGTTAGATGGAACAGCTGAACCTGTGTTTACAAACTATGGAAAGCAAAAAAGAACATTTCCGACATCTTATGCTGTTTTGCTATCTTAAACGCAAGCCGCCTCACAGTGTCCGCAGAAGATTTGTGCTATCTACGGGGAAGATGCAGTAACGAATCGAGCATTTCAAAAGTGGTGTGGTAGATTACGAGCTGGAAATTTCACCCTAAAACAGAAAAGTCGTGTAATGTGCGTTAAGATTGCACTTTCATTTTTGCTCTTTCCGTTTTGCCGCAGGTTTCTTATCAAACAAGCACCCAGTTCCAAAGTTCTGAATTTTCAAGCCAGGACAAACTAATATAGGAAGAACAAAGCAATGCACGTCAATGCTACATAGCGACTCACCGGAAAAATCACTTCTGCGTTACCTCTTGCTCTCTGTGTCCCTCTACATTCTTGAGTAATTTCTGCGAATCTTAGCAACTCGTTCGGATATTGTCTCCCGTACTTAAAAGAATGTAATGAAAACCTGCGACTAGGTTAACACCTCACACATGGCCCAAGCTTGTCGAGAGGTTGGTTCGGCGTAGTTGGAGAGATAAATAGACACGCTAGGTACTCCTTTATTCATGTTTACATGTGCATGTGCCCATTTAAGTTCCAAAATAGGTCATCTAATGGACATCTGACAAATGAAGGCATATCTCTTGTGAAATGAACACAAAGTAATAGTAGTAATATTTATTATTAATATACAATAATATTGATATTTATATCACCTCAGCTGATAATCTTTCCTGACTTATAAACTTCCTTAAATAAACTCACTCCTGTTTAAGAGTTATGGTATTCGATTTTAAAAAGTAGAAGTGACCATGAAAAGCACCACTATCCGCATCGAGTGAACAGGCATTTATTTCCATCAATTCTTCCACATGTGTTGTTTTCATGACAGAGAAATGGAATAGCTTAAATGTTAGTGCAAACATAAGTGGACATATCACGGTTGAATGACCTTATTTAGTGCTCTGCTACGTACGTACTAACACAAACGCATGTGAGGAACATGAATTACCAGCAGCTAACGACACTCAGATGCTAAGAGGGAACAGTATTTACTTAGCAAACAGTTGCTGCCAACCAACGTCGACTTGCATGTGCATTTCCTAGTTGAGCTTATAGTTCAGGAAGCGGTCTTATTTATTATTCAACAGTTTGCTGAGGTGAATCTGACCGCCCAGGAACTTCCCTCTTGCTTGAGATTACTTTTCGTGTCTCTATGTTAATGGCACCTTCCCTCCTGAGCGTTGCTTGCATATGTAACAGAGCCATTTGAATCACCTACCTGTTCTTGACTGGTACTGGGTGTAGCCCTAGCAGCGCCTTTATTTGATCAGCAGCGATTTTCTCTGGGGGAGGAACACACAACTATTACATCAACACACTTGAACTGCACACTCAGAACTTGTTATACTTCAACTCAACGTAAGATATTTCATCATTGATTTCATATTGCAATTTTCCTCAATAAACAAATATCGAATACTTCGTCTGCACTATCATCCATTGAGTTTCCTTATAGCTTTAACATCTACCCCTATAGTCCATTCTCGGTTTTCCATAATATATTTTTATTTTCTCTACTAATTAGTTATAGTGAGTAGAAGTTTTTGAAATTCTGTTGCATTGTTTGTATTATTCTTTTGTTCTGAAAGCCTTAAAAGGGATTTCTTGAATTTACCGATCGTTGTTTCATTCCATTAAACAATTCGATAGCGAGATTGCACAGCATGTACACGCTTTGAGACTTCTGGAAAACTACTTTTTTTTTTAGAAAAAATGTGTGTATATATGTGTGCGTACGCTCATGTGCATGTGTATGTGTGTGCGTGCGCGCGTGTGCATGTGTGTGTTTGCGTAAAATTGAAATTTAGTTGTTATTTAGGGATGCTCTTTTAGTGCTATGATTCTCAGCGTCCCATATTATATTGGGCTTGAAAATATACTTAAATGACATATTTAGAGATACCTACGCATGAATTATGTGAAACAGAAATCACCTACATCTTCAAGTTAGGTATAAGTTTGTATTCACTCTTCCGAATAGCAAAACTTACCGACAGAACGGTATCACCTGCTACAGATGTCTACTTTACGCACCAAGTTGCATGGAAAATACCTTTGGAACTTCGGCTGTACAACAAACCTTACGAAATCGTTACACTATTAACATTCTAGACGACAGAATAAAACGCGAAGTTCAACACCTAATGGCCGAAGTACCCAAGGTGGCCGAAATTAGCCTGTTATAGGGTATGCCTTACATTGCAAATGCACCATTATAAGTAAACCTTATGTAGCATTGGAACTAGAGAAAATACTGTGACATTGCTTCGCATTTCTATGTAGAAAGCGTCTCATAAATTAGATGTTCTTTATCTGACGTCAAGTTGCCAAGAAGGCAAGAGTAATTTTCTAGAGTTTGAAAGGCCAACTGAGACAATTTGTGTAAAAGCAGTTTAAATAAGCGCAATTTGTTGCATTTTTGTAAGTGAAGCTATTACTGTAAAGAGATTATAGAAATGAAGTAATTGCAAGCAGTAAATACTGATGCATTGGTGTCAGGAGTGGGATGAAACTCGGCAACATGGAAGAAACCACAGCAAGAATTCAGGTTAACTTTTAATTAACGTTGAAGCACATTTTGTTGTGTTAAATATATATACTTTTTAAAATACGTATTCACTATTATTAGCTTTGTAATTCGATGTTCTCTGCAGAGTAAAGACTTTCTATTTCATAAACATACGTATTTAAAAATTTAAACATAAAGGAAGAAAAAAACCTGAAAATGTTTAACCTAACAAAAGCAATTGAGGAGCGTTTTTTCAAAACTCGGTACATGCAAAATTTTACGAAATTGAGTTATATATAGTATCGGCATAATTTTCACCTTCTGCATCGTTCTGTGAAATCAGATTTTGCAAAATTCGATTCTTGTCCTGTGTCCTAGAGAATATTAGCAGTTTTTTCAAAACTCGATAGATGCACTTGCTCAGTTAAAGCAAAGGTCGATAGATGCAATTTTATAATTTTATAATCCAAAGTGTAGCAACCTGAATTCTATGAAACGCATGTTGGCATTGACTGCCTTCTCACTGTTGCGATTCTTGGAATTCTCAATCATTTCTGCAAGCTTTTTACACTGCTGCTTCGTTGGCAATAACTGCGAACTCAGGTTGTGCGCTTGGATTCCACATTCATTTCTGCAAGCTTTTTGTTCCATTTATATCCCGCCTTTAACTGCAGAGGTCATATCGGCGGCCTTGCCTATTGGCAATGGTGTTACTCGTTTAACAGTGGGTTTTTCGGTCTTTGGAGGTTTTTATACGTTGAATTCACATACTTTCACACTTCCATTCATACTTCCAGACTCAGGGAAGGATGAAGAATAACCTTGGCTGGTGAAAAATTCCTACCCCCTGCCGGGAATCAAACCCGGGACCCCTAGCACAGCAGGCAGGTGCTTCTACAAGCTTTGTTATACTTACATGCCAATTTTGTTTCTTAGTTGAGACACTGCACTGTACCACAATGGACAGGAGCTCAGATTGTGAAACTGTACCAGTCGTAGAATGCACTGGAGGTAGAAATTGCAAAAACAAGGAAAGGAAATCAAAATGCAAGTCCAGGAAAGCTCATACTCCAGCAATTAAATGTTCACGTGGTCTCGAGTGCACTCCACGAAATCCTAAAACTAAAGCTTCCAAGGAATCACAGGGGTGTGAAAAGTTAAGATTATCTCTCTTGGCTAGAAAATTTCACTTATCTGGGCATGCGCTAAAGGGAACCAGAGGAAGTGACAGAACAGGAATAATACAGAAGGGCATTACTGCTGCTATAAAGCAAGACATTAAGAAGTACACATTTTGTGAAAGCCACTATGGAAGAGCAAAATCAAGGAGAGGATATTTTCCTTCAGAACTTAATATCAGAAAAATATGGACCAACTTCTGCAACGAAAAAAGATTAAGAAATCTGCCAGTCCATTCATTGTCAAAATATAAAACCATATTTTACAACTTCTTCAATCTTTTATTCCGTACACCACACACTGACACATGGGACTGATGAAGATTAAGACAGATGCAGATGTGGAGAAAAGAAACGAACTAAGAGACACGTACAGACTGCACAAGCACTAATAAAGGTGAAAGCTTACTTATTCATATTGTTTGAAATTTCTTTGTGTGTATTCAATATGTTTGTTATATAAATAAAACAACATATATTGTTATTGTGAATGTAGCAGTACTTAGTTTCCAAGTTTATACCAAATAAAATAATGCTTATGAACATTAATATGTTGGTTGTATAGTACATTACATGTTATAAAGAGGTGAAAATAAATATAAGTATAATAAATGCATAAATAAAAAGTAACAAAAACAATAAATGACAAAAATAACGAAATTTCATGTCTTAATTTCTCACTCACGCAGAAAAGTTTATCAGCATCTATTGGCTTTTGAAAAAATTCCGCATTTTCAAACCCCAAATTTGCACCTGTTTAACTATGCTATTTGTTTCTTTTCACATTCAATGAAACAGTATCAGGAAGGAGAATTGAATGGTTTATACAGTTGCTGTGCTAACCAATTAGTATTGTTAATAAATAGAAAAAACAGTTTTTCTCAGAAACGCATTTTGTGCATCTATCGAGTTTTGAAAAAACGCTCTTCAATTATTTGACATGCATTTCTTGCCTAAATGCTTTATTTTGGTGCAGTAAGTTTCTGTTTATCTCTTATGGTTGACCAACTGTATAAAATATGCAGAGGATATACAAACTATTCCCCCCAGAAATCAAGATACACACTCAGTTTGTGATGCTAATATCTTAAAAATATGTCATTATAATCAATATCTTTAGCTATTTTAAGGAAAACAAAACCTTTTCCATGAGAAAGTTGCCTAAGCATGAGGTGATTATCTTCGTGTTCCACACCAAGTTTACTAGTTAACCAACTCCACACAGGCATACACACACAAAGCTTTCCTTTTCTTTCTTTCGTTCTTTTTTTTTTTTTTCTTTTTTTCTTTTTTTTTATATAGAGTCAGGGTTTTTAAACGTGTATTTCTGGTGAAATATCTGTATCAAAATTCTGGATGGAATGCAACAGTTCCTCTGCTTACTAAATTGTTCCTGTATTAACATAGAAAAGTTAGCTTAGTGAAATCAGTGTAACCATAAAATTTCATTCAAAAAATGAAGAAACTCGTCGTTTTGTAACTTTGTTTAGCTCCACACCACGCCAAACTGAGGAATCCCAAGTGTGAGGTACAAGAAGTTTTCTATGAAGTTGCGAGGTAATGAAAACTTTGTGTAAGGCGTCCTTCGTGTGTACATCCTTTCAAAATGCTTTTACTTGCTTTACCCCTTCTTTTGCTCATAATGTAATTATTTTAGTCCAAAGTTGAGTCTTGAGAAAGTGTTCTTTTTCCAACCGTGTTGAAGATAGGTCGCAACGATGACCTACCTTGAACTCCCCTCTCGTCTCTCACCAGTCGCCTCGCTGCGCAGCTGAAGGAGTGCTGGTGGAGACAAAGTGACTGACGTCAACTTTCTGCTTCACACAGATTCGTGATGACTGTGCTAGAGCTTTGTTTCTAAATACGAGCACATACTTCGACGGTTCAAAGACTCTGAAAGAAGGATTTTATCTCTTTCTCCCTTCCTGTTGGATCGAATAGCGTCGCGGCGTTCCTGCGTATTCCTTCCTGCAACTTGTAGGTCTGCTAGAATCTTATTGCTCAGCTGTGCTTATTACACATGAATAAAGCTGATACTCCAGACCAGCCTGTGATCGTGTGTTCAGCGTTCTGGCTTCTCCACCCGGGCCTCTCAGGTTGTATTCCCGGGGGAGGGGGGGGGGGTTGGAACATTTTTCTTTACCATAACTATTCCCTATTCTGCGTAGAGTATGGGAGTATGAACGCAAGTGTGTTTAATGTAAACATTAATAAAAACAACCGTTAAAAATCCTTACAGTTTAGAAAATAGAAACACTATTAGTAGTTCTAGATAGGAGGTAAGAGAGACTGCAAATATATACTAACATTATAAAAAGTGAAAGCTTGTGTGTACATATGTAGAGTAATCTAAAAAAAGAAAACACTTGCTGATTTTGATAATTCTTCTACCATTGAGAACCGCAATTCGTTCTGACGAACAGGATGGTATTTCTTCTTTTTTTCTTTTTTCTTTTCCTGATTACCCTCCCCTTATGTAGGACTTACACCCCCTAAGACTTAAAAGTCAGCCAGTTATGACGTTTGCATAACTGGTAAACCGTAAGAGATAGACCAAATCTTGCTATACAAAACTGCAGATCTTGCGAAAATACACAATTTATGTCTACATAAATTTTTGGAGAGTGAACCATTTCGGAGATATCCCTTGTTATGTGTTAGTTTTGAAGAACTTATACTTCTGTCAAGTGGAACATCGCTAAACATTTTGTTATATGTTAACCGTGCAAAGAGAACGGAATTTGAAAACTTTAAAATATTTGACTATCACTCAAAGCCTTCTTTATTCCCATATTTCCGTTGCACGTGTAAGACAACAAGCAATAAAGTAATTTCTGTAAATGTTTACGTCAACTTACACGAACAAGATAGAATAATAAGAGTTTGTAGGAATGATTAGTAGAGTAGAGAAAATCATGTTAGTGCAACACATCAGATGTTTATTAAAATTGGAACTGGAATCGAATATTGCCGAATGTTGAAGACTTCTGTTCAACTTCTATTAAACGCTTTAGCAGGCCCTTCTCTTGGTTTGTATGCTCAAAAGCGTGTCTTTAGTGACAAAATAGTAGCGAGTGTCCTTTATTGGAACAGCAAGGGCGAAATAGTTGATTCAGTTCCTATCAAAGCAGGACTGCTTCAAAGGATAGCACACTCGGAAGGTTTTGACATAATTATATGACCACAGAGTCTGTGTAATGAGCTCGTTTAACGTGACTGATCCTGAAAGGATTACTTAAAAAGGATAAGAGGTATGCTATGACTCACCGCCTGAGGGAGAGAGCCTGGCTGTTGCAGTTCCCTGGGGAACTCTTAAGTGAGAATGAATGTTGCTGCCGGTACATCTCCCCCTCCCTCTGTCTCAAGTAGACGTAGACGTGGAAAATGAACCCCGTGAAAAATTGAAAGTTCAATGAATATGGGAAGACTCCTCTGAAAGCTGGAGAGGGTCCAGCTAATCGCGTAACTCATTTATTTCCCGTGCAGTTCTCGTGCAAGCGGAGACGAGAAATCTCGACTGTTAATAGTGGCGCACAAGCTGCTTTAAGAACGAAATGTATTTTCCACTATTAGGTTTAACGATTTACATCTTAATAATTTATTGAAAGAACGACAGCAGTGTGAGAAGAGATGGAGTCCATTGTTTACATCGAGCAGCCAAATTAACACTTTAACGCGCAGAAAGTTCAAACGCACACTGGACTGGTTGAGAAATCAGTGCAGCATTTAAAGATATTGCAACACTGAGAAAATTAGATAGATGCTTAAAAAACGCCACAATACGCAAACAGTAATACCACATTATTTCTGCATGTTAAAACCTATAACATTTTGTCTGGGTTTCTACTCAATCTTGTTCAACACTTCTTAAAAATACTTACTCGTGTCTCTCTTCATGCTAGTGGGGATATACGTTTCTATAATGTTACTACCTTATAGGTACAATGCGAATAGGAGAATACAGAAGACTTAAGCGATAGACGAATCTTCTAAGAGCTGGTCGCCATATGATGGCTTTATAATTTCATTCTCTTTGAATGTTCGGGGCATAAAAACCAATAATGACGTTCTATTTGAGAAAAGAGCATGTAGGTAAAAGTATAACCATTAACAAGGTATATCTTGAAAATGGTTATTGCTACAAAAACAGTTGACTGAGATCTACATTTTTCATGTGAGGTGGTACTTTTTGACCGGAAACCTCAAAGTAATACTTTTTGTCATTAAGTAATAAACGTAATTGAGTGTGATAAGGTACTATTAAGTGAAAACATAAAAATTGTGTTATACCCATGTATGTAATTGTACTTAGTTGTATTATTAAGCATTGGAAGTAAAACATGTCGAGGTCTATGTTGAAACACTGTCCGAGACCAGAGTTTTACATGCTGAAATCTTGTGTATTTTAGCAAACCGTTAGTTTATGATGTCTCTCGGATCGCCTACCCGTTGTTATATCGAGAGGGGTGTATCGCCTTTGCTCTATTATTAGAGAAAGCGAGATGGGACATTTTACGGGAAATAAACAAGGAAGTCCCGAAACCATGGTGGAATTTTAAAGGAGGGGATGCGGAAGTCCCAATAAAAATTTAAGAATCAAATTCGAAACGTTAAGGCGCGTAAAATCATTTAAAATTCCACCAATTGGAATTTAGTAGGTTGCAGAGGCCCATGTGCGTAAATGTTCATGGAAAGGTGAAATTCGTGACAGTTTCGCACATGAAGAATTTGCTGATGTACAAATAAAGAAACACTGTGTATAAGTGCGCCAAGTGACTCAAATGTAACAATTTTGATTTATAATTGTGTTGCATATTAGGGCAGATATGTGCGAGGTGAAACTAACTCAGTGTTAGAGGCAACAAAAATAAATTTTGCCGAGTTTTAAAAGCCGCGCATGTCAGTGCCGCTATGCAAACGAAAGAGTGTTTTCACATTTAACGTAAATGTTTAAATTAGTGACGAAAAGAAGTGTCAATAAATGGAATAAAACACAGAAACGTTGCTCCTAAATCCAACTACGCTTGTTATTTCCGCTGTTTTCCCAACACCTGAGGTCATCGTTTCTTTTACTGAAGGATAGTCCATACTCAACCAACAATCTAATAGTGACACCAGCTGAGGACGGGCATCAAACCGAGGACAGAAGGATACGACGACTCTAGCCAGGTTCGAACATGGACCCACCGAACGAGCAATAAGATTCTGGATCTACGAGATTACAATTTCCAGTTATCAAAATTAAGCAAAATGAAAACTTTCGGAGACCATTAAACAAAATTAAGATATATATTTGCCTTAACAGTATGATATTGTAATCGTTATCAATACAGCCATCATAGGGAGCACCTTTCAGAAATTTTTTCATGTTTAGGATGGGAACTTTTCTAAAAGTTGCATCCCTGGAAGTTCTTGAATCTAAACACTAAGTACACACACACACACACACACACACACACACACACACACACACACACACACACACACACACACACACACACACACACACTTTCTCTAAAAAGGATATTTTGGATTCGGGAGACCCCAAAACTGTATTTCCAGTGAAATCTCGGTATTGAGAATGCAATAGCTTATTTACTTAGCAAAGCAAATTATAGGTATAGTAGAAGGCGGAAATAGCGCGGTCCGAAATACTGCGGATTCGGATTTTACGCGGGGGAAAGTATGTCCTCCGAAAATATATCCTACTTTAATTATTTATTATTTTTGAAGGTTTGTTAAATTTTTCTTCAAAGAGTGGTACTGGAATATTCTTTTCCCTACCCCTAGTGTGGACCTTGGCTACTGCGGCCGCTGCATTCCTAGCGTTGACCTTGGCCACTGCATTGCTAAGAATTTCCCTAAGTAACGAGACATGCACACGGAAGAATATATTCTGCATGCCAATGAAGTGATAAGTACCATAAACAAAATGATTCTGTGTATCGAGGAGCAAAATGAATAGAACAGTATTCATCGCCATCTTGCTACAATCAAACAACACGCGGAGAAAACAAACGTGAATTATGTCGCGAAACAAAATTTACTGATTTCTTTAAGACAACGCAAAGTTAGGATAGTATAAAATGGGGACAGTGCAATTATATGTACTGTATAAATTATCCTCCTATACTATTCCTTGTCCCAATATTCAGAGTTGTGCTTCAAACCCTGCCTGGATAGGGGGGATTGTTTTCCTAGTGGCAGATCTGGTACGGAGTGCACTAAGCTTCATGATGTCCTTGAGGAGTAACTAAAAGCTATGTCAAGTTAGGTCACTCACCGGGCGTGTTTTACCGATCAACAGTGATTCTTGGCCTGTGTAGTTTACTTGTTTGTATTGTGAATTGTGAGTGTGCTTGACTTAAAGCCAACTGATCAAGAATTCGCATCTGCTGATGCGATTTAAGTATTCTGCAAGGCTGGAACACAACAACCGCGTTATTTCGTGATTCTACTGGATTTTCATTTCCTACACATGTATCCATTACACCTCCGTTTTGAAGTACTTACGAGGTATGACTCGTGTTACACACTAAATTTAGTAGCAGAAATTACATTCTTGCTGAACACAAAAAAAGCACTTTTAATTTTCTCATTCATAATTCAAATTAGATATAATCAGCCTTGACTTTTGAAGCGTTGACGATTACTCTTTCTGTATTTTCTTAAAAATCTTATATTTGTAATGGAAAATGTATTCACTTCATTTAAAATAAAACATTACATTTTCAATTTTAAAAATAGAATTTAACATTTTCATAATTCCACTTTTAATGCATACTTCCGGTTGCTAAGAAGCTTGTAAACAACCGGATTGGAAAGTTCCAAGTCTGGAATATTTGGACTTAAAGGGGAGCATGCTGATCTCAACATAACAAAGGCAGACGGTGATTTTTCCTCTTGCCGATTTTCTGTTTCTTTGCTGTCTCTTTGATTAACAGGCTGGCCTTCTTTTACTGGAAAAGAAAAGGGAAGAAGAGAGATTTGTACATGCATAGTGATAACGTGTTTACATGAACTGGTGGCTCGTAGTAAATAATGTCTTCATGATTTTTGTGCGTGACAATTACTGTTAGAATGCGTGTTTGCGTGCATGTGGAGCCGCAAGATCTAAATTGACCCTGGAACGTGACAGAGGAAGTAGCGTGGGATGTGTCAGATGCTGTTGTGACATCTGTAAAGCGCTTCACACAATCTGAATGCTAAGCAGCACCGTAGGAAATTGTTCTGCCTTGTCATTTGCTGCAGCTTCAAGTAATCTCATGGTTTCCATTGTACCGTCGCACACAATGAATACCTGGAGTGCGGCTAGGAGCTTCATATGGCAATTTAGTATGTGGTGGCGATGAACGGATGTGCGTATAAGGTAAATATATCCCTTTACAAACTTCAGACGAAAAGAGTATGACACATTATAAGGTAATTTGGTGCATATTTAATACACAGAGGCCTTAGATGGTCATTCCTTTGTTTAGTCAGAGTTACCAACTGCACCCCTAAATCGGTGAAAAACAAGTTATTGCACATTACTGTCATTAACAAACAAAATATCACTACAATGTGTTTTTAACAAACTGTTCTTTCCAGAGGAAAGGTCATCTGTGAATGCTAAAAATAAAGTGAGATTTGTTTCAGATTATAAACTGGTTTTCTGTTACAAAAATAGAAGGTCGAAATACATATAATTCTTGGGTTTGGTTTTCCTTAGTTGGCTGTGCTAAGTAAGTCGAACTACACTAATCGAATGAATATATTTTAGGTTATTTTATAGAATTTAAAATTTTTCGGTCAAATATTTGCAACACAGTATTTAAATTCATAAATTAGGCATTTCATTTTTACATAAAAATGTTTTAGCTTTGGTATTTCAATCAAAATCGTTGCATTCATTATTGAGAAAACCGAAATTTTCCGAACATTTCTAAGTAAAAGTAGTTTGTGACGGAAAGATTTACTTGAAAATCTTCGTGTTTTTTAAATATACGCAAATTGAATACCAAGCTTGGTACACATTGGACATGCTGTTCATAGACATACATATGGACGTTTTTCTAAAAATGCTTTCGTTGGGTTCTGGGTAATAAACTTGTATTTACAGTAAAATGTCATATCAGACTTTTGGGTGAAATACGATTTTCTCTACTTACTGGTAGGTACGTAGTTGAACTAGTTAAAATCGCGACAGATCAATTCAAATTCACAGGCAATCAAAGAATGTCCTCTCATAACTATGAAGATTCACGGGCCATTCTAGTTCGTTGAAGCACCCATTATTTTACTGTAGCCTAAGGCTTCACAAAATCTCCAGAGAGAAAAATGTTTTCTTGGCCAGAAATTGCTCTCCTGCAGGGCGTGATCGTCTGCAAAACGGGAAAAAGCAACAAAAAGAAAGACAAGACAAATAATAGTCGTAACATTCGTGTTGGTATGTGTGCGTGTGTGTGCGTGTGTGTGCGTGTGTGTGTGTGTGTGTGTGTGTGTGTGTATGTCAGCTGCGCGTGACAGTTGCGTCGAAAGGAAGATAGCGAAGCAGATAATGCGTGTCGAGTGATTGCATCGTCCAACGCTTCAGCTGTTTAAGATACAGAGAAAGTGAAGAAAGACAAAGGAGCGAGTCAAGGTTACGAGAAGAAAACAGTTCTAATATTACGAAAGATCGTAGACTGTGTTAACGTCAGTAAAAGAGATCTGTGTGTTTTTGTAAAGGTTTTAGAAAAAAAATAGAGTGAGAAAAAATCACTGATGTTACGTTGGTGTTAGGAGTGGGATTTGTTGAATTGTCGTTTTTGTTACAGTAACTTAGGGCACTCTGTGTTACCTGTTACAGTATCAAGTGCATTTTACATTGGATTTAGGCATTCTTGTTCTTGCTTTTTCAGTTTAGTTCAATAAGATGAAGTATTAAAGCTTCACAGTAGTCTGTCTTTTCTTAGGTTTGCCTGCAGTTACAGTAGTTACGACACATTGGGAATTTTGGAAGCTCAAGCAGGTCAGTTGAAAGCAATATTCTCGATAGTTTTCGTATGTTGGTTTACGGCGTAAGCTCATAACTGGGGCAGAATACCCTGGACTCCTATATAAGCCAACCACAGTCTTCTGTGTTGCCCAAAATTAATTCCTGCATTATTTATCCTAGTTGCTATTTTCTTTCTTTGCTGTTGATGTTTCGCATTTCTCTTCTCGTATTTTTGTAATTCTGAGATTGATCCCGCAATTTTTTTAAGAATTTTATGAGTCTTACACTTATTTTAATACTCCCTATTTATTTTGATCAGAGGTAGATATTTAGGAACAAAAATTGAAATATTTCTTGTATTGGAAAGATTCTTTGAGCGAGCTTAGCTCACTTTCGGAATCATCTTGGCTACCTTTTAACTAACGGTATAGATATTAGTAATACAGTGTAGTGTTTCAGGGAAAATGTTAAGATCTTGAATAATATTTTATGAAATTCATTAACGCATCTTAACTGAACAGCCAATGAGATCACATCATTTATTATTTGTTATGAGAAATGAACAAAATGCTCATCACAATATGGCTGAAATAAATATAAAATTGGCGTATAAAATAATCAAGACATACGTGAATATTAGATGTTTCCTGCGCTGAGAATTCACGACATATCTTGCAGAATGTGGAACACATTTAAACTTTTATTTTAGATGTCAACTTAAATCATATTTACAGCGCTCTAACCATTATTAGTAGAAAGGAATTTGCTCGTGCTATTAGAAATATTAATTTAAATCGAGAAATGTTCATTATGGGATTATATTATTAAAGTACTCAGGTTGTTGCTGGTATCCTTTCAGTGAACCACTTTGAAGAGAAAGGACTGAGAGAAAAAGAGCACCTGATGGATTTGCTCGTTTTAGACGGTTAAAGAGCCTGACGTACTGTGTCCTTGGAGAGTCATTTAGAACCCTGGACAATCAGCTGAATGTAGGGCAAAATCAAATGGGCTTATCGATCAGGAAAGAAACGAGTATTTGGGGCTTTTCAAGGAGAAAGCTCTCTTACTGTTTCAACATCAACTAGTTTGTAATGTTGAGAATATTAGCAAAGGTTGTCTTTGAGTTCTCGAAGATATGAACCTATTTATTTGATTATTTCAAGTATTTCAAGTATTGTGGGCTGCCACAAATGACAAACCGAGAAAGTAATGCCATTGCTTTAAAAAGCGACATACCAACAACTGTTGTGAATATTAAACGTTATATGTAGCTTACTTTATAGGAATAGCTGTAATCATTGCGGTACCAACAGGACTTGCAACAATAATATGAGATTCCAAGACAATGCATTATAGCAATTTGGTTAAAAGTGTGTGTGTGTGTGTGTGTGTGTGTGTGTGTGTGTGTGCGTGCGTGCGTGTGTGTGTGTAAATATTTTAAACACCGGTATAAATTAAATACGTTACAGTGATCCCACATTTCAGCGAGTATTACACTGTACTTTACGCTCCTTACCTGTAGAACAAAGGCTTTCCGTGTTTCTAGCAAAAAGGTAGGAATTAATGTGGAGGAGTCCACCGTTAGTACGATTTTTTGTGATATAGGAGGATGATTATAAACATTTTTGTGTTATAGCTTCTTTGAGTTGACCAGTATGCAGTTGAAATCCAATACTAGAATTAATTTCATCACGCTGGAACTGTCAAAGTTATTTTATGCTTATTAGTCAGAGAGTAATATTTAAAGTAAGTAATAGTGATTTCATCTGTTATACATGCCACATCGATAATTTTTTTTTTTTTTTTTTTTTTTTTGTATTTGTTGCAGGTAATTCACACCTTCTGAGCATACATTGCTACAAAGTTGGTAAGACCTCTAGTTAGATATTGATAATTAATCTCTATTAAACTCATATTTTACATATTGTCTAAGAACAGGTTCATATAGAAAGCTCCTTAAAGAGGAAGGGTGTAATCTATGAAAATTAAATTTACCAATCCATCCTTTATTTGTGCATTTCTGCTACTTGCAGACTTGTAATATTTTTCCTATGTTATTTGTAATACCTATATTTATTGAAAGACAGAGCAGTATAATATATTTGGATTATATAATAATAATAATAATAATAATAATAATAATAATAATAATAATAATAATAATAATAATAATAATAATAATAATAATAATAATAATAATAATAATAATAATAATAATAAAGGTAGGTGTGTGAGTTTATATATTTCGTTACACAGTGATCCCAAAATAAATATTATTTTAAAATGATAATTTAATTGTCATACACCTTTAAGCCCACAAGTAAGGAAACAGTATAATATATCAATGTTTGTTGTGAAGCACTCGGGCATTATACCTATATGGGTATTTCTACATACTTTTGCTTATACAAAACATTAGCTTATCCCGTTTTACGAGGCGAGCTAACGTCTACAAAACACGTCTTACAGCGCTTCCTAGTGTGTGTTTCCATATTTAGAATTAGACCCCATCATAGCACAGTACCAATTTTAACCCTCACCTAACACTGCGAAAACGCATAATAAATCAGGAAGATTATTTGATTGTGATAAACGAGTTGTTGAGGCTTTGTGAAGAGTTTAGACGATAACACACACATATAAATAACAGAAACAAAACTGAATGCAACAGCAGCGCTATTTTTTTAATTTTCCGCTTCGGTTGTGGATGATTTGCTCGTTCTTTAGAATTTCACTTAGTTAATGCTTTTTGGAAGGACGGCTATGAATAATAAGCTGGTGCAGCGTTTCTATTCAAATTATATCCTGCTCGCTGAGCCAGCAATTCCCGGCACGTCATTTCAATGGGTCGTCGATTTCACCCACTGTCCCTGCTTCATTTGTTACGGGGGGGGGGGGGATGCGCTTAGGGAGGGTATTGTTATTTGAAAGGACTGTCGCAACGTTACTAGCCATTAGAGCTGTCATCACATTGCACCTTCATCATGGCTATTGTCTTCCATAGATGCTACCTTGAGCAAATGCTATCATGTCATCCATCTTTCTCACAGTAACAGTCGAACACACAGCACTCGGCCATTAATACCACCCAAAAGCGAAAGACAAAGTGATATTGTAGAATTGGGGAAAACTACGTGGAACTTCATTGTAGTTACATTCACACAAACTACAAAGTCTCTACAAGTGAGAACGACTATTTACGATGGCACAAGAACAACCGACATGATTTATCATCTAGTCTAAATTTAGCGTGAACAACCAGAGAAGTTCGATGCGTTACATCTCTTATTTAGCGTTATCCCTTATATCATTTACTTTTTAAATTAAAGTGGTTCTTCTGTCGCTTCACGTCAAGAGCGCTGAATGTTTGTTTGGTAATGGTTTATGTGAAAGCAACCTGAATAAATGATATCTTAAGTTAATTTTTTAGGTTAACTTGTTTACGGTGGACCTTCAAATTTGGTTTATATTCCTTTTTAAATTCTTAAACACCGACCCATGGTAAGTAGAGGAAGTATTTTATTTCATCCAAAATTTAGACATCAAGATTTTAATAAAAATATGTGTTAGACTATTGAGGCGCCATATTTAAAATACTTTTGTAAGATTTTCCCTATGTGTGTGTGTGTGTGTGTGTGTGTGTGTGTGTGTGTGTGTGTGTGTGTGTGTGTGTGTGTGTGTGTGTGTGTGTGTGTGTGTGTGAGAGAGAGAGAGAGAGAGAGCGTCTATCTCTTCAGTGCTAAGGTAAATGTGGGTAACATTCAGCCGAAAATGAATACATATTGAATATTACCCTTTTTAATTCAATTGATTGAAGGGGTTAATACGATTTTGATATTATGCACATTATATCAACGTGACAGTAAATGAGAAAAAATGGCTCTAAACAATGCTTTAAACTGACTTTCTTTTCGGACGGTGAGTGAATAAAATGGGTGAAATTATGCTCAAATGAGCCCGAAGTCCATAGAGCTTTAATTTACCCAACACTTATCTTCTCAGGATAAGGGAAAACCTCGGAAAAAACCTAAGCGAGATTCGAACTCGCACCCTCTTGGGCGTGAGGCAGACACGCTGCCACCACGCTACAGAGGTGAGCGCTTTCCTTCTCTGTTCATCGACTGAAGCGCGGGCAATGTGAACAGAGTGAGGGAGACAGAGAGAGAGGGAGAGAGATGTTTGCAACTATTTTTGGCTTCAACTTCCCCACCTTGAGCAGCATACAGTTTTCCGTATGCTATATCTTAAGGTAGTATGTGGTGTAAACAATTGTTTTAGCTTTACTTACTAGGGTTTTATGACGCCGAAAGTTCTTCACAAGAAGTGTTTGATGTTATAATAGTGAAGATGTGTAAACAAACTCCCACGAAAATGTAAGGTGGCGATTTGTCGGTAACTTTCCCGGTGTGCCTGCACCCGCAAACGTTAGTTCCAAAACTTGTATACCCAATTAGGCTAAAAAGAACATATTCTCGATAAACATTCCGAAACCAATCTGTCTGTTACAAAGCACAAAATTGAATTGGGATTTTGCACAATGTCTGACGCATTTTAATTCAAGTTTCCTAAAAAGTTACATATTTAACACCAGAAAGGTTTCAAGCTTGTAATAGGATAACGGACAACTTACTGAAACAATCCTGTGCTTGAATTACAAGGAAGAATGTGAAAGAATCTATCAGTAAACTAAGTGTTTACCAAATAAAACGTGCAAACTCACTCAAAGAATGACTAAGGATCATTTTATTTATTCAACGTTTAGGAACAGTTTACTGGAAGTAAAAGCTAGGATAAAATAAGGTAAAGGAAAGAATAAGCCTCTTGCCGACGGCAAATATCTGTATTTATTTGAATGAATGTGTTGGAATTAATATATGAAAGCAACATTATTGATGTGATACTATGACAACAGAAAACGAGAAGACCAAAAGCAGTTGGATGAATTTGTAAAGGAATTTCAAATGACTTCAAAACTAAGAAAACTAAGAAATACGGTTTTTTTTTCTTTGGCTGTTTACCCTCCCCTTATATAGGACCTACAAGCCAGTGTCTAGGGTCAGACGCCTGTCGGGGAGCAGAGAAACCTATGGACCAGACAGAGTGAAGACCTGGAAGCAGGTGGTCAGCCAAGCACTAGGTATGAGAGTGAGGAAGAGGATGATATAAAATGCAGGTGAAATCAATGATTGGAAAGGTGACAATGGAGCAATTGGTGGAATGAGTGGCGGGGGAAACCGGATAACCCGGAGAAAACCCGCCCTGACGCCGCTTTGTCCGTCACCAAAAACACATGCGGTTCTATGACATACTCATCTCACAGTATCACAAACTAACACATGGTCTTCGAACTATGCCAAAGGCACTCTTATAGTGTGTTTCAGGGCGGTTAAAATCGACCTTTCTGGGAGGAGGGAAAACTCCGGGAAGCATAGTTATCGTCCAAATGGAAGCAACAAAAAATGCGCTGTCATAAAAGTATTTGATTTTGATTATTCACAATTCAGCAAATTGAAGCTTTTACAGTGGTAAATATTTACTGTGAGAGAATCATATCTGATAGGTATAGGTACTAGTTAAAAATAAATAATATGATTTTCAGTGAAGCATTAAAGCAAAATTTAAAAGCAACTCAACACACATGATTTGCAATAAGATTATCATTTATGTTAGCGGCTTAAATCATTAGTAAAGCACGCCTAATGAACTTGTGTAAATGTTCATCTCGATTAATACGAAGTAGATATAACAATAAGCTTCTGTAAGAATAATTTGTACATGGTCCAGTAGAGAAAGTCATGTGAATACAATGAGTACATCATATTTTTACTTTCTCCGCTCCGTATAGTAAGCAGGAAAACTATTGTATTCGACCCAAAAATTCGATGTCGAGATTTCACCTGAAATATATGTTTTAAGGCCCCTTTGAATAAAAAACCGTTATTAGAAAAGATCCAGTTGTGTGTGTGTGTGTGTGTGTGTGTGTGTGTGTGTGTGTGTGTGCGCGCGCGTGCGTGTGTGCGCGCCTGTGTGTTCGTGTGTGTCTGTCTGTGAACAGCATAACTCAAAAACGAAAAGTACGTTAAAAACCAAAGTTGGTATTTAAGTTTAATATATTTTAAGTATGTGACACGAAAATTCTGAAGAAAATTCCTCTCCCATAAACTACCCTTTACATGGAAAACCTTTCGAACATTTTGATTTTTTCAAGAATGGCTGTAACGATTTTGATTAATATATTTTTATGGCAAATAAAATTATATTTTGAATTTTCTGTCTTTAGCCCATATAGTCCTGTTTACTTTTGATGACTTTTGTATAAATGGTAAACCGTAAGAGATAGATCAAATCTTACTATACAAAAAGTAGATCTTGTTAAAACACACAATTCATGTCAAATGATGTTTTTGGTGAAGTGAACCATTACGAAGATATTCCTTTTTATTTGTCAGAATTAAAGACCGTTCTCAAATGGCTGGTCGTTATTCATTTTTATGTCTTTGTCATGAAAAAAGAACCGAATTTCTAAATCATCATATGGCGACCATTCTTAAAACATTTAACTATCCTTAATATTTTCCTTGCACCTACAAAAAATTAGCAATAAGATAATTTCTACAAATGTTAATCCCGATTAACATGAAGTGGATAGAGGAATAAGTGTTTGCAAGAATAGTTTGTGCAGAAGTAGAGAAAGTCATAGAAAGTAATGTCAATAAATTTCTCCATAAAATATTTAATACACTGATACTCTTTCTGATGAATCTCATTTAAGTAATGTTGCTTTATCTGCTGAAGTTCATGGTGCTGCCCAGTAATAATAACAATGTTGTTGAGATGGGAACAATGGAGATTCCAATAAGGGGCAGAGAGCGTAAATTGCATTATCCATGACTATTATCTGACGGGCTTAGACTGTGAAACGTGAATAGGAGCGTTATTGGCTTGCTTCCATTATGACGGTTAAGCTTACTGAGGAATTTGTGAGGCAAGCAACTGTATCATAATGGTAACATTAGGTCTCGCCCTTGTAAGTGAGCCAATACTAGTCGCTCTTCTCTCACTAACTGAACAACCATAGAGGTGGTCACTTGTTGGTCTAGGCTGAGCTAGCTTATCACGATCACCACATGCAACAGCACCATTATTTCACTGTCACTTATTGATCAAGGAACCCTCGGACTGAATTTTCAGTGTTCCATATTTTTACTTTCTCTACTGGTAATTAGGGGAAGTATTGTATTCCACCCAAAAATTCAATGTCGAGATTATACCGGAACTATATGTTTTGAGACCCCCTGAATGCAAAAAAAGGCATTTTTAGAAAAAGGTGTGTGTGTTGTGTGTGTGTGTGTTGTGTGTGTGTGTGTGTGTGTGTGTGTGTGTGTGTGTGTGTGTGTGTGTGTGTGTGTGTGTGTGTGTGTGTGTGTCAGTCTCTGGACAGCATAACTCAAAAACGAAAAGTCAGTTAAAAACCAAAGTTGGTATTTAAGTTTAATGTCTTTCAAGGATGCGACACGAAGATTTTGAAGAAAACAGCGCCACCTAAATTTCCCTTTACATGGAAAATTTATCGAAAATTTTCTTGAAAATCACTAACGATTTTGAGTAAAATGTCATATGTTTAAGATATTTGTATAACAAATGAAATGTATATTTTGAATTTTTAGACTATAGCTTATGTAGTTCGGTTTACTCTGAATGGCTTTTGAATAACTCGTAAACCGTAAGATATAGACAAATTCTTAATATACAAAAAAAAAAAAAAAAAAAAAAAAAAAAAAAAAAAATGCGGATCTTACTAAAACACACAATATATGTGTATTTTCTTGTTGTAGAGTGAACCATTTCAGAGATATTCCTTGTTATTTGTGTCAGTTTCGTGAAATGGATTATTGTTGGTTCAAATCCCGGCTATGGCATTGAATTTTTCAGTTTCTGATTCAACCTCTAATGATTCAAATATTGCACTCAAATTCAAAATTTCATGTCAGGACTTTTTAGTCATGTAAGACAAAATAAACAAAAGTTATCATAATTTCCAAACTATTGGATCGAAATGAATGAAATTAGGTTGCAACAACCATGCATATCATTGCACTAATGGTATAAATTTTAAAAGTATGGAATTTCGAAGTTTGTGGTATATTCTATCTGTAAGGAGAAAACTCATATCGAAAGACCGTACATACATCGTGCTTAGATTTCTGCGTTCGATCTGTTCTATATATGTAATTGCATTTAGGTCTTCTGGAACTTCCTTCGGTAAGCTTCCTTCCTGTCACAACAATAGTTAAATAACTGTTTCGTTTAGCTGCTGCATTAGTGACATATTTTTGTGACTAATATTAAAGGTTGGCACAAATTTCCATTTGTATCCATTTAACTTCAGTGACCATATCGGCGGCCTATCCTCTTTGGAATATATTGCCTATAGGCAATGAACAATGTTCTTAACTCGTACACAGAGAGCTATTGGGATTTTAACTTTTGTATCGTACATTAGATCACACTCTCATTCATACTTGTAGACGTTCAGACTTTCCCTCGAACCGGGGACCCCTTGTACAGCAGGTAGAAACTCTAGCTACAGGGCAGCTTCATGAGGTTATAAAGTGTTTTAAGGTACAGATTTGAATTATGCAGTCTATATACACGTGGAGCCGCTATTGATTACAATTTGCTTTGGCCCTTTGCGTTCATACCCTTTGGGTGTGTTCAATGATTGGAGATATCGCTTTGGAAGGTCAAAGGAGTGTCCATACCGGAAATTGTGCCTATGAACATGTCAACATACACTTAATTGAGGGAAAACAGAGATCTAATTTTATAAATCTTAACCTATGTGACCCATGACAATTGCATAATTTTAATCACCATTGGTAAAATCGTGCCTCGCTTACATTTTCCTTGAAAAAAAAAAATACCACAAACAAAAACTATGACATTTCGTAAACATCCGGGCCCTCCATATCAGTCTTCGCCTAATGAGGAATGATTGATATGTCCATAATGGCCAGTAGTTTTGAATTTTTTGACTATTCACCAGTATGCCATACGGTTTAATACCGTCAGATGTTTGAAGTAAGGCTTGGACAGCACATTGTCGATTGCATCCCTTCTCTTATTGCTTTGCTTTCGACGGGTTGTCCATCGTTTTTTCCTCACGTGGTTCCGCAATATGTGTCCGTTTCCATCATTCCTTTTTTTTCCTTTTCCCCCCTTTCTCCCATCACTTCCCTCCTATACGAATCGCTTTTTCCCCGCATCTACCGCCAGGTACCACCGCAGTCTTTCGATTTTTTAGTTATTCCCCTTTTTAAAAATATATTTCATGCACATATTCCTATGCTTGGATTATAATCAGGAATGGGAAACCGTAGAATTTTAATGAACTTGATAGCAATTTAAAAGAAATGGAGGGTTCAGCTTTTAATCCGTTCGTGGGGAAATTTAAGCTCGATGTTGGATAACAAAAATGTGTGGAAGCGATTTCACACCGGTGAGGTTAATATTAAAATCGCTTAGGGTAATTACTCTTGGGAAGCTGTGACCTGCAGAAGGTCAGCTAATGGATGATAACTGATGACCTATGGTATACACTGCTTATCTGAAGCAACGCACAGATGATGTTGGAAAACAAATTTAATGTGAGTAATAATGCTTTATATTCACTATCAAGAGTAGATTATTTATATGTTAGTAAATCCGAAAAAGGTTTATTACCAAACGCAGTGAAACGAATGGCTAACTGATTTAAACTAGATTTAAAGTATACATTGTCTTCGACATTTATTTTGAAAGCCATAATCTCTTAATGCATATTCCACTGTTTATTTACTAGCTATAATTCAAAGCAAAGTATTTAGATACTTTATTTTCTTGCATTAAGCAAGCTGCTTACAGCCTGATAAATTGTTTTGTTTTAGCCCGATTATACCATTAAAAAAACCACTCTTTTGACTTATTACGTTCACTATTACGTATAGTAAGAAGGGGCATGTATTCCACCGAAAATTTCGATGTCAAGATTTCACTCTAAGTATATGTTTTGAGGGCCTTGAACTCAAGGGGTGCCCCCCTCTCCCCCAGAAGGCTATAGCGTATTCATCCCAATAAATCATCACACTACGTTTTTCTCAAAACTCAATTCAACTATTCAGTTTAATGAGTATAGAATGCTTTGAAAGAATTTATCGTACCTTGGTGAAATCCAAGAATTGCAAGGAATATACTGTATGATAATCTGGGGCGTCCCACAATATAAGTTAATTCAGGAATTTTTAGCTGGGATGGGAAGAGTTAGTACGAAAGGACGAATAATGGAAAGAATTTTGAAGTATTTATTTCAGATTCAAATAAAACAAGAGTCAGATCTTCTAAAAGTATCTCTTGAGGTTTCAAGGTGATAATGGGCTTGAAGATGTTCTGTATCGAATTGAAATTATCCTTTTAGGGGTTTTTGGAAAGATACGGAAAGACAGCTTTGTTTTTCTAAATGGGAGAAAAAGTCAGTATGTACAACAAAGTTAAAGGAGGCATTGAAAACGAATTATATGTTGAAGTCTTAATGAAAATCAGTGATCAGGTATAGCTTGGTTTGTATTAGGAATTTGGTAATTGAAAGGACTGCGGAGGGAAATCACAGATGTTGTACCCAATTTGTGAGGAAGAAGAAAATGAATCACACATAGTGTTTGAATTCCTGGGAACTATTGAATGTAAAAAGGAGTTGATAAAAAAGAAATTGTTAAAGTTAAGCAAAGTAGTAAGAATACATAAATACGATTTTTAAAAATAAAAGCCAATTAAGACATCAAGGGGAATTTATTCGTAGAGCAAACATGAAGTGGTAAAAACAAATAGGTAATGAGTAGATAATGTAGACTATGAATCTATTAATTATACAGAGATAATAATTACTGTTAAATATAAAATGTATATCTACCTGAGAAAGGCTAGACTCCAACGTAATATACTTAACACTGAACAAAAATCAATAAATAAAATAAACTATGCAGTTTAATTTACTAATCTCGAATAATTGCAGAATATTTTGCATCTGCTTAGAGTATAGAAGAAGTGGATATGGCCAGTTAAGTAAATGAGAACATGTTGTATAAACATTTTGAAAATTATAATGTAGAATTTAGATGGCAGAAATAATGATTGGATTATTTATAATAGTTGTCGATACCAGTTATGCTTATTGTTCAATATGTAACGAATATTTTATTGTTAAGAAGTTGTTATAAGGCATGTAACTGGATATTACTGGCAAAGAGCCTGGGCTGAATGCCTAGTTGTATCCATAAATAATAAATAAATGTAAATGCAAATGTAATAAGCTACCAAATAAAACCTGAAGTATATACATACAAAGATCTAAAATAAATGTGAAAATCAAGGGAAAAATAGTACAATACAACAGAATATAAAAGAATGAAACCAAGATATTAAAATGAAAAAATACAGGTCATATATAAAATGCTTTTAAGCGGAATACTCACACAGGTAAAATCTAAGTAGTTTAATATGTACATATGAAATATCAGTTGCTGGTATACCGAGTGGAAGATGCTGCTTCGACCATACGTTAAACAAGAATTCTATATACTGAGTGTAACAAATAATTCTACCCAGGTCAATTATTGTCAATAAAGAACGATTTCACCAAAAAGAAAATAACTTGTGTCAAATATGAGTCGTATTTGGAGCCATCTAGCTTCTTGACGAATGGATATAAATGGTTTGTTACTTCACTAGCTGTCGTGCAAACATTGTGCAAACAATGCTGTAATGTATTTCTACCTTAATTCGAAAGCATTTAGTCACAATTTATCGTTGACGTAACGTTGCCAAATCTCTCTTATAAATCAAACTTCGCATGACACTTAACATTAAATTGACTAAATTCATTCGAATTAAGCTACAAATGCATTACAACATTGTTCATACAGTATTTGCGAGCCAGTGAAATAATTAACTATTTGTATCCATTCGTCAAGAAGCCAGATAGGTCCAAATATTTTTTTTCCAGCGAAACAGTTCTTTATTGATAATAATTCAACTGGACATATTTGTTCCACTCATTATATAGAAACCCTGGTTAAAGTACGGCCGAAGCAGTACTTACCACCCGGTATAATAAATATAAAGTTAAATAAATGTTGCGAGGAACGTATCATTATAATATCGAAGCAGATTAGGCTGGATTATAAAGGTGTGCTGTAATATTTCTCCTGAACTGTATAAGTTCCGGCAGCCCCTTATGCTAGGAGTTCCAAACACACTGAGGCAAGAATGTGGTTATTTGAAAAAGAAGTATGTGCATGGTAAATCTAAAACTAGACACCCTGTATATTGTAAATCTACGGCACTTACAGCTAACGCTGACTATACCACCTTCTTTTAATTAACGCTCATTGTCACCTATGCCTCTGTGGAATGATTCAAATTCCGGCAGCCAGTTTTGGGGAGGTAGAGCAGAGGGGTGGAGGAATGTGTTAATGGAAACAGGAGGGGAGAGATTCTCGGTACAGTTAAACGGACAAGAGAAAAGTTTGTGCTGACATGGAAGGAAAATTTATACTGCCGTTCCATTTTAGCGTTATTGGGTCTAATTTGTGAAAGTGATGTCGCGGCTGTTTGTTTGCCGGCCCGCTGCAGAAGTCAGCACTCCGGCAGTTACATCCGTCCCAAGAAGCAAGTTAAGGATGTGGAAGCTTTGACCACACAGCATCTTCCTTTCTCTCCAATTCAAATCACGTCCCGCAGGCCTAGCCAAAAGGAAAAATGTATTCTTCCGTGTATAAACTCTCTGCATTCACTTCCAAAACTGAATTTCTTAAAAAGCATAAAGGGAATTTATGATTAACATTAGGCATATACTGCAACGCTCAGTGTGTATCAGGGCCACGCAGTGAAAAGGGATACCAACTCACATCCAAAGGGACGCTAACCCTTATGATATGACCCATACAATGCGTAGTATTTTTTGATAGAGATTATTCCTTTGTAAACCCTAACAACTATGAAATATAGAGGCTTTGGAAGCGATAGTCTTATGTTTCAAAACACACAGCAACGCTTCGTAAAACTGGGAAAGGAATTTAATACTATATATAAAGTCTATACAAAAAGTAAATTGTAATTTGTCCAGTGCAACTGCATTTCAAGAGCGCTATAAATCATTATAAATCACAATAAGATTTCAGTGGTATGCAAGAATTAAATATTATAATTGTATTAGTGAAATAGTAGCTTTTTCGTCGCCAATGCTTGCAGACAAGAGTTTCATGCCAATATCGACTGAGCTGGAACCCGGAACAGTAAGCAGTAAAAGCGTAAGGAACTGAGGTCCTGCCTTAGAAATAAAGGAAAAAGGATAATCATCTTACCATGTACATATTTAGTTTCATACTATACCTCTGTTATCGCAGAACACAAAAATAAGAAACACGCCAAAGGCATTAATGACATCAACGAGAAAACTGAGATGTAAAGAAATGCGACATATTTCTCTGTTTACTTACACATATTATTTCTCTACTCACTCTTCTACAAAGCATTCTTAGAAAAGCTTATTATTCCTTGTTAGTCCAGATAAACATTTGGTTCATATTTATATATTTCATTGTGCGATACACTAGGTAAAGCAATAGTCCTATTTTTAAAGAGCGTGTTGCGGTGTGATAACTTTGGAAATCCCATACTTTCTCCATGACTTTGAGAAGGAAACCGAAAAACACTTCTCATTTGAGAAAAGTAAAAGTACTCAAATATTTAAAATGTCTTAGAAATGGCAAAATAAAAAACAAATTGTGACAAACTTTGTGCTTTGACGAGATGTACAATTTTTGTAGTCTACCTCCTATGGTTTACCAATGACGATGTGGTTTCAAAATGAACGGAACTTCAGCTATTCAACTATTTCTAAAATTTGAAGATATCGATTTAATTTTCTCTAAAAGATCTTAAATATACGGTATTTTTATCAAAATCGCTAGGAATGTTTGAGGAAATTTTCCATGTAAAAGGTAATTTGGGGTGGGGGATTTCTTGAAAAACTACATGTCGCAAACTTGAAGACGTTGAACTTAAATACCAATCTTGGTTCTAAAGTAAGAACAAATTAGAAACTAAAAACTTCACCTATCTTAGTAATGTTGCATGTTCTAATTTGTTCTTACTTTAGAATCTTGTTGCTTCACTGTTAATAGCTTCAATTTTCCTTATTTAACCAATCTTGGTATTAAATTGACTTTTTATTTTTGCACACACACACACACACACACACACACACACACACACACACACACACACACACACACACACACACACACACACACTAATATATACAGGATGTTAATGAACTGCAGCGAAATATTTTCAGAGAATATAGGTATATTTAGAACAAGTACTTTGAGATGGGAGGCTTATGGCCCGTTTGTTCAGATTTTGAGGTTATGGCTATAAGTTTCTGAAGTGACAGTACGCCGCTGGCTAGGAACCATTCGAGAGTACAACACACGAAAACGAAGCGACAATTTAGAGGGTCCCTGTATGGCGCAATGATTATAACATAAACGTTCGAGGATAAGGTCATTATCATTTTCGCGTTCGAGTATCTTTCACTACTTTTGTTTTTGTTTCTTTTGAGTTGAGCATCTTTTGGTATAGATTTTAACTTCTGTTTCAACTTATGTATTTTTATTACATGTCAGTACAATTAATTAAAATAGTTCCTTTCAAAAATTGTACTTCGAAATGGGAAGTGATTTAAAGCCTGAAGACGTTGTTTGAAATGGTGAGCTGAATTTTCATGACAAAGTTGAAACCGGCGAGAGAATGATTGTCGTACTCTATCCCAGAGCCGTATCAAAGAAGTGATAGAAGTATCAATGCTCTTCTTCTTATGGAATAAGAAAAGAAAGAAAAAAATTAACTGCATGACCAGGATACGAGCCTATGATTCCGTACAACAGCTTTTGGCGTCACGAATTAAGGCACAAAACCAGTTAACCAAACGTCTCTAGAGTGGGCCCCTTAACACAAGAAGGCAGCTAATGGTTGTTCAGTGTCGCATTGTCATGTGATTAGTTCGAAATTTGAGATATATTTATAGCATTAGTTCTTGAGAATGATGATAACGAGCTGCTGAAAATCGATATTTCTACACAAGGACAGCAGTTTTAAAGAAATTTTAAACCAACTGTGCACGCGACTTTGCTTTTTATCCCCTGATACCAATACGTTTAACACCATATAAATGTGTCATGTTTAGCCGCGAATCATACATTGCCTATCTCAAATTACTTTATCAGTCACATCTTCAATGTTCCAAGTTATTTCGTGGATCTTTTCTATTTTTTTTTTTTATTTAAGTAGTTTCAAAATGTATGTATCCGATGAAATCTTGGTATCGAATATTTCAATGGAATTCCATAGATACTTTCTTTACTTACTGTAAGCACGTAGTAGGGGAAAAAAACAGACTGGTAATTCAAAGAAAAGACAGGAGTTGAAGTTGCGAATACAAAATAAGGTAGTGGAGCAAAAGGATAGCTCTAGACATTTGGAATGTAGCATAACGTGAGCTGTTTCCAAAATATCTTGCGCGGAATAGCGATAGCAAAGAAAGATTTTAATACAAAAAGAAGCATCTCTTTAGGTCCTTGAAGAATGAAATTAAAAATGAATTAATGAAACGCTTTAGATGAATATGATATTGCATAGTGCAGAAATGTGTACATTTCAACGAAGTGAAGAAAGCAAAAGTTTGCAAATGGAGAAAAGTGGAGCTTGTGAAATAGATAGAGAAAATAAGTAATGAGAGAAAATAAGCTTTAATTAGAGCTGTTGAAGAACGAATAATGCTGAAACTGAACAGGTAGGAAAATAAATTGATGAAACAATTCAAAAGCAAAGACTGCTTGTTTAGATATAGCTGGAAGGAATGGTGTATGTGTAATATGTTCGGAGCAGAATAGGAAATCATATAAACTATAACATTAAGACATTCGTAAATTATGTTCACCTGTAAAGACAAAGAGGAAACAGAAAATAGGGAAGAGGTGGAGACTGGGGGTTACAGAAAACTGACTGTTGAATGTTTGCTTGAAGTTTAACATCCTTTTACCTTGTAAGCCATCACGGAGAATGAATGAATGAGTGAATGAAATGAGTGAAACGATTCTCAAATTGGCCCAGGATCCATAGAGCTTAAAGTTGCACGACATTCGTCTTCTGAGGTTAAGGGAAATCCTCAAAAAGGCCTTATGCTTATTCTAACTGATATTCACTTCTTGAGTGAGAGGTGCAAACCTATCCCAACCCCAGAGGTGAGCAATGGAACATTTTGCACTTTCAAGTATTTTCCGGTGCGTATACATTATTGAGGCAATTCCTTTACAACTTTAAATTGAAAGGAATGAGATTGACCACGTATTAGCAGCATATAAACTACAATATTAAGAATCATAAATTCTGTTATCAATGTCATAATTTTCAATTTTTAAAACACTTAAAAATACATAGATACCAAATAGTAACGGCTACAGTAAAAATAATGCATTCAGACAGAATTACATCTCCAGTGAAAATTTTAGGTGATAACTAAAAACTGTTTGCACTACTCTATCATAATTAGGGCACTGAACTATCGATAATCACATGACTTTTGTTCCGCAAAAAATTTCAATATCGCAGAATCTAATCACCAAATAGTAGCTATAACAATTTAAAGCGCAGTTTTTGTGCAACAGCATTTATAAAATAATTCTATTGCGTTTGTTTTATTATTTTTATGGTCAAAATGTTAATTTTAGTCAATACGGTCTTGTATTAGCAGAAGTGAAAAGTAATTATAAATTTATAAAACATTAGCAATGTATATTAGACAAACTATTCAAATTTAGCTAATCATATTTTTTTAAGAATAATATCAATATAATCTATATAAATAACTGTGGGCGTTCAACATGTATTTCCAGGATAAAGTTATGAAGACAAATGAGAAATAAATGCAAATTAATTGACTTACTCATTATGGCTTTTGCACACAAGTCGTTCCAACACAGGCTCCTCCACTTCCAGTTCACAGCACTTTCTCTCTCTCTCTCTCTCTCTCTCTCTCTCTCTCTCTCTCTCTCTCTCTCAAAAATAGCTTCACAGTTCACTTTGTCTGTTCACTTTAAAGATTTAATTCCTCTCTACTACTGTCAAATGTATCATTGTAGGATACGGTTTTCCGTGTTTTGAAGTGCATTTTATAATTAATATAAAATAGAATATGCATGGCTTTCGATTCTATTCCGAGCAATTAACATATGTTATAAAATTCATGATGTAACCATTTTATAAACCGGGGGATATGAGAATACTTAATTATACGTAACGAGTATCATATTCTCTTAGGAGCGAGATGTGAGGTGAGAGGTTTGGACTCGGGAGATCCCAGGTTCGATTCCCGTCGTTCGCTCATTCTCACCTTCAGTTTTTCTTGGTTTTCCCTAGTCGGAAGGCGATTGTTGGTGGTTTCTCCAACACCACAACTTCCTTTCCCTCGCTTGCCTATCATTCCGCAACCTTCTCCTGTTTTAAATGTGCTTCTAGTTTTCGTAGCTTTAGGTGGTGCCGGGCAGATGGCGTGGTTGCTTACTTCAAGGGGTGAATTCTAGAGGGCTGTCTGATTTACGGATCGTTCATTGCTGAAGCTTTCCTAATTGAAGATTTTTGGTTTTATCCTTTAGACAAGATGTATAATTTCGAATCACAGGTTTTCACTCACTATGTATTGGCTGGAAGCCGAGAAAATATAGAGTTATCGTTTAAGAGGTGGAATCAGGACTGAAAAATTCAATGCCATAGCCGGGATCTGAATGACGGATCTTCCGCTTATTGAGCGCTTGCTTTAACCACTAAGCCACCATGGCCAACTTGCCACTACGACATTAAATTCCCCAGCTGATTCGTATTTTTACCGCAGTAAGCTTGTTGGCATAAGTAAATAATAAATATGTAAACTTATTTATTTGTTTTAACAGTTTATGGTTTTGCACTCGCAATTAGAAAGTTATCCACTGTTTTAATGCTTCAACTAGACTCGTAAGTGATTTTGAGTTTACCATAGCTATAAACAATGAACTATCTGTACTACATTCAGGGTTTAACAGTCACAATTAAGAGATAAATGAGGGAGATACAGATGCACTCAGACGTATTAAAGGAGAGAGTACCATAAAATTACCATAAATAGGAGGATGTACAACGCTAATTAAGTAATTAACTTTGATATTGGGAAATAGAACACGTGAAACTAGTATTATGTTCAACAAAACAAAACAAACTCGATGCTCGCAGCAGACTCCCCTTCTGTTTAAACATTCCCAGGCATGGCACAAAAACAGCAAACCATGTGGCCCGAGTACACTGAACTGCTGCTGTAATACAGATGTAAAGTCACGTTCTCAACCCTGGAATACTTTTCCTCATTTAAATGCACAATATTAGTGGTGATCTTAGACGTTTATGATGTTATGTATCGCGAAAATGTGCATAAATGTATTAACGACTTACAAAGAAAGAACTGACAGCTTTTAGAGCTGAACTCAAGCATGTAATAACGTACTTCACATTATCCGAGATAAAACTCGCAGAAGTGAAAAATACACACGAACTGTACACACGACATAGCAGTCGCGGTGCGTGTCAAAGGCGCTCAGGTCAAGCTTCCCCATACCACTCCGCGAGCAAGCACAGGCAACAATTAGAGCGGCAGAACCAAAATAGGTTTATTTCCAGATGACTTGAAGTGTCCGGCGGCCGTTTTGTTTGAAGAAGTTCGAAAAGATCTGTCTACGGCACCGAGCAGCTGCATGATAATTTCTTTGCAATATTTTCTTTTTTCTTTGGTGGTAACTAGCAAGAATAGAACGCATTATTGTGAGCGATGAGAGATTGACAGCAGGAAACTGGCTGTCCCACCTTAAAAACATTGCATTAAGTATTATGTTTTTTGCTCCGTAAGGTATCATGGACATAAAAACGAACCAATGAACGCTGTTAATAATCAAAGTGAAATTAAAGAGTGTTTGGCATACAGCCGGCTGTTACAAATATTTTCACAATGATTGGTACAGAAGGAAGGGTTAAACAAACTATGGCAGACACATGGCTATTTTTATGTGCTATTTTTGTCATTTATATTATTTTTGTTATTTGTATCAATAACTTTTGGGAAGAGATTAATGAACATGTGATCAATGTACTCAATATTGACACGTTTACATAAATATGATTAACTTACAACTATAGGTGCCAATATGTTTGTTTTCAACATTAAGCAATCTGGAAAATTGGATAGTAAATATTCTTTTATAATTCAAATTACATTTCAGTTCCTGTACGACGATTTAAGAGAACGACAGCAGTCCAACTACTACCACAAAACATCTGAAATGTCCACTACTTTTGTGGAGGCGAATAGGGGCTCTTTTGAATTTAAATCGTTAGATTTTACAATATATATTATCTTGGTAGTTTGTTTTTCTGTTTGATGGTTCAATTATCGCTTCTGTTTACACTTTTGTTTCTCAAACAATGGTAAAACAAAAACTTAGACTTGATAGTCTTTGATGGGTCATGGACTTCAGCATCCGTTGCAGGGGACGGTCGGTATAGGCGTCACTCATAATGCACTTGATCATAATCAGATCATATGCATGGAGACTATCAAACACTGCACATCTTGATAAAGCTTGTGACACTCACCTCATGTACAGATTCGTCCATCCATCCATCATGCCTGCCTGCGAACAATGGCAGCAGTACTGCGTAGGTATGAATGAGGGAGGACACGAATATGAATTCCTTCATGCCCCCACAAAGGGGATGAAATGTTCAATGTTTCGTTTTATGTAGTACTCATCACAATGAGGGTTGCAGTATAACAGCTTGACCATCGTCCCTGTTGAATATATTTGCAGTTATTCAGAGGAAAACATTAAAATGTTTAAATTAGGTAAAACACTAGAGTGAAATAATAGATCGTGTTTAGAGTAGTACACCAGTCCGTGATAATAAGCGAACTTACTAAAGAAGGAAAAAAAAAAAACACTTGGGCAACCATCTATTAAGCATTGAAAATTTGTATTAAGTTCATTAAAAGTGATTATTATTATTATTATTATTATTATTATTATTATTATTATTATTATTATTATTATTATTATTATTATTATTATTATTATTATTATTATTATTATTATTATTATTATTTTTTTTTTTTTTTTTTTTTGGGGGGGGGGTTTAGCATATTCATGTTAGAGCTTTGTCCAGAAATGATTTCGAGAAAAGAACTGGTAATGCTTAGTTGTTTAGTTACATAATAACATGTGGTGTTATTAAATGTTTAGGTAGATGAAATACTTTTTGTTTATCTTAGGGAGGCAATGTACATAGTAATATATTTTTTTATTTTATGGCTTCATGTATACCTACCTCGCCTTTAACTCTAACGGTTATTTTGGTGGCCTCCTTTGGAACATATCGCCCATTGACAATGGTGTTAACTTCCTCTGATAGTTACAGTGGGTATTGGGAATTTGGATGTTTTATAAGTTAAATTCACCTCACCATTCACACTCATACAGACTCAGGGGAGCATAGGGAATAATCTGGACCTGAGAAAAATTCCGACAACACGGAATCGAACCAGGCACCCCTTACACAACGAACAGGTCTCTACCGACTGAGCTACTGGATCACCTAGTGCATGTTCTAGAGCTGTAAATATGAACAAGAAACAAGGTTATTGAAAAAGATTGCAATCGTTATGAAGGACAGATTTTTTACAAATCTTACTGAACTAGGGAACACTACACTAATGTGCAAGCAAGTTTCCACTACTTTTGTGTCTCTTAATATCCATTTGTATGCCGCCTATAACATCGAAGGTCATATCAACGGCTCTTAATCTTTTGGAACAATTGCTCAAATACAATAGTGTTCACTCGCATAATGGTGCTTTCTTATCTTTGGGTTTCTATTACTTTGGATTAACTTATTACATTTAATTCATACATTCATTCACACTCTTTCATACATCCAGACACTAAAGAGGACGGGGAATAATTCTAGTTGCACAAAAATTCCCACCCTTCCAGCCGGGAATCGAATCCGGGACACCAGTCAGGTACTCTACCGACTGGGCTACATGACCATCCTCCCACTACTTACGTAGAAACTTTGATAAGTAATTTGGACATAGGTCCTTAATAAAATAATTTAGATCTAAATTATTAGAAGTGTGTTAGTTATGTGATTGATTATTTAAAAATAAAACACAATATCTCAGTATTACGAGTGACCTAGGCTTAAAACTGGTTTAACAAAATGCATAATTACTCAATAAGGAGTGGAACTCAACTTTTTGCATCCAGGATACGAGAGAATATTTTAAAGTTTTAGTTTTGTGATTGTTGAGGCTGTTTGCGTTTTACAAGAAATAGTATTCTGTTGGCATGAGCAGTTTTTTCCACTTATCAGATGCTTTTATGGCCCGTAAATTTGCTTATGATGAGACAATGGTTAGTTAAATGTACTACAGAAGTGTATTTTTGCACTTTAATAATGGATTCATAGTAAACCTAAATAAACAATTTGTATCTGGTTTCCTCGTGAGTGTTGTGTTAACAACCAACACTCCACAAAGTCTAAACTTCGTGTATCCAATGTGTGAAATGTGTTTCTGAATTTCATGGTTTTACTTTCTCTATCAAGTACTTTAATATGTAGAGGAGGTGTTGCATTCCCTCCAAAACCTGATATCAAGATTTCATTGAAAATCGTGTTCTGAAGTTCCCTGGATGGAGAAAAAGAAATATCAGGTGGCAACGCAGCATGACTCAAAAACGAAAAGTCGGGTAAATTGAAACATGTTATTTAACTACATTATCTTAAGACAAATGGTGAGTAGTTACTCTTTATTTTCCGTGTACATGCTAAGAGCATGGACTTTTAAAGTCATCAGCTAAAATAAGCTTCTGATTATCGTTTTTTCCTACTGTACTCTTCTATCTTAAAACGAAATGTTTAAACGTGTATTAAAAGAAATACCTAGAAAATAAGAACAAGCTTTTCTAAGAACAGTTCGTAAAACAGAGAAAGTCGCAGGAATATAACACATAAAATGCTTATTAATAAATACAACTTGTTTCCAAATTTAGAAAAAAATATATCTAACGCATCAGCCGTTATGAGGCCAAGGCCTACCGTGCGGCCACTGCGTCCCCTAACTTTGCCCATTACAGGCGTCATGAATGGGGTGCAGAGCTCGAGAGGGGCGGGTCAGCGCCCCAGGCACCCTCGTCCGGTTATGCAGTCTTCATGACCAGACCCCCCTGTTTCTTAATCAAATAGCTCCTCAGTTTCGCTCTCAGGGGCCTGACGAGGCTGAGTGCACCCCGGATCATGTCTTCCAGCGGGAAAAAATCCCGTTAACAGTAATCGAACCCGGGTCTCCCGCTTGGTAGAAAACAGCGCTTCGCGCTAAGGGGACGACCCTTCTTTCTGAATTACCTTGTTATAATTATTATGGCTGAACCACTTTCTCAATCATAGCTTTCAACTCTAGTTTCCTGTTTACTTTCCTAAAATCTCGGAGTGCCAAACACTTCTTCACCAAAACCACTAGCATCAATAATATGACTAACAATACGCCGGCTCCTTGTTACTGTATTATCATATAGATCACTCGAATGCTCAGAACCTTTCCCTTCGTAAAATTCTCTCCGCACCCTTTCGCAACTCCAACCATACCCTACACCAAGAAACAAAACTACCAACTATCCAAGTGGCAGTGTTGAGAAGAGTCTTCTCCATTTGAGCGCACAATAATACACCAGAACCCCGGAATATCCAATATTGACAAAGGCGAGCCGAGACACCGCAAACATGCGAGAATAAACTACGGCACAGGTCATCGCCACTGGCAACCAAAATTTGCACGCTACCGCACAGCAAAACCGCGGCAAGGGTACAAAGTGTAAAATAGTGTACATAGTGGAAACACTGCGGGGTGTGTGTGTGTGTGTGTGTGTGTGTGTGTGTGTGTGTGTGTGTGTGTGTGTGTGTGTGTGTGTGTGTGTGGTTAACATCGTTAATAGAAAAATAGTTATTTTAAAAATGGATGCATTATGATAATGTCGAATAAAACTGTTCTCAGTGACCCACAGGTTACTGTATGGGTTTGTATAAACCAACAAGACTGTAAATGTATGAGAATTGTAGCCTGTAGTGGACCTAGTGTATTGGCACCACCAAAAACATTTTTTGAATAAATAAAGCTGAAAAAACTGAAATCGGAACAGTGATTCTGGAGAATTTCAGAATATCTTGGAATATTCATGGCACAAATCCACCATACCTGAATAAAATTATGCTTGAATTTTAGATATGTACAATAAACTGTGGGAGTACAGAACAGAATTCACACAGCATAATGAAGTCGTATATTAGTATACCCAGGGGATCTGTGGTGAAGTATACGAGCATAGCCGCTAATAAATAAGGGCTAGTACACACATTAAACCCTGCTTTTAATTTTTCGCGGAACGTATGCAGTACTCCGGATTTATAACCTCAGTAGATAATTTCTTATCTATGTTGGACAAGAATAAAGATTTACATCTGCAGAGGTTGGCCCGTTTTCTTAAAAGAGCTTTTGCGTCAGCACGGCTTTTGAACTCACGCTTCATCCGTTTTATCAGCCTCTGCCTTTGGGGACAATATGTTATCCGTTTCTTCTCTACCATTAACCTCCTTTTAACACTCTCACCTCTGTTTCTTATTCTTTGCCTCTCCCCTACCTAAGTCCAGTGTATCTAAAGCCTCGCGAGCAAGGAAAATATAAGCTATGGAAGGGGCAGAAAGTTGAAACCTGGAAGCCGCAGTGGTCCCTTCTGCTCATAACTTCACTGAGATTCGGTCAGCTGGAAGGATAGTCTCTGGGGCAGCATTTAGCCTAGAAGAGGGGTGGGGGTGGAAAGGTGTTTGGTTCGATGCTAACCTCTCCCCAGGTTACACTACACTTGTCTCAATATAAACCCCTCGTCTCTTTAACTTTCCTTCTTCACGCTTACTGCAATAAATTCTTGTTTCTCTTTGCTGATGTTGTACAAGCATGTTTTCCTCGTTCCCTTTTATCTTGCTGTTGAGTCACGTATTCCCGACCGGTGGCTCTAGGGACCAACAAAGAAGCTCTTTGTTGCTGCAGTCAGAAAGAAAGAAAGAAGTACCGCATCTTTTATCTACTTGCTGCGGCTCTTTTAGAGTTGAGACTTCTATCGCTGACCTGAAGAGGAATATAAACCAATCCACACACAAAAGTGAAACATTACTGCTTGATCGTTTCTTTTTGTTCTTTCTGTAATATATAGCAATCACGTCTGTGGTTTTCAGAATACGAACGGTATTTGTTGACTTGTAGCTATCCTACACAAGGGGCACGAGTTTAGAAAACTTGTAAATAGTCTTTGGTCTTCCGATAGGACAGCTCTCCCTATGTCGTCCATGTTATTTTTACAGATATCCGGTACACTTTATGAAATGGCTATTAGAGCTATGTTCCTGAAATTAGTACAGATTTTCAAGCTTCCTTTTCAATAATATACATAACTTTTAATACATACTTTAAATGTGATTCAAAGAACCTCACTTTTCTTCCCAAAACTGCTCTCCTGAATATATTGTTAAAATAAACTGTTTATAATTAAGCAAACCCTGTTCATGGTTTCTCGTATTACTGTAATATTAATAATCACTAGAAATGTCACGACTGTCTCTTCAGTAGTGCACTAATGACATGCTTAAATAATTAAAAATAGGTGTAAATAGAATTTTATTACAAAAGTGTCCCACTCAATTATTTAAAAGACTGTATGACTTCACTCCATTGTGGCTCCTCTTTAGATGAGTACCTGCAAAGTTCTTACAGATATTTATTTACAATTTCAAAAGGTAGTTTTTGAATACTCGTATTTGTAAACATATGATTCTACTACCTAGTGGTTTAGTTTCATAATAATGAAAAATGGCCGTTAGCTTTCCGCTCCCCATATATATACCATGAAGGCCATGGAGTCTACAATGGCCGAAAGCTTAATGTTTTTAAACCTCACACGGCTGATCACCCGTGAAGCCTTAATTAATAACGCGTGCCGTGAAAACTTTATATCTTACATTTAAAAATCTTCCGCATTCTCTCTCAAATATAGTGATCTACTATGTTGTATTGGGCAAAATTTTCATTTTCAAGAGCAGATTTCAACTGTTTCTTCAGGGCACTAATTTTTAAGAGTTGTCGGTGCATTTCGACCGATCGCAGGACATGATTACTTGAATAAACATCTTTTCAGAATTAGAATAGTGGCATCTCCAAATTATTTATTGTACTCCAAGGAAGAAAAAATGAATATGGATTGTTTAAGAAGCTGTGAATCCCTTAAGGGTTTAGGAACTCTAACATAAACATTTTGGGAAGCAAGAAGCTGAATGATTTTGTTATTACTGCTAAGAATTAGTTACACACACACACACACACACACACACACACACACACACACTGTTATATTGCATAACAAAAAATGTTACTGAGAAAATATTTAAGCATGTAACAGTTTTAATTTTCTGAAAGACAATTGTGTAATAAATCATAAAACCCTAAATTCAAAGTATAACTGATATAAATGACTCTTTTAGGCTCCTAGCCGCCTTCAATGGATTTATATAGAAACTCTGCAATAAATTGAACATTGCATCTTGGGATTCATTTTAAAGTACAATAGCAGAAGATAATAGGTATTGTTTTAAAATGTTCCTTGCCAAGTCCAGGCAAATCCATTTAAATGTCGCTTTGGGGCATAAAGGCAAAATCATAACTGGATCTTGGTTATTGACGGAGAATTTAACGAATATAATGACTAAACGTTATTGGTCAACATCAAATACGTGTCGCATGTTTGGAATGGTCATAAAAAGCTGCACTCAATTCCTTCTGTAGCGAGTTTTCCCTACAACTGGCTGTGTACTAAACCCTTGGATAGCTGAGTCGGAAACAACAGGGGCATTTCCTATAGGAATCAGTCGATACCTCGCGCTTCACATTTGAGAGGTGACAGTTCGAAAACTGCCGTGAGTTGTATTTGAAAAGGGCTGAGTTGGCAATAAGAGGTCACTGCTAGACTGCCGCTCTAACCGAAATACAAGTTATTGCTGACGTGTGGAGACGCGTGCCTCTGGAACTCATGCAACTATTCTTGCGGTTAGGATATGCTGAGTCAACATCACAGTTATCCTCTCTGAAATGCCATTTAAACAACGTTTTGGAGAAGAAGACACGTATCAAGTCTCACAGAGGCAAAGAATAAGGCGATTATAAAGTATGTTTAAATGTAGGCAACAGGGTAACTCAGTTTCAATCTTACTGTTGGTCCGTGGCGTGGTGATTTTAAGTCGGTGATTTTTCATCTGACTAGCTCACGTGTGGTATCGCGATAGACCCAACTATTGCGGAGTCCACAGCAAGTGCTGTAGGTTCTCTCATTCCACCGCCGTTCTTCATCACAATACCATACATTATATTTAAGGCGATAAAACAGAGCAAAGGTAGGGATCATTTACTGCATTTCTTATTAACTGAACACTTTTGTTCTTGCTTCGTGCACGTTGCTCAGAACCCGTGTTTTATAATAGTGGTTATTTATGCTCCATATTTGAGTTACAGGATTCATATATAATACGATGTCTTTCAAAGATGTGAGTAGTTGGAAATTTGCTGTATCAACCATGTGCCAATGACGATTATCAACGATGCAAAAGCAAAACATGCTTGAATTTCGTGGAACGTACGACCATTCTGAATTTCGCGCACTTTTTCGTGACTTAGCACTCCTGTGGAGTATCCTAAAAGATGTGATATACCAAAGGAAACAAGATAAAATGATTGAAATGACACGCAGTAATTTCTGTGATCACTTATTTTCTTACAGTAGTTCCTCGAAAGGCGGCGCCGTGTCCGAACGGTGGGCGAAGCAGCGTCAGGGTAGGTTTACTCCGGTTTCCCCCTCCATACATTCCACCAACTGCTCCATCATCACTTCTCTAATCATCCATTTCACCTGCATGTCATATCTTCTTCCTCACCCTCATACCTGGTACTTGGCTGACCGCCTGCTTCCAGATCCACAGTATATAAACAGTTAATTGAGAAAGATCTTGCACTCGAGTTTCCTTAATACTTAATTGATCATGCAACAGTTTGCTCCCAACCCTAGGCATAGGCTTCTAAGTCCTCCACACGGGGAGGGTAATCAGAAGGAGTAGTAACATGTATGAATTTTAATGGTAAACCTTATGTGATTTCATAAATAAAGAATAACTTAGGATTTGCCTTTAATGTCTTCCTACAGCTATAAAACATTTTAAATTACGCACTGGGAAATATGTATATATTTATAGGCACATCTGCATATTGAAAGTATCTGGCAATGGCACAATAAAATACTTCTACAACCAAAACAGCGACTTTTTCGGCCAAATGTTTTACAAAATTAGCTATTTTAAGTCGAAAAAAATATTTGTTCCTATTGTTTAGAAATATGCAAGAACATCTAGCGAGTTCAGAAGTAACAACAAAAATATAATTGCCTAAAGAATAGTTTTTTCTATGTAGTTCATGAATATTATTTGCAGTGGAGTATTAATTATTTGAGCTGCTCGTCATACCAGTCACGAAGGCTGAAGCTCCACATGAAGACGTTGGAGCTAGCTTATTGACGCCATTTGTATTATATGCAACAACGTAACGTGAGGAAGGTCGCAATGATGGCAATAATTAAACTGTAACATCCCTTCAGCCCCTTATTGTTAGGCACGGCGCGTCACATCATCAGCGTCACCAGACGGTTCTGGTCCCCTTCCGGTCTGGCATTTGACAGGCTCTGCAAATGAGGTTTGAAAATGCAGTTACTATTACAACTGCTGAAATACAGCAGTAGGGGATACACCCTCCAAGTCTCACATTGTTTGATGAAACCTTCTCTCCCTCCCTCCTCACCACTGCAAGTATTTCTATTAATAGTCGTCTCTTTTAGTATGGCGCCACCACATTACCACTTCAGTTGCCTGAGGACTGCATTCGCCAACTTCTTCGCGGATCGAGGAAGTAATTATCCGCACTCTCTTCCTGAAATTCAGTAAATGGAAAGTTTACAACCACTTCATACACGCCTTGCTTTATAATGAACTGGGTGCAGCATTCCACAACTTTGTTGTATACTCTAAAAAGGAAAATCGTTAGGCACTCCCACCATGTTCAACCACAGCAACTGGATCGGACTTAAAAGCAAGTTAAAAGAGACTCAAGAATGAGCTTCCTATTCTTTCTTTCTACTGCAGGTTTACAATGCCTAAAAGGATGTACACTAGTAAAAAAAGGTACTCACTAAAAGAATCATAGTTTTACAAACTGTTATGTGATGCATATTTACAAAACCAACTTATTAAATTAAAATCTAACTTTGTGTAAATTGGCAGCGCGGTTGCCCATTTTTGAAAATAAGTACCTCGTACCACTTAGAATTATATACTTAACCTCAAAATTCTGCCACTTTGAGGTTTAGCAATGTGACAAAATAACAAAATCCAGTGCGTTACATTTCTATCACGTTATTCTCTTTCAAATACTTTTCACAAATATACATTCCCCTCTACTGAGGTTAACACAGTCTACAGACTTTCGTGATATTACAACTCACAACTGATTTCTTCTCATAGCCTTGGCTCACTCCTTTCATTCTATCTCTTTCACTTAACATTGTGGAAATAATGGCAGTAGTACTGTCTTTAAGAGCACCGTGAAATTGTATTTCTGAGCGGTGCGGACGTATACTCTCCCAGAACTGTTTGATGCAAGTTAAAGGTGATATTTTTTTCTTCAATTTTTCAAATCTGGTTTTGTCTACAGATACCCAGATTAGGGTACTGCAACTACTCTCACTATTTTCGGTAACACATGTCACTTCCAATGCTGCAACTTTTAGCTGAGAGGCTGTAATAGTAATATTACTTGAAGTGGAGGCCTGAGATTAAAACTGGAATACATCAGTCATTACTTTCTGTAAGTTTTCGCTTTCAAATTTATCCATCCTGATAAACAATACAACAGTGAGTTGCAAGAAAGCGAACTGGATTCTGCAAGCTACGCTCGTCATTGCTGGAATTGTAACCCCGAATGCGAACTCAACTGATGAACCTGGTAATTGTTCATTGTTTAACTTACTTGGGATATGGTACTTTTGCTTACTCACAGCTCACACTCCTAACATATACAGGCTGTATCGAAGGTGTTCCTTTTCATCTTGGGAAAATGATTTAATGGGATGGGGAAGTCCCCTCCATTCCCCCGTTAATTCGCACCCTGAATTCGCATATGTACCAATGGTATTTAGTTATGGTTGAAGGAAAAGAAGAGTATGAAGGTCTTTTCTCAGTCTTCAGCTATACAAATACCATTACTCTGCAGTTAAACTAACCAGGATTGTGTAAAACTTAACTTTTAGTGTGGTTTAACGAAACTCCCAGTCTAACTAGGGTTATAGCACGGGACCTTATTTGGTTATTTTTCACGGGTGATTTGGAAAGTCCGGTGCGTAGGCATAGACATAGGTTACTCCTTCCTGTTCCTGCCGAGTCAACCATGCAATGGCATTCTCTCCACCTGTTCCTTAATTACCCAGTGATTTGGAGAACGTAATTATAATCTCAGCAACAACGTTGACGCTTATTGGGCCGATACTCGTAACCGGCGGAGTAACAGTACCCAGCCAATTAACTGAAATCCTGACATCATTATGTGCCTGCAAAAGTTAAGAAACCTGGTGTCGTGCGCACAACAGTTTGCGACTTCTGTACCACGGCGTGTTTTAGTAAACTATTTTGAAAAATAAGTAGAAGTTATGGTGTCACTATCTTTCCCATTTAGCCCTCTGTTAAATTATGTATCTACTTTCCCTACTAAATATTTTCACCAAGCAGAGGAAGTATTGTATTCCACCCAACATTTTCAACCGAGATTTTACCGAAAATGTTTGGAGAATCCTTAAATCTAAAAAGGTATTTTTAGAAAAAGGTGTGTTGGTATAGGTGTGCGCGCGTTTGTTTGTCTGTGGACAACATAACTCAAAAACGAAATTCGGTAAATACCAAACATCCAAGGATGCGACACGACATTTTCACACAAATCTCTCCAATCCCAACTACTCTTTTCATGAAAATTGTTTAAAAAATTTTTATTTAATAAAGTATGCCTAACGATTTTGAATAAATTAGCTAGTATTGTGCTTTTTAATAATAGAGTAAATGTGCACAAAATGTGCATAAGTACATAGGTTTTCTTTATCTTTATACATAGGACTTGATTGTACACGTTGTTTATTAAAGTTCTACTAGTGATGTTACTCGTTTTTCACACGTGGTCACGTGGTAACGGTCACAGTTCTCACATACAGTTGTTCTGGGTCTTGCATATTTTGTGGTGGTACCCGTGCACTGCTATTGAGTTCAGCAGGTGTCGGAGGTTTTGAATTGGTCCAGGATCTGTTTGTCATGGTCTCTGTCATACAGTAGTCCCTTCTCTTCTTCTCTCTTGTTTGTTCGAGCTTTCGGTTGATGGGAGCCTCATACGTAGGTCTTCTATAAAAAGGGATCTCTGAAAAGTTCATATACTAGCCTCGACGTCAAATGAATCGAACTTTAAACATTTAGATAGTGGAGTAACCTACGATTTAGAAAAGGATGTATAAAACAAGACAAATAAGTTCCAGCAGATATGCAGAACCATAAGAAGAACGCAATAATAAAACAAGGAAAGAAACGAAACTGCAATTTTGTAAAACTGTGTCAGTTCCAGCGCTTATGTATGGAAGCGACTCATGGATATTAAAAGAAAGAGATAAAAGCAAAATGAAATGAGATTTTAAGAAGAATTAAAGAATCCCCTTGATGAGATTTAATAATATATGAAACAATTTTAAAGTGTTCCTTGTTATTCGTTTGAATTTTGAAATACTTCTACTTTTCTCAGATGGGAACTTTGTTGGTAGTTTTTTATTTTTCATTTATTTCGTTTTCTTATTTGTTATTTTTTCCCCTTGGTCATGCAAAGAAAGCGGAATTTCATAAGTTCAAATAGCAAGAGGCTGTTAAAGGATTTTACTATTGTTTAAATCTTCTGTATTTCTCTATTCCTGTTGTAAAACCTTGGAGAAGTTCATTGAGTGCATTAGGAGAGCAGGATATTTCTAAGTCCCACGCCGTACTACAGCGCGATTTACACAAGTCGATATTTCCAACTTGTAGCTGAGTTTATTGATAGGCTGTCTCTTGAATTATCATTCGCATTTGTATTTGCGAATATGTATACTTAAGACTTTCACAATTGTGTTTTCCGTGTTCATTTTGACTTTAGTGCTCGTCGCAAAAGTAGGTATATTTTAGGCATAGTAAAAAGTAGTACGAACAACAAAACCATAGCAATTACGTTTCATCTGCAAAAAAACCTCCCCAACACTTGAAAGACTACTATAAGTACTAGTATTCTTTGTACATGAACTTTTATTTCGATATAATATTTATTATTATTATCATCATCATTATCGTCATGTTTATCATTCTGAATGGTGATCTGTACAGCAGGCTTACTTTATGCACAGTCATTTCGAATCTAATTTTCTTTGTTTAATGATTTTATTACCGTTATTAATGAAGTAAAATTGGAAGCTGAAAACTTAGTTAATAACAGTGTGTTTTGGATAATCTAATTGTAAACCTTTATGAAAGCTCTGGATTTCCATAGGAATATAAATTGATTGAACAATTTAAATGTCGGAAATTCATATAACAGACTCATTGTCTTTATCATACCGGATTTAGGGCAACGAAGAAAAGGAAATGGGGAATAATTTTACACGAAACACTTAAACACAGAGATTGGTGCAGTTTATCAGTCGCTTTGCTTATTTGGTTACTTATACGTAGCTCCTACTGAATTTAGAGAAGCGGAGGCGGATTGCATTACTTACTCTTCTATATGAATAAGATTTTACATTTCTAAAAGTAGATGTATACATTTAAGTCAGGCTACTACTATAGTAGCCTGCTCTCATTACGAGTAAATTTTTCAATCACATAGAAGGAAGACTTTGCCATATAGAAGAAAACCATACAATCTTTGACGACCTACAGGCATTTTAATCATTAAAACCAGGAGGAAAGGAAATGAACTTTAACCGTTACTGGATTTCAGGCTGGGATAGTTAAGAAACCGTTCACCATTCCTGTCACAGTCTTTTGGCCTTTGCAGCCAGCAATCGTCAGAGCGTGTTTACCTGCCAGTCAATGATCCTTGCGCGCCATTCAAAACGTTTTTTGTCTTGACACATGCTTTGAGTATAGGTAACTTGAAACCAACTGCTTAAGAATTGTTGAAACCAGCATAATAATTAGGCACAAGAAGTGCTGAATGAAGTGGTAGCAAACTCTCATTGAAATGGGCACAGAGGAGAATGTTTTTTGAAAGATTTGGGTCACATGCATTCGGGGAAGAGGGTAACAAAAGTAAGCAGGTAATAGTGATGCTGTAAGTGTTACAGTTGGTGTATTGTTTGTATTCTAAGCTACATAGAAATGTTTCTCCTGGGTCAAAGGTTATTATTTGTGTCAAGTTTGGTAAAACCGGTGAAGTGGTGTAGCCAGGCCCGAATTTAGGACCTCTGACGCCCCTGGGCAAAGAAAAAAGAAAAAAAAAAACAAGAAAAAAAAAAACATTTGCTACCCCCCCCCCCACCCCCCCAACTTGCAATACATATATTACTTAAATTTTCACAACATAGAGAATGGTTTCACTAGTTTGGATACTTAAGTATGAGTGGCAAACACCATAACTGAGGTTATTAAAATTTAAGTAGGAACATCTTAATAGAAAGAACTTACACTAAAGAGGCATCAGCCCCTATTAGATGTCAAAACATGTATTGTTTAAATAACAAGAAGCATCTTCCTTGCCCTGTCATTTGCAAACAAGTTTATGAGTTCGTTATAGTCCATTTTCACTATTAAGTCAGATTCAGTTGTAAGAACACCAAGATAACTAAGACGATCCTTCACATGTAATGTTCTTAAATAACTATTTATGCGTCTTAGAGCAGAAAATGATTTCTCAGTTGAGCAGTTGGAAGCAGGAGTGCTCAAGTATATTTGTAGAGCTATGTTTAAGTTTGGGTAAACACACTCTAGACAGTTACCTTACAGCTGTGTAGGAGAGTGCGTCGCATTTTCATTCTTCTCTATATAGCTTCTGAAGTGTAAGCATTCAAGTACAAATACTGAATCTTCAAGATCCGAACTGTAGACTTTCTAAAGTCTGGATGATGCTTCCTGAATTTCAAGTGGACCAAGCATCTTCAGATTTGTCAAACACATAAATGCTTCACTGAATTTCTTGTAGGAAGAAACTCTGTTGTCCAGTTCTTCAATTAACTTATCCAGAATCAAAAGGAACTTGATGTTTCATGCCTATGCTTTTTTTTTTTTTTTTTTTTTTTTTTTTTTTGGTTCAGCTTTCCAGTAATTTTGCCGCCCCCTAAAATGTGCCGCCCTGGGCAGTTGCCCGGTTTGCCCTTACGTAAATACGGCCCTGGGTGTAGCATCCTAAAATGAACACACGCGCGCGCGCTCACACACAGACACACACACACACCAACGCACACACACACACACACACTCACACACACGTGGGCATGCGCTATTTGTGTATAGGTGACTAACACTCTAATGGCAGAAGCAAAAAGGATTTTCTCAAGAGCCTTGGAGAAAAATCTGGCTAAGTTACCGCCGGCATGTTTGAAGAAGTACGCGAAAGGTCCGTGTGACGTCATCTCCGCTATATGAGGAGGCGAAGAAACAGCAATTGAGAATTACACACATGAGTTGGTCATGTGTCAGTGAGTGCGAGACAGCTGTGTGTGTGTGTGGGGGGGGGGTTCCGTGGCGTCGAAGTGAAAGAAGATTTAACGAGTGTCGAGTGATTGTATCCTCAGCGTTAGTCTATAAGAGACAGAGAAAGTCGAGAAAGACAGTGAAAGGACTGAGTCAAGGTTACGAGAAGAATACAGTTGGGCGCTACAATATCATGAAAGACTGTAGACTGTGTTAACGTCCATAAAAGATAACTATGTTTTTGTGCAAAAGTTTAGAAGAGAAATAAAGTGATAGAAAACTAACTGGACTGTTTTTGTCATTTTGTTACAATATTAAGATAACGTTCAGGTTAATGAAAAGCGCCTGCTCATGGGACAGCTCTTAATTGTTTTGATAAAAATTAATATTCTTTTCAAGTGTTAAATAACGTGTGTACTTTATAATAGAATTGGAATAGATGTATCATAACTTGTATCACTATGACTCGCATTTTAAAGATTTTTGAACTATATTTTGTTTTGATCACAATGGTAAATGTTCTGGGAAATACGGAATACTGCAACACAGCGGTAGAGTGATCACCTAGTGGAACGGGGCGCTCAGGAAGTGGTTGCGGGTCCGATGACAATGAGAACTTCAGGTAAAGTTGCTGCCCATACCTTGAGCTCTATTCTATTCTAAAGGCCAAAAGTTTAGCCTTTAAATACCTTAGCTTATTACAGCTGGCTAGCAATTCTTATTTATGTACAAGTTATAAAATACACGTTCTGGTGCTCTTTGTTAGATGTCATATTGGTGTACTCGCTTGACCTCATTTCGGTCAGCTTAATAATATTGTGACAAAAAACGAGAAACATCAGATACTGTTACGCAGTCTGCAGTATTTCGGACTATCACAAATCACAACTTTTACTTCCATACTCTTGCTCAGTCTTTTTAGTGTCTTTCTTCACTTTCACTGTCTCTCATACAGCAACTACGAGGTCCTCGACGTTCATCAATCTCTTACGACGCGCACACGGCGACAACACACGCACGGCTGGTTCATACTCTCCGACTTGTGACGTAGCTCTAACTCTGAATTAAATTAACTGACTGACTGCTGCTGTCTCATGTCCTTTTATGCTGGGGGTGACGTCACACCGACCTTTCTCGCCTCCACACACACGCGCACCGAAATGAGTCGACTAGAAGTATCGACAACGTTCCCGAAATCCCATTTGTTTCTGCCGCTTTGCTGTTGACGGTCACGTACCACACAGTCGCGCGAGGCAGAGCGGCCCTGAACGTATCTGCCCGCTCGCACGTGTATAATTGAAACTCCGTTCAAGTACAAAACAGATTGATCTTTTGCCTTTGTTGATCGATCAGTTCTGTTCTGCTCTACCCTGCTGAGTGAGAGTAGCAGTTGTTCATGTGAAAAGAAAAATAATTTTCTGAGTTTGATGTTAGCGAGTGACAGAAATAAATAAGCACTTAATTGTGCGCCTGCAAATCCAAGTGTTATTTGTAAGAAACATCAATGAGTTATTAGAGAAAGACCGGAGCGATATTTATGTTTGTTTACTGGTTTACACTGTGTTATCTTATATGTTTTTATTTTGTGTTCTTCTGTTACGGAATAAAAAAGAAAGGCTGGTAGTTTTGGGCTTCAGGAACATTGTATGGCAACATTTATGCGCCTGGAGGTTAATTTGCGAAATGCAGATAAGCTCCTTGAGCCAACACCCGGGAAAGCGGGTTTCATCTTGTTTCGCCAGACTTAGCGTGCAATAAGCGGCAAAGGATAATGAAGAACAGAGGGATATGGAAAGCCCTACTTGAACCACTTTGCGTTTACGCTATCCACTCTGGCGTAAACTCGAGGGTTACGTTTACAGCTTTCCTATAGAACTAATCTGCTATCGGAAAACCTGCCGAGGCGTACTACCGAACTTTCGGATAACAGCGACATTGCAGACAGGGTAGGCACTAGTGGAAGCATTAATGCATTGCTAATATTGGAGAAGTGATTTTATTAAGTGTTAAACTATGGACGTGTTCTAAAACGCAGTGCATGTTATCAAAACGAGCTGGTGTAATCAGTGACACATAAGCTGTTCTACATTTGAAATGGAGAAACTAGATATTAGACGTATCGTTGTTTTGTTGGTAATAACGTTCATCTGCCTTGAAGTATTATAGTAATAAAAGCCTACGTATTCAAGCTGGGTAGTAATGCATTATTAGACTTTCCCAGAATTAGCAAATATCCTTGTCTTTCCCTGTGCTGTTTGATGTTTTTGCTTTATTTGTCTAATACTGCACACAATGTTTCTGCTGTTCATATTTACATGATTCAGTTTTGTTGACATTGTTGTGTTCTTATTTTCCACTACATACATTAGTGTTATTAGGGTGTTGGATTTCCAAATCGGCTCGTTCATCTCTTGTTAGGTCTTACTATGTTTTTCCATCCTCTTGTTCACACACACCCACACCCACACACATACCTTTTTCTAAAACTCCTTTTCTTGGATTCAGGGGGCCCCAAAGCATTTCAGGTGAAATCTCGACATCGAAATTTTGAATGGAATACAATACTTTCCCACTTACTATTCATAGTAGAGAAACTAAAAACTGGAATAAGTATACATCTTTTTATATTTGGTTAGGTACGAGTAGGTTTTCTTGAATCTTCGCTGCTTTCCAGCACACTGCTCTAGGCTACTTAAAAATGGAATAAATATACATTCTTCTTATTCCTTAATACTTTCAAGAAGAAGGGCAAACGTTCTAGTCGTTAGACTTTAAGATGATGATAATTTCGTTCTCTTAGGGGCCATTGAAAATAACTACAGATGTTTATGAATAATGAAAAATCAAGTCCACGAAACGAACAGTTTACTGTCTAAAATGTCCCATTATTCCTGGCTATTTTGATGTTTTTGGCCTCGGGATCCTTGATAGAAGAAATAATTTAAACTTGTTTAGTTATATTTTAATAAGAAACACAAGAACAGCCACGAAAGATGAATCCGAGTCAACAACAAAGCTGTGGAACATTTTCATATGTAGAAGCGCAGGAAAGTCAAAATAGTGAAGGAAACAGTCGTAATAGAGGCTTAATGCACAGTTGAATGTTTGCATAATGGTATTTGAAAATACCGGTATATTCAGTAATTGAAGTTAAGGGCTCCAAGAATTTTGTTTAATTTACGAAAATTCTGATCAAATCCACTTGTGATTGCCCTAAAGGAAAACTGCCATTGTATATAAAATTTGGTTGAAAAGCATACAAAATTATAAATAGTTTATATCTTATCCTACATTTATGGTACTAACCATCTTATTTGTTTATTTTTTGTTTTATTTATTTTCTTTTTTGTTGATTTTGTCACGTCTGAGAATTCAGCTTTGGTGAAAGACTAAGTTACATAAATCTGTGACTCTATGAGAACTTGCGGATGGGATTCTACCATCTTTTGGGCGGTCTTTTGTGCCTGTGCCCCTGAACGGAATACCCAGGAAAGATCGATGAGGCGAATGGATCCTAAGGGTGGCCGGAACGGTGCCACTACAGAGCAGGTGACATGGTCCCCTAATTTTTACAATTAGAAGCTTTCGTGCAAAGGCTGAAACAACCCGGTTCCTCTTCCACCCCTCGTGTTCATACTCGGAACGATAGGACTAGGAATCCGACTACCCCTTCCCCCTTCCCGTCGTATCAGGAAGGTCGGGGATCAAACCGGTGACCTACCGAATGAGGGCCATAGACCTCACCGCCTAAGCCTCCCACTCGGTTTCATAAATCTAACCAAAATGCAATACTGAGCAGATCTAAGAATATAGGAAGTTAAAGAAAAAAGGAAGTTAATAATGTGAGTGTGGTCAGAGAAACGACTGTGCTCAAGATGCATAAGTTGTCGCATGTACATCATAAATTGGTTTTCATATGGAGGAAGGTGGGAGTAATCCCCTTACGTATATTCCTCCCCCCACTAGAAGTCATTACACTTGGCTGAGTCAGCGCCACATGTGCCAAGTTTTATAGGGATTTCCCCTTCCTCTGCCGGATTCCGATACACGAGCACATTCCGCATCGTCGGGATCGATATGTATCGATACATTTCTGGAGTGATGTCACGCTCAGAAGCTTTGTAGCTACACCAAGGAGGGGAAGAGGGAGGAAGTGCGAAGTGTGTACGGAATATTGGACGACTTTCCTTTCTTTTTTGCATAAGATTGAAGGATTTGTGACATGTCACAGGGGATCCTCGTATGTCGTGATTGTCTCAGAAATCTTGTTACACTTGTGCCTACGGAAAAGGGATTTGAAGATAAGGGAGCGATTTCGCAAATACATAAAAGAGATGAACATTTATATGTATACGGTCTATTTGTGATGAAGCTCCATCTCTAATCCTAGTCTAATTCTAGTCTGGTCTAGTTGTGTGAAAAAAATTCCGCATTACCTATATATAATACTAAATAGAGCCCCTTTCATAATATATATTTTCGGATATACTTTCCACTTACTTAATGGGATCTTAAATGCAAAGAATAAAGAAAAAGTGTAACAAAATTATTTAAACATAACAATTATACCAAAAATAAGAACATGAAGAGACTTGGAAATATCACTATTTTCGTTGATAGATCAACTATATTACGTTCAATCACAATAATCAGTTTTGTAACTGAATTTTTGTCGGTCTGGGTGGCTCACTTGGTTAAACGCTGGCCTACTGATTCCAAGGTGGTGGGTTGAAATCCAGCCCGGACCGATGGTTTTTAACTGTACTTAAAAACGATAACTCCATGTCAGTAGATTTACTGCATGTAAAAGAAATCTTGCGGAATGAAATTCCGGGACACCGGCGACGCTGGTGTGATCCTGGCAAATGAAAGCGTCGTTAAACAACAAAATATTTAAATGGTTGTAACTCAATTTGAATTTATATAAGTGAAAATATCACTATTTACAAAACTAATACTCTATGCACATATAACCTGTTTAATTCTAGTCAATATGTCCTGTTTCTGCTTCTTATTCTGTGAATATGTTCTCACCAATTTGCTTTTGACATTTTTCTACTCTGTATTTGTTTTTCTCTTAACAACTCCTATAAGATACTGGTACACAGAACGCCTAGGAATATCTCACTGCATCTGGCGTCTACGTCACATTATTTATCGTTATACAAAGCCTTACCCGTTTCATTGATTGCTCTGGGCCACGGTGCAAGGATGCACCATGTCTTTTGCTAAACAACCTTAACCAATAACCGAAATAAGGATGCAAAATGGCGTAGAAACGTAGTATGCATGTTTACACTTTCGATCGTATTGGCTGAAAGAGAAAGAGGTAGTGAGTGCATTCAGTTTGTCATACAGACGCGTATCATGATTGGTAGCCAGAGGTTTTATAGGACACGTCTTTAAAGGGTGTTAAAATCTAAGGGGAAGAATTGATGAGCGCTCTCACAGGAATTTCAGGGGATGTAAATTAAAGCTTGGATGTTATTCATTAAACACATAACAAGGTAGAAGTTGTGAGAAAAAACTAAATAGTGATATCAATGTCTGTTGCTGCATATAAGCAAAATCAATAAGTAAATAAATAAAGTAGCACATTTTCCCTTCAACTCAAACTATAATTGGTTACTTTACTTTACTAACCTATTGCTAATCATAGGAATACAACAGGAATAGCTATAGGCAAAAATATAACACAATATTATCGTTATAATAGGTAGTCATATTCATGTAAACCATCTCATAAATATATTTATTTTTATATAGCTTGTAAACATTAGTAGTCAGTTATAACACTTTAGGTCCAATACAAGTTTGAGTAGACAATTTCCTTGCCAAAGTATATTCTTTTCCATTGCCTAAAATTCCGTTACGCAAAGAGACCCACCCAAGAGTAACCTTGTTCTGCTTCGCCAGTTACATAAGTTTTACTACGCAAACACAGACTAACTTGGATGTTATCTGAGAGATAGATATACTTTTAAAAGCAGCCTGGCTGTCAGAGTACAAGCAGAAGTTGCTGCCTTTGAGGCCATTGATAAGGTCTCACCCACCGTGTAACACTTTTGATATCGTATCCGGTGTCACCGTGGTTTAGATATCACTGACACACGTTTCAAGTCCATAAAATTCAGCTTGGATTACATTTGCGCTGTGAGAAATGTCGATATCATACTGTATGCCCAGCACAAGAAGGCGAGGCTTAGGAATGTGTAACGTATATTGATACCTCTCCAAGCTTTCCATCTGCAGTTCAATTGTCTGTTTTAACCAGGTCAGTCTGCCCTCAGGACAATGCGCTTTGTTCTGACTCTATTCTAACACTATGTTGAATGGCTTGTCAAAACATAATTTTAATAACATCATTAGGGTTAGCTATTGCGAAATGAGACGATCGTAAGTTACCTGCCACATGGGCAGTGACGTCACTGCGTGAGCATAGTGGCAGCACAAAACACAACCGAGCTCGGTGTCTGTCACTGGCTCCACACACAGTAAAATGCCTCCAGCACAAAAATTGAAATATTCATGTATTACTGAACTTGTAAAAGAATTTGTGAGTGAATATTTTACTGCAAATACATAGTGACAGCATTGAATGTAAATTATGCAACAACGTTATCTTCAACGTTCGTTATATATTGTAATACGTTAAACTTTATTAATTTTATATTCTGCATTATTATTTCTATCTACACAAGATCGTAGTCCTGTATTTAAAATAAATAATTCATTAATAAATTTAACAAATTTGTGGGACAATTAACAAAGCTCTGAACGATAAAAGACATAGGAATGATTCTTATTGGTGAAAACCGCTTCCACAAAATCTTGCGCTCTTCAAGTAGGCTCCAATAACATCGCTAAAAGTGGAAAGGTCGTTTTCAGTGCTCAAACATGTACTATCTGATAGGCATAATTTAAAAGTAGAAAATTTGAAAAAATATCTTGCCATTATATGTAATAAACGAGTTTTTGTTGATGATTGGCAAAAGTCATTGTGTATTAAAAAGTGGTGCATTAACGAATTTACTAATAGGCGCTGTTATTACGTATGTGTTAATATTATGTGACTTGTGTCCTAATCTACATGTATCAGGTACCTAAATTTCATTAAACACTGCATGATTTTAATGTTTTAGTTCAATTAGTAACAAGGAAAATCTAAATAGTGTAAACTTTTCATATCTGTTCTCTGTTTTTGCATGTAGCTGTAAAGATTTTAGCACCTAGTTTCACGGTTTTGGTACCTATTTTGCAAGCTTATCTTTGCACTTTAACTGCCTTTTCGCCTACCTATTTTGAACTTTTCAAGTGTCTTAACATCCGGTCTCTAGTCATAAGTCATCAGCAACATCATAAGACGTCTGAGCTGACCGATAAATTCTTGAACGGGCGAGAATGAAATGTATCTCGACTAATTCATATATAAAATATGAATTTGAAATACTATATTGCAAGAATTTGACCAGAAAATGTTTAATTCTATACAAAAATGACCTAAAATATACTCATTATGATTAGTGTAGTTCAACTTACTCAGTACTGACAACTGAGGAAAACGAAATCCAAAAATTGCATGTATTGCATTTAGATTCCTTCTTTTCATAATAGAAAACCATTGATAACCTCAAATATTACTTTATTTTTCACATTGACAAATAACGTTTCTTTTGGTAAAGTACACTAATTATTAAAAGAACAAGTTAGTTAATTATCAATTCCGTTGATGTTATGTATAGTACTTTTCTTGGATCATTTTAGTGACTACTTCCCAATTGTTTTCAAGGAGTGCTCCTTGTGTTACTCTCCATTACTTTTTATCTTGTCGATGGCTTAACATTTTAGGATAGAAACAATATCTCTAATTGAAGTGTCTGGGAAGATTTCCTATAGACTTGATATAGAATTGTGAATTGCGGTTTCAGTTTCATCATTTGCTGCATTGCCAAACCGTTTTGAATTGCCGTCCATTTTGAGCTTAGGTTGTTAATCGATTGTAATGTGTAAAACTTATTTTTCAGCAATTTATAGGAATAGAGTTGACAACACTGACTAAACAAAAGAATTACTTAGTGATACATGGTACAAAACAAAGAATGATCAGGTAGTAAATCGTACGGGATGATTGGTTGATTGATCGATCGATCGATTGCTTGATTGAGTGAGTGAGTGGGTGGGGTTTAAGGGCCCGTCGACAACTGGGTTATTTGAGTCTATGCTCAATAAAAAAAGGGACGTCGTAATTTACCCAGAAACAATAGCTTATATATTAAATAAATCCATAGATATGTACTACCAAACCATGTACACCGCTTCCAGAACGTCAGTATGGGAGACACTCTTTAGAGCACTCGTAACACGACAGCCGTTTCGGTAAATGCTGTAGGACTCCACCATCAAGGGAGTTCGGTAATGCTTATGGAGTTGCACATATCGGAGAAGGGGCTCATATAATGCTGATGATACAACGATAGGAGTCGGTATTAAGGGGAATGGCATACACAACTGCAAGTCATGGATTGAAGCGCAATAACCAGCTATAGCTATTGAAATGAGGTTCTTCTTCTTGATAATATTGCGAGGTGTGGATGTTATAAATGATAATGCTCGACCACATTGAGCCACCACAGTAATTCGGTACTAAAGGAACAGTTTGGTTATCTACCGAGTTGGGTGCTTATCTATATGTTGACATAGGGAGAAGCCGAACGTTGCTCCCTGTTGTCGGGGGTTGTATTCAAGGGTGTTTTTTTTTTAGTTCTGACAATTATTTTATTTCTTCTTACATAGCATAAGTACGAATTAGATGTGGTTCTAAGTTTCATAAGTCTACCAGCGTTGGGTATAATCTTTTCCCAGCGATGCGGAAGCAGTTTGATCCCCTCGGTACTGTCTAATCTCTTGAAGGGGTGAAGAGAGCAGTGGGTTGTCTGTGAAACGTCTTCAACTTTATGGAAGTAAACACTGCGAAGTGGCTCCTTCATTTTAGAGATGAGATAGTAGTCGCAAGAGCATAAATCAGGAGAGTATGGAGTGTAATAGAAGATTTCCCAGTCCTAGCGATTTAATAATTCAGACACAACTCCTGCTGAATGTGGTCTATGTAGAATTATCATGCAGAACAGTAGCTGGGTTACCCATGAAATGTCCCCATGACCTACTACCAGAATGTTTCTACATTGTTCTACATAGCATGAAAAAGCCCCTTCGCGAGATTCGCTTTCGTACCATCAAGAGATTTGGCATTGCCACGTCATCCTGTAGCGTTTGGACGGATTGTACACAACGTACTGGCTAAATTGTAGGATCACACAACTTAGAGCCATGTACGTATATTTATATGCAGAAATAAAGTGATTGCCAGAATTAACAAATCACTCATTTACCTCACAAGCTAGAGAACACAATTTCAAATCTTCATGGCGGTTAGTTGTTCCGAATAGGTATTTTTCAGGACCTTCCTAATTCTGAAAGTACCTGTAGGTTACCCTCTGATATAGGGACATCAGTGTTATTTGAACAATTATTTCATCAATAAGTAAGTACACTATTTTTGAAAATCTGACTTGTTGCAAGATCCATATTTTAGAAGGGTAATCTTCCAGGCAGTTTTATAAATGAAAGGTTCTTCTTATTACAGCTTTTATTACGCTGTTGGTTATGGCTAAGTAAGTACCAACATACCGGTGCATTACCACCTAGTGGTCAACCTATATTATTTATTTACGTTATTATTGAGAAATTGTATGGACGTTGTCAAAGCTGATTTGAAATTTTCTCCCTGATTTGTAATCTAAAGAAATGAAGATCATAGGTCGTGTTACGTTATGCGAGGGTAATCGTAAAGTAAGGTCCAAATCGCCGCAGCTCATCGAATTTCGTGCCTGCGCACTGACGCGGGCATTACTTGCACGTAAAACCACGCAGTTTGCACTGGTAGTGTTGCAGTGTGCTGTTCACAGTATCGGTTCAAAATCTTTAGAACAATCGATGGGCTCACCGACTGTGAACTACGCTCTGAGATTCGGTTTTTTGACAGCGAAGAACATTTCAGCAGCGCAGATTCATCGACAGATCAGTGAAGTATATGGCTCCAATGCGATAAGTGACAGCAAAATGTGTAAGTGGTTTGTTCTGTTACACATGAAATAGATGTTCACATATTTATTGAAAATATTATGTTCTTGTACTTCCAAGTACTCAAAATGTATACTCTCAACGACACATACAAGTGAAGTGTGCTCAAGCACCTTGTAGTAAAAAGTTTAGTTAAATCGTTTGTCCTCTGTACAAATTAGCAATTTTACCACCTTAACTCATTTTTAACCATTATAATTTAAGTGTATTGGGTCTCCTTGACCGTGAGTTTCAACTGAGTCAGTTACGTTATTACGTGTTATTTATTGCAAGCTTCAAATCGATGTTCAAACTTTAATTTTTGTTTCGTCACAGTAAAAGCAGCCATTTTCTTACATCCTCACCTCAGTGGATACTTATATTCACAACGTGTATGGAATCATCGTTTCAGAAGAACAATGCATCTGACATAATACAATTCCTGGCTTACAAATTTAAATACATTTAAAATTAATTAAGTACACAAGAAAAATAAATATCTAATAAAAGTCTAAATATTAATTTCTCAAAGTTTTTTATTCGGTTCATTAACCCAGGAACAGAAAACGGAAGTACACATTCATGATCTGGCATTCTAAACGCGGTGCCCATTAGATGAAAACTTTATTCGCAATGTTTCTTTAGGGGAGCGCCTTGAAAGCCAGACGAACACGTAGCCGGTGCATTAAGGATATCCGATATCGGTAAATCGATCTTAATTAATATTGGGAAAGCATTACGTCATAGCATACCTTTGTCTCCACCAATCGAACTTCCAGCCCCCTCGCATACCAGCAGCTTCCGTTAAGGCAGATGGAGGTTTTCGATTATGAGTCGGAACAGCTTCAAGCAGATTCTAGTGCTTACTTATCTGCTTATCGCACAGGAATTTATTTGGTTTATACATCATGCACCTTTGCTAATCTCATAAAATAAACCTTCATCACATTTTAGGAATATATTCGGCATCATAGATCTTTCTCCAAGATATTCTTCACCACTTGTTTTGCGTTCTTTTTAATGATAATTTATTGCCACTCATATCATATCACTCTTTGCATGAGCTTATGAGAACAATTCAAATCTTCTTTACCCGATTACCCTCCCCTTATGTAGGCCTTACAAGCCAGTGCCTAGGGTTAGACGCCTGTCGGGAAGTACAGGAACCGGACAGTTGTCGGCCCAGCACCAGATAGTAAGGAAGAGGATGATATGAAATGCAGGCAAAATGGATGATTGGAAAGGTGATAATGGAGCAATTAGTGGAATGAGTGGCGGAGAACCTGGAGAAAACCAGCCCTGACGCCGTTTCGTCCACCATGAATACCACATACGTGTCGCTGGAATCGAACCCGCGCCACCTAGGTGGTAGGCGAACGCTCTAATCGCTCGGCCACAGCGCCGCTCATTAAGAGTCACTGAACATTTTAACGTGTAGTGCTTTGAGGTAAAATTTAAACAGTGGCAACATTTTGGAAATCGGTTAATGTCCACAAAACTTTCATTTGGTACATATTTACATATTCTTTTCCACTAGTAATTATCCTCCATCTCTTATGATTTCCATTTATATAAAGTCCAATAAGGGCGGCAAGAGTTTCATAGATCTTTTATAAGCAATTTATGAAACATATTGTATTACAATCCAAAACATTAATGATATTTCTGAGAAAACAAAAGCATTTTGACCTTGTACGCGCTTGTTTTGAAAATACTTTGTCTTGCATCTTTAAAAGCACTTATCTTACCTTTTAGTTTTCGGTCATAGCGTGGATATCCAAGGCGAGTTGTAGTAGATATTTCAGTCACCTCTGAGGTACATTATTAAGGACTAATTGTGTTCACTTTTGAGTTCATCTAAGGATGTATACATCGTTTGAGACGTTCAAATCCTTTCCGCTGGAAGTGTTATTATGATAACACACCCAAAGTTAATCACAGAACACGGAAGATCTGTGACATTGAATTTCTCAATCTGATTTATGTTGTCAAATTAGTCTTCGAGCATCCAATTGTGTCCTCAAACTGTTTATGTTTTGGATTTGAGGAATCTCAAAAGGTATTTATCTATTGCACATTAAAATATACTCACACAAAATATAGTCTGCATTATCTTCAGGAACTTTCCTACTTCGGCTCAATCCTTTAGAGAATTTAAAAATACGAATACTAGCATATTTTACAATTTTTCAATGAATTATGCATATAAAATATGAATTAATTTTTAAAGTTATAGAGACACAAATTAAAAAATTCTCGTAATGTTTGTAGTGGGGTTGACGGCGGCGACGAGACGACGAATGTGGTGATTCACATTTGCCTATAATTACTGGTAACCTCGCGTTCTAATTCCTAATTTGGTCTTTCTTGTCAAACCCCGTGTATCAGGGCCCCGAGTTTTGTTATGTAATTTTTCATATAGGTCAGCAAGGGTATTGTGTTGATAAGATACGTCAAAATGCTATTACGGTTGTGGTAAGTTGGAGACCTTATCGCGATAGAAAGTGTCCTCCGAAGATGGTGGATCTGGGAAGGTTCCCCTGATATTTGAGGCGTTTTCTCATTGCTTGGAGATAGCGACTCATTGTCGTAAGTATTCGATAGAGCGAGGTTCTCCGGAAACATTTGTTAGAATTTGGCCAATATCTTGAACGAGTTCTTTACTTTTCATAGGCCTAAAAGTTTCTACAGCAAAAGCAACAAATATGTAATCTTCGACAAAGTTTCGATATTTATTTCTATTTAAGATTCAAGCTGGTACAGCTTCAGCAAGCTGGGAAGTGGACTACAAACGAGAGTTCAGCAGTGTTCATCAAGTGGCATCTTACCATTCTTCCACGGAATCATTATTAAACCATCAGATAAATAAATTCCAAGCGATTCCAAAATATTTGGAATTTCATTAGATACGAGAGGTGTCTTACACACATTTATGTTGCTGACATATTTTAGAACCAATACGCACAGCTATGGCAAGCCTAAACGACAAATTGTCCATGAAAATGCCAGAGTTGGTAAATGGTAAAACTGTTACCCAAGAACTCGCCTCTTTCTCTTGGATAGCGACAGAACATGCTTGATCCGTTGTAGTTTGTACAGATCCAAGCAAAGAGTCGTAGATACATGTAGAGTTAATCAGGTATCGGATTTTGTGTTACTTAAGATCATTAAAGAAAATAGATGAGTGGTTGAAGTGGACCAGTACTTCAAGTCCTCGACTTCAACTATAAGAGGAGGGAAAAAGCATGAAGGGGTAGTGGGCATGAAATAAGTGAACCTAGGAATAAAGAAACAACTTTTTGGACACAAAATGCTGTGTGAGATGAAAAATCTAACAAACCAGCAATGTTTTCACTGCTTCAAGGAAAATTGGTGATCGCAGTACGTTGTTCTTTATTGACAATTTCAATTCCTGGAGAGTTTTTTCTGAAACTCAAATATCATAGCCGCATTATCATCACACCGTTGTCCATTGCTTTATTCTACCCTCTTTTGTTCTTACGGTATTTCCATCTAAATTTCTTCTTATTTCAGGTCTATAATGTTATTTTCGGAAATACCATTTTGGTCCATCCTTTGATGCCAGCTGTATTCTTCAATGTTTTCTTTTACCTCACTTCTTTCAGCCTTATTCATTCTATGGTCTCTTAAGCAAAAAGGACTTTTCAGAGATCCCCGTTCTTCCCTTTATCATGCTTAATTAATGCTCAGACCTTCGATTTATGTAGCGACGTGGAAACTGGTATTGGTTTATAAAATTTTAATTCATTTATTTTCGTTGCAGTTTTATCTCCTCAATTTGTTTTTATTGTAAAATTTGTAAAATTTTGTAAAGTTTGTTGGAAGTTCCCCAGAGTTGTTCCAGAGTTGGTTACGTTTTGGAAATATGATATAATATATCCTAAATAATTTAAATTACTCACTCACTAATATCCCAAGAGTTTTAATTAACTATTTGTTTAAATGTGTTAAGTAGTATTTTTAAAGCTCTCCAAAGAAACAAGGCTACTGGGGAAGTGCAAGACAAAGTTTTAGTGATAAATCATCAAACCACGGGCAACCTGGTAACGCATTATGGGATAAAGTAAACGAATTCGCAAATTACACCCACTTCCATGTTGGTATGTGAAACCGTTCGTTTGTTTTCATTTATGTTCATTTTAGAAAAAGTATACTGTTCGTCGTGAGTATTTAGTGGTTAGTTTGCTATTAAAAGAAAATAATTTCAATGAAACGGAAGATTAAAGTGTGAACGAGTAAATTACTATATGTGGATAATCATAAGTAAATGGTGTACGTGACATAATCGCGTGACTCACGGAAAAGGCGACAGCAGAAAAGTGCGTTGCCATGGGGAATAAATGAGATAGCGTTTTGGAGAGAAGTTGAACTTGTGTTCTGGTCGATAAAAAGAAATTCCTGAATCATCGGCAATCATCTATGTCATCGGAATATTAATATTGAAAGAAATATGCATGTAAAAGTATTGTTATTAAAATGTAGCAATTCATGTGTTGTAGTTACTGTGAAAAGAATAAAACCTGGAGTTGTGTTAACTGTGCTAAAATCCTTTGTAGTTTGGATTCCGAAATCCAAACATAATCAACCCGACCTGAAACTCTTGGGATAGTTAAAAAATTAAAAATAACAGTAGTCTCTTGCTCACCGCAACAAAAGTTGAAAAATAACCACGCATAATGTTCTAAATATAAAGCGGGACAAGAAAAAACGTCCCTCAAATGATAGCTATGACAGTAAACAACCTGAGACAAGACGTACTGATCGACTATGGCCGCGATGAACGGAACAATAACATTTGAAGAGAGCAGAGCGAAATTGATGATGATGATAACAGATTTCTATGTTACTGCTGAAAACTTTGGGAATAACTACTTAATAATGGCAAAAAAGTGAAATTTTTGCAGCGAAGAGTTGCACACGATTTTAGACGTTTTGTTCATAGAATCGAGAATGGCACTCCACTTTGCTCGCGCCATTTCCTAACTCCCCTCTCGATCCTTTAATTCCTCCACCGTTTTTATCCCGCACACATTCTGACTCATCTGCTCTCCCTTTTCATCCCCATAATTCCCTGAGAAAAAAGCGAGGGAAATCCTTGTCGCAGTCTCGCTTTCTTTCCCCACCCACTACTATGTGTGTGTGTGTGTGTGTGTGTGTGTGTGTGTGTGTGTGTGTGTGTGTGTGTGTGTGTGTGTGTGTGTGTGTGTGCGCTTTATATAAAAGGCGCGTCATGTAGAGGTAGTACATACATTTTTCCGGGTGCCTGCAGTCACAGGATTCTGGTTCATATAGCCGGAGGTGCTAACGTAATATGATCTAAGCGTTATGTGCCATTCGTGTGAGACTTTTCTTGTTTTCCCCTAGGAGTCAAAAAGGATGCTTTGTGCTGTGATGAAGAAAAGCGCATTATCTGCTCCGGGGAAGATAATACACTTCGTAAGATGGATTTCTGGGTGAGAAAAGCCTCGTATACTAAGGTAATGAGCAGACTGCTTCTGGAGCACCTGATAACATTGCTATGTTATCAGACTAACGTGTTAATACCAACACAATAGGTAGCCGACTTCATTCAGGCGTGCACTCGTTAAGGAGGTCTGGGGTTCAAAGCCCGCAAGAACTGTCCTCTCAACCTTGAAAGACTCTTTTCCAGGGTTTTCTCTGTCCTCAAAACTATAAAATGCGACAATACCTTCACTTAGGCCTCGAAAGCCTTTTTACCAATATACCAGGTGAGTCAGCTGCCCCTTATTCTCGAGTCTTATGCAATCCGCATTTTATAGTCCAACATGAAAACCTCGACTCCATTACTAGGTTCTACCCTCGTATTTAACATGGATGTTAAACACTCGATGAAATTAGTACTAATATAGACATCGCCTTTTAATATATTCGTAATTAGACAGCTGACGTTTGCACTTCTGCAAATGTTCACTGGAACCAGCGAATATTACATCTTAAACGGAATGGTTACCTCACACGTTACTAGGTAGCTCAGTTGGAACGAGCGCAAGACTCCGAAGTAATCTGTCTGCTGTGAAAGTGGTTCGAATCACCTGCATGTAATAATTTTTTTACCGTGCAATCCTCACAATTTACAAATTATTATTCTTAAAACTGTTATTATATTCATTTTTATTGTTTTATTTATGTTTTATGGCATTGTTTGATGTCTCTTTATTGGTGAACTACAATTATGTAGTTGTTTAAACATACCTATAGGTAGGTGCAATTGAAATAAGGATCATTTACACACATTTGAACACAGAAAGCAAGGAAATTAATAGTCAGAGTTTAACATGGAAGTTAAACTCAATTTTGCAGACAGTGAATTATTGTGCTATTAAAAATGTTTCTTAGTGATATGTTTTGCGGCGCTGGAATGACCTTTTTTCTATTCCTGGAACACGACTCCTCTAACGTAGCAAGTGCTCGAACTGGTGACCTCCTTGGGTAATGCACGCCTGGGCACGCTGTTAGATGGAGCCCCTGACTTGGTGTAGCATAGCATTTCTACAAGCCACTGTAATACGCTGACGAAGGGTTTCTAGATTGCCCAGCTCCTCTGCATAAATGCGTTCTTTTAAATAATCCCAGAGAAAGAAGTCAAAGAGTGTCAGATCAGGTGATCTGGCAGGCCAGGAGACTGTTCCGTGTCTTCCTATCCAATGACCAGGATGTGCAGCATTCAAATGATTGCAGACGATCCTCGACCGATACGGAGGAGCGCCATCATGTTGAAACCACATCATCATTCGCTCCTGCAGTGGCACATTCCCTAATAATATGGGGTGAGCTACGGAGGAATTCCAGGTAGCGTGCTCCTGTTAGATGTACCTCGAAGAATAATGGTCCAACAGGGTGGTATCCCAAGATCCACACCAGACATTTACACCCCACTGCTCTTGGAATGCTGCCTCCCTTGCCCAATGAGGATTACACTCCTATGGTGCATATTGTGACGATTTTCAGTTCCATTGTTGTGGAATCTTGATTCGTCAGAAAACAATATCCTGGATGCGGATTCCACATCACTTGCTACTCGCTCCAGCAACCATTCACAAAAGGTTACTCGAGCTTCGAAATCTCTCCCGTGAAGTGCAAACGATAAGGATGGAACTTATTAGTGTTCAATATTCACACTACAGAAGATTGGCTGATGTTCACCTCCTGAGCAACTGACCGTGTACTAGTATGCGGATTGTTCTGGGTGGCGCTCAAAACTGCTTTTGCATTAACACCCGATGTTGCTGGTGCGTGTCTATGAGGAGACATTCTTGCAAGTGACGCTGTTACACGCAGACGCCTTTCAACATTCCCGAAGGTGTTTGCTGTTGGTTGTCGTCTGTTCGGATATCTCTCCCGATATAAATGCTGAGCCGCTGGTGTATTTGTTCTTGCTTCTCCGTATATCAAAAGGATATCTACGTACTCGTCTGTCGAATACATAGTGAAAGACTGGCACAAAATATCGCGCGACAGCTCACGTGTGGTGAATGCAGGGGTCGTCATTCGCAACACACTACATCATGCCAGTCCAACAGTGCACAAGTCATTCATTATATCTGTTCAATTACAAAATGCAGACAACCAAAAACGATTTAAATTATGTCCTAAACCCTCAGGGACTTTATAATTAGATTATTGTGAATTCGGTTTCCAAGTTTTGATGAACATAAAAAAAAAATATTTACAATGCTGAGACTGGAACCTGTGTTATTGGGGGTTAGCGCAGAGGACCCATCACAATCCTATTCAGCTATTTCGAGACTTGACTAAAAGCACGTACCGCGTGCAATATTAGAACTTGTATGCCTAGCACTATGCCATTGTCACCTCGCAAGTTTTCGGGCTTGATTTAGCCTTTTAAGACAGTTTTAATCATTTGCTGCAATATTATTAATTAAATGGCAAAAGCTGTTATGCATATTAATTGAGATGTGCGAAGCGTAGTTCACGCAAAAGTGTAAATAAACTGTTGTTTAATAATATGTCCGTTTTGACTGTACGGGTTCATGATGGATGAGGCGTGTCTAAATGTTTCCTAATTTTTGGCAACCAACCCCTGATCTAAGCACATGAATCCGCCATTTTCTTTTTAGCTGACGTTGTTAGTGTACTCATATGATAGGTCCATTTTTTCCGAGGCGTTTACTGAATTACGGTGCTATGTATACTCAAATAAAAAGTTTGTAAAATCGGCCGGAAACCGGAATTTGCTCTCAGTAAACGAGTCGTATGTTTTTGAGGTGTACTTTAGCGAGGAGTACGTTCTGTCCCTTAAAGCACTGTTGCTCTCCATTTTACGCATTTCTCTCTTTAAGAACGTCAAGCAATACATTTTAGTAAGCGCAAAACTGGACTAAGGCACACATGCCGTTAGACGGGTAGCCTACCTTCCAAAAAAATAAGGCGCGGCTGACTCACCTGGTATAATCATTTCATGTAAGAATGAACTTCAAACACTACTAAAATGTGATTGTTTGCCTTCATATTACTTTCATCAAACTCCTCTACAACATATAGTTATAAGAACTTACTCTTCTACCTATTTCTTATTAATCCAACTTAACTTTCAATTCGCATTTATTATTTCCTTGTAGAGAACGAATAAGTAAAGCGACGGTTAGAGTTTTTAAAGAGGTTGTCGCTGTGTGATGACTTTGCATGAATACGAGAAAATTATAACGCTAAAAGTTGGTTTCAACATTCAAACCAATAACAGGGAATGTCTCGGAAACGGTTAACTAAAAAAAATGACATGGATTGTGTGCTTTAATGATATCTATATTTTATGTAGTGAAATTTGGTCTATCTCTTCATGTTCATCAACTAGCTATGCAAAACTTGTTCAGAATGAAGAGGACTTCATAATGCCTAGAATATTAAAGATATATGAACACATGTTTCCAAAAATGCTCTTTTTAGATTTAATCCATGCAGTAGCCCGCATATTACATTGAATCATAGTTGTATTCTGCTTCTAATGTTATGAATAGGTAACAAAAAACAGTATTTATTTCGTTCTTTGCGGAATATTCTTACAACCGGGATTTGTAAATTTAAAAGGACCCATTATTTTCCTTTTAAACTGTAGACACATGTTAGAGCTACCAAACAATGTGAACCAATCTGTGAAAGAAACTCGGATATCAAAAATTTTTCTAGGGCACTGTTAATATTTTAAAAATATCGCTATTTGTTATATTGCAGTCACCAGTTTAACAAGGGTGCTAATTTTTGAGTTTAAGACATTTCAGATAGTTAATTCTGGCGAAAAGTAGTAGATAACAATTGTAATTTCGAATATATGACAAAAGACAGCACCTCCATTAGAATTATTAGCCTAACTGAAAAAAAAACTGTTTAATTATAAACATTTACCAAACTCCAGATTCCAAGCACAATTTGTCTGGCATGCTACGGTAAATTTGTGTATATGTGAGATTTACAATTATAATGACAAAACACTTACTGCCTGCTTTCTTGTAAAGAAAAACCCACCAGAACTCCTAAATTCAATATAAATATTTGTAATAAAACCCCTGAATAAAATAACCATTACAAAATGGTTTGCAGTAATTGAAAATGTGATTTTTGTATTAATCAAAGAGAAACTATTTTGTTTTTGTAATGATTTTTTCATGCAATAGAGTTTACTGCAATGGAATATGAATCTTTCCTTATTTATAATGCTACGTTAAATGTTTAGACTTGCACCATTACAAAAAAGAAACAAATGAACAAAACGAAAAACACGCTTCAGAATTTAAATAGAACTTGCATCTACTAAGATGTTACGATTGATTTTTACCTAATGGGGTAAGAATACATTAATAATTTTATGATTAGTCTAATTGTAATTTTATCACGTATATAGCTCAAAACAAAGGAATGTCCATATTTTATAAAAATTACTCAAATGTAGTATTTTTAACTTAGCTACTATTTTAAATGCCAATAATGCAGTAGGACAAATTGCGGATTAAGTTGATTCCAGAGAAGCATAGAGTTACATGTACGTCTACTGAAGTGCAGGCATGTTATTATTATGACGCCTAGCTGGGGTGTGATCAAATTATATGACCGAACCCCGTAACAAACGCGACGACGCCAAGCCCAAGTGCGACCGATTGCTCCAAGTGCAGACAGCCGAAGCATTTACGATGTGAGAAGTACGTGCTTCCCCATAAAGTAAATGCAGGGACCGTCTTGAGTAAGCATTTCCTACCTAAAGTAGTATAGGATTAGCGAAACTCTACAACTTTGAATTTAACAAGCTCCATCAATGACAGCCTTTCTTCGCAGTGTAGGCAATTTCCATTTCGGAAATGCACAATACTACCCAACGGTATGTCCCTAGCTCAGTCCTGCTGTACGAGGGGCCAAGATTTCGATAACTAAGTGCAGACTACGGTAGTATTGCTAGTAGAATTGGTCATTTAAGAATCTACCCGCATTACACGTACGCTAGATGTGTTGCATACCTATCGGGCGTCACCTCATATTGATCGGGTTGTTCACGTTCTTCGATCATGTTTTACTAGATTCCCCTTGAAGCTGACAAAGGGTATATAAAAGGTCGCTTAATCTACGTAACATTAATGTGTTGAAAAACATTTGGAAGCTTCTCTATGTGTACTACAGTTCAAATAGAAGACAATGATAGCTATTTTCAATAGAAAAATACAATTTTGTATTTTGACCACATTGACCAAACTCATGATTACAGCTTTTGATGATCATTAACTTTGAATGTCTGATTAAATAGTTAATTCGTAGTATTTTGTATCGTTTCTTTCCGTATCAATGCTACCAATTCTACCGGTATTCCTACCATTTACTACGTCATGTATGTACTGTACCAAAATGACCGAAGCGTAGCTTTCTTAGTGCAGCTTTCTAAGTGTGATCTAACGTATAAAACCCAAGAAAGGAAACAACAAAAGAAGAGAAAGAAAAGGAAGGGAAAAACAATGTGTAGAAGCCTATACCTTGCCAAGAAGTTCCTAATAACTGAGCTCCGTGGCCACCTTGAGAATCACTATTTCATATTTTAGTCCACATTCTTGAATGTGCAAATGTGTCATAGCCATTGCTAACACTAGTTACTATATAGTTGTGAATTTTAAAACCATTTAATTTATTCTAAAGTATACGGATTAAATTATAACGTGTTGCGCTCACGTGACTTTCTCTACTTTTGTACTAACTATTCTTACAAACTCTTATTCCTCTATCTACTTCATGTTGTGGAGATAAACATTTGCTGAAATTATCTTACTGCACACTTGCTTTTAAGTGCAAGAGGAATTTGGGATAACAGTAGGCTTTGAGCGATATAAAGCTGGTCACTACATGAAGGCTTTGAAATTCCATTTTCTTTGTCACCCAAGACATAAAAAGTGAATAACGACCTTCCATTTGAGAAAAGTATAATTAGGTATTGGAAAACTCACACAAATAATGAGTATCTTCGAAACGGTTCACTCCATTTAGACATAAATTGTGTGTTTTAACAAGATATGTATTTTTATAGTAAAATTTGGTCTATCTCTTAGATTTACCAGTAATCCAAAAGTCATCCAGAGTAAATAGGACTACATGAGCTAGAGCCAGAAAATTCAAGAAAATTCATTTGTCATAAAAATATCTTTCATTTCAATCAAAATCGTTAGAGCCATTTTCTAGAAAATGATAATTTTCGAAAACTTTTTCATGTAAAGGGTAGTTTAGGGTGGGGCTATTTTCTTCGAAATCTTCGTGTCGCATCCTTGAAAGATAATAAAAATAAATACTAAATTTTGTTTTCCACTTTTAGTTTTTTAGTTATGCTGTTGACAGACAGAACACTGACACACACAGACGAGAGAGAGAGAGAGAGAGAGAGAGAGAGAGAGAGAAACATACACACATGGATTTTTTCTAAAAATGCTTTCTTTTTGGATTTAGGGGGCCTCAAAACATATTTCCGGTGAAATCTCGACATCAGAATTTTGGGTCGAACACAATACTTCCCCCACTTACTACACATAGTAGAGAAAGTACCCAAATATAGGGATAACTTAACTAACGATTCGGTTTTAAACAATGGAAGGTAAGTAAACTGCGGTATTCCTTTGAGAACTATGGATTGGTTTATTATAGTAACAGAAAATTTTGAAGGAAAAATGAGCGTAAGAGTAAAGTTTTTGTGAATGCCATGAAGATGGACGTGTTCGGGTTTGGAAACTTGAGCGAAGTGATCCATCACGAAGTCGGGCAGCTGTGAGGTTGGGTTGGGAACTATCGGCTGCACAAGACGAGTTCGGAATGTTAATAGCAATGGAAATCAAGAGTGAGATACACACAGAATATCAACCCTTTCTCTCCTTCAGTATGTACCATGTGTGATCCATTAGTTTTTGTCTTAGTGATGGATTATTTGGAAAGAAATACTTTCTCCTCTCCACATATTGTTGGAAAATCAATGATACACAATGAGTCAAACTTCCTCACATCCAGCGAGGAGCTAATGGGTAACAAATTGAAGAAGTAAGAAAACCAGACGAAAAGGCATATGCAATCGGAAACTTATTTTCCATCTTTCCCTTTCTGTCAAGTGAAAATTAACTATTTATGGTTAATGTAGTTAGAGAGAGAGAAACTAGGTTGCAATAGGTTGCACACTGTTGCTAAAAAACTAGAGACCTACGTATGCGTAGTGCTAAAGAGCTGCTCATATCTAATTTGTGCATTAGAACAAATAAAATAAAAATTGGACATAATTTTCTGAAGAATATAACAACAAAGAGTATAACAACAAAACAATAATAAGTTATATAATATGTAATATTACCTAATTATTATTTATTATTATTTCTATTACATATTATTAGCTTTGATGTAAGTGTTGGCTGCTTTTACTGCTAATTTTATTCTAAGGTAGGTTTAATATGCAAAAGATAACTGCAACACCTAAGACTATGTAATATTGGTTACTTGTGGTTTCTTTGATACATAGTATTCAGTATGTGACGGGTAGATGGCCCTAGTTGGGTAGTCACATTCATGAAAAATATTCTCGTGCAACTTGCCGCTAGAAGACCTTGGTTGAAGAGAAGCATTTTAACTGCTGCATCTTTTGTTCTGTGTGTTAACTGCGGATTATGGTATTGAACTCTAATCTGTATTTATCTGGTGATGGAAGGAAACAACTAAACAAAAAGGTCCTTTGAACCTGCTACCTTCCAAGTGAGAAGCATAGAGACTACTCCTGAAGCTTCCTTTACTTGGTAAAGGAAAACGTTTTCACCAACTGAAAAGGGCACTATTAAATTGTGAACAGAAAGAGAGAGAAACAGTAAGAGACAAATGCTTGGGCTAGCAATAAAATAAGTTTGAAATTCATTGGACTATTTAAAATAATGTAGAATAAATTAGTTAATATGGGTTAGGATAAGGTCAGTGTTTGGATATTATAGTTTTATTTATATTGCATAATACATAAATTATTAAGAATTATATTTAACCGTTCAATCCTGTTTGTTTGAAACACTTCCTAAATGAAAGACAGGAGTTATCAACAATGCTAAAATACCATTATTAAAGTAGCGAACAGTCATGTGTGTGTTTGTGTGTGTGTGTGTTTGTGTGCGCGCGCGTGTATGTTGTGCCTGTGAGTAACACGATTAAAAATGAATTGTTAAAAAATTCCAAACTTTGTACAAAGATTCAACATCTTCCAAAGATATGATACGAAGATTTTCAAGAAAAGCACCTATTCCAAAGTATCCTTTAAATAGATGATGTTCCATTCTAACCAAAATGGCTATGTTGATTTTGATTAAGATAGTATATGTTTAACACATTTTCATGTTAAATGTGCAGGTCTATCTTGAGTTTCTGGCAATAGCTGTAAAGTTCTCTTCATCCGGAAGAAATTTTTGGTGCAGATAGAAGCATATAGTTTATTTCCAACAAGTTTCTTATGGCACTAGCCCTTTCCGATATACCTACATATGTTATTATTGGTTTGATTTTTCAACAAGTCATTTTTAAAATCCTTCAGTTGTTTCTCATGATATCGTGGTAAGTGTATGGAAGTTATAGACCAGCATATTAGCTAACTGTGGATTTCTTTCAACCCTCTTGTACCTACAACGAAAAGTGCAACGCAACTATTTCTGCAAAGATTTATCTCGATTAACATGTAGTCGATAGAAAAATAAGCTTTTGTAGGGATAGTTTGTGTAAGCTGTATAAAAATAAACGACGGCAGGCAGAGAAATTCATGTGAATGTAACATCAAGAAATTTTTCCTTTTCTTTTTACAGATAAGCCCCTTTCTTTCCTGAGATAACAATAACTATAATATGAACATCATATGTCAGCAGAGAAACCGAGTAGTTTTACGGCAGTGAGGAAAGCAAAATCGCCTTTAATGTAAATCGCCTTCACCATTTGCTTCCACTATGAGGTTTGAAATGGCGCTCCTGTCCCCCCCCCCCCCCACTCCCTCTCATTTTTGAGGCACTCGCTTTCGCCCTCTGTCGTTTCCTCAGAGCTAAGTGGTTGAGTACACTGTGTCAAACTCTCTCTTGAATAATATGATCCAAATTAACCAGTGGAAGATTCCGAATAAATTACTGTTTTATCAGCTAGTAGTCATATCGGGAGAATAGTAAACGGATAGAATGCCTTTGCTTCCTAAACGCCATATTTATGGGAACTGGGAACATCAAACTACACCCTACCCAAAATTTGATATCGACAGAGATTTCAGTACAAATAAATAATGCGAGATATTCTGTTTTAAGAACTTGGCATTAAGCTCACATCTTTTAAGGAAACAAGCAGATTTTCTTCTTCCTTCATGCTTTAGACATTTCTGTCAGTTGCGATCGATATATCTTGCTCCTACCACCTTTCATTTGGCCTTCCAACATTTCTTTTGCCTGTTGATGGTAATCGCTCTACTCATTCTTTTAATATGACTTATCCACTTTGTTTTCTATTAACTTTGTTTTGTATTAACTATAAACGTATGGATTACATGCTGAATGTGAGATAGAAAGGAAAGTGGAAAGTAGAGAAGTATAATATTTCCAATCGGCCGTGTTTGTAAAACATTGAATAATCACGACTTTATGCAAAAGAGCACGAGTCAGTCAAGTAACAGAGAACCAAGAGATCTTCCTATTGTGGTTATGTGTAAATGGTACATACTTGTGGGCGCGCTTGTCCTTTTAAAACCCTTATTTGGATCATAGGATTATTTGGAACGAAGACCACTGGAACTGTTGCTGACAATTAATAATAGTTCTTCTCAACTCCAGTTTATATAATTAAAAAGAAAAGTCGCTGTTAGCTGTGGTCATCACGAGCATAATGAACACATTTCCACCACATCCAAACAAAGGAGGTCGCAATGGATGATCAAAAAGGGCTGCTGCATCGGTGTCGCCTGTTTGGAGCGCGTTCAGAATACGATGATACAAGTACGATATTGTACATTTTTGGACCGGCTTGTCGAGATTCCAACAAAACAACGTGGTCCACACGAGTGTAATGTAATCAGAACGCCGCTGCCTTTTACAAGGGGACGACGATGATTGAATGTGGAAGCTGACGTGCAGGGGACGGGTCGGGACGGGACGGCATGGGACGCTACTGTGGTTTCGGCTCCCTTTCCCTGCCCCCGGGTACGAATTGAATCCCAATGAAATTAACCGGTGGGTGGGTTTCTCAAGGTCCTAGGGACATTTTTTTTTTCTTCTTCCCCCCTGTCCGAGCGGTACAAATCCTTTCACTGGATTCATTTGGCTAATGAAGTAATTGTACTAAGAAATAGCCATGCTGCAACTCTTTTAGCACACTTGTTCTCGTTTCTCTAAGCCTTATTAAACTTTCATGAAGCCAGATTTCTTATTGTTCATATTTTACTTGTTAGGTATTGAATACATACAAAAGTTATGATGCTCAACGTTCGTTATAAGGTAAGAATTTTTCCGAAGTTCTTTTGAAGTTGTGATTAAAATTATTTCACGCCTAATCACTAAAATCATAGCTGCCGAATGTTGGACAAACACGAGGAATACGTTCCCCTCACTAGTTGACAAGGTTCCTTCCAATCTAGCTCTTATTGAGGTGCATACAATGCATACAAATATATTCTGTTCCTACAATCACTTAATTAGGTTCAGAAGGATTCGCTTCCAAAGTCCATAATATCTATCAAAAGCTTTGGAAGACTTTTCAGAACAATGTTGATGCGCATCCATTCATAAAAATACTTCCGGGTAAGATCTGTGCAAATAAATCAGTGTGTATTTCCTATTCTAGAATTTCTTGTACGGCATCCGCTAATCTAGAATTTTAACTAAGTGGAATAGAATAAAACGGAAACTAATGTTGCAAGGATTGAACGTGAAATTTAAAGAATGAATTGATTCTTTCGACTAGAACGTCGACCGAAGCTGAGGACAGAGTTTAAATGAACTCAAATTAATTCAATTATTGTCATGACAAATGCGTAATTTAATACTATATCATTAGTACATTATTATAAATCATGATTATTTTAAAAACTAAATGTTGGTCTATGTAAAGCTAAAGAGGGTAAGAAGACCATGATTACTGTGGCAAGCTTGCTAGATGAAAAGATAGAGCATGGCAAATAATACGTACTTATTCAAATCATTTCTATGCATCCTCACTTGTTTATTAGAAATACTTAAGAAGGATATGGCTATCTTCCTTTGTTTATTTGTGACATTACTCACTAAATTTGTAATGTTTATTAATGTTGGTGACTGTAAAGTAACGAAATGGGGCACATAATAGAATGAAAGCTTTGAAAATGGGAGCTAATGCAAATAAAATTTCACTTTCTTCATTTTGTGTTTAAATTATTGCCTGCTCCAAAATATGTGACCAGAGTGATCTTACAGTAGCAGAAACCATTCTATAGTTGACAAAGAGTGTTGAATGCTATGAATTTAATTAACTTGAACCTTAACAATAATGTGCATCGAAACGAACTCCGTGCAAATTGAATTAAAATTATATTGTTGTTTAACGACGCTGTCAATTTGCAGGATCATATCAGCGTCGCCGGTGCGCCAAAATTTCGTCCCACAGGAGCTCTTTTACGTGCCAAAGTCCAAAGCCGTGGAATTGGCGTTTTTAAGCACACTTAGAAACCATCAGTCTGGGCCGGATTTGAACTCGCAATCTTGGGATCAGTAGGCCAGCGTCTAACCAACTGAGCCACCCAGACTGATTCTCTGGTGTGGTGAAGGGTGGTAGTGTGATTGCCTTGCATACAAGATGGCTCTAAAAAATTATCCAGAAGTGTGCTGTGATTGTTTGATACACAATGTTGCGTTATTTTTATTGGTTGGAACAGGAATAACGTTACATTTTCTACACATGCAAGTATTTCTTTCTTGTCAGACGAACCTACACGCCAGAGAACGGTCTTGAGTGTAATATGTAGATTACATGCTTCACCTTTCCATGTTGCTGGGTGCCTATGGGATTTGGCGCACTTGGTTTTCTGTCTCATGTTCGAACATTGGTAACTAACTCAACAGCAAACACAACTGCACAAAACGACAAAATAGGAGCAGGGCAGGGCAGGGCAGAGTGTGTGCTGAAGTCTCCTATTTCCGACACCAGGGAACCATCGTTTCAACAACAAAGTTTAGCGGACGCTATGCAGGTAATTGTTACCATGCGTGGGGAGGCAAAGAGATAATATCAACATGCCTCCATAGTAGCCTCATCTGCTTGTAATGAGTGAGCTGGGAAGGTGCATAGGTTATATACTCGCAGCTTTAGAAATTGTGCAGTTGCCATAATGAGCCTGTGTGTATCTCCTTATTCATCTTCTTCTGTTACCAGCCCTGAATTGCTATAATATTAGTAATGTTTTACTGTAGGAAGCTCTATCTAATATTATGTTCCAGAAATATTAACATCTGTCGATTTTAATGAAATGAATTTACTGACACTTCTATCTTTAGTTTTGTATAAAAATTTATGGACCCTTAGTGACACACTGTAAACTTACCATTTTAACATTAATCTTCTTTCTTAAATTTTCGCTAGATTAAAAATCTTTGATTTGTTGAATAATGTGTAAAATTACTATTTGGACAACATATTCTCAGAAATCTAAATAAATAAACAAACCAAAATATGTTCATTCCTATTACATCTGAAACGTTAAATATGCCCTTTTAAGTTCTGATGGCTCCTGGTAAAAATGTATCGAATAATAATTACAAAGCCTTTTATAAACTCTGTCCCATACAGTTTCTCTCTTATATAAAGTTTAATGAGAATTAAGAATACTTCAATATTTAAAGAAGGTTCAAAGTGTACATGTTGTTCATCATTTCAGTGTCTGAAAACATATTTGAATAAAAACAGTGTGAGCCATACAAAGGACTGTTTACAGTGGCGGCATTTTCATTAATTTCATCCTTAAAACATAGCCCAGATTTTGATATGTACGCCAGTTTCATTTTTACTTATTCTAAGCTCACAAACATACTTAGAGATTTTTTTATTATTTCTTGACCTAGAAAGTGTCGAAATATGTTTTCGGTGAAAGTTTTATTAAATTATTGGGTCAAATTTAACTCATTCTCTATATTCAATACATACCTAAACCATTCAAGACCATTAAACATTGCAGTAGTTATACAGTTCCTCTTCGATGTCGCTCTGGGTGGCTCAGTTGGTTAGACGCTGACCGACTAATCCCAAGGATTTTTAAGTGCGCTTAAAAAGGACAGCTCCATGTCAGTAGATTAACTGACACATAAAAGAACTCCTGCGGGTCAAAGTTCCGGCACACCGGCAACACTGGAGTAATCCTGGCAATTGCCAGCGTCGCTAAACAACAAAATAATTTAATTTCCTCTTCGATGGAATGGTCAGCTTTGTAGACAGACTTTTCTGAAACCTAATTCAACTGTGTTAATTTGCTCGTAATTTGTTTACAATTTTCAAGGCAATCGCTCTAAGCTGGCACCATTTACATCTAGTTTATTTTCTGTTAAAACTGCTCTATAACATTTCTTGTCTAGCTTCGCCTCACTATCACTGAAAATTCGATTGTGTGCGACCAGAGTTAGAAAAGTAATAGGACGCATCTTGTTTAATGGAACAATGAGTTATATGCAGTCTCTTTGTGAGGTAACGATTTTAGTGCGCGTCAGCCGACATCATTTCACCGGCGACTCTCACTTCTCTCACACAGTGGAGAGAGCGTGTCAACAGGTTACCATTTAGTTTAATGAACCCATATTTAACATATAAGAGCAGTATTTAAGGTATAAGGCTTACCATAACAATAAGTAAACCATAAATTTGTAGCTGTGAGTTGATCTAATATTCCAACAAGCACTATGAGCAAGTAATGTTATGTTTAATGAATGAAACTTGTATGGAACTAGAAATACCTGACATAGTGAAAAACCTACTATGTTATTGTAGTGCCTTTTAATGTAAACCCCTTTACCACACGGTGTACTCTATTCAGTATTAATTAATATGAAGTAAACCGGTATGAAAATAAATAAGATAATGTTTGTTGAATGATTCCGTTATCCATTTTCTGCAGATGGACAGGGACATACCGAAGGCTGAGGTGTTATTCAACTGTTTAAAAGCCCACCTCGGTAGCGTGATGGTTAGCGTGTCTGCCTCACGTTCAAGAGGTCGCGAGTTCGAATCTCGCTTAGGGTAAGTAATCCGGGTAAGGTTTTTTTCCAAGGTTTTCCCTACCCTGAGAAGACGATTGTCGGGTAACTTAAAGCTCCATGGACCTCGGGCACATTTGAGCATCATTTCACCCATTTTATTTCATTCGTTCGTCCGAGATGACACAATATTGGAGGACGTTAATTAAAAAAAACTGTTTAAAACGTAAATAACTCTATTTTGTACATGACACTTCCGTTGCAAAGGGAACAAATGTATTGCAATTTAGCGCTCAAAAGTACTACTACTTGTAATATTCGAATATTCATATTAACAACGGAAAAGCTCTCAGAAACAGTTAATGCTACGTAAATGTTTCCAGTATGTTCTAAAACTTAACGATATTTGTATTTTTCCTTTGTTGAGCTCTTGGCTTCTTGTTTTGGATTCAAATGTACAAAAAATCAAAATAAACAGGCCTTAACAGACTGTAGATACAATGCAGGATATACGGTTTATTCTTCATATTGTTCAAAATTTCAAGCACAGACTGTAATAATCAAAATCGCTATAATCCGTTTAGAAAAAAATAAAATAATTTTTTCCATGTAATGAGTAGTTTTGTAAAAGTAATTTAATAAAAACGTTCGTAACAGATGCATGTCACTTCCAAAATGCCAATTTACGTCAAAACTTGGTATAGAATTTTGGATGAAACAGAGCTTCCCCTCTTTCAGGAGGTCTTTGTCCTTTATGGACGCTACAAGCACTATTAATTCACACAAATCGTATGCCGAAAGCAAATGATAGAGAAGGTAATAGGTTAATAAATAAAACTGTATTTTCTCGATACTTTACAGTCACACATCTATTATATTATATTCCAATAGTATATATCAATAGATGTAATAGTGTATTTTTATTTAACCTATATATTCAACTAAAATAATTGGGATACACGTACAGAGCACTACAGAACTCTGTATTTTATATCGGGAACAACTGTTTCTTTCACAAACTTGTCGCATTTTAGTGGGATAGGACGAATGAGATTTTTGTGAATGAATGAAGGTATTTGATATTAAGTAAGTATATATTAGCTGGTTTCTTTTAGAGGTATTTTGATAAAATAGGAACCTTACGCCCAATTGGATTGAGAGATAATATAAAATCAAACACCAGATAAAAGGTCTCGCATTATTGGATAGTGGTTTTAATTTCATATACTGCAAAGCAATCATAACAGGAATGTTTTTCATAGTATGAGACGAAGAACGGATGGAATGATTTTATGGTGCAAACGAACCCTGAACACTCCGCTTGAAGTACTCTCCATTTCAAGAGGGGAAAAAATCCAAGCCCAATGACCTGACCTGAAAGGGAATCAAACCTGAAACAGTTAGATAGTAAGCAGAAGCGCTACTCGTACATCGCTGCAGTGGAGGAACTTTGTTAATTACAATCGCTATTGTGGCTTCACATTTTGAAGTGGGGAGCATGCGCATTTGGACTTGAAGCACCGCTTGGAGACCACAAAGGGGGCAGTCGCTGAAGTTACCCCTTATGTGTTGTGGAAGTAAAAGAATTTCTAATAACACTAACCCCTCTCCAAGAAGAGGACACTCCCAAACTGTATGCAATTACCTTCTCCTTCATCAAATATTTCGCTACTCCACGCAGTCCGGCAGTTAATTGGAAACATCATTCTGTATAATCTAATATTCAGCCAGTTATCATGTTGTACTGGACTTGCCAGTTTCGATCTGTCGAGAGTTAAAAACTGGGCCAGTTTCTGACTGGAATGGCCAAGGGCTGCACTGGGAATGCTCTATAAGTTGTACAAACATAATTTGAGAGGTCATATTGACAGAATGAAAGCCGCAGTGCTCCGGGCCGGATTTCCTCTCGCGATGGAACACTGCATTATTCAACAACATCTGGGATTCTGGGAACATGTGCTGACTCTTTCTACATCAAGGGTGGCGCAGATACAGCATCCATAGGCCCTTTTTGCCACAGATGTTATTATTTCATTAGCTTTCTCGTTGAACCGCCTACTGAAAGTTAAGGGAAAACAAGTAAACTGTAAATAAGAGCTTTGAGGTGCCTCTTGACTACCGAGCAAATACGTGACCGTGTTCCTGTCACAGACGGGAGAGTTGGTGAATCTGAACATACTTAATAGAGATCCTAAATAATAGATTAGCCTAAGTCCAAGAGGGACAGTGAATTCTTCTTAGCATAGCGAGCTCTTAGCTCAAGTCCAAGAGTGGCAGAGAATTCTTCTTAGCATAGCAAGACCTTAGCTTAGGAATACAAATCCGTTTTCAATAGTAGTTAGAAAGTAGAGTAGTTTTATCAGAATATCAAATGATTTCCGAAGAGGATATGGAACTATGGGCTATCATGTTCCTACCACTGGCACTTATTGTGCTTGTGCAAAGAAGCAGTATTTGGCCGGAATACTCCTCGATGTTCAAGGTGGATATGGTTATGTAGGTACTCGTATCTTTAGTATTGCTGAACTTGCTAATTAAAGCCTTCCTATACTTTCCTTTATGGGAACCTTGTTTCAAAGAAAAACATTCATGGATATAGAAGATGAATTGTGTGACTAAGGTATGTGAATGGCGGTTTAACTCAGGTCTCCGTAGCGCAGTGATAGCGTGCCTGCTTCTGACGTGGAGGACGCAGGTTCGATCCCTGGTACCGGCGTGGGGATTTTCTCCCCGCTGGGAGGTCTAGCACGCGGTGCACTCAGTCTCATTAGGTCCCCACTTATGACGCCTGCGGTGGCAGAGGTGGGGGACGCAGCGTTCGGCTGGTAGGTCTTAGCCCGGATGGACTGTTGTGCCACGGGGTTATGTTTACCATATTAGTCAGCATCTACACCACATTTAAAAAGAGCACATTATCTCAGATGCTTGCTTGCTTCAGTAAGCAAATAATTAATTTGCCTTTACTACGCTGGAAGAAGTATTGCAAAACTGCAAGAGCAACGATTAAAACAAGGACATCACATGGTCACTTTGGCTCTCAGCAGATGAATTTTCTCTAGTTATTTTTTCTTGATGTCGTCCTCCAGTTCTTATTTCAGACATAACAATAGGGATACACACATTACCCTTGAAATCTCGAAGAAAGTACTTAGACATGTTCATTAAAATATATAGTAACCCATTTACAACGAGTGTCACCGGAGAAATGGTACCGGCAGAGGCTCACTAAAATGAGAAGGGACGTGGAAAGGGAATGTCAGTGAGACCTCAACAGGCCAAGGTGCTAATAGGAAGAAGAACTGACTTTTCATGTTTTCTTTCTCTAAGGCATGTTTATATAAAGCAGAGGAAGTATAGCATTGCATCCAAACTTCCATGTCGATGTTTCACCGGAAATGCATCATTTTAGAGCTCCTGAACCTCCCAGAGGTCTCTCGAAAGATGTGTAAACAGGATTACTTGAAAACGAAAAGTTCGATAAATACCAAACTTGGTGTTTAAGTTCGCTATCTTCTAAAGATGCGACGCGAAGATTTTAAAGGAAATTCCCGATCCCCATCTACTATCTATATGGAACATTTTTCGAACTTTTTTTATTTTCTCAAAAATAACTGGAGATTTTGATTAAACAACTTAACCTAACCCCACAGAGGAATAGCCGTTTCCGAGCCAAGGCGTCCGGTCGCGGTGTCCCCACTCTGCTCACCGCAGGCATCACGAGTGGGGTGCACTACTGAAGGTGGAACGTGGTCAGCGCCACGGTCCCTCCCGGCCAGTTATAAGGTCTTCGCAAGCCGAGGGCGCTCGCCTACCACCTAGGCGGCCCGGGTTCGATCCCAGGGATCCGCATGTGGTATTCGTGGTGGACGAAGCGGCGTCAGGGCGGTTTTTCTCCGGGTCCTCCGGTTTCCCCCGCCATCTTATTCCACCGGTGCTCCATCTTCATTCCATGTATCATCAGTGTCACCGCCTGCGGTGCCGTAGTAGTAAAAGCGGGCGTTAAACACAACAACAACCACAACGCAAGCAGAGGCCCTACTGCTTAATCAAATAGCTTCTCGATTAGCCCCCTAGGGATTTAACGAGACTTAGTGTACCCCGGACCAAGTCTCCCAGCGGGAGAAAATCCCCACGCTGGTACCGGGAATCGAAGTGGTAAGCTGCAGGGAAACCAACGCGCTAAACAGACGAGCTAACCAAAATTATGTTTAAGATATTTATATGGCAAATAAAATATATGGATACCATGAACTTTCTGGGAATATCCTGTGAAATCGTTTTGTTTAACTGGTAAACTGTAAGAGATAAGGTTTACTGTACAAAAATATAGATCTTTTAAGGCATAACATTTATTTAAAATTAGAGTTCCAAGGTATTCCAGTTATTCGTTTAGATTTTCAAAAGCTTGTACTTTTTCAAATGATAAGTCGGTATTCGTTTTTCATCAACTCGTGCTTACGAAACGAGCATGGAATTTCAAGACCAAACATATCACTACTCTTCTTTAGAATCTGACCTTTCTTATTTTACACCAAAAATACGCAAATGTTTAATCGAAGTTTATCTGGATTAACAAGAGGTAGGTAAACTTATAAGCTTGCATAATAATTGTTTCTAGACGAGGGAACAACGAAATTCATGTGAATGTAACACAGATTTCAGTTATTCTGTACACACGCACACACACACCTACACACACACACACACACACACACACACACACACACACACACACACACACACACACACACACACACACACACACACAAACACACTCAAACTATTAACGGCATGTTTATAAAAATGCATTTCTCATACTCAGGGAACATCAAAATATGTATTTCCGGGTCAAATGTTGCTGATGAATTTGTGGTTGTAATACAAGAGAAATTTATATGGTAGGGTACGTAAAAATACATTCTCAAGTGCGAAACGCTACTAATTTTTATATATTTAGAGGAAGCTGACTTGGACAGGTTTGTTGACAGTGACTTGTCTTGCCCCACATCAACCCCAGGTTGGGGAGAGGTGCCTTCCTGCCTAGCTCTGAAATATTAAGTGAAAAGTTCTCATTACTCTTGCATAGGTCTCCTGTATAACATCCAGTTGATAATACGTTTTACACTCGCTCCTGGGGGCTATGCAATTTTATACACATACTACATATTGCCTTAAAGGGAGCTTGGTCGTAAAACTGGAAGCTGCTAATATGCCTCCTTCCAGCATCGCATCTAAATGCACGCAAATTAACTTCTCTGAGAGGAAGAAAAGGAAATTGAAAATATACTCCTCCGGGGCAAACTTTTACAAAACTTTGTCAGTCATTTCAACTTCCAATTTAATAGATGAAAATGGCGTCATTGAGTCGAGACTTCGGGGAAAACTTAATTAACAAAACCCTGGAATACAATCGTCATCATATGGCTTTTGCAATCAAATCCAGTCCATTGCAATTCTATAGCACCATACTTATGGAAGCTTATTCTTTTCTAAGTAATTCCAGCTAAATTAGTAGTTTCTTCAACACCATATGTATATACGCAAGAAATAGTTACATTCAAAGACCATAGTGTACAATGTAATATATTGTTTAAAAAATACTTAATCTGCTAAATTCCTTTGACTTTCTCTAGCAACTATTCTTAAGGTTTACATTACTGTTACAACACAAGATTGTTGCTAAGGCCTGTCTAGCTGTATTTCACGTTGAGAGAAATCTACCAGGAATAGTTTCATGAGACATTTCGTTGTAGGTATAAAAAATCGGAAGGAAAAGGTTTTAACAGGCTATTCACAGAAAATTCAATAGATATATAAATTTCATTGCTATTTAACATATGGTATTTTGTAGGATTTGAAGCTTTCACGGCGATAATTATTTATACTTCATGGGTGACCAGCGGTGAAATATCTATAAAATTGTTCGAAGTTACACAGCAGTAACCGATATTACGACAGACTCATAATAGAGGTGATTGAAATTAAATTATAGCCAAATAATTTCAATAGGTGCAACGGCCTACGACTGAGAACAGCTTGGACAGGAATACTTAAAAGAAGACCATCTCGTATTTGAGATGGCCGTTTATTTCTTATGGTATTACTAATGGAGGCCATGAGTAGAGATGACCATTCATTAACTACTCTTTCCTGATGATGGCGATGAAACTTAGTATGGCCGAAACGTCGAAAATTGTATAGATATTACACCACCGGTGACCTGTGAAGTGTTAATATATTTTAATCAAAATTATTAGAACCATTTTTGAGAGCATCCAAAGCAGTTGGGAGTGGGAACTTCTCAAAACGTTCGTGCTGTATGTCTAGAAGGTACCGAACCTAAAATGCAGTTTTGTAGTTATTCAACTTTTATTTTTGAGTTATGTTGCTTTTATACATACACATACACACACACGCACGCACGCACTCACACACTCTTCGAAACCTCTATTTCTGTTCAAATTTCCATACCGAGTTTTGGGTGGAATAAAATTCTTTCTCTGTGTAGGCGCTGCCAGAAATAAAGAACCGGAAGGAACTACCAAGGCGTAGTGCAATGTAGATATTGTTTTTAAGGTGCAGCGTGATTGCTTCCTACCTTCATGTCCATATTTGGAATGTTTGTGTCCTGGGTTGAGTTTATTGATTATGATAGGTACGCCTGAGTGCAGCTTCTTATCCATGGTTTGAGGAAGATGTTCGATTACGACATGGACTTCTTGCTCGTGGAGTAGAGATGAAGCATGATAATTAGAGGGAGGATGATTTTTCGCTAATGCGATATTGCAAGAAATGTCCATAAAGACTTGTGCTGTTGTATTTTTATTCATTACTCATAGTAAAACAGTATTTCATGTTTTTTGCAAATGCGAAATTGACTTAAAATACGAAATGTATACTAAAATGTGAATTAAGCAAAATATGTAGTAATTCAGATATTTTTTTCTTCAAATACAGACATGTTAGTGGAATGTTTGCTGAAATACAATGAAAGGTTAAGTAGTAAAAAACCTAAGAGGTTTGCGAGCTTTTTAATCCTGAATATTGTCATAGACTTTAAGATTTAAGTGAAAGTAAAAGAAAGAGCTGGTTTTATGGAGTTGCTAATATGAATAAATTATCCCTTTCTTTCTCTTTATTTTATTTATTTTCATTTATTTTATGTTTAACGGCAGAGAGCAGCTTCACGAGTACCAAATAACTTGTAGTTTTCAACAAGTAGGTGTGTATGTCTATTTCTCGTGTGTGTGTGTGTGTGTGTGTGTGTGTGTAGGCGTGCATGAAAGTATTTATGTGTCCAGACATGGCTAATTTTTTTCCACTACATGAAATTCTTAACTACCAGTACAACGTATTCATGACAATAAAGATGTAGGCTGCCTGCAGATGCTGTTAAGCACAAATACTCAGATTTTTCTAAAGCAGTTCCAGAATGTACTTTTCATCTTACCTATAGCGCAGATGCTGACAAATATTTCACTAAGTGCGATTCATTTTAATGGTAGAACAAACTGTTGAGGCTATCTTCAATGATTTCATTTATTACTGATTCATAAAACTATATTTTTGAATACATTTTGTGTACTATCTTTATATTATTGTAGTACTGTATTAAGTTTTCTATTTTACTCTGTGTCATACTTCAGCCTGTACCAATTCTATTTTTCTCTGCTTTAACCTTTGTTAGCTTAAAAAAGCGCACAGTATATTATATCGATTTTTATTTCAATATTTATTAATTCTTTACAAAACGTGATTTCACATTTATATTAAGTTAGGCCAAACGACATCTTAAAAATGCTATAAAATGCTAAAGTACAAGTGTATAAACGCTACCCAACGTGCAACATTTATGATTTCAAAATGCTCAAAATCAGCGCCCTAATGAATAGTGTATGTTCCGTGTTGTAGCCACCACAACAGACTTGCTATTCTAAATACAACTCACACTTGAGTCCTACATTTCCCACACGTTGACGAAATGGAAGAAACATTAATAGGTATAGCGCATAAGAGTCACAGTGAAGTGAGACGTCTCTGTCCTCGACCTTTGCACACACAGAACATAGCCAGAGTCCCAGCCGATTAAGCGCGTTTTACTAGGCTAGGAGCCGTTTTACAAAGGTTTAAACTTTCAGCTTAAAGTATATTTTAAGTTTTACTTCGTAGTGTAGAGACTTTAATCTTCAGTTGAACTTCACTGGAACTCGTCTTCTATTTGACTACAGTGTAATTATATTTTGTAAGATGGCGGTCCCAGGTATACATATGGATATGGGGGAGGTTATTCAACAATTGCTGAGTATGATAAATTTATTCAGATAATTTAAGGACTCGAAGACGCAGACCTGATCAGTTTCTGATGAATGACCAGAATTACGAAACATATCAAATTTGAAAGCGATAGATAATACAAAGAGAAGGTACAATCGTAGAATTCGTTGAGTTGTTAGATCCGAGTAATCAACGAAGTAAACCCAGGTTGCCAGATGTATTACCGGGCTTATACTTGAGAATCTCGTGGATTTCTTAGAATTTTATAAACGAGCTCAGAGTGAAAATAAGGCTGCAACATGTCATTGGTGACTTGAAAGGTGTTAAGGAGAAAGGGTAAGATTTTTGGGAGTAACGTCAGTTTTTGGCTTGGATAGATCTCACTTCGTCGGAGCGTCTGGGCGCGTTTGTCACTTAGAACAGATTTCAATTCTTTCTGTGTAAGGGGCAGAATGCAGTAGGATTATTTACTGAAACGAACCAACGATTTACAATGCCGTCAAGAAATATGTTTATCTAAATTTATATACATGTATAAAGTAAAGTTATTACATAGTCTGCGATCGGTTGTCAACGTCTCACTAGTAATTACTTGAAACATGCATTAAAATACGTTATAGCAAGAATCCACGTTATCATTTTTGAAAACCACATCACCGCGTACCCTGAAATAGCAATCTCAGAACTAGAGCTACATCCAGAAAAAGGAACCAGTTCAGGACTTCGACATATCCTGATGCTAAAACCTTCACTGGCATCTAAACAATTCATTATTGCATCATCAACGGGCGGCTTAAATAAGCTGCGTTCAGTAGTCGCGTAGAGCATATTCACGCTTCACACTGTCGCATCAAAGAGCAGCTTCCAATCTCTTGAATCCCTTTGTAAGGTACCCTTACATTTTCTGTTTCATTTCCCGTGCGTGTAATCTCTTTCTCAGATGACTACTATTTTCATGGTCTCGCAGAGTGTGCACATATATTCTACCGTCTCAACTGTGTGAGATTTTACATTTAAGGCCCACAAACTTCTGCTGTATTATAAGACATAGTAGGATTAAAATTGTCGCTTTTTTACGCGCTTTCTTACACAGCATATCTTAAACTACCTTTTAATGGATTACATTGGACGGTTTAGATTCAATATAATTCTTAGAATTTCTACATCCTAAATAGTTGATTCTCAATAGTTGTTTATTTATTTTTAAAGTTTAATTTAATGCTGCTTCTCTCTTATTCTCACGTGGAATATTTCACTTAGTCAACTCCTTTGGTTTCATGTTGATGTATGATGCAATAAATGAAGCAGATTTTTTAAAGTTATAAAAGGCATTTATGCCTACAAAGGCATGTATGTGAAGCCATTCATTAACATTTTACTTTCCTAGTAGAAAAAAAGGTAAAAAAAGAAAACAATGCATGACGACACATGAAAAATAAAACTGCCGTTATATTTTAAATCGTAAATACTTGTTTTGCGAAACACAAGTTAATAATTGAAGTTTAGTGTTTTAGTTTTCGTAGCTTCAGTTTTCTAGAACGGGTTTCCTTTGCACGCTGTATCTTGCAGTTATGCTCTTTTTCTTATTTTGGGGAATCATAAAAGCATCCCCTTTTGACGTAAACCCAGCATGAAAGGAGCGTCACTCTGAAGCATCTCTAATAAAAAACTTAACAAATTTTAACGCTGGTGCCGCAGCGGTTGCATGAGAAAGTTTTCAAGCACCGAAAGTTGTGCAATCGGCTTTGTGGAGGTGCTTTAATCACACCTCTTTCTTATTTTCTGACGCAAGGTTGCTATGACATTGATAAGAGAGGAAAACATGAGGGGAGTGTAGTCTACAATATTGAGCAGCCGTTATAAACTCTCTCCTAGAATTGTCTAACGCAGTGATTTCGTTTTGAATGCCTGAAATACATTTACAGCAATATTCGTTTCCTTTTGTAACATTCTGTACCGCTTTCGTACCAAGCTGAAAGTATGATTACAGTATATCCAAATTTTTGAAGGTATGTTTGCACATTTCACCAATAATAATAATAATAATAATAATAATAATAATAATAATAATAATAATAATAATAATAATAATAATAATAATAATAATAATAATAATAATAATAATAATAATAATAATCATAATAATAATAATCATAATAATCATAATAATCATAATAATCATAATAATCATAATAATCATAATAATAATCATAATAATAATCATAATAATAATCATAATAATAATCATCATAATAATAATCATAATAATCATAATCATAATAATTTCCCTAGGGTGTCTTCCCCTTATTCAGAGGTTACCCTCATCGCCCGGCCGCTGCGTCCTCCAGCCGCAGCCAAGGCCACGGAGGAGTGCAGGTTGGGGGTGGCGGGGGTCAGCACGCCGACTCCCCCGACCGTAAGGCGACTACTTTGACCTTTTAGGGACGCTACCTTTCTATCAGGATAGCTCCTCAATTGGCCCCCCAGGGACCTAACGAGGCTGAGTGCACCCCGTACCAGACCTCCCAGCGGGGGAAAAATCCCATGCCGGTGCCGGGGATCGAACCCGGGTCCTCCGCGCCACAGGCAGGCGCGCTACCACTGCGCTACGGAGGCGGTCATCATAATAATCATAATCATAATAATCATCATAATCATCATCATAATAATCATAATAATAATCATCATCATAATAATATGTATAGGATCTGAGATCCGCTATATAAAGGAATAAAGGCTTATAAATATAATAGATAAAGTGACAACTTAAAAACGAAAAGTCGTATAAATATAAATTTCACTCTTAATGTCGTGAACATTTTAAGGAAGGAAGAGAAAGATTATAAGTAGACCTCGGATTTTAGGTAAAAACCTATTTTTTCCTCTTGATATATACAGAGTGAAAGTGAAATGATCCGCCAGATTTTAGCAGCGAATTTCTCATGTTGTGAATAACAAGAATGTCTAATACCAAAATGTTGAAAAGTTTAGTTTTCTAGAAAAAAATATTTTTATCAAAAAAATTTATCATCGCCTGACTGAAAAATTATTCATTGAAGGTTCTTGATTTATGGCTATATTCATAGAAAATTGAATAAACGACAACTTTTTCCTTCGGCGTATTTCAATAAATTCAATGGTTTTTGTGTAAATTAAATTTAAAAAATCCACAATTTATTGTAACAAAAAGGCAACAAGTTGTGGGTTCTTTTACCTCTGGGGAACTGTTAATCATAAATATAAATAATTTCATAGGAAGTAAGCCTAGAAACATTCAGTCAACAGAAGGCTATAAGCATTATCAACCTTCTGTTCGAACAGTAAGGCTATCGCGTTTAATTTAATTTTTTTAAGTCGTATGTACTTTAGTTGGCCTTTAAAAATCACAAAGGAATAACACATAATGAATAGGTACATGTAATTGAAAATTGTTAACTGTGTTACACGTAAGTGAATTATAGTTAGCTAAAACTGGGTGATAGTTTACCATCTGTGTCACTACGTCTGGTGTACAGGAGCAGCAGTTTCAATCGCGCCATGACAGCTGAATTGCTTGACTTCGAAATCGACGGACATGTTTGAACTGACAGTACCTGATGTAGAAAGGGAGAGAAAAGAGGCAACTTTTAGGAAGTATAGGAGGCATCATGGACATGCAGATGTAACTCCCCTCGCCTCGCCGTATTGAGATTGCGTTATCTTCCGGCAGAAGGCATGTCCGGATAGGATGACTCCCAGTGTTGACAGGTAGATGTGCTAAGAGCACGTTGTTTCTGAGTCTCGAGGGGGATAAACTCCTGCTGCGGAGGGTCCGGTACCCAAAGTGACTACATTAGTAGAAACACGTGATCTCTCACTGTAGCCTCTCAGTATTCCATCCACTGACCATGCATTTTGACGCCGCGAGCGATGAGGGCGTCTGTAGACCGGACCGTCTCGACAAACAATCCGTGTTTTTACAACGGTCTCGAAGAAATGTATCAGAATCTCTTTGCACAAGTTAGTTATAGAACCTTTTTTATAGTTTTCCTTGTATAAACTTGAATGTAACCAGAGAAAACACAAAACATCGCAATCAGAAGCATATAATTGGCTGTTGGACTTATTTTTATATAGCGTTCAGTACATGGTCACCCCTCGGCACTGTAGCTATAATATAACAAGAAATTGCACTATCAATACTTCAACATGATGATGATGATCATCATCATCATCATCAACAACAACAACAATAATAACAATAATAGCAGTATTGATGAGGAGTTGTAACCTTTCTAGATCCTTTACTGTTGTATCCATATTTTATTTCACCTTCCTCTGTACGTACTTTTGGTATGCTTAGTAATACGTACATTAAATTACTAGTGTTCTCCATTATTATCTAGCATTTTTCCTTAAATTCTATATCTTCCATTTTCGTGGAATTATGCTATTAAGGATACCCATCTGTGAAATTTTGAAAATCTACAGTTTTCATTGGATTGATTTGAAATTTTAACACAACAATCACTGTATAGTGAGAGGTAACTGTGCTAAATTTCATATATTTAGTCAGATTAGTTGCTAACATATTAATATTTTATTATATATTTTTAAATATTTGTATAAATGGTTCCCCATGATGCAATTTTAATTTGAAAAACTTAATAATTTTCAGTTATGTCCTGTAATAGAAATTTAGCAAATTGATGAGATAATTTTTTAATCTTGTTTTTAGTTTGGATAAAAATAAATTTTAAAATTTAAATTCATAATTTCTTTCATTTAAATTTCGAAATATAAACTTTAATATTTAATTACTCAGCAGTTATTCACCTTATGAAAAAATTATCTCAGCATTTCTTTTTAATGTTATTTCTAAGCAGATACACCAAATTTCATGCATAAGTACTGACAATTGCATCGTGTGGAGCATTTTAAAGAGCAAATAGTGTTAAAAATAAAAACATGGAAAAACTAAGTTTGAAGTCATAGCAAGGATAATGGAACTGTATGGATTTAAATGGACATGACCACTTACAAGCAATCAGTTAGACGGCCAAGTAACATAGTTAAAAAGGCCGTAAAGCTATAAAAAGCATATGAAAATAAAGCAGAAGATTTAAACTATTTGATAAAACAAAAATCCATTTTTGACAATTTTTTAAATGTTTAGCCTTTTTACACAGATGGGTATCCTTAATGTGTTCCTTTCTTTCCTGTGGGCATACAAACAGCATGGAATTTCAATGCCATACCAACAGCGAAACGCCCTTTAAGAATCGTCCATCGCTTTGCTTATTGTATCTTTCTTATATCTAAAATAGAATGAAATATGTAAATGTATAATGAGCGTTTTTCTCTATTAACAATAGCTAGAAGGAAGAACAGAACTTTTGCAACAATTGTTTGTAGAAAAATGAGTAGGGGGGTCCTATAAATGCACCACTATTTTTTATTAATTTCAGAGTATCTTACACAATTAATGCTAGCGGCTATAGGCACGAATTACTTCAGATCTTAAATGTGACAAAGGTCGATAGGCATCTGTTTACGTGTAAATGACAGAACATTGGACTTTAGAGTTGCAGGTGATTTTTGTGGCGCAAACACATGGTTAAAATGCTCTTTTCTGAATCGAACCGAATACCAAAGTTTTGCCATCGGTGGCAAATTCTTTAAAGAATGCATCGCCTCCCCGTTAGCACAGGAACAATAGTTGACTAATTTCCAAATTCTTTCTTTCAACTCGGAAAGGGGTTTTGGAGGCATACATCGTGGCAAGATTACCGGAATCCCAGCTCTGCAATTTCCGTCCGCAAAGGCTTCCTTGACATGCTGCAATTGATTGATAGCTTTTCCTATGTTATGCGATGATTCGCTCTAACGTGTTCAAAGGGCGCGATTGCATTGAGAATCGCCAGTTGCAGACTTGGTCTTTTAATGCGTCCTTTGTCACACAAGTTGAGAGTTGCACCAGGTCCATGGCGAGAGCGACCAGATTAGTTCACACAGTATTGATGTTCATACATTGATCGTCATAACTGCCCTTTAATCTCCGATGAATGTCTATTCAGGACGGATTTTCTGTTCTTAGAAACGGTCACAGCATGGCGTTTCAGTCACAGTGGCATACTGCATATAAGGTTCACTATGCTTCACGATGTAATATTTGCCTAATCACTGCAAATCACATTTATTTGCCATTAACTCGCAAATATAACGTTAGGTTATCAGGAATAGAGGTTTACCAGTTTTGCTAGTAAAACCACGTTTCAAGCCAAAGATTGTAAGTTACTGACAACCTTGTTGTTCTGCTTACCGCCAGTTGGCGATTTTAAATTATCACTTCACTCACTCTTCACTGTCACTTCGCCATGCTTTCAATTCACTTCACTTTCTTTCACGAAGCAGCGCGTGACGAAGTAAGCCCTGATCTTCTGGACGGTACATTCGCTGGGGAGACGAACACAAAACATCTATAAACCCTAACAGCAGCAGCAATCCTGCACATAAGCACAGTCATCATAAACTCGCTCGGAGAACAGCACTTTTCTGCACCAGAAAAGTTGAGAAAGCGAAAGACCTAGATAGAGGGTTCTGGTTATATGGCGATTGCGCCTATTATGATTACGCTGGGAGACCACACAGCTTATCTGTTTACCGTTCCACTAGTGATGAATATCTATGTCCCCTTTATTGGTGAAAGAGTCCAGCTTTTTATGTCCATAACCGAAATGTTCTTTCAGTAATAGTTATAAGGCGAACACTTTTTGCTCAACCTGTACTTTATTTCAAGGGAGAATTTATAATTTACTACATAATCCTTGCGAGCGCTTTAAAATGACACTGTACCATTTATGGATATCCGCACAGTGCAGTAACTTGCTAGGTATTTGACAGATTGCCTTACGTGCAGGTGCACTAAGTACATAACGTGGTTCATAACGACAGGTGGCTTGTTTGGCAAGCTAAAGTGGAGGATGCTTTTGCCAGAATATGATATTAAAGGAAGATAATGTTTAATGATATAAACGTCCCGCCTCAGACCACTAATGGAAGCGCCATTCGCTAATGTTTTGTGCATGCAAGCATTTTATCATAATAACGGCTTGGTTTTCTTAATCCCGTATGCAGGTGTATAATGCTTCTACATCCGTATAAAGTATAGTTAGTAGAATAACCCTAAATAATAAGTAAGCAATACAAACAGATCAGCACAAAACTATGAAGCACACAGCAGTTAAGGCGTTTAAATCTGAGACAACAAGATTAATAAACGCATAGCATAGCACATTTGTATGACGTAATACCCTTTGGGCGTATGTAGCTAAGGGTGCCAGGAGCATTCCATTTTACTCCTTCGCATTCCGTAAACTTCTCACTGAATTTCAAGATATTTTCTCGTTACCGTCATTGAACACTCACTTGGCATCCTGATTTAAACCGCGAAACACAATTTTCGCTCTACATGAAAATGCAGTAAGAATCTATTTAATGTGAATTTACATCTTACGTAACTTTATGGAATAAATCAGAGGCTATCAATTTTGTACCTGTTTTAGCTATATAAAATATTATGCTTCATATTATGCTTCATATTACTCTAAATCAGGGAGGCTAATTTTAACCATGGCGTCATTCTCCTACCTCCCTCCCCGCCTTCCATCACAATGTATTGCGGGTGATCGCACTTTACGGGGACACCTGGCCGCACCGTAGCCGAGTGGTTATACTATTCGCTTCTCACCAAAGCGGCCCGGGTTCGATCCCAGGCAATCGCATGTGGGATTTGTGGGAGCGGGTTTCCTCCGGGTTCTCCGGTTTCCCCCGCCATCTCATTCCACCAGTGCTCCATCTTCATTTCATGTATCATCAGTGTCATCGCCTGCGGTGTCATATGCAGTAAAAGCGGGCGTTAAACACTACAAGAATTACGGTGACGTACTAACAGAGTAGCAGTTCCTTGGGTGGGCAAATCGAAGAACAAAACAGGGCAATGGGTTAAACCTCGTGTTTCCTCCTTTAGCACCACTGTTCTAGAGCGTGTACTTAAAATATCTACGTTTTCACTAAAATTTCGTTACATACCAACTGTATTTTAACAGTTGACGGTAGCGTAACATCTTGTGGTGAGTGTCATTCCGCGTTTGAGCTGCCTTACTCTGTTCATAAAGGGGATGTTTATGCGGTACTCTATAAACTCTTTGACAAGAATCTTCAGATTGTGACTTATATTTCAAACAGAAAAATGTGAAGGAGAAGGATGAGTTGCCCTAAACTGTGTATTTTTACAAGGTGTTCTTAGTATTCTAGTGGTTTCTCAGTGGATGTAACTTATGAATTTTGCAGGAAAAGCGAATCAAACTCCCAAAATTACATTGAGTATTGAAAAACTAATAACTTTCTGAAAATCTCCTTGATTCCTGAAAAATAATGACCATATTTTTAATAAAGTAATGATTCGACTATTCAAGTAAGTTGCGTATATTTACAGCCCCCCCCCCCACACACACACACACATACATACACACACACACACACACACACACACACACACACACACACACACACACACACACACACACACACACACACACACGCTTGCATTCTGTGACTCCGAACTCTGTTGCGTTTACTAAGTACATTGTTGACTTTAACGTCTTTTAATCCGAGAGGAAATATGTCCGCTTGATTAATCGGATTGTTCTTAACCTGGTAGTTCTCGCAATTTTTCAATCAGTATGGGGTTTACATATGACTATTACAGTTAAATAATTGCAACCTAACGGATGGGAAATAAACCAGAAAATAAAGTTCAGAAGTAATGTTTTGTTCTTTTATTTAGTAGCAATAAGGGTTTACAAGAACTTTGTCTTAGGCATGTCTTTCTTATGCAGAGAAACTTGATGAGATGCCCGCATGGAGACAAGCTGGGAATAGTTATTATATACTTGCACGGTTCTCTATATAACCTATGTAACATATTATATTTATGACAAAGTACTCACAAACGTAATTTTGCTTTCTTTTTAAGCGTCCTTTAGTCCATTATGTCATATCGAAGAAGAATGAATGTAACGGGTGAAATGGTGCTCAAATGATTCCGGAATCAATAGACATATTTACCTAATATTCATATTTTTAAGGTAAGGGAAAAAACCCCAAGAAAGCCTTTTCCCGGTAACTCTCTCACACCACAGAGGCGGCACGAATACAACGCATGCACACACACACACACAGACACACACACACACACGCACACACACACACACACAGCTGTACTCGCCTCCACATGTACGGATTCGCACGCTCAACTAGAAGGCCAAATATTCCAAATTATGCTGTGAGAATAGTATCAAATATATCAAGGCAGTGGAAATCGCATAACCGTAAACGCAGTCAGTTGCGTTTGAGACTCCAAGCTGGACCTTCAACTCGAAAGTTAAGAATGCCGTTTTGTTAGCGTTACCTGATCTGTGAGATTAAATCACTACAAATACCCAGAAGTTACTTCAAAAGTTATTAGATATTATACTTTTTATTTCACCACAAAGTATCAGAGTCGATGATAGTCGAGATAGTCACGGAAATATCGCTGTATATTATTGTATTAAAAAGAGTGACGATAGAATACACTGCTTAGCATAATACAAAACAATGCGTACCCTTTTACAAATACACGAATATGCCTGTTGCAAAAGCTATAATGCTAAATAATGCAGGGGTATGCTGTCTTCTGCGTACATTTAATCTGATTTACGAGGCGATATATTCGCATTTTAAGTTATCGATGACGTCCGCTTTCCGCATAACAAATACACACGCATGCAGTGCTACGTATTCCGACCGAACAAGCTCTGTTCTGGTACATATTTTATTCAGTATATTTCGGGATGAGATATGGAAACAAAGCGCCCGACGTTAAGCCTATATTCATGGTAATAAAACTGGATTGTTTCAATTAGGAAGGCTTGGTGACAGTGTACAGCCATAAATGTTTCATTCTTTGACAGACATGTGAATGTGTCTGTATTAATCCACACAAAATAAAAAGCATTGCTTGCCTTAAATCGCATTTAAATACTGAACAACTTTGCCAGCAGTAGGATCGTCCTTGTTCAGAGTGAATCTAACGGGGATTCAGCATAAAGCAAGGCAAGCCAAAGAATATCAGAACAGAAATAATGTACGAGAAGGTGGGCGTACATTGATCAGTTCTGGAAGTTTTTGCATTTTCAAACACTTCTATGTAAGCACTAACCCAGTAGAAGAGGTCTAACAGATCACTTTTCCCAAGAGAAGAGGCTTTGCATTAGAAACACGTTTGAAAATGAGAGCAATTTAATAATTGTAGAAACAAAATGGTTAAAGAATATTTGAAACCAATATTGCAGCCTTCTACCAGGCTTTCAATAAGAGATTCTGGACAGATACGTTTCATTTGAATCAATATGGTCAATAAATTGGGTCTAGAAACAAAATGTATATGGAACATTATGTAATCCAGATGTTGTAGTTTGTTATACTCTTACAAAGAGAATGCACTTAATAATTCCATCCTCAATTGCTTAATGAGAAAACGCTTTCAATAATTGTATCTTGAAGTATGAATCAAAAATGGAACGCGTGCATTTTTAGGCGTTATGAAAAACTACAAAGCCTTTCGTGTTTTCAAATATATATTCTATTGACCTGACTACAGGGCTCTTTAAATTGTTCAGGAAGAGTAATTTCATGAACTGAAATGGAGTAAAGGTTTACGCTTCTCAGTAAAGACACCTGTAAATATGCAACTTTTGGCAGTAATCAAGTTTCAGGCATTCAGATTTATTCTCAAGGTGCCATGTGGTCAAACAATAAGTGAGCTTATTATGAGCATGAGCGCATTGCTTGTGGCATTCATTATAGATACTGTAAAGTTACACAACATCGTCAGCAAACATCAGTGCTCCAAACCACTTCCTCCACGATTAAAAGGCAAGTGTCTTACTTTCACCCCGATGAACGTTTCCTTTAATCTTGTTTCTGTCGTATTCTGATCTCATTTAACCAATCTTATCATTTGGGACTACTTTTTTCTTTCTGCGGACATAAAGCTTTCCGTTTATACACTGGTATAAGGAATACACCCTCAGATCAAAAACTGGTGATACCTGATGCTTGATACACATGCTGAACTATAAAGTATCAAACAACAGAAAATAACTCAATGAATAGTTGAGAATAGCATCAGGGATTTTGTGGGTGAAATATGCATTGATAAAACTTTAGAGTATAATATGAATACATTTTGACCACGTTCAGGGACAGGAATTCAACAATCAGATATCCATTTACTGACTATTCGTGAAATGCTCTTGTTTTTATAATTATTAGCCTTTTAAACACCGCATTCTTAAAGGTCATTAAAGGATGGCATTTGCAGAAAGTATAAAGGTATGAAGGACATGAGCTATTACATGTACTTGTCCTCTAAATATAAGAAAACCTAGTCAATCCAAATATAAATTATTTTAATGAGGATACTATATCTCTGAAAAATGCAAAATTGAGCTTCGATATTACTTCTATGGTCCTGGAGGTATATATATTAATTATTACAGTAGGATTGCCGTCCATTGTTGAGTAGCACTGTTTTCTCTGCATTTGGTTTACGTCAGTTCAACTGCGTAGGCATATGGATCTGTTAGGATCTATTAGGAGATACTCGTAAATTGATCTGTGGCGGACAGTTAGCCTTCAAGGTTTCATATCTATACCGTACCACCCTACTTTGTCACGTGTGCACAGCAAATGTACATGCGCTTCTGTGAGGGACAGTAGGCTTTAGGGCCCATCCAGTATATCTGCTTTTATTATCTGGGATAGATGGTACAGTATTCATTATTAATTTATTACCATATATTTTTCATTTATACTATTGGTTTAGACTTAAGGTCAATCTTTGGGTCGTTGTATTAAATATCCAATCCAATATTTACCTTAGCGACTGAGGGAAACCATGAAAGAAAAAGAAAAAAAGAAACAAAAAAAAAAAAAAAAAAAAAAAAAAAAAAACCATTCAGATTGGTCAGACCTTAGGATTTGATCGCAGGACCTTCAGAATCTCGGCCACCCGCTCGGTATTGAGTATTACTGTATAGGTTATTTTCTTCTGCTGTAACATCACAAAACTTAACCAATCGCTTCGACAGCGTGTTTTCTTGTTCCAAGACAAGTATTGCTATTTTTTAATTCATGGAGCATCTAGACAAGTAAAGGCTATTTCAGTAACATAACCCATTACCTATATAGGGCTTCAAGAAGTTAATAACCGCATTCTTCTTCGACCTAAAGATATGAAAGACCACTTGATCTAAATTCTAAATAGCTTTTCCCTCGGAGTTATCTGAAGCACAGTGTGCATACTTCAGTAAGTATTGTGCACATTACTGAGCTCCAGCGAAACATTAAGAATGAACAGAACCATTTACCTCGTTATACCAAACATAAATCGAGGAGTACAGCCGTTTTGATGCAGGTGCAAGGCATTTTCTACATTTACTAACACAGAATTATTCCTCCACAGCTACCACCAATTTAAAAGTTACTGTTATTTTATTAATAGGAAAATTATCAACTATTAAAGAGGCAGGGGTTCTCAGAGGTCGCCTGTGTGGGATACCCAGTTGTCTGATGAAGTGTGTCTAAGCTCTCGCTCAATGATGCAGTTACCATGATTGGAATCACGCTTTTGGTTCAGGCTACAACGGACAAGCTGTGGAACAACCTCTTCAGCAGCTATCTTTTGTCTTTCTCAGTTTATGGTAGAGAAACTTGAAGTGCTTCCAGTTCTCGAAGTTAGCAAAACATCAGTTTTGCATTGAGAGACTGCGATTTATACATCTTCAGCTTAACAATTCGTTTATTTCAGTAATTACGTGACAGCATTGTGTAGGTGCAACAGATAAAAAAATGATAGTCGCTCGTACGGTACGCGTTTGGCATATATTTCATTACAAAGACATAAGCATCTGCAAAATAGAATAGTGACTAGCTTTATGACCATGTTAATTGAACTTGTATGCTCTTATGTACTGTTACGCGGAAATTAGTCACGTTCTTACATACTTCATTGCCTTCAAATAAGAGCAACTAAGAACTTTCTGAACAAAGGAGCTTGGAGTATGCAACAGAAAACTTCCTTTAAACCAGGCATAGCCACAAGACGATGGATACGGATTGAACGTGTCTTACTCACCCCACATTCGCTTATCCAGTGACGAAGATTGTTTTGTTACAACAGGTGCAGTGGTAGCTTTGTTCCACCTCCGCGGTAGTAATAAGTTCTACGCTGTTATGAACTATTTTGTTATATTAAACACATTTTGCATACAATTATTACTGCAACCACCTTCTGTGGTTAGGCAAATTACATAACCTTGAAGCTTATAACCGTCCTTTATCTTACGCACGTAATATTCTTACACATTCTCTTTCACAATAAGTAAAGCAGTAAAGTTCCATTGCTATTTAGCCTTAAAATATTTTAGAGTTATTTGGCCAACTTAACACATTGTTTGGTTTAAAGTCAATATTATGTTCAAACTTCGGAACATGAACTACAATAGCTTATATTAAATAAACTAATAAAAAACCAATTCCCTAAAAAGTGGAATCATATTGTCCCTTTTATGTTTGCAGATACGAGTACTCAGAAAGCACGTTTTGAAGTTGTAAATAAATACCTGTAAGATCACCAAAGTTTGATTTATGCTTCTGATCTAAGTGGTGTTTGATATTGTAACGCTTTATACTTGCAAATTGAAATCAGCATATTAAGCAGCAAACTTTCCTGTTGTAACACCCAACAAATTCTCTCCACCACTGCATGAAACAGACGTCCCGACGAAGCCATAGTCGCCATTGAACGAGGCCTGGCTGAAGCTGAACAGCAGTAAAGATAAGGGATGTCTGGTGGATTGAGGCAAGAACGTGATTTAGTGGAGTGGCCCTTTTGAGCTGATTTTCCCCGTGCCTACTTTAAACTCTCGACTTGTCCCCCGAATCAGAGTAAACTTAAATCTAGATTTAATTCTTTAGCCGAAAAGGGACAACGAAATTATCAAAACGACATGAAATTGGTGTATGTAGAGCTTGGGTGGTGGTTCCGGTTTCATTAAGATTTACAGATAATCAGATTTTCAATCAAATCACACTAATCAGTAATCACTTATGTACAGAAAGACCTTTCCTCCTAGAGGTACAGACCTATGTGATGTACACTTGTGAACAAAAAATGAGACATCTCCAGATTCTATGTGTCGATCGTAGTGCTTCTTGTATCTTCCTAAAAGCTGTGTTCACAACGCACATGAAGGAACAGTATAACGGTCTGCGACTTATAGCGTAATGGTTAACGTATGATTACTGAAAACAAAACGCAGAATAACGTTACGGTAGTCAGAGGTTAAGCAGGCATTGCTTCCACTCATAGTTTCCTAGGTTCAAACCTCGCGTCGCTTATCATTTTGTTTTTGTTTGTTATGACCGGATATGTAGAATATAATGTTGCATAAATATAACTTTGAAGTTATGGGCTTATCTATGCACACAAAAACATTAATTATTCTACTAACCCTGCTGTGAAGTAAAATGTATATGTAAATAAACTATCACCTTCTGAAACAAAACCCTTTCAAAACTGCTTCTAAAATTAAGGCAAATTCGGATTCCTCTGGATCAGCTCGAACAGCTCTGCGACGTGTAAATGACGCAGGATTTAATATACGAACCATAGCTAAGAAACATCTGACAGACGATCCCAGATTGACCCTCTCTACTTCTACTATTAAGCCTGCCTCCGTTTCTGGGGTTAACAGGCATCTTCTTCCTGAACCAGGACGACGGTGTTCAAACCCTCCCCTGGATAATCTCACCCACCTCTAAACTGTAGATGCAGGGTCTCCAATACGTGCTGCAGCTTCACCAGCAGAGAAACCTACTTAACTACTGCAAGGAGCGAGTTCTTTTGTGCCTCTGTCTTTGTGTGCACGTTCTGTCCTTGTCGAGCGTGGCTCGATTCATTGAGAGAGAACTGTGCCTGCCTGATGCGCTTGCGCACCATTTTGCGCACCACGTGTTTTCGTGTACATTATATTGCTGTTCCTTAGAATAAAGCGTTAAAGAAGTATAACTATCATATTACCTATTAACTTCAACGAATGTTGTTGTTTTCTAGTGCCTTACATCTGGCAATGAAGCCATTAGCATTCGTGCTTTCCAATACTTTTGAACTGTAGTTTTTTCTGATCTTAATGTTTCACAGGTGTTCAAGTGGTCTTCGTTCATTTCTGCTGCATCGTTACACAGGACACATATTGGTGAGGCTGAGATACCTATTCTGTACAGATGACTTGCTAAGCAGTCGTGATTTGTCAATAGTCGGAAGGCTGCAACCGCTGTTTTCCTTGGTCTCTGGGGGATTATATCTGGGTTGGAAAGTAGTGTAATCCATTTTTTATCTTTGGCATTTGTTTCTATTTCTTGTAGGTATGAATGAGAAAATTTTTTAATCATCAAGCGTTTTATTGAGGAATATGAGAAATTGAATTTAGACTTTTGTTTTATTGTTGTGCCTTTCTTTGCAAGTGAGTCTGCAGCTTCGTTCCCCATGACTCCACAGTGTGCTGGAATCCATTGGAGATGAACAGTCTTATTAACTTTTTGGAGTTGTGTTAACATTTTGTAGCATTCTCTAATTTTTGTTGACTTCTTTGTAGTATTTGAACATATTCCCTGAATTGCAGCTTTAGAATCTGAAAGAATTACTGCCTTGTTAAATTTATTTAAGAGAAGATTTAATAATTGTCGGAGAGCAATGTATATAGCCTCTATTTCTCCATCATAATTTGTTGTGTCTCTGCCAACAGAATGATAAAAGGAAAAATGTGAACACGTAACTCCAGCTCCAGTAAGGTTTTCCTTGGAGGATCCATCAGTATATATGTGCAGCCATTCTTCTGTGGGATACCTAGTATTGATTGTTTCCAGAGCTAGAAGTTTTTGTATTTCTTTTGGTGTGTCTGATTTACTTATTTCCTCTATTAATTCCAAATGGAAGGTAGGTTGCAATAATTCCAATGGATTTTCTCTTATAAGTAGATTTTCTCTGGTGTTAGGAATGTTCAATTTGGATTTAATCTGTGTTACCTTTTCTAGGAAACTACTATGAGTTTTAAGGATTGAAGGGGGGAGGTTCTCTTCTGTCCATTTAGAGTTGGCAGTCGTAACATTTTCTCGTGTTGGAGCAATGCTTGTTCTTCTATTTTTCTTGTTATTGATGGGGTCCGTGTTAAGGCAAGCATGGCATCAATAGGTGTGGATTTAACTGCTCCAGTGATTAGGCGAAGAGCCTGATTTTGTATTTGTTCAAGTTTATTGATGTTAGCATTTGCTGTTGTTATTAAAGCTTCAGAACAGTACAAGAGGTTTGGTTTAACACACATTTTGTATGCTGTGTTAAGGACTCTCCTTGAGCAGCCCCATTTAGCATTAGCTAACCTTTTCAGGATTTGCAGTTTCTTTTCAACCTTTTCTGAGATGTTTGCTATATGTTTTTTCCAACTTAGCTTTCTGTCGAAAGTGATGCCTAAGTATTTGGCATCATCAACTGCTTTGAGTGGTTTACCATTATAATTTATGTTAATATTAACTGGTTTGTATTTTAGTGTAAATAATTCATAATTTGTTTTTTCCACATTGATAGTCATGAGGTTTTTGGAGCTCTATTCATGTACTTTGTTTAGGGCTGTTTCTATTCTGTCTTTAATTAATTCAGGTTTTTTTTTTGGAGAGCCTGAAGTCCAAATGACTACATCGTCAGCAAATAAAGCAATTTTGGTTTCTAAAGTTTTTATTATTGATGGAAGGTCATTTATATATATGTTAAAGAGTGTTGTGCTCAGAACAGCACCTTATGGAAGTCCTCGGTGTGTTTGTTTATATTTGGAAATGTATGTATTATATTTTGTGGCACAAAATCTTTGTGAAATAAACTGAGTTATCCACTTAAGCATGTTACTTTTCACACCTATTGATTGCACCTTTTCAATTAACTTGTTTCTCCAGACTGAGTCATATGCTGATTTAAAATCAATGAATACTGCCAAGGTATCCTCCTTTCTGTTGAAAGCTTCCTTGATGTCTTGGCTTAGTAGGAGTACATTTTCACTTGTACTATGATTCTGTCTGAAGCCGGTCTGTGAACTATTAATTAAGTTGTAATATTCTAGGAACCAGTTAAGCCTAGATGCCACCATTCTTTCCATCACTTTTGCAATAACACTGGTCAAGGATATTGGTCTGAAACTATTAATATTGTTTGAGGGTTTGTTTTTCTTTAAAATCGGGATGATAATCGCTTTTTTCCAGTCGGAAGGTACAGTCATTCTCCAACACGTGTTATACAGTTTAAGTGCGATTTCTTTTCCTTTCCTGCCAAGGTGTTTAATAAACTCTGGGTGGATCTTGTCAGGTCCAGGAGATTTTTTGTTCTGTAATTGTTCTATTGCTAAATCCAGTTCTGTTTCGTTAAAATCCTGAATAAAAATATCATTTTGTATACCTTTTGGCTTATTAGTTTCTCTGATAACTTCAACGAATGTTGGGTATGAAATAAGTATATTTAAAATAACTAGTCGCTATGCGTTGTTTCAACATCCTTAAGAGAACGAAAAAGATTGTTACACGCGAGAAGTCAACCTTCGACTTTCACTACAACTACAGGAGTAGGTTATGTTTTGCCACAGCGTTACAGTGAACACACGTAGAAGGTGGGATGTTTCGTAATGCCTTACAATCCAAAGTATCCCGTTTTGTGTCGTTAATATTTCTAGTTAATATTGATAGTTTGTTGTTAATGAAGCTAAAACTATGTATTTGGTTATGATTTATTGATCATATGGTTTAGTAATATTAAGATTTAGAACTTATGACAACCTGTTGCTGGTGCTACACAACTGTATAGCGGATGGTGTAAACAAGGCTCTGTACCGAATAGGACTTAGACGAATTTGAACCTTCTCTCTCTGTCTCTCTTTATCCACGGGTGTACTTTTGTGGGCAGTATTAAAGAAAGAGTGTTTCACATCCCTCTTCACGAACTTTGTTACAACTTCAACAACGATAGTCAGTTGGGATTGTTTGATTCTAAAAGTTGAAAATCAAGGAAGCATCTGGCTGTGTGACAAACAAAATGTGTCCATATTTCGGTTACCTTTTTGTTGCATACATTCGAGCATACATTGTTACTCTGGACAAAAATAATCATCTGTCCCATTGACGATTTCCAGAGCTTTTGAGGCGAAGAAACTATCCAGAATTTATTCTAAAATATATACCCGTTCTTTCGGGGCATACATTTCCATAGTTGGAATTATGTTCCACCTGTTTTCGTAGACGTTCGTCATAAATGTAATGAGTAGCAGCACGGTGTAATTTAACAGTTGAATCTGCATTTTGAAATGGATTGATTTCCTTTATCCTCAGGGAAACTCAATTATTTTCGGATATGGCCCAGTGCAGAACACCTCAAGCCTTTCTGGTCCGCAGTAATTACACTGCAGTAAATGGGACGAATCAATCGTAACGCAATAAAGAAGCACCGTTGTTAATTGAAACATTGATCCTTATTATCTACCGTTTCGCTACTTGCCTTTGGTCACAGCCATTGCAGTGTTCTCCGTGACCAGGCAATTTCTCCGCTACAAACGCAGTGAAGCTCTTAAAGATAAAATTGAGGCATTGACCTAATTTAATGAAAACTAACTTAATTTTGTTTTGATGTACTGCAAAACAAAAACCAGATACATAAAGAAATTACAAGAGGTTACGAATTCTTGTGTATCTGAGGGCTATTTATATGGATAACTGATGAGGTTAAGAGAGGGGTGATGTGAGGAAGCGATGGCATGAAAATGATCTGGGCGAGCAGAGCCAACGTGAGGGTCCCTAGCGTGTGCTGGAGATTCTTCATCTAGTCAGCGGTGTTCACCAAGCAGCCTTCAGCAGCATGAGCTTCGATAGCGGTCCCTCGCAGGCCTGGAAACTAAAGACCACCCATCCGTCAATAGCAGTTAAAGTGTGAACATTTTCCACACGGCAACGCTAACTCGTCCATCGCTAACACTTCCGAACCTGGAAGATTGGATTGAAAGGAAGGTGAAATGAAGTGGAGGAACGGGAAATTCCTGGATGTCGCAATTATCCTTCCCAGCATTCTCCTGTTGACCCGGGAAAACCCGGAAAAACCATTGGCTAGGAAGGTCGGCCGCGGTAATCGAATCCACAACCCCCCAAATGCGAGCCTCGCATGTTACCGTGGTCCCATTTCGTTCGTTTGCATAACTGATTCTTTGAACAACTTTAAGCAATCTCTAGTGAAATATTGTTAGACTTAATTATACGTGTTTCATTTTATCTTTTGTGATTAGTAGGTAAAGTTGTATTGCTTTTAAGCACAAATAAATTATTCATATTCGTATTCATCTACTGTTGTTGCAGTCTGTATTTGCTAGATTAAAATGAAGACGCAATCTTATAAAAGTAAATGCTTAAATGCTCAGCGCAAGCGATAAGTTATGGGTTGCCATAAATGTGCTGAGCTGTGGTTTAAGATATGGAGTTACCATGCTAAGTGAAGAATACAGTATTAGTGACGAGGAAATGAAAAAATATCTTAATCCATATGCACAACAGAAAACGACTTAGCGTGATCTTTTTCTAATTCAAGGTTAGGCCATAAAGCCCGCTGCACAGACATCTTCCCATTTTGCTTTTGTTTGACACCTTGCCATTTATTGTTGTGTATCTTTTCCTCTAAGTTGTATATATTTCATTCTTCTCGTATTTGGATATTATTCTGCTCGCAAAGGTTAAAGCCATGTGAACGGTGGTCAATGCTGAAGAGGAGCGCTGTTGCCAAGCGTAGTGCGTTTACCGGCAGAGTTTCTGTATATAAGTGCTCGTTTTACACGCCAGCAAAGGTTCTGCCTAATTTCAGCGTAATTAAACAACACATTATATATTCCTAAAACTTTAAAATCTAACCTTCACACACGTCACTGCAGTGGAACAGCTAGCACTTTCCTGGAGATTGAAATACAGGCACGCTCCCTTTTTCTAAGGATGAAGTTACTTCACTACAAATTCGTGACACTGTGTTTACACTACCTACACCACAAGCTTTCACAGCTTACACTCCCTCTGTTTCCTTTTTAAAAATGAACAAAACTGAGCTACTTTTCATGAGCTGGGTATCTTAAGAGTTTTCTACATTCAAAATATCTAAAAATCTTTCTCTAACTTCAACTGGAGCATATTTAAATACCTCTATATTTAAATAATCAGTTCCTGGACTTTTCTTATTTTTAATTTCTCTAGCCTGGAAGGCATTAATATTCTAAAGTTGATATTCTTAGACAGAACGCTGAGCAGACGGATTAAATTCCACGCATTAGAAATCTGTGCCCATCCTGTATTACTCTAAGGGTGTCAGACATGGTCACTAACAACACATCAGATTAATTAATTAATAATTAATTAATAAAATATAAATATGCAAATGGAAGATTAACGTAAACTCCTGGGGTTATCTCTGAAAGACAGAATCTCTACTGTGAGATTAAACCAATATCACAGACAAAATACCTGACACAATTAGCCACAAGATTAAAATGGAAATGGGGAGGCCACGAGGCGAGATTACGAGACAACAGGTGAACATAGAAGGCTACTGTGTGGGACCCCTGTGTAGGACAACGACTACAAGGAAGGCCCAGACCCAGGTGGACAGACCTCTTCATGGAGGTGAACTAGTAGTACATAAATGAGAAGTGTTGCGTCACCAAAGCAGGAGTATAATTTACAATGTGTAACCGACACGTGGGGAAACTGCAGGAACAGGATTACGAGAAAAAAGTAGTCCGCGACGAAATACTTAGTCAATTATCAAGTTAGAGGAACACAGCGATGATTCAGACGCGTTTAGAAGCGAGAATGAAGATGACTACGATGATGACGACAAGCCAAATGCGACTGCTTTATCATAAGCAATTTTTTGCTTGGCCTGCGCACATTTTTGTCACCGTTTTAAGGTATGATTTTCAGATTACACATTACTTCATTGGGTATTACTGCAGCAATATCCAATGAAGTACTTGTTGTTACTACGCATAGCTTCGCCCCGCCCTTGTCGCTTGGCAACACCGCGCTTCTCTGTTAGTGGTCAAACGTCAGTCGGCTTTAAATTTTGCAGCCACCATAACTAACCAGATGCGCATGCGCAACTGTTAGCTACTTTTCGGTTCAATGGATTTCTTCAGCTCGGGGAAACACGTTCGGCTTTACTATGGTGAAACTAAAGCTTAAGTCAAAGCATAAGCATTACTCAGGCGGCGTCTCTGGCTTATTAGAGGCTTCAGATTAAGCTGAAACCGTGAAATTGGCCTTTAAAGGCATAAGTTTCTCTCTGAGGTTCAGAACTCAGTAGCTCTAATGGACCAGCAAGCATATAGCTGCAAACGGCTAGTGTGCGTGGACAGTGGTAGAACACGTGGAATTGTAAACTCAGTTGTTGAACTAAGTCGCTGCAGCAAGGTCTTTTACCATATTGCCTCTTAGGGGCTCCCTCCCTCCAGTCCAGTCTGAAAGAAGGGCGTCTGCAATACAGCAAATTGCTAGCGTCTCACGTGATTGTCTTTCTGGGCAATTAAAGGAGAAAGGGGAGCCAGGTAAGGGTTGCTCCTGCAAATGCTGAAAACAGTTCTTTGTTCCACATGGTTCTAAAATCGCGCCCTAAGCTTCAGTTTCTCTATTTAGTAAACACAGACGACGAATGCACGTTGCGCACTGCGGCAAATATTGCATGCTTCCTGAAAACCGCGGAGATGTGTTCGTGTAGGTATGGCGTCTCTAGAAATGCTAATGTAACATTTGTGATAACAATGGATTCGCTTCATCCATAATATTATCTTCTCCTTGTGAGCAAATACAACAAACATTCACTCACATTATATTCTTAGAAGTATGTACAAAATGTTAATTAAAGCCTTTCTCGCAAATGAATAACTCATGGATTGTATAGAAGTACACTTTTGTGTGTTAGAAATAAGTAGTACGTTGATAATAAAACAAACATCTCCCTACATGCATGAGGTAGTAGCTAACGTCGGGTCAAATCGCTTTCATCCATTGTCATGTGTGTTTATTTGTATTAAGTAGGTTAGTTATGGTGCACAGGGAATGAATTCAATGTTGTTAAAAATGTAAAGTACTTAACCAAAAGCTGTAGCAAATCACCCTTGACATACATGGAACATACTAATGCGTGAGATGCAGGAATAGTTATTTTAACGGCGCACTTTGTAGTTTTTGTAATAAAATCATTAAAAATATATAAATGAATGTGTGTTTGCCGTTAATGCTCTCCAAAACTGTTTGACTGATCACTGCAAAATTCGGTACGTATATGTATTTCTTCATGAACTTTCTTACTATACATTTTTACTATACAACGTGTTACATTCACATGATTTTCTCTACTCATATTTCTTTTCTGTAGCACATACACTTGTCATCTACTCACCCTTAACACACAATTCATACAATTTTCTATGATTAAATAGAAATGCAGTGTATTGCATTCACTCGGATTTCTTGCAGCATTTGTTGTTGTTTAAGTGTAACTGCATATTTTGTTTATTTTTGTTACTTATTGTATTCGAAGAGCTCTTTGTTTAAGCTGTTAAGTAATATTTTTAAATGTCTCCAAAGAAACACAATGCTATTGGGCAAGTGCAACCTAATTCTACAAGTTTTAGGGATAAACCGTTAAACCCGGACATCGCCGCGTACTTAAGCTAGTGTTTCATAAATTATACTTTCTTTAAATTCTTCCTGAGGCCAATTTCCCTTCTTGCTTGTCGAAAATAACACCTGTGCTTTTGGAACACCAGATTTAATTTTCTCATAGATAGTATATAATTACAATATTTTAATACAAAAATGTGAAAATACATATATTTGAATTATAAATTTCCAATTCCTAGCATATGGTAAACCTAGGCAAGGTAGTTGGCCCAAATCGTATAGCACGTTGATAGAAGGCTGCGATATCCCTGACCAAGATGAGTGCCTCATTAAATCCCCTAATGTTGGATCCTTCCTGCCCTTTTTGCCCACAAATAGTTTGTCTTACAATAAACACTCTGTATAAAAATAGGCGTTAGGGTTTATAAGTTGAAAGTGTATTATTTAAAGAATATTGGAAAACAAAGTTAATAAAAACACTTTGAAAATATTTATAATAGCACTTTTCTTTATGTCGCCGCATTACTAAGCATTAATAAAATTAATTTCGAATAGGTACTTAAATATTAGAAGTTGGGAAACTTGGTGTAAACAGGAACGAGATATAGGGGAAAAACACAAAATAATGAATATTGTGAGATGTATGAGGTAGATAAACGATAAACTCCAAAACCGACTGACCAATCGCTATGAAAATTTGCACATCTAATTGTTTTTTCATGTAAAAGGTTTCTGTGCAATGCATTTTACCATGCAACGTATTACATTCACATGGTTTTCTCTACTTAGTTTTCTTTTACTAATCGCAATCACATTTCTTTTTCTCTCCCTCTTCGACGAACAATTCATACAATTTTCTAATTAAAAAAGTAAAATTGCCACAATTGTGTCAGGAGTGAGACGAAAACCACGAACGATATGGTGCAGTTGATGAAAGAAATGTTTGCCAAGATGGATATAATGGGAAATAAAATGAATTCCTGAACGTGGCAGATGGAAAAAACTTGCAAGCCGAATTGAAAAATGTAAACTCCGGAGTGGAAAATATGAAAACAAAAATGGAAGCCGATATTGAAAAATGTATATTCTGGAATGGAAAACATGAAAACGGGAATGTCCGATATGAAGATGAACTATCGGAGTATATTGACCAGCAACTGTCCAGGGTGAAGGTAGATATGGAACAGCTTGTCGGAAGGATAAAGGACCTTGCCAATGGGTTAACGCCCTGAAAGACAGAATCTAAGGGAGCACCAAAGAATTGAACTCCACGGTGGAAAAAATGCTCGACGTAAACCTCAAACGTGGTGGATGTCTATGGGAGAGGTCTATGTTCAGCAAGCAGCTGAAACGATGGTGCTCATGGAATATTTATATGTATCTCCTGTATCTTGGAAACGGCTCTAACGATTATGGTAAACATTCATATTTAGTTAACTTTTGCTTTTCATGTTTATTTTCTCAAAAACAAAACAAGAAATAAATAAATAAAAAGATTAAAAAAGTATAAAAACGCCAATTGAAGCTCAGACGCCCAAGAAGAAAGTTATTGAAAAATTTAAGCATATAACATGGAATATCTGGGAAATCGTTCACTCCACATAAATTGTGTGTTTTAACGAGATCTATATTTTTTGCATAGTAAGACTGTCTCTTGAGATTTTACAGTTAAACAAAGGCCATCCAGAATGAGGAGGACTCCTGAGGACAATCACAGAATATTCAAGATAAACATTTCATTGCCATGAAAATACTTGAAACTTATGGTATTTTAACGAGAATCGTTAGAGATATTTGTTATAAAATCAAAGTTTTCGAAAACTTTCTGTGTAAAGGATAGTCTGAGAACTTTCTTGAAAATCTTTGTGTCCTATTTTTGGAAGGTACTGAACGTAAATATCATGTTTTGTATTTAAACGACTTTTTAATTTTTGAGTTATAATGTTCACATGAACACAAACACAAAAATAGTCAAATTCAGAGATTCTCAACACATGTATTTCCGGTGAAATGTTGATTTCGAATTTTTGGGTGAAATGCAGTGTTTTCCCTTTTTACGGTACATAAAGAAAGTAGAAAAAAGACGTAAGGAACTTAAATCATTTAGTGTGTTTGGGAGTAATTTATTTTGGAGTTGTATTAGCTTCTCTTCATGAACTTTGTCGAAATTAAAACGTCTGCAAAAAATATACTCTAGCTTTCCTCTAATTGCGTGAGGAAAATTCCTTACTTTATAAATGCAAAAATATTACTGAGAAGAATGTGAAGATAAATTTCGAATATGTCACTATAAGAAAGTGAACTTAAGTTTCACAGTGTGAAATTGGATTAGCTGGCCTTTAAAAGAGTACCTGTGGGATGAATTTCTGGTGACACTGATTCCACCCTAGATGTTGCTAACGTGATTAAAATGAAGTTAACAACTAATCTAGCGGTGTTCCGTTCAGGTCAGTGGGGCATCGTGCTTTATGATCATAAAGTGTGGTTATACTGCAAGAAATGCCGCCACCATTATCATTAACCTGGTCGCTATCGCATTTAAGGGCCCTCTGACTTCTCTTACCCATCTTCAGATATACCAGGTGGAAGAGAAGTCATTACATTAATTTAAACCATTTGTAACACATTTTGTATCTTACGTTTTTGTCTCTGACCAATTCCTACAGAGATATTTTAGCTTTGTCAAAAAACAGAGACAGACAAGCTTGCAAGGCTGCATGATGTGTAGGTGTCACTTTCACTAGATCAGTACTTAAACACGCTTCCCTGCTGCTATCGCGCGTCTCGTAAGCGTAAACAAATACTATGCCGTTTTTACTGTGCGACTATAGGCCAATCAGAATGCCAGTTGCACTCGTTATCTCCCAAAACATTAAACCAGCCTGCGTCGTGTTTGCAAGAGAACGACGTGTTTAGATACAGAATCCGGTTCAGATCCCAGGCCAACCTCAACGCAACGTTGCCGGATAACTTCACGCTGAAAAGCTACTCGGGATATTGCTTTAACTCCTTTAAGTGATTAATTATTTCGAAAGCCTGTGTGATGTCCCATAATTAATGCTGGAACTATGCAAGAAATACGTTATTCTATGCGTCTTACAAGTAAAAAACTATTACCTTCGTACATTCTTGTGGAGTTACGCTTCCAATATGGAACGAATCCATTTAGTTTTTCGAAATCGGCTGATCAAAGAACAACATGCAATTAGACCTTTTTGTTTGTAATGTCTATCAAGTACATATTAGAAAGAATGTAATAAGTTTCCTTCCAGCCGGTATTGAAGGATTGTTCTCGGAAATATAAGTGGAAATATAAAATAAAGCACAATATAGTCAAGTAGATAAAAATAAAGAAATAACGCTAAACTAAATGGCAATAAAAATCCTTTGAGAGCATACGAGAAAATTTATAAAAATAAGATCACAAAACATACTATGAATACAGTATTATATAAAATAGTGCAATCTGTATGTTAACGAAAGAAGTGTAGTATTCGCAGAATAGACAGGGTAGACAAGGTCCTCGGAAGGGACTTAGCACCTCGATTTGTAAAAGATGCTTTGTGCCTCTGCCCTTGACGGGGCGCTTCTGGGAGGAACGGGTGAAGATAGCGGATACAGAGCTTGGTCGGAACTGAGGAGAGACGACAGCAGAGGGCAGGATCCCTAACAACTGTAGATTTGAATTTCCCAAAGGTGTCTTGTACTCCGGCTCCCCTTTCCCCTGCGGACTTGAGGTTCCCAGGATGGCCCGGGATTCGGAGACCCCCGGAGGATGAGGATTTTCAGAGAGCAAGCACCTGGCATACACGCCCAAGGTCCTGCTGACATTTCTTCCTGAAACAACCAAGCAAATGAAAGGTGAAGTGGAATGAAGGGACAGAAAATTCGAGGAATGTAATTACCCTTTCCAGCATTCGCCTACCAATCCGGGGAAACCCCCGAAAAACCCATAGTCAGGAAGGTCGGCCACGAGAAGGGAACCCATGACAATAGTAGCACAAAAATGACTTCTTTTATCACACACTTGATTTTACTTTGAGAAAGCGAATTAAAGATTAAAATTATAAGACAATAGCTATTTATCAGAAACAATGGTAGAACCGTACTGGAAGAGTGTCATCTGATACACTGCGATGGCTAGCAATAAAGCAGTTGAAAGCAGTGGAAAGGCAAAAAGGAGGTAGGTACTAAAAGAGATTGTAATGCTCTAAATATGCCTCCATATATATGAAGAAAGCTATTACAAAGAGAAGTTATATAACATTAAGATAAATTGTTTCCTCTCTTAAAGTTTACTAGAAAATATCTTTAACAACTGTGAAATCCTACATAAAGTACATAGCACATTGCGTCTCAATGCATCGATTCTCCATAGAAAATAATTTTTCATTCCTCTATGAGTTAAACTATTATGTCTGCAGCAATAACATCTGCAATTGAAACTATAAATACATGAAGCTAACCAATGTCTGTCTGTTTCAGGTATGAACTTACTCTGCCTTCTCCTTCGCTGTTGCCCCTGAATTGGTAAGTAAGGAATTTTGTAAACACTTAAGATTTGAGCATGAAATGAATTTCAAATCTTTTAATACTACGCTGTTTTGAAAATTTACTACCACACTTCTTAGCCGAAGTACTTGGATTTACCCTATAGGTGGATTTTGTTCAGCACAATGGTCTAGAAACTGTGCAATTTATAGATATCTAGAGAGAAAAGTCAATATTTTAAAGGTTCCTTGTCGATTATTCACTGCCACTCTGGGCAGCTCTACTAACGGAAGGAGTCTTTGAGCCAGGACCTGTTAGGAGTTCGAGCGTCTCTATGGGTGTCTGCTTATGACCTGTAATCTCCTGTGGTTCCTATAATACTTCCTTTTAGGGGATGTTAGCTACAATAGATATTAAATAGACTGGAGTGTGCGAAATGCCCCTGCTTTGCACGGCCTATAACCTAAACGTATATGGCTTTTTCTAGAAACAAGCTTATAAGATTAATTTCCAATACCCATAGTAGAGATATCTAGAATATTAAAGATATTTTCTATCATAAAATTCTGTGCATGCAATTGACGTACTGAATACCACTTGTGGAAATTCGTAACACTTGACAAAAGAGAAATTTCGTCACCCCGTGCAATTTGTTCAGTAAAGAAGCCTTGTTGGATCCTATTGATCATCATATCACTCCGAAAATCTTAATTTGAGCTTAGTATACATACATAAAGAACTTTTGTACATTATTTGTTCATTTTAATAACTAACAATTTTAGTTGTGGAAAATAAATAATTTAAATTAAACTATTCTATATGATTTTGACTAGTGAGCAAACATCTTTAAATCCGTAGTTTCTGAACCTCCTCTGAAAAATTCAGGCTCATAAACTGTGAACTCTGGATCAAGGAGCATTCTGAATAGCAAAAAATACTGAAAAAAGGAAATTGAGAAAACTGGGATTTAAGGTTCAAAATGATGTTTTATCTAAATGGTACAGGACTAACTGCATATGCATTTTGACTTTAAAGTGGTTCATATTGATAAAACTAAATGTGCAGCTTGTAAGGTAGGTGTATAAAGTTAAAAAAAAGAACAAGAACAAGAACAAAGATAGAAAATGTTGACATTTTCTTACCAAATTTCACCTTCGCATTGGCTTGAGTACCATTAAAATGCATAATGTTTTCAATAATGTCTTAAATGGATCTCCAGAAAGTAATTTCAATACAACGATTTCTTTTCTTAAACCCTTCAGAATACAAAGCTTTATTTACACCCGTGGACAATAAAAGTAGTAATGTCTGGAATACATACGAATATACATGTGTCTACAAACATGCAGACACATACACACATACATGACAGATAAACAGACAGTCAGACATACCAAAAATACAGTTTACCTATTTAGTACTCATGGAGTTGTTCTCTGCCCTTAAAGTAGCCTTGCGTTCCAGACGTGATCCTTTTTTTTTTCCCCCTTTCTTCTTGTCCACGGGGGCACATTGCTCGATTTCTCAAAACAACCGTAATTTGGTTACTGCTCCCTTATGTCTTCATTCTATGTGACACACAAAATGGACCTCGTGAGTTCATTTTCTCTGTTATAGTACATTTTTGTTCCTTGTAAGGGTAAATTCTTTTTAACTATAATTTTGCACTCCCAGAGATTTTTTCCCCTACGCCGCGTAAAGCAATCCTTACGTGCCAATCACGTAAGTGTGGGGTCGTGGATAGGCACCAAGGCGGCAGCATGGTGAACAGTAATTACAATATTGCAGGAGAGAGAGAGGGAAACAGTGCAATTACTGGGATTACTGCAGCACTCTGTTGCCAGCTAGCCTTATTATGCACTGTTAAGAAAAGCAAAAGATGTGAATAGTTGAATACAAGATCTCAACGGCCACTGTTTGCATCATTTCTTAGCTTGGTCAGACTTGAATTTAATTTTACATTAAGAAAATTTGGAATACAACTGAACATTTATGAACACTTCACTAAATAAAAAAAGATATGTAATGTTTGCATACATTTTTGCACCCGTTAGCAATTCTTCGAAGTTCTAAACACGGTTTAGACTGAGACAACAATCAGCTGCTAAATAAACAAGTGATGTATGTTATTCATCATCTCATTTAAATCAAAATAATTGCCAGCTAAACGAAAAAAAAAAAAAAAAAAAAAAAAGAAAAACGCACGAGAGGATAATTTTGAAACAGTTAAAGCTATAAAAATTGTCATAATTTTTTTTTATTTGCAATTAGATCTAAAATATTGGCTCTCCCACATAAACCAAGACCCTCCAAGCGAGTGTTTACTTTCCGAAAGGTAAGCTGCAGTAATGGACTTGTGCACATATTTACTGACCTTACAAGCAGCGTGCACGGACTACACCTCACAAGTGTCAGTAGCCTGTCTACACATCAGCTGTTAACACATGAGGCAGTTATAATTGCAACAATGTGTATGTAAAAAGTATTTTAAACACGAGTTGGCTCGAAGGGTACGCAATGAATTTCTTCAGTAGTTTCCTGGCTCAATGCCACCTTCATGAGCACAAACTTAGATAATTATAAATAAATATGAAACTACTGGCTCAGTGCTCAATAAAAAAACATTCGCGCACATTAGCAATTTTATCAGAGGAAAATCTAGATGACATTGGTGCGATTTTTTTTTTTTTTTTTTTTTTTTTTTTTTGCAACGTCCTCCAAAGTAGTTTTATGTCGGGCGGTGAATGAATGAAATGAGTGAAATGACGCTCGAATGGGCTCGAGGTCCATAGAGCTTTAAGTTACCCGACATTCGCAGCGAATTTTGTACGGTCGTCAAATAAATCACTCACAAAAATAGCACAAGTAAATTTTGAGGTTTCTTCTGCACACAGAGCTATCCTCGTTCTCCAGACCTAACAGTGTGTGATTTTTACTTGTATGATACTCTGAAAGAAAAAAGTGTATTGAACAAATCCGCACACATTGGAGGAACTATGTTCATGTAAGATGAGGAATTCATTTAAGATTTCATATGAGATAGTACACACCAGAGGTACTCAACAGGCGAGCACACACTAGCTTCCGCATCACATGTTATTTTTCCCACACCATTGACCAGGGCATGGTGAACCAGACCTGCTAACTAGAGGCGGACGGTGCGGAGTACATATATGTACAATTCAATGGGAGGACGAATATTTTTGTTTTCAAGATTTAGACGATAAACTTAAGTGATTAATTTGTAAGACTGGTGGTTGCAGCATTATACCATTTCCCTTGCCTAGGTTCCGTGTTCATGATAAACGTTATTCTACTGGTAAAATACAACGAACTTTTGAAGCATGTACGACACATTCTCTTCACAATTTGAAGACTTAAAAACATTTGAAACCAAAATCCAATTATTTTGCGCTCCTTTGAAGTATCCATGTAGTGAGGCTTGACACGAGCTAAAAAATATGAAAGTACTTGCATTGCAGAATTTCACGACTGTAAAATGTTCTGAGAAAGAAGGTTGGGAATTATTTAGGTCTCTGCCCTGCTGGTTACGTTTATTTGCATCTAGTTTAATGGCAGTCTTTGGCTGCGCTTATATCTGAGAACAAACATTTTCAAAAATGAATCACATTAAAAGTGAGTATCGCAGCAAGGTAAGTGAAAACCACCTTGCTTATCTTTTGGGACTGTGCACTTTATCTATTGCACAATCAATGGCGATGATTACTTCTTTGGAAGTTTGTTCTAGGGTGCATTGCACTGTGCTGTGCCCCTTCCTTTTGAGTAACAGTTCTCATATGATGAACGTGACTTTGGTGAGGCTATTTCATAATTTAGTTATTATAAATTTTGTTTGTATAACATGTGTGATACTGTTCTTTACTTTGTCCAAGAACATGTTTTGTGTACACAAATTTGGGTTTATGTATGCGCCTCTATTCTCAGAAACTGTTACATTTCTAACATCCCAATCACTCCAATGCTGTAATTTTCAGTTAAGTCATTTTGTACAATTTTACAGTTTAATTGATTAGCCTGTAATGCAATCACAACTTAGTCTAGTTTCCCCAAACTTTCTTTTTATTTTTCCAAACCCTCTTTCTCTATTTCTAAATTCTCTTGAATGGCCTTCATTTGATTATTTATGTCTCTAATAAATTTTTTACTTCATCTTGTGATTGAATTTCAATGTTCATAGCTCTAATTATGTTATTCATACTGTTTATTTCCTCGGTAACACTTTTCTGAACTATTTTATCTTTCTCACTGACTTTTTTAAATTGCTCTAGCATCACTATTGGTAACTCTGCTTTATTTAATTCCATTTCCTGTCTACATCCTCTAATTTCTCCATGCACTCATTCTGTTGTTTTCTAGCTTCATTTAATTACTTGTTTGCTTCTCACCTCACTTCTCTTACCTATGTTTCCTGTTCTAGTTTTATTTCACACATACACACAAAAAGTAAGTCGAAAGGAGAATATTGCCTAATCTACAGCTACAGACTGATAGTTGCCAATAGTTTACTATGTTTTCCATCCGCACTAACTAGTTTACCAATATGCAGATTATGGTGGGATAAACAACTGCTGGTGTTTTGGGAACGTATGAAATAGCACTTAGCTTGTTTAATAAACATAGAAGCACTGTGTAAGAATGAAGAAGTTTTAGAAACTCGATAATCAGCAAGGGAACGTGAATGCACTAAACCATTTCCTCATACATACACCATCATCTAATTGAGTTACTGTGTTGAGCGCTCAGGGAACGACACTTGAAGGTAGCTGGCGGAAGCTGTGCATCAATTTATTTCCTTCAGCTGCGGTAGGTATATCTAACTTGTCAGTGTGTTTCCATCTCTATATTGTTCTCCGAGAATCAGAGCGAGCATTTAATGGATATGCGTTTCTCCCGTAGGCTCTTTCAAAATATCTGTGTCCTGAGTGCAGTCTAATGCTTCCAACTTCCGCGTTTCTGTCTTCATATTGATCCACTACCACTTGAGTTGTCTTAAGGTGTCACCTCTTTAAAATGCGGAAGATCTGAAGTGTACACTGACTGAACTTTATACCACAAGTTTTAAACGTAAGCTTTTCTGAGCTTAAAACTTTTAACACACACGGCTACTTAAATGGACTTAGAAGGACCAAGTGCATGTAATATTTTTACCAAACTATTATAATCAATAAATATGTGAAAAAGCATTTACCATATAGTTTTTTATTTGCATAAAGTATACCTTCGCATATATTCCAAAATTGACAAATAACAACGTTAATTAGTCATACATTTTCTTAAGAAAAACTTAGATTCTTCTTAAAAATCAAGATGTAATTTTTACCGCGTTTTCAGAATAAATGTCAACATTTTGGAAAATAAGTTAAGAATTGTACCCTGTAGGGACACTTAAATGGATAAATAGCAGAGAAAAAGAAAAAAAGGGAAATAAAATAAAACGAAAGGATAGGAGGTTTAAGTTTTGTATGGCTAGTAGTAACTTCTGTATTATAAGCAGCGTGAAGCTACCTGGCCGTAGTCCACGAAATGCCGGGTGGCGAAAACGTAAACAAAGCTGCCTCTTTATTCACATTCAATCAAACAACATATAGTAGTGTACAAAGTAAATATGTTATCCATAGGTGAACAGCTAATTTGAAATTATGTGCAGGGTTACAGTAAGATGCAGGTTAGCCATTAAATTGCTCATTGAGATATATACAAGAGACAGGTTATATATGACAAACATAAATATTATTTTCGTAGCCTGTTGCGATGTAGGACCATATGCGTGTTACTATCTCAAGAATAAACACCTTACATGCTCCATCTGTAGAGAAATTCTTTAATTCTAACTCCACCACAATTGTATATATCAATTTATAACTATTAATGCACTTGAGTTATACTTAAAGATTTATTTAAATTGCAAATTAATCCAGAATTAGGTTTTATGTTCATAGCTATGCACCGCACTATACTACGCATTATGGAGTGGCTGTGCGCAACGCAGAGTGCCTCACCCTGCCCTAATGTCCGTGTGATCGTAACCTGCAGTGATATTGTGGGTCCAGAACAGCATTGAAATTCCTCGCTGTCATTATAAACAAGTTACAGAAACCAAAATATGTATGCTAAAGCTTGAAGTGCATAAGGTACTGAGCTTTTATTAAAATGTGCTATGACACAATGTATGTCGTCAATTGCCTAGTGCTGAGTTTACGATGTACTTCAGCAGAAGCGCAGGACTTGTGTTTCACAAAAATTGCCTATGAAGCGTTAAGCTTAATCGGGAATCAAGTGATGGCTGTTGATGTTTTACATCGAAGAGCCCTCTTATCCTTCTATCCTTTATTCGACAGTAAGGCAGACTCTCGCGTCAGTGTTTCGAAACAGTTCACGCTCTCTGAGCGCCGTGCTTGTAGACAACTTCTCCGACACTCCTGTACTGCAATTTATCGTGCCCTTTAGAGCTAACACTCGTTTGAAAACCTAATTGAACATGACATCATGAAGCATTACAGTTTATTTACCAGCTCATGGTCCCTAGGGAAAGTGCAACGAGTCAACACATCAGTAAATTATTCTAGGTACACAGAGATACCTGAAGCCAAACTTGTGCTTGTGTAACGCAAGCCAAATGAGAAGCAAAGTCCAGCTTCAGATATCGCTGTGTACCTAGATTTGTTTATTGATGTACTGACTCGTTGCATGTTTCCCAGGGACAATAAGCTGGTGAAAAAACTTGTACTTACAAATAAATGTTAAAAGCTGTAGGTCACATTCTTACAAACACTAGCTCGCTGTCCAACGTTACAATGAGAACATGCTATATTCCAACCGCGAATCAATTTAGTGTATCTTTCCCGTTATTTATGAAATGATAGTACAATGATCTATAAGATCTTTTATAATGAATTCTCCATTTTACCCCTTGTAATTATACATTCGTGTAGAACCGGTATTCTTAATAAAAATTGCCTGATATTTGCCAAATCGATGCGATACATTGTCTGATTACCGTAATAGAGCTTCCCTCCCCGACAATCTTCCAAATTTTGAAGGTTCTTTGTAGCCCACTGCAGCCACTTTTGTTTTTAGAACAATCATTATTGGAACAATCAATATTGACAATCACAGTAGGTGAAAATTTAAAACTTTGTACAGCCATAGAAAAATAATTGAGCGTGGTTTACACAAGTCGATATTTCCAACATACAGCTGAGTTTACTGATGGTCTCTGTTCCCTATTCATAATGTAAAATACAAATGCGGGTGTTGATTCAAGACACAGCCTACTTGTGTGTCCAACTTATGGAACAGACTATCAGTAAGATCAGCTACACGCTGGAAATGTTTAATTGTATAAACCACGCTGCAACACGACATGGGACTTGTTTACGAGAGGTTAGAAAAAAATTGAATTTCGAGAAAAATCCAGGCTGCGTCAGTCTCGCTTATATAAGCGGGGGTGCAGCGGAGAGAGAAGGTTTTTAACGAGGCATTGTTAACTCTGTGTGTGTGTGTGTGTACGTGCGTGCGTGCGTACGTGCGTGCGTGCGTGCGTGTGTGTGTGTCGTTGAGAGAGGTGTGAGTGGTCGCCGCCAGAGACACTTTTGAACTTTTAGACATTTAATCATCGTGTTGAGTTGTTTGTAGTGTTGGAACAGGTTTTAGTGCGTGAACAGTCGGAGTTGTTTGTGTGAACCGTCAAGCAATATTAGTCTTTTGTGTGAAGGTTACGATAACACAACAGCTGTGAGTTACAAGGTCACGAAGAACTGTAGATTGCGTTGATAAAATAGACTTGTGTTTTTCTGCTTCAGTTTTAGAAGGGAATTAAAGTGACAGAAAAGTAACCGAAAGTTGCCATTTGTCACAGTACTTATGTAAACTCTTAATACATACAAAAAATAGGGGCGAATTTGGTGAATATATAGATTTCACACACCAATTTAACCTGTCTGGAGAAGAAAATAAGCTTCTCAATTGTTAATTAAAAAATATTGGATCACTGATTTATAAAGTTAGCAAGTTTTCCTTCTTGCACAATTATTTAGCATGCACCGCCAGCCAAGTTGATTATACTGTAAGTTCAAAGAAATAAAAGAAAAATGTTCTTACAAGAGGGTTATTAAAATATTTTGCAATTGGTATCACATGCGAATCGTAGAGTTACAAACAGATTCGCTTTTCTTTTGTTTTACAACTGTCTTGGTTGCTAAACCGTGACCATCTACATCTATAGTGCTTGGAGTGAACATTTGTTTTATTTTAAATGCATTTATTCTGTGAAATAACACAATTATTTTCTAACAGACGCTAATTACGTAATATTCTCCAAAGAGAGAAGGTTGGGTATCCATGTGGTAGACTGTAAGTAGACAAAATCGTACTGCACAAGGAACATACATCTCTTTAAAACACACAATTAATTACTTTTTTATCAAATTACTTTTATCATTTCGGAGATATTTCTTGTTAGGCGTCTCAATCTTTCAATACTTATACTTTCCTCAAATGGGACGTGGTAGTTCACTTTATCTCTTGGCCATGCAAAGGGAATTACAAAGGCATTACACAGCGATCAGATTTAAAAGATTTGAGTATCCTTAAAGCCTACCATGTTCCCATGTTCTCCATGTAACTACAAGGAAATTAGCAATACGATTATTTCTGAAAATGTTTAATTTGATTAACAAGAAATAAACATTTTTAAGAATAGTTTGCATAATAGTAGAGAAAGTCATGTGAGTGCAACGCATCAGACGTTTTATTTAAAGGGAAGTTGGCTGAAAACCTGTATTCTTAGAGTGAGTATACACATATTTTTGAGTAAGACAAAGATAGGGAGAAGTTATAAGATATAGCCATCATAAACAAGACAGCGAAAGTAATTACTCTCTTTGAAAAGTAACCCTCGTGAACCACGCAAACTGGTCATTAAATCTGTCAATATTTGTTTTGGGAAATATAAAGAAAAGAAGTTAGTGTCGTAAAACAACCTTTGCGTTCCTCTTATGCTTTGTTATCGTTAGAAACTAACGCTATAAATGATAATACATTATCGTTGGCTCAGTAATAAAAGGTCGCCCACTGAAAGAGAAAAAGAGGTATGGTGGAACCGTTTTGTATACTTATATATGTACTACGAAAAATAACGACGCACTTAATTTGATCACATGACGTCAACGAAGCTTGATCTAACTTCACTAAAAGTAATGTGCACAGTAAGCGGTTATAATGAGCTTAGTTTTGTGTTACGAAGAAAGTTTCCCTCAATAGTGGCTGGTTGTGAAATAAAAGAAGTTAAATGCGTTTTGACTGTAGGGCACACAACAACTATTACATGTAGGCAGAGTTATGAATGTCTCATCATACAAAAATACATACCACACTCTGATTATGTATATGTATCACAGTTATGTCCGTCAAAATATCACTGAATAATGAAATCGAATGCCCAATGGCACTAAAGACATGAGAAATTATATAATATTTAAAATAATAAAACTCAAAGCATGAATTTCTAAAACCATAAATTCTGAATTCCTTTTCATGTTGAGAAGGCGTTATATGATACGTCATTAAAGGTCTGAGTGCCGACTATAAAACGTAAGCAATAAAAGTACAAGAAAGAAGAAGCATCACATGTTTTCTAACATTCCGCGGTGTACCAAAGTAAAGTTAAAGCTGGAGAAACTCAAGCATTAATGTTTCGAAAATGGCTAATGCTACGAAAAATTTCGTTTGATATTGTGGTTGACACAAAGTCTAATGCCGGGCACTAGGAGTTGGTCAACACAACATCCAATCAGAGACTAACCAGCTGTTGTACAGTTAAACATGCACCTTGTCAAGGCAGAGATATAAATATCATTTGTGCCCACAAAATTGTTTCACACAACAGGAAGGAGAGTAGTACTGGTCAGGTATCAGCTGCCATTGAAGTTTGTATCTGCCATAGTTGCTAATGTTTGTGTTGTCAGTTCTATTAATTATTTGTACATATTCCTTGTAGCAGGCAGGGTCCAACTATTCCATATTTCCCGGAAAATCCATATTTTGGCTATTTTTTTATCAGATACAGTGTCCCGATTATTTCGAATTTATTCTGCATTTTCCTCACTTTTAAAATGGTAAAGTAATTTCACACGAAGCGTCATGACTTTTCTTGCAATCTCTGTTCCTGTGCTGATCAAGTAAACCAATAACAGCGTGTAACGAGTCCACTCTGCCGGCCCGGAAACCGGAAAGGCCAATTGCCAATAAGATGCCTCTTTTTTTAAGTTAGGAACTGAAAGTTAAGCATTTTAAAGAAATAAATAACTCAGTTCAGATAAATCACATGAACATTGCTTGTATGATGAATTCTAATCCTATTTTGAACCAAAGTTTATTCATTAAAGACAATTCAAATGGAGGGCGGTTTAATATTTTCTATACCTTGAGAAGTAAAAGCATTAAGATTCCTATTTTGTATAAAGTAGTTGAGTTTAAATAAGTATTCCTTGTTAAAATACTAAAGCAGAAGTAATTTTGCCTAATAAACAAATGCGCAAAATTGCACGACCGAGTTTATAAAAGCACAACTACAAGTAGCCGTGAATTTTAATTTTGGAGAAATCTGTAAATATGTAAATCGAATGAATGTGGGTTAAAAGAAGCAAAATCTTTACATAAATACAAGTAATGATGCAAAATAAGGCATGAATGCATAATTTAAATATAATCCTGCTGTTCCTTGAAAAAAAAAAAAAAAGTTCAATTTTTCAGGCTTCTTCCTCTAACCATTATTTTATCTGTAAAAAATGCAACTTTAGTAGTAGGCTTGTATCTCTTATGGTTTCTTTCATAAATCACGATTAGCGCCAAGAGAGCTTAATTGCTTACTCACCGAGGGTTCTACAGACATCGTTATTCAGTTTGTTTTTAAATATATGTATTAGATAACACAGGTTTATACGGATAATGTTTCTAACAAGGTCTGTTATAGGAAGGAAGCACAGTAGAATCCCTATAACTCGACCTAATGTGGACTGAGAGTGCGAAACGTCTAAGTTGATGGAATAAGAATGTTTTTATTCACAACTCATAACATAATACTGCAAATTTCACAAATGTACGTTCTCTCGCAATATAAGAAACAGAAAAGTATAAGTATACTAAAATTTATTACATATTAATTTGTTCCCCTTTGCCCGGCCTCTTCAACGCATCTAATTTAGTTTCCACAGTTATGTTAACTTGTCGCCCTTTCCTCTCATTCCATAATTTTACTGGTACAAACACAACTGAACCCAACACTAACAGCAACTATGCAATCTGAGAAACGGTACGGTAATCAGAGGTATCTAACAATGTCAATAATGACTTAGATTTCGACGGGCCCTTAAACCCTACTCCTGTAACAAAGTTTAGCATACCACATAGGTACCGGGTAAACCTTCCAAACAAATGATTGTGCTATATATCCACAACATTAGTGGCAAGCTGTGGCTAACCAAGAGGACAGGCTGCGGCGCGAGTCGGAGTTACGTAGTAATGGTAGTCTAATACATGGCTAAGATTGTATACCATCATAATAAAACAGTATCTTTTGTATGAATTTAACGAACAATATTTTTGGTGGTTTAGAATGTGGATGTATTAGGTGATTTTTGGTTTTACTTCATTGGTCCATGAATGGACTAGGAGAATTACATCTCTGCAGCTCGTACCCTAGCCTGTCTTTTTCGTTATCCACGCGGCGAGATTTTGATTTCGTGACAATGGTCTGCCGAATGCTGATGTTCTGACTACATATCGTGATCAGTCCTTTGGTTGCTGCGAGGGAGAATGCGCTAGGTTCTATGCACTAATTAAAATTTGCCTATCCTGTTTATACCACATAGTGGATTATTATAGGTGAGTTTAGCGACGAAAATAATAAGGCTGAGTTATACGGAATGTCGAGTTACCGGGGTTCTACTGTACAACAAACTAACACAGTAAGAGGAAGATTAGGCAGGTAACCCAGCCTACCCATAGCCTAATCTGATCGTACTTGCCAGCCTACCCATAGCCTAACCTGTTCGTACTTGCCAGCCTACGGTCCAAGCAGCTTGGGCAAGTTACCTGTATATGCGGCATTCGACTGGCTTCCGCTTTCATCTGCCAGACATTCTACCAATCTTGATTCTTGTCCCTTTGTCAGTCTTAAGAATGGCTTCATTGTGACTCACTACTCTCTTCCTCGTGTGGAGTTGTTTATTAAGAAAAGTTAGCATATAATTAACAACACCACAAACCTCGCTGCTTTTAGCAATCAATTTTTTCTGTAAGTGTAGACAATTTGTAAGGTTATTTACGATGAAAGTTGCCTAAGTTCTTCGTGAGGTGCATTGTTCAACCCAAACCATATTTAGCCTGAGCGCTTCATAAATATTTTATGCCAAGTTTTATAGTGTACTCTGCATGACTTCTTTTTATCAAGAAATATACCTTTTGTGTTTATTTTTGGAGACGCTGTCACACTTCTGAATGTACAGTTGTATACCCAACAAGACGAAAAGCTAATCTTCCCCTCCTGAATGTAAACATTGCATCATACAAAGCTATTTTACTGTCCACCCCCATACGTTTCTCTGTCTCATCCTTGCGGGTTCAGGTTTCTCTACACGAATCCCCAGAGAGAACGTACATACCCTGACGTCATCAGGCTCACTGTTCCCCTCGCAGTTGTGCTATGAAGCGGTGGCATGTAAGTCATTTGAATCCGTAATAGGACATCAAACGAGGGAATAGGGATGCCGCGGCAAAAGGTAAAAAAGACGAAGAAAAGCCATAGAAAATGTCCCCTGTCCTGGTCTGGTCTCGCAAGGACAGGTTTCTCGTGAGTGAGGGGCCGGGAGGGAACGGAAGTTACGTATATTCGAACCGCTGTACCTCTCTTTGAATTATTCTGCGGACATGGACCCCCCACTGCGGCAAGAAGAGAAAAACGGAGCAAAGGAATGACGGTGCTCCGTGTTCTGCAAATGGTAATGGAAAAATAAGCGGCACTGTTTGGAAGGAAATATATGCAGACAGGTTACAAGTGAACACACTGTAATGAAATTTAAGTGCGGTCTTTAACCGGCAATTTAGGGAGTTATGTTCACCACACCCTACAAGAACACGTGTAAAGTGCTGAAATAAAATTCGGATTTCAAAACCCAAATGCCCATCTCTATGGTTGATACTCATATTAGCTACACGCCCATCACGACATAATAAGGATGCACTATGTGTTCTAAAAACTTGTACAACTTTTTAAAGTCAAGCTTGCTTAAACATACCCACAGATATAATTTCTAAATCGCGTCATACTTAATTACGCGTTTTTACTTTACTACGTATAGTAAGTAGAGGAAGTATTGTATTGCACCCAAAATTTAGATGACGATATTTCACCGGAAATATATGTTTTGAGGCCCCCCCCCCCTGAATCCATACAAAGCACTTTTAGAAAAAATTCCGCGCGCGCGCTTGTGTGTGTGTGTGTCTATCTGTGTGTGTCTGCGAACTCACAACTCAAAAACGAAAAGTTGGTTAAAAACCAAAGATGGTATTTAAGTTTATTATATTTCAAGGAATACGACAGGAAGATTATGAAGCAAATTGCTTCACCCTAAGCTACCCTTTGCATAAAAAAAAAAAAAAAAATAAAAAAAAAAATAAATAAATAAAAAACTTTGATTTTGTCAAAAATGGCTCTAACGATTTTGATTAAAATACTATATATTTAACATATTTTTATGGCAAACAAAATGTATATTTTGAATTTTTTGGCTATAACAATATAGTCGTGCTTACTCTTGATGAATTTTGTATAACTAGTAAACTGTAAGAGATTGACCAAATAGTACTGTACAAAACCACAATTTCCAAATATATTTTTTGTGCGGTGAACCATTTCGAAGATATGTGTGAGTTCCTCAATACTTACACTTTTCTCACAATAGAAGGTCGCTGTTCACTTTTTTATGTCTTTGCCGTGCAAAGCGAACCTAATTTCAAACCCTTCATATAGCGACCACTCTTAAAACATTTTGCTATCGCTCAAAGCCTACTGTATTTCCCTTGTACCTGCAAGGAAATAAGCAATAAGGTAATTTCTGCAGATGTTTATCCCGAGTAACATGAAGATATAGGAATAAGTGTTTGTAAGAATACTTAGTACAAGAGTAGAGAAAGTCATATGAGTGCAACACATCAGATTTTTAAATGTTGTTATATACACATTTATTTGCACAATAGGAATAAGAATAGTAGTAAAATATCAGCCGCCATTAAATTTTGTGCCTACCATAATGTACCTACAAAATTGGCGATAAATTATTTTATTTTTTAATTTATTTAATTTTATTGATTTATTTTCTTTTTATCTTCTGGTTGTTCTAGAAAAAAATAAACTTTCAAGTATGAGTAGTAACAATTTATCCTCGGTAGTTGAACTAATGAATCTTGAGCATTTTCAAGATGAAGAAACTCCTGTATGCCAACTCTGAATTCCTGTGGAAAATGTGTGCCGAATGGAGCATTTGTAACATATTCAAACTACCTACATTAAAATGCATTGGAAGCAAATATAGACCATTAGTCCTGTGCATATCGGCATAAAAGGCTCTGGGAGCGAAAGATTTAGTGTGTATTTGAAACCAAAGTTTCAAGGTGTACTTTGGACATTAAAAATATTTTTAAATTTGTTGAACATTTTGATCAAATTTCATCCCTGAGTACCTTAAAGGTATGTTGAACTTGACATTTGCTACTTTTTATGATAAATAAGTTATGTCACCCAAAAACTATCGAGCGGGATGGCTCAGGCGGTAACGTTCGGGTGGTCGCGGGTTTGATTCCCATGGCCGCGCACTCTGACATGCCTTTTTCCGTGGTTTACCGACGTCTCTTAGGAAAATGTTTGAATGTGTTAATCTCTTCTCCACGGTTTCATTTCCCTTCATTTCTCATTTCCCTCCCGTGTTATCTTTGAGGTTTGGTTGGTAGCGCGGTTCGTTCCGGCGAATGTGGACAGATGGTATAGTTGCTTACGCTCTGGCACCTCTTTGCTGGCTCTCTCTGGAAGTTGCTGCCCGGGCAGCAAGGGTCGCTTCGTCGCCCTCTCCCTGGGTGGAGGAAATACTTCGGTGGTGCGCCAGGTGCCAATATGTGTAACTGGGACTTCCATGTGTATCTGGGCTTCGCTGGCTCCGCTGTCTGACAAGCCTACGGTCTCCCTTTGCTTCATCCCTTCCCGCTCGGGGGTGGTAGCCCACAATATATCCTTGTGGGGGTCGTGCTGGGTCGAGGTATCCCAACCCCCCCCCCCCTTCGTTACATACACACACAAAACTCAATATCGAAATTTCACTCAAATTTTCGGCATCTATCCCTAGACGTTTACATTAAGTGTATTTAAATGTGACAATTCTGTCAGCAGATTAATTGGTATGTAACAGAATTTTGCATAATGTTTCAGTACAACAGTGAACGCTGCTGGCCCTCGCTAAATGATCGTAACTATTAATGTAGTATTAAACAGTACAAGGAGAAGCTTTTCACAAAGTTACTCCATCCTTAGCAAGCCTTTAAGTGAAAAATATTGCTTTCCATACATGTGTGTAGCTAGAGAAAATAATAACGGAATTTTTATGTCTTCTAGAGCTTGTTATTCAAGCAAGGGATAGGTAGTCCCAAATGTTTTTCATATTTTTTCTCGCTTAAATGTGAGGAAAAGTAATTTTAAAAGAAACACCCGGCCTCTAAATGAAAATCAAGGAAATCAACGAGAAGAAAATAAGAGTGTGCTTAAAGTTGTAATTAAATTAGAAAATAATGTTAAATATATTTGTTGAATTGCTATATTAATTTGTTGATATTTTAGCTATACCTATATATTGGCAATTACTATTCCTTTAATTTGTTCTTTTTAGGCTTAAATGCCTAGGAAACTGTCCCACGTGTTCAGTAACATAAATATTGAAATACGCTGGAAGCAGAGAATAGCAATTTAATAGAACAATAATTCCACAGTTCCCGTATTATAGCACAAAAAGGGGAATTATTCCTCGTGCTTCTTGAAGCACATTAGCCCAATCCTAAAAATGCTTGCAGTTACCTGGATAGCAAACCCTTACGCTTTCTGCCCCCTCGTATCTAAAGATTAATTATCGGGGTTAGCAGAAATTTCGCAACTATTGCAGATGTGCACTCGGCAACTCAGAAGCAGAACAAATGGGCTAACTTTTAATTAGCCCGTTTAATTATTCCAAAGGATGGAACATTTAGTAATGATAAAATGTTGAAACTGAATATAAGCTTTGCATTGGAAAGAAACATTCATTTTAGCACTGACATGTTAATTTAAAACTAGAATAAACCTGAATTATATTCATTAAAATGGAGCAAATGTTTTACCCAGCAGGAAATTTTCATGATTACCATGGATTGAACAAAATATTATGAATCATTATGAAGTTGTGACGATCAGAAAAAATCACGAGACTGTTACAGCTCCGACTTTTCTTTTGTATTATCTTAGCATATTTCTCTGTGATTATGGATTACATTACATCTTAGAACACGTGCTCCAGGTTAATCAAGCTATCACGTGATTGTTTGTTGAAGGAAACTTGGGTGGAAATTGTATTTGTTTCTAATTAATTCGAGCACGCGTTATGTTTGCACTGTTACTTACACACTAGTAAATCTCTTCTAAGAAAGCAACAACAGTGTTTGACTATGACGATTAAATTAGATGTTGGCTGATTGCTGCATATTATTTCCAAAAGAATACATTTTGCAAGCTTAAATACTGTTTGTTAATTGCTGCAAAATAGTCTGCTAAACACAACTATGTTGATCGTTAGAAACTCGAGGATATTATGTTGTAACACAAAGGGCTGGAATTAATGATATGCTCATAACGGGTGTCTGCAAAAGACTCCGAAACGGTTGCGTTGTGTTCTGCCTGTACGCATTTTCAGAGTTCATCGCCGACTGCCGCTGTCTTAGAACAGCGCGAATGAAACCATACGACATTTTTAAAACTACTTTTAAAGGCTTTACTTACCAATGTTATTAAAGGAGATGCTGGAACTGGAGATGCTCTCCATACATTTTTGGCACTTCTTTAGGAAACTATCCATCACTCGCCGTAGTTCACTTTGAGAAATGCTGGCAATTTCCTGGCGGATATTTTGTTTTAATTCTTCCTGGGTGTGTGGCTTGTCTTATGCACGTTATGCTTTAAGTTATCCCAGACACAGAAATCGCAGATCACTTGGAAATATTTCTGCAAATCGTACTTTCACTTGGGGAGTTGACTGACTAAACACGTACGGATCATAAATAAATACACTCTGTGCAGTAGAAAACAAATGCTGAGCTTTAATACACTTTGTGACTAAGTGCAGGACAAAATAATAAAGCATTCTGGTAATAACTCAACCACACGATAGTGTGTCAGCCCTATACTGCACTTTCTGAGCAGAGAAAACCACGTCATGCGCATGACCTTGTGTACATCAGCTGTTGTAATCGTGTTTCCGTCTGCGCAGTGGAAAGAAAACACCGCGCGGCGGTTCTTATGTTTTTGGGTCTCTGGAGTATAGTGTTGTCAGTCCATTACCCATCTCATAGTACACTAAGATGCAAGAATTATATTTACAACTAAATTTACAAATCTTAGTATTTTGAAATGCAAGCTATTAACAAGGAATATCTCAGAGATGTTTAAGCTAAAAAGTGTATTTGACGCAAATTATGTTTCAACGAGGATATATATCTCCTATATACGAGTATTACCAGTCATCAAAAGTCATTGATAATGAAGAGAGCTTCAGAAGCTGTTCCCAGAAAATTCAAAATGTATGTGTAGTATTTTAATCACAGTCCTTAAAACGCTTTTGAGAAAATCAAAATGTTTCAAACTTTTTTCAATTTGGTATCTAACCGAATTTTCTTTCTTCTGTTATACCGTTCACAAGATGATAGGCGTGCATGCATGCACGTGTTCGGACATCTGCACACGTGAATACAAACATATTTTTCATTTTTACTTTCTCTACTGGTAAGTAGGGGAAGTATTGTATTCCACACAAAAATTCGATGTCGAGAAATATACGTTTTGAAGCCCCCTGAATAAAAAAAAAAAGCATTTTTAGAAAATGGTCCGTGTGTGTGTTTGTGTCAGTCTGTGGACAGCATAACTCAAAAACGAAATGTCGGTTAAAAACCAAAGTTGGTTTTTAAATTTATTGTCAATCAAGGATGCGACACGAGGATTTTGAACAAAATAGCCCCACCCTAAACTACCCTTTACATGGAAAAGTTTTCGAAAATTTTGATTTTCTTGAAAATGGCTCTAACGATTTTGATTAAAATTTCATGTTTGAGATATTTTTAGGACAAATGAAATGTATATCTTGAATTTTCTGGCTATAACCCCTGTAGTCGTATTTACTCTGGATGAATTTTGCATAACTGGTAAACCGTTGACAAAATCTTGCTATACAAAAAATGCAGATCTTGCTAAAATACACAATTTATGTCTCAATAAATTTTCTTGTAGGGTGAACCATTTCGGAGATATTCCTTGTTATGTATGTGAGTTTCGGAAAACTTAGAACTTTAGCGAAATGCAACAACCTTGTTCATTTTTACTTTCTCTACTGGTAAGTAGGGGAAGTATTGTATTCCACCCAAAAAATTGATGTCGAGATTTCACCGGAAATACATGTTTTGAGGCCCCCTGAATCAAAAAAAGCATTTTTAGAAAAAGGTCCGTGCGTGTGTCTGTGTGTCAGTCTGTCAGTCTGTCAGTCTGTGGACAGCATAACTCAAAAACGAAAAGTCGGTTAAAAACCAAAGTTGGTATTTAAGTTTAATGTCTTTCAAGGATGTGACACGAAGATTTTGAAGAAAATAGCCCCACCCTTAGCTACCCTTTACATGGAAACTTTTTCGAAAATTTTGATTCTCTTGAAAATGGCTCTAACGATTTTGATTAAAATGTCTTATGTTTGAGATATTTTTATGACAAATGAAATGTATATTTTGAATTTTCTGGCTATAGTCCCTGTAGTCGTATTTACTCTGGACGACTTTTGCATAACTGGTAAACCGTTAGAGATAGACCAAATTATACTATACAAAAAATGTAGATCTTGCTAAAATACACAATTTATGTCTCAATAAATTTTCTTGTAGGGTGAACCATTTCGGAGATATTCCTTGTTATGTGTGTGAGTTTCGGAAAACTTGCTTTCGTGAAATGGTACAGCGTTGTTCATTTTTTATGTATGTGAGTTTCGGAAAACTTAGAACTTTCGTGAAATGAATCATTGCTGTTCATTTTTTTTATGTGTCAAGTGTGTAAAGACAACAGAATCTCAAACATTTGGCTATCGCACAAAGCCTTCTATATTCTAATATTCCCTTTGCACCTAAACGAAATGAGCAATAAGATAATTTGTACAAATGTTTGTCTCAACTAACAAGAAAGAAGATATAGGAATAAGAGTTTGTAAGAATGGTTAGTACAAGAGTAGAGAAAGTCATGTGAGTGCAACACATAAGAATTTTTATATGTTACGTGTGCAAAGAGAACGGAATCTCAAAGCTTTAAACGATTTGACTATCGCACAAAACCTACTGTATTCTAATATTCCCCTTGCAACCACAAGGAAATAAACAATAAAATAATTTGTACAAATGTTTATTTTAACTAACACGAGGGAGATATAGGAATAAGAGTTTGTAAGAATGGTTAGTACAAGAGTGGAGAAAGTCATGTGAGTGCAACACATCAGATTTTTTTATATGTTAATCGTGCAAAGAGAACGGAATCTCAAAGGTCAAAAATATTTGACTGTTGCACAAAGCCTACTGTGAAGGCTGACTCTGTGGCGCAGTTGGTAGAGCACCTGTCTGCTGTGCTAGGGATCCCGGGTTTGATTCCCGGCAGGCTGGTAGGAATTTTTCTCTTGTCAGGATTATTCCTCATCCTTCCCTGAGTCTGGAAGTGTGAATTCAAAGTATAAAACCCCCAGAGATCGAAAAACCCAACGTAAACGTTTAACACCATTTGTCAATAGGCAACACCGATATGACCTCTGCAGTTAAAGGCGGGATATAAATATGGAACAAAAAAAGTCTACTGTATTCTAATATCTCGCTTGCACCTACAAGGAAATAAGCAATAATATAATTTGTACGAATGTTTATCTTAACATGAAGATATAGGAATAAGAGTTTGTTAGAATGGTTAGTACTAGAGTAGAGAAAGTCATGTGAGTGCAACACATCAGATTTTTAAATTGATTTTGGTTTTTCAATTTTAATTGCGATACGTATTTTGATATTGATATAGATCTTAAGATTTATTTCCATTTTTTGATACCGATGTTGATATTGATTTTTCGTTTAAGGTTGTGAATACCGGTATTCCGGTATTCATTACTCGGTATTATATTATTATTATTATTATTATTATTATTATTATTATTATTATTATTATTATTATTATTATTATTATTATTATTATTATTATTATTATTATTATTATTATTATTATTATTATTATTATTATTATTATTATTATTATTATTATTATTATTATTATTATTATTATTATTATTATTATTATTGTTATTGTTATTGTTATTGTTATTGTTATTGTTATTGTTATTGTTATTGTTATTGTTATTGTTATTGTTATTGTTATTGTTATTGTTATTATTATTATTATTATTATTATTATTATTATTATTATTATTATTATTATTATTATTATTATTATTATTATTATTATTATTATTATTATTATTATTATTATTATTATTATCTATGTCAAATTTTCGATATCGAAACTTCGATTGCATATTTTCGATGTGTAATTCTCGATATCGAAATTTGGATTTCAATTTTCAGATATCGAATTTTTATGTCAACATTTCGATGTCAAATTTTCGATATCGAAATTTTTGTATAGATTTTTCGATATTCTGATATTTTTCTGCTGAGATGACCTCGAAATTTGTATCCTGATATTGTCACGGTGCAAATTTTCAAGTCAATCAAATACGGCTCATTTGAAGCTCATTTTAAGGGATAATTAGACAAACAACGGGAACGCCTGTATTTCAAGTAGTATAAAATAAAGTTTTCGCCAGAGTAAATGCATAAGACAGGATCATTGCACTGCTCGAAAAATGCAAATTTTCGATTTTTAAGAACTACATTCATTTCAGGTGATACGTATGCTAAGACACAAACTAAAAGAACTCCTTGGAAAGAGGTTTGTGAGTGGCTGAAGCAAGAAACTGTGATCAACCTTTGTACATTTTAAAGGAAAAAAGAGAGTGTAAATTGATATGCAACGCAGGGAATTGAGGGATATACAGAATGTTGAGGTTGTAAGTGTAGACAGTTATATGTTGATACAATCAACAATATTACGTCAATATTTCTTGTACTTTTATGGCATAATTTTACTTACTAAGAGTAATGGTTTCAAGTTGGTTAGCACCTCCACCCTTTGCGGACGAAGTCCTGGGAAGAAATTTCCGTAGCTGGGACGGAGCTGTAAATTTGCTGCTAGCGCTACACAAAAGTGAGCTATGTTACTGTAGTTACTTACACTGCAGATGATTATCAAACGTAGCTGAGCTAAACGGAGAATTGTTGATGCACTGGAATAGTTTTTGCTGCTTACACTGTCCACTAATATGGAGATTTTTAAATTGTTTTAAGTTTGTAACACTTTAGACCGAGATAAAGTATCCATGTCATAAAAAAACGCGTACCAATGGAATAGCGTTCGGCCATAAATAGTAATGCATATAAAATGTAAGCGGATATTTACTACTTCGAATGATGGTGGTTAAACGCTGTCTTAAGAAAACGCATTGGAATGGTTAAGACTAACTTTGGCGTCTCACGAAACATATAGTATGTTTCGAAACCTTTTTATAAATAGATTTTGGGGACCGGGACGTCAAAACCAGATTAAAGTCGAACTGGCTACCGGACATTATGACAGTAAACGTGGTATTTCAATGATGGAGTATTTTTTGAAACTGGCGAACAAATCGAAACTACTCCAACCTCAGTTGAGTGAACAGGAGGTTATTGAAGCACTTATTCGCCATTATCCACCGCACATAAGAAAAATCATAAAACAAATTTTAGTGGGGAGGGGCATAGAACCCCTGAAAGTTGCAAAAAAAAAAAAAAAAAAAAAAAAATCGAAACACTGTCAAGAGAAAATATTTTTGTATTCAACGATGACATGTTTTTCAACACAGTTGTTATATTGTTGTACAATTACATTGTTGTGGGGAGATCATCACAGTACATGCAACATTGTATGGCTGAAAACAATTTTCCCAAAATAGAATTAGTTGCATATACTGTGATGAGGGGCATTTGATGCAGTATTATTAATTATGGTAGGTGTTGTGTTGGAGTGTTTTGTTTCCCATTGTTTGATTGTTTGCATTATATCGTTTGCAGTTGGCCTAGTGCGATTATCTTTTGTCTTCATTGTAAATGTTATAGATATTAACGAATAAAATTGTGATAATAAATACACTAATATTATTTCAATGGTGGCCTCCAGAGCAAAGAAGACTATCTCATTAGAAAGACTAAAAGTTAATACATCGACGTAACATATAATTTTCACGGGGGTCGCGTCTCAAGAAAAATTATCAGCTGTAAATTGTGAACATACTTCATACCCGTACCACGACCGAGATAGGAGAGAAAGAGTCATCGCAGTTCATCGAAAGAGTTAGCCGGATCTTTTATACGAGAAAAGAATTCATCATACCGACCCTTCAAAGTGACGACGAGCAGAAGACTCCCTTCATACTGGTGACGGGAGATACCAGCCGGAAGAGACTCCTTCAGATTTTAGTTAAAATACCATATATTTAAGATACTTATATGCCACATAACAGCTACATATATCTTGCATTTTCTGAGAACAGTCTATGAGGTCTTCATTCGGAAGAAAATTTGTATAGTTCGTATAATGCAGATCTCTTTAAACTACACAATGTTTATGGCATCGTCTATTTCCGAGATTACTGCATTGTTTTCTTTTCTCAATACTTTGCCATCTGAAAGTGATGTGGCTAATCAGCTGTTTCTCGGATGTCACAACTTTAAGGTCATCATATAGTGGCCCGCTTTTAAACATATCATTATCGGTTAGGTTTCGTCTATGCCACTTGTTCCTATTACGAAATGTGTAACTAAACTAGCTGTACAGCGTTAATCTCCAACATGAAGCCTATAGAAATATAAGCTTTCGTGAAACTAGTTTGTGGAATCTATATGAAGCTACGATCATACATCACGTACGATCATAACACATTACTATAAGTTTGACAAATTCAAAATGCTTATATACAATTTCTTAAACTGATAATGGCAGCAACTTTTCACTTTCTTTACTGCGCATAGTGACAGAAATATTGTATGCCACCCAAAAATTCAATACCAAGATCTCACTGGAAATACGTGTTTTGAGACTCCGTGAATCCAAAAACAAAAAATCTGATGTGTTGCACTCACATGACTTTCTCTACTCTTGTACTAACCATTCTCACAAACTCTTATTCCTTTATCTTCGTGTTAGTTAAGATAAACATTTGTACAACTTATCTTATTGGTTATTTCCTTGTAGGTGCAAGGGGAATATTAGAATACAGTAGGCTTTGTGCGATAGTCAAATATTTTAAAGCTTTGAGATTCTGTTGTCCCAACTTTGGTTTTTATCCGAGTTTTCGTTTTTGAGTTATGCTATCCAAAGTCTGACACACAGACTGACACACTCGGACCTTTTTCTAAAAATGCTTTTTTTTGGATTCAGGGGGCCTCAAAACATATATTTTCGGTGAAATCTCGACATCGAATTTTTGGGTGGAATACAATACTTTCCCTACTTACCAGTAGAGAAAGTAAACAACACAGACTGTATTGTCTGCAGCAAATGAAAACTCAATGGGGCGAGAAAAGAAACGTATTTTTACTGCAACACGTGTGCAAATAAACCGGCCATGTGTATCAGCGAATGTTTGGAGCGCTACCACACGCTTGTCAATTTTAAAAAGTAATTGTTCTGTAATAATGAGAAGTGTACGATGTGCAAATGTCTACATAGTGTTCACTGTGCATTTTTGAGTTATGTTGCTCACAGGCACATGCGCAGACAGACAGACACACACACACACACACACACACACACACACACACACACACACACACACACACACACACACACACACACACAAAAGCACACAGAGACCTTTTCCTAAAAATGGATTTTTTTATTCAGGGAGTCTCAAAACATTTATTTTCGGTGAAATCTCAACATTGAAATTTTGGGTCGAATGCAATGCTTTCCCTAGTTGCAGTAGAGAAAGTGAAAGGGAAATAGTGTAATTTTAAGGCTAGGTTCATTTTCACACCACTGCATGGAGATCCTCTTGAATGTTTTACAGAGGTTTCACTTTCTTGTTACTACAGCAAATACGAGTAAAAGCAGCAGAGATGTTTCTGCATGCGTTAGCCGGAAGCAAGATGTCTTGAGAATGCGGCATTCTTGAGAATGCGAAGAAGTGCTCGTTAGTGGATTTCACGCATGTGCCTCTTAACAAAGAAGGCTGTGTTTTACTTCATACCTCGGCGCTAATCTCTTTGTCAAGACTTCCTTGTAAACAAATGAACCTGCTGAATGCTGAGAAGACCATTGAGATTGTCTTAAGAGACACGAGAGTATTAGATAACTGGTGTACACATTTGGCAATAAATACATACATATGTGTTTGGAGAATATGGTCAAAGGAAATAGGCTTGTGTTGTTTTGTTTATTATTTTCAGTACTTTATAGATATTTACCTTTCTTCTCACACATACCCTTAGATATTATATCACACAAGCATTAATTCCTCTATTTTACCATGCTTTTCACGGTAAGTTCTTGGCTTGAAATGCTCTAAAGTTAAGCAATATGAACTTGTTACATGTATGATACGGTGTTATAGTAGAGTAAGGTAGGATAATAGTATGAATTCATATATTGGTAATGGAAATATAATATGTGAGGAATAGGTTTTAAGCAGAAGCATTTTGAAGAAGCACTTGGAAACAAACAGTTGCACTCTGACACTGGTATATGTGACTGTCTGGAAGGTGACTTTTAACCCCAAGGGAGACATAACGAGGAAGGGTGTAGCATTCCCAGACGCCTGTCACATATTAGGAATAATGTGCTTACCCACAGAATATTGTGGAACGATATATAAACCTTAGTCACCAAGGAAGTGATGTCTTTTGACCCGCCAAATGTTGTCAACCAGTCCACATCGGATGGTGTATCCTCTACCCATATTCCTTTAAGCTTGTTCCGTGCTTGTTCCGTACTGTATGTAAATAAATCCTTTAACACAAATTGTTGTGTGATTTCGACTGGAATATCCAGTAAACCTCACCTATTTGCTCCCGCTCGGCACTCAACCAGATAATCCCATCACACCTCACCTACTGGCAGGTGCCAAGTGCGAGAAGGATACAACAACGGAAACAAAACAAATATTTTCTTCATCTTTGTGCTGCAAGATTTAATCTTTCGATTCTGAAAAGATATAGAAAAAAGTATGGAAACCTCATTGAGAAAGACGAAGACTTCACGGAATATTCAGAAAAAATTCATATAAATTTATTAACCATATAAATGTCTTAAACATATGGCAATTTAAATGCAAATAGTTAAAAAATTTTTAAGAATCTTAAAATAACGAAACATTTTCCATGTAAACGGTTGGTTTGTAGAGATTTCTTGGGATATTCGTCTGCCATGCTTAAATAATTTTTGTTATGCCTAATCATATGACTACCAGTTATTCTACACAAACTAACGCGCTAGAATTTATTTTACTAAAAATGTTTTATTTGCTTGTTGAGATCTCGAAACATTTTTCCGACGAAAGTGCATATCAAATTTTTGGTGCAATAGGTGTAATACACTCTCTGTCTAATATAGGTAGAAGTAACCATAACTCCATGGCACAACAGCCCATCCGGGCCAAGGACTACCGCCTGACCACTACGTCCCCCATCTCTGCGCACCACAGGCATCGTGAGGTGGGATGTGGTCAGCGCCGCGGTGCCTGCGTCTTCTCGACCAAGTACCGCTACTTTTCAATCAAGTGGCTCCTCAATTGACCGTCAGGAACCTAAAAAGGCTGAGTGCACCTCGTATAAGTAGGAGTAGGGAAAGCAAAAATAAGCATAACAATAATTATTACTTTATAATCAAGAAAAAATAAAAACTATGTTTTAGTTCTATGGCATTAATATTTAACTTAGTTCACCTTAAAGTACATCACCTAAAATGAAAAATAAACGCGGAATATGAATTAACTCTGTAGACATGAACGTTTAAAATAGTGCAACATTTGGTGTATAAGGTTACTTGTCGCTTGCTGTGTAATTAGTTGACGGTAAACTTCCAACTAAGGAAGATTTCATACCTTGTGCCGACCGCACATATCTTTGATTTTGAGTTTTCTTCCGTTTCCATTAATTCATAAGTTTTCCGCTAGGTTGTATTCTCATACACTTAGTACCGCGTGCTACCGCTGGTAGCGCTGCGGTAAGCGCGCCTGCTAGACCAGTGTTTGGTCCTGGCTAGGGGAATGTTAGCCTGACTCTTGCCGAGTGCGGACAACTAAGTTGGTGAGTTATGTTTGGGCCTGAGTTTGAATTTTCTTATTCATGCTGTATCAGACCGTAAGTTACCTGGGCTGCGCCTTTCAATGTTGGGATTTTGGATGTAGCTCCTATTTGGGGAACAATTTATGTGTACGAACCAGGCGTGTTTCAAGTTGCCAAAAATTCTGTGGCTTTTTCTGATTAACCAGGTGGAATCCTTTAGTCCTCAGTAATTTCATGGGGAATACAAGATAAGTTGAAGTCCATACAATGTTAGTGCTTAAAGAGTTTATGGCTTGTTATATGTCAAGGGCATTTTACTATTGTTCATGTTGGTTTATTAAATAACTGTTACAGAAAAGTATTGTCTAATGCTTTGGGGAGCACTCCTTTCACAGAATTGGCGTTACGATCCTTCGTTTCCTTTCTTTAGTTATATAAATTAATTAAACCACAGCAGTAGTGCAACCTTCTGACCTTTTCTGGTGATTTCTTTACTTCTAACTTTTGCTATAATTAGTTCTGTATATTTGTGACTTTTGCTAGAATTTTTATTTTGTGTTTTTATCTCTGGAGTATGCCATGTTTCGCTTTATAAGGGCGCAGATGACCAATTAGTTGAGCACCGTTATTTATACGTTATAATCATTTTTTCATCCCTCATATTGTCATGTAAGGTATCTATTTGAACATGTGGAGGGCGATTCGTGGACTTCCTGCGTAACAAGTGCAGTAAATCTTTATTGCGCCTTCACTGCACTGCAAGGTTCTATGTTTTCAATACACTGCTATGTTGAGGCACCTTCTATTATTAATTCCCTTTAATATCAATATGATAAGTATAAACATTTATTATCCGGACTAGATTCTTCATCTTAATGTATATGATACGTGCGTTCAGAACGTGACCTCCAGTAACCAATCATTTCAATGATCCCGACCCCGTTTTCCCCGTTTTCGTCTTACTGATTTTCTTTAAAGATTCTATTTGTTACGGTTTGTATGAAATACTGTTTGAAATCCTCTTCATATTTTAAGTAATCCCGTATGTTAACTGCTGAGCTCAACACAAAAATTACTTTCTGCCTTTGATCCACGTTTTGCTTAGTTCCTCTTTGCAGAGGCTCGCAGAAACAAGATTGAATTTCCTTAAGTAAATAACCTGATATCTACCAGGAAAAAGCGTTCAGTAAAGTTCCATCGAGAGAAGCCAGTTCCAAGAGAAACTTCGACTAACTTCCTTTTCTCTACCAACAGTTATGGCCTCTGAATGTTATCTGACCTTTGCTGAACTTTGACAGAAAAACTTTTCAAATTGAAAAATCCGTGCGCTCCGATGACTCTTGTATAAACTATTCGTAATGCTTGTTCTTCCATCTAATTCATATTAATCGAGATAAACGTTTGTAGAAATGGTTTTCTTATATATTTCCATATAGGTGCAATGGGAACAGGAGAATACGATAGTCAGATCTTTTAAGAGTTGACCGCTATGAGACGGATTTGGAATTCCGTTCTCCTTGAACGTGCAGGACATAAAAAAAGAATAACGACTCCGTATTTGAGAAAAGTACAAGCATTGCAAAACTTAAGCAAAAAACATGGAATATCATAAAAAGGTTATCTGCACAATAAATGAATGAATGAATAAATGAATAAATAAACAAAGAAACAAACAAACAAGTAAATAACAAATTATCTGCTTTAACGGCACCTGCATTTTTTTCTGTAGTAAGAGTTTGCCCATTTCTTACGATCTACCAGCTATGCAAAAATCGTGCATTCAGCACATACTCCGAAAATTCAAGATCTGCGTTTAAAGTGTCTTCAAAATAACTTAAACATAAAGGAATCGTTAGAACCATTTTTCAGAAAATAAACCTTTGGGAAAAGTTTCCATGTAAATTGCAGTTTGGATTGGGGTGATTTTATTGAAATTCTTCGTGTCATATCCTAGGAAGACGTTGAACCTAAAAACAAAGTTTGCTTTTTAATTGACGTTTGTTTTTAGTTGATTTGTTCACACACGGAACTTTTTCTAAAAATGCTTCCTTTTGGGTTCAGAAAGCACCATACCAAGATGGCCCTTTGTCCTTCGAGCACGACCCCTAGAAGGGACAGATGAGGGAGGGACCCGAAGGGTGACCACATCCAGGAGATGACGAACGCAAGCATGGACGGGGTGTTGAAAGATTCCAGATTGAACGTATTTGACTACGTTCAGGGTTTTCAAGCAGATTGGCATGCACAACCCTACCCGTACCGAGGGGACTACCCAACAACCATGGCAAGGACCGTCGAGTCGCGAATAGGATCAGTTAATTACAGAGGTATTTTTAGACGTCACGAATGACCTTTCAGGATCTGCGTGAGTGACGTCATGCAAATTTGTGGTGGGGGTAACTTTGGTACGTATTCACGTACTGCTCCTGAAGTTTACTCCACGGAAGTCGGAGTGATACTAACCCGACATCCTTATGGTCTTATGAATACAAAGGTGAACTCGTCCTAAACCGTTGCGCATGGCCATTCGTCACGTTTAAAAATACCTCTGCAGTCTACTGCATCTAGGTGCTGCCCCAAGGGAAGATGCTGGTCGTACAGTCGGATTGTCTGGCCCACTACGACAGTGCTAGTCGGGACGACCAGCCCTGAGGAGCGAGCATTGTCATGGCGGCTGCGGGCAAAAGAGGATTAAATGACAGCTACCTTATACACTGCCTTTTTACGCGCCGGCCGGCCAACAATTTGCGGCTCAGAACAAACGCCGTTGCACGCATTTCTAAAAACGTTCTACAGAGCACAGACTTGCTTGAGACATAAGCATCGATTTCGAGAAAAGTCTCCGGCAGCCCAGAGACTATATAAGCAGTGAGCACAGATCGAGCAGTTGAGCGAGGTAGTTAATCGTCAAGGTGAGTTGTGGATTGATATGCAGTATTTGTGAAGTTTGTGTTAAGGAACAGTTGCGAATGGCAAGGTCACGGATTGTGAATTGTGATTCACTTTTAGAAGAAATAAAGTGAAGTAAAAGGTAGCTGGACATGTTATTTGTCACAGTATAAATAACTGGCAAAGACAGTAACAAGAAGGTATGAAATATTAGCACGAGTTTATTATGCATTCAATCAAACTTTAGCTGTAATATTCTTCGAATTAATAAACAGACAAATAAAATGCATTATCTAAATGGTCAGCTGCATTAAAACAGAAAAGCGCAATAAACTGAAAAAATTAGCATTTAAGCCTTCTGTTAATTATTTACGGTATTTATTTTGAAGCAGTTTGATATAGCTCTTTAATGATATTTGCAAAACTCTGCCAGTCACGTAATAATTAAAGCATTTTTCCATAGGTTCCATTATCTCCTCCAAGTTTAAAAAGTGTTTCATGAATTTTAGATATGTGCAACAATTAAATATGTGTTATAGTCTCTCACATACATATATACCGAACTACTGTGTAATATTTATTGTGACACCAGGCGGGGCCCAAAACAAAGAACTGTCGCGGCTAAGCTACTTCACCCCACATACAGGCCGGCGAGCAAACAAAGGCGCCCAAGGTCAGGCTGCCTCGCGCGACTGTTTGTGTATACGTGACTAACAACAATGGAGCGGCAGAACCAAAAGGGGTTCTCTCCAGAGCCTTCGAGAAAGATATGGCTAGGTCATCGCTGGTGTGTTTGAAGAAGCCCGCGAAAGGTTCGTATGGTGACATCCCCGCTGTGTAGGGAGGAGGTAAAACAGCACACTTACATTACAGACACGAGTCGGCCAGTGTGTTAGTGATTGTTTGTTTGTTTTGTGGGTTTAAGGGCACTCAAGGTCAGCCCGTCACCTGGTGTGAGAGTGTGGATTAGGATGATATGAAATGCAGAGAAAATGGGTATTTCGATAAGTGGTGACGTAGCATTTTGTGGAATGGCTGGCGGGGGAAACTGGAGAACCCGGAGAAAACCTGCCCAGATGCCGCTTCGTCCACCGCGAATACCACATGCGGGACTCTGAGACCAAACCCGGACCGCCAGGTAGTAGGCGAACGTTCTAACCATTCGGCCACTTCGCCGCCAACCTTTTATACAATGTTATGCGGTCGGCTCACCGGCAGGTCACCTTAAAACGGTTCACGCTAGAGTTGTTAAAGAAAATTCGACATGTCTCCATTTTCTATTATTAGTTCCTCCTTTGAATGTAACCTCAACTTCTAGAAAGTTGTGGTAGCTTCAAGTGCTCTAACTGTTGAATAACACTGTAGAAACCTGCGGTACTCATTAGCGTGGTATTCCCATTGTGAAGGGGAGAGTATACATTGGATTAATTACATGTTCACCTTACTTTGCAGGTTGTGTTGTGGCACTGTACCTGCCTATGTTGTTGACGCAGTGTAAATTCAGCAGGGTAAACTGTTTAAACGAGGGCACATTATTGATTCTGATGGAAACAGTTCTTCGTAATTGCTTCCCCTGATGAAGAGAATGGGCTAATTATTAATTACAGGACTGCGATCTCCATCATTTACCTTTGCCATTAGTTCAGTCGCGATAATGTGTTTTCTTTGTTGATTTCTCTTCAATATTTTAGTGTTGGTCTTCTGTCTTGGGATGATGTAGATCAACGTGCATAAATGATCAAAGTATTCTTATAGCTTCTAAAGACGGCATTGTTCTTCTATTTATCAAACTGCTGGTAGAATTGTATGATAGTATCACGATTCTAATAGTGAGTGCGTGTTTAAAAATGTAGCTAGAGTTTCAGGAGCTGGCTGAAGGGGAGAAACAGCATCTGTTCCATCCAAAACCGAATGAAATTTGAATCCTTAATGTCTAGCGTCAGGAATTCGCATCATATCAGATTAATCTTGGTAACAAATCCTACTCTTTTTGTACAAACAAAACGTAATATGTCTTTACAGGCATGAAAAGGATATGACAGGGAAAGCGACAGGCAGACTGCCTAAAAATTAGAACACATAGAGATAGAGAGGTAGGTTATGGGCGGAAGGGATTCCACACTAAGTCAACTTTGAAGGCTATTGTATGTCAGACCCCGGGGAGGGAATGTAATGGCCTATTGGAACCCAGGAGCGCGAGCCAGCGTGAGGGTCCCTGTACTGGAGATTCATCTTGACACCAGGTTCGCCAGTCACCGGTAAGGTGACTACAACGGCAGCTATTTGACGAGGACAGCAGTTACAGCTTGCGAAGTCCCCAAACACCAGCGCCAAAATATTCTACTCCCAACACTTTCGACCGGATTAAAATGAAGGAGAAATGAAACGGAGGGACGGGAAATTCAGGGGATGTAATTATCCTTCCCAGAATTTGCCTGGCGATCCGGGAAAGCAATGGTTGAGGAAGGTTGACCGCGGGAATTGAACCCATGTCCTCCCGAATGCGAGACTCACGCGTTACTGCGAAGTCATCTCACTTGATTACACATAGCTAGGCATAAAATGGCAGCCAAGAGAGGTCCAATGAAATCTGCAGCCCCTAGTGCATGAGGCATCCAAAAATGCCAAAGGAGTCCTTCCATAGACATAACAACACATCAAGTAGTTAGGAAATTGAGTAAAGTTCCCATATTATTTAATACAGGGTTACAACAGGAGGGGTTCCTGTTTTGTTCTTTGGTGTGCTCTAAGTACAAGGAGCTTCTATTACATTAGCATTGTGTCGCCGTGAAGTCCGATTACCCGAAATTGGAGGGAGAAAGGAGCAGAATGACACCGTCATGAAATTGCACAACTGGTTTCATACATCCAGTTCTAACAGTAAACATCAAGCTTATAATGTGTACTTCAGTCATTGACTCCAGAGAAAGTCTACAGTTGTAGCTTTCAAGAATAAAGTACTGGCTTATTATACGTCAGCAAGGTTGTGCTTGTAAGTACACGATCGGTGTCTTCATAAATATGTAAGATACATTCTCCAAACGCTAGCTTTCCATTCATTCCTCCACCTAGTTTCCACAGATGTATGACAAATTTTAACTTAATCCACACTGAGCACTGATTGCAGAATAGTTGTCCATCAGATGTTATTTTTCTTGCAAAATTCTTGTTCGAAAGAAATTGACTATTTTTTTATTTATGTCTTTATTTCCCTTTCGCTGTGCAAGACATGGATAAATTCAAAATTTGATATTATTTTAATGCTGGTTTCTTTTAAGGATGAAGGGCAAAGGTTTCCAATGGAAAACACCCAACCCGAAAAAAATTTTTAAGATGTAATCTTTCTGCTACTACTACTATTACTATTAATAATAGTAGATTATTATTGTTGTTATTATTGTTATTGTTATCATTACTATTATTGTTGACTATTTTTTCAGTGAGGGCTCTGAAGTTTTTGATTACAGTATCATATCTTTGAGGTATTGCCAAGATAAACTACTTTTATCCAGATTCTTTGTGAATATGTCTATAACCACATATTTTTTAGTTTTATAGAACTGAGTAATTACAAGAATAACACAAAAACAAATCGGCTTATTTAAGCATTATTCGAAGGTAAAAGCCCGTAAGTTAAGTACCCATAAACTGGCTTATAGGTTAAGATTACAACAATAGGCGTTTTTCTTTCTTTACACGTTTATAACAAAACTTAGTTTCTGCAAGAACCTTTCTTTTAAATCATTTTCGGACACTTATTTATGGAGATTAACCAGCTTGGTAAAATGAGCATTTCATGGGAATAGCAAAAATGCCATACCAGTGAATTGATAACAGGCAGAGAAAATCGAGTGACTTTGTCACATAGGTCATTATTCGTGAAAACCCAATATTTGAACATTAGAATTCCAGAAATTTGAATGAATTCACAGAATTATGTATCTACCAGTTTTATTAGTTACTATTTGAGTAAATAAGCACTTCCGCCTCGCGATTCATACCCTGGCCAATTTCCCTTTTATTGGCGGCGTTTTATTGCATGCAGAACATAAAGCTATCTAAGATAATTTGCTAAGGTGCGTGGAAAAGAAAGATAAGAAAGGAGTGGCAGACATTCTAGATAGAAGCATGAAAACTAAGAGAATACGCCTAGTAGAACCATAGGTTTGAACGGTAAAGTTTTTTGAATTACTGCTCTAAATTGGGGTCTTCAGAAACTCCTTCCTTCCCTGTGCTGAATAGGGGAAAACAAAAGAGATGTTAAAAGGACTTCAGAATAATGCTGTTGAACTATGGGCTTCTTTATGAATGTTGACATATTTCTGACAACGACGGCCTATAAATTTCTGCTGTCTAATTTTATTATTTTCTTTACCACATATCTACCATGCAAATATGGCATCGCATTCTATCCAAAATTTGATGTTGGGATTTTACCGAAAATGTGTTTTGAAACAGTTGATTAAAACATGAATTTTTAGAAAAAGATGCCGGCACGCATGTGTGAATGTGTGAACGGCTTAACAGAAAGCAAAATTTTTCAAAAATATCAAGTTTGGTGTATTACCTCCTAAAAGCGTAACATGAAGCACATCAACAAAATCCTCCATCCCTAGCTACCCTTTACATGATAATTTTTTCCAGAAATGTTCGACATGCTCCACAATGGCTCAATATTATGATACCGGATTCGGCACAAAACAAAGGACTGTCGCGGCCGGGGTGTTTCATGTCGCACGCCCAACAGTGGAGAGGGAAAAGCCGTTCAAGGTCAGGCTGACTCGCGCAACTGTTTCTATACATGTGACTAACAGTAATGGAAGCGGCTGCAAAAAAGATGCTGTCTTGAAAACTTTCGAGAAAAATCTGGCTACACGATTGCCGGCGTGTGTGTAGAACTCGAGAAAGGTTTGTGTGAAGTAAACGTAAACTGTCATTAATAACAAGAAAACAAAGGAGTATGTTCATATGAATTCTTTTTTTCTTGTGATCTAAGGAATCCATGCCCCAGTTTGTAAACGTATTTTTGAATCCTCTGTATGGTTTCAAAAAGATTGTGCGACCCACTTAACTTTGCCATTGGTGTATGCTTGAGCCTTAATTAACCTTTACTAATCGAGTATATTCATCGGGATCCGAGAAACTTCCTTAATCTTTCCTGTGACCACCATGAAACTTTAACCTTATCATACCAGACGTTCTTAACACAGGTGTATTATAAAAGAGGATGTCTATATGAATTGAAAAACGATGTATGCTCATAAATATTACGGACCTGGAGATATTCATCAATGCAGAGATCTTAAAGGAATGCATAGGGATGTTTTGTCTCCAACTTAGACATGCGAATTTATTTTAAATTCATGTTGAACACAAGGTTACTTAGATACGGATTTTTCACCCACCCCACATTTTCCCTTTTAAAGATGTAGCTTTAACCTTGTTTTTCTCCTATCAGAAGGTAAACGATTTACTTAATGTGACGGGTCCTCAGCGAAGTAATCCATCAAATCCCGTCATGAGTAGGGATTTTGTACTTGCTGTGATATCCTCCTTTTAAGAATATACACGGACCAATGTGTATGTTAACAGGCTTGCAAGAGGAATGCAATAAGTCCCATGGGCAACCACAAGCTGGCATTAACATCCCAGCTTCCAGCTTGTCAAGAAATAGATAGGGTAGCAAGAATTCCCTAACAAATTCCGATACATAGCACTCCACGGGAAATGGGGTGCGGAAATTTGGCAGGAGTATGAAGTTTAATTTAAAACAGCCCTTCGGCATATGCAGGTTTTATTTGAATACGCGCCGTATTTGTTCCTGCGGCGCTAAAATGTTAGGGTCGCTAGAAAGGGCGGAAGATAGGAGGGGGTCACTAAGCAGGGGTGTGGAAATCTGTTTCAGGTCCACAACGGTACCAACTTTCCCAAGAGAAAACACACCTCTTGTTTCTCAACACTAAGAACACCTGTCATTCTCCCTTCGTCTGAGAGCATTTATAAGTTCAGAGCAGCGCGAGCGCCGACAGGTGGTTTACCGCGCATTCCGGCAAACTAATTACAAAAACTGAACTTTTACTATGAAAAATATAACTCACAGGGTACATTCACAAGGCTACTCTATTACAGATTAAAATAACTACCTTATAGGTGAGAGTTGCCTATAGTGTGCCGGTTCCTAATTTGTACCACGTTTATAAAATTGGTGTTTCTTGTAACATCTGACGTGTAGTGCTAGCATTGTCAACTACTCGAAATTAGGGACTATTGTTTCAGTTCTGAACATTCTGTGATGAAGAACGGTTTGTTTGTTGGAAGAAGATCATTTTGTGCACTTGTAATTTTTTGTGTAGGCAGCTAAGGGAACTGCGCTAATACGGTAAGTGAAAACAAACTTTGATCCTCAAGGTTAAATGTGCATAAGGATACCTTACTAACTTTCTGTGGTGTTGAATCTTTGTTATGCATGTAGAAGAACATTAAAGATACAAAGTGGCGTAGTTGCTTATTCTGCATCACCGGCAGTTTCCAATATCGTACTAGTACAATTTGGGAAAATAGTTATTGAATATTTTAATAAATTATTAGAAGTATCGTAGTATTATTTGGCAATGACAGATTGCGTATATGAAATGTTTCTGCACAGAAATACTATACACTGCGGGCTTAATTAAATTATAAATTTGCATTACTCCTGAAATCATGTTAGAATAAGTACGGTATAGAAGCAGCGTATAGATCAGATTCGTATAGCCGTGGTAGCTTATTTAATCGGAGATCAAGGATTAAATGAATATGTCCGTATAATGTGCCTAAACCAACTATAAAGGGACAGGCATAAAATAAAAGCAAAGTAACAAATGGAGAATAAACGTTTTCTGAAGAAACAAAGTGTTTTCTGATGAAGTTTATTTGGAACTGGAAAAATGTAGGTATTTTGAACTTTGAAGAAGAGACTTAATAGGTCTTGCCTTTGAGATTCCACAAAGAAATGGACTTGCCCATAATTTCAATGCCAATGAGCGCACGACCCGACAAAAATTGGTAGAATACATCCATGGAAAGAGCGCAAATTAAGCTACAGGCAACCGGAGGCCTGGTGTTGAACACTTGCCATTGGTAGGGCAAGAGGGTTCAATACGGAGAAGATGTACGAAGTTTAGATCTCCTCGAGATCTTGTGTGATAGACATTGTATTAATGCAATAGGTATTCTCAATATTGATGAGAGTGGGTTATCAACAGCTCAGAAGAAAACACAGGGTAAATTGCTGCAACAGTGGCACCCTGTGGTAACAACATTGCAGGAAAAATGTAATAAAAAAGAAAAGAAAAAAAAAGGAACAAAAAAGAAGAAAAGAAAAAAAAAAAGGAAAAAAAACAGGAAACAAGAAAAACAAAAAAAGAAAATCGAAAATCTACTAGTGAAAGCGAAACATGGTTCTGTGTATTGTTAATGACGACAGAAAGATCAGCTGCAAGAAGTGGGGAATTTGAGGATACGCAAATTGTGCAAGGATCAAGAAAAAGAAAAAAAGAGCTCTGTTGCAATGCCTGTAAATATTGAAAACCTAGTAACACCTCTTAATCAAGTTAAAATCAATAAAGCAGTTTTATTTTTTATCACTGTCTTAAAATGTAAGAGTAAACAATGCGGTACAATTTCGGAACCCACTGGTACAAATTAGGGAATCAGTGTCCTGAGTTGTACCACTTGCAGACTTTCCACTAAGTTTTTAGACCCTTATACATTTTGCTTTTGAACTTGAAAATAACCTGAAAATAGCATTATCTGTAACATTTTAATATTGTTAGATACGTTTTATAATGGACTAATTGGGTTGTAATAAAATCTATAAAGTGGTACAATTTGGGCAACTTTACCATATATTGGTATTGATATAAAAATATTTATGCGTGTGTTTTATTAATTTAAAAATTTTCTTTTAGAAAATTCATTAATTTATTCATTAGTTATTAGTTGCTTGCGACATTAACAATCAAATGTTTACAGCAGGAACTTGGAGGAATATAGGTATCTAGTAATGATATTATCAATGAAAAAGATGACAGATGAATCGAAAACTTTCAAGCATGTCTCATCGGAGGTCAAACTTACACTTTGAAATATTCACCTTTCTTTCAAGATTACAAGCCTAGTTATAAGTCATAAGAAGCATGTATTGGTGTTGAAGATTTATGGATAGACATAAATGATGAGGTTGATGAATAAAATCACTTCAATTGCTCATATCCAATACACTTGATCTGGAACTAGCAGAATCACACAAAAGCATCAATAGAATATATAGTTGGTGCATAATAAAACAGTAATTGTCTTTCCAAAGCAATACTTTCAATAAAAGCATTAGAAACTATGCTTGAATTTACTGCGATTATCTATTACGATAACTGAAGAGTAACTTTTTTGCCCACTGAAGGCCAACATTTCAATAAATATAACATAGAATAGCACAATATACATTATTAGTGCAAGCAAAATACTGCAACATGTTAACGCGCGCTTGACTAAAGGCCAGTCATTTTATCGTTTGAAAGCGTAATTAGTGTGGCTTTTGATATTGGAGTGCTTGAAAGAGAAAGCGATGCAGAATGTGTGAACGTGACTTTTGCTCTATTTCATTTTACCTTGACCACTTCATTCATATTCTACTCCTGGCTTCGGTGTATGAGCACTGAATCAGGTCAATAAAGAAAGGTTTGATATGTTACATTCGCTTGACTTTTTCAACCCATAAATTGTCGTATATCTTCTACAAACTCTTATTGCACAACCCTATTTTTGCTTTTCTACTATGTATAGTAAGTAGAGGAAGTATTGTATTTGACCCAAAATTTCGATGCCAAGACTTCTCCAGAAATATGTTTTGAGGTCCCCTTAATTCAAAAAATAAGCATTTTATAAAGAAAGAAAAAGTCCCAGTTTGTACATCTATCTGTCTGTGAACAGCATACCTCAAAAACGAAAAGTTGGTTGAGAACCAAAGTTGGTATTTAAGTTTAATATCTTTCAAGGATGCTACAAAAAGATTCCGAAGAACGTTCCTCCACTCTAAACTATCCTTCACATGGAAACTTTTGTGAAAAATTTCGATTCTCTCAAAAATTTCTCTAACGATTTTGAGTAAAATCCCATTTGATTAAGATACTTTTATGCCACATGAAATGTATTTTTTGAATCTTCTGGCCACAGCCTAAGTAGCCCTGTTGACTCTTGATCACTCTTGCATAAATGGTAAACCTGAGAGACTAAATCTTACTATACGAAAAATGCAGATCTCGTTAAAACACAGTTATGACCCAATGCATTTTTTGTGGAGTGAACTATTTCGGAGATATTCCTTGTTATTTGTGTGAGTATTGCAATACTTTTCTCAAATGGAAGGTCGTTATTCACTTTTTTATCTCCTGGCCGTGTAAAGCGAACAGAATTTCACAGCCATAATATAACGATCAGCTTTAAAAGATTTGAGTATTGTTCAAAGCCCAGTGTATACCCATATTTGCCTTGCACCTACAAGGAGATTAGCAATAAGATAATTTCTACGAATGTTTATTTCGACTAACATGAACATACAGGAATAAGTATTTGCAGGAGTAGTTAGTACAATAGTAGAAGAATTCATGTGAGTGAAACACATCAGATTTTTTTTTTATTTTCTTCGCGTTAATCCAAATAAACACTTGCAGATATAGCGTCATTACACACTTTGTTGTACTTACAAAAGTTCATTCTTTAGTAGTGTTTATAAGCGTCCTGCTATTGCCCTAAAAATTCCAAATTCTTTCCATTATATTGCGAGAAACAAGTAAATATCGACACGACTTTATAAACGATTACGGATTCGTACCTAATAACCCAGACCAATTTTAAGGGACATCTCGCAAACATCTTACGCCACAATAAATATTATTTGAAATAAATTGTATGTTTTTAAAGAGGTTTAGATTTGTTGTCTACTACATTTTCGTCCCTCTTAACGTTTCCCGGTTATCAAAAGTGTGCAAAATTCCTTGTGAATAAGATGGACTTCATGGCTCAAAGAATTTCCAAAGAATTCAAGATATACATTTTAATTGTCATGTGAATATCTCAAACATATTCCACTTTAAAACTTCAAGCTTTCACGGCGAGCGTTATTAATTATGGCTACATGAGTGATCAGCCATTTTAAATTTATAAATGTCGTGTTTTTGGTCATATCATTCAGTTCTTGAGATGGCTGTTGCAGAAGGCCATGTAAGTTTGACGTTTAAACATAATTAATGTTCCTGAATGTTCATTTATTTATAATGCAGTTCCTGAGTATACGGTAAGCCAAAGAGATAGTCATATAATTTTAAGGTTGGTTGCTGTATGTTGACTTTAAAATTCTCTTCTCTTTATATGAACATGAAAAGGAATGAAAGAGAAATGAACAATAGTGATTTGCAGTTGGGAAAAGTAAAGTATTTTTTTCTTCCAAATTAACAGAACTTCACAACTATTTGTTGAAAATTCCCGATATAATTTTATCTGACATTTAAACATAGAGGAGCAGGTGGTATTATGGGACGGGGTTGTAAAATGGGACAGGCCAGTTGTAGAAATACTAATGGTGCTATCTATCGGAAACTGTGCTGAACTACTGAGGAGGGTGTACTAGAGTAGCATGCAACGCAGCGAGTGGGTTGGCAGAGGGCCGTGCTTGTGAGAAGTAGTTGTTGTAAATCTAGTGAGTAAAAGTTTTTGCTGAGTAGAGCGTCAGCTTATTTTCTGCAATAATCAGGCAAGTTAGAACATATTGTTTTGTGGTTATAGTTTATAACATGTTTATGACATGTCCTTAAATGTGTAATATTTTGAAAATCGCGTGGGAATGCATAGGTCAAATTTTTAAGGTGGAGCACCGTTATAGCGATTGGTGGTATTATGGGACAGATAGATCTTGAGTGTCCCATATTAAAACCCATTTTTTATTGTATTAGCAGCATGGCAGGAACAAAACTTGGATCTTCGTCGAAGAGGATTCGAAAGAATTGGAAGGAAGAAAGCATGTCGTTTCAATGAGTGCCAGAGGTACTTTCATCCCTCCAATGCTAATCTTTCCCCAAATAAATTGGAGCGATCAACTTATGAAGGGAGCTCCTCCTGGAGCTGTTGGAGCTTGTTACCCTTCTGGTTGGATACAATCCCATCTATTCACCAGATGGTTTGAACATTTTGTGGCCAAGACTGCACCGTCTGCTAACTCTCCAGTTCTGCTGATCCTCGATGGGCATTTCTCTCACACGAGGAAGTTGGATTTAATTCAAACAGCGAGAGAAAATCATGTGACAATTGTGAGTTTGCCACCTCACTCAAGCCACAAGACACAGCCTTTGGACATAGCCTTCATGTCTGCCTTGAAGTCCTACTACAGTGAGGAGACTGCGCCAAACACAAGGTCATGTGTCACCTTACGACATTGCAGACTTGTTAGGCAGGGCATACCTCAAAACGCAAACAGGGGAAATAGCTGTTAATAGCTTCAGAGTAACAGGCATCTATTCTCTGAATAGAAATGTGTTTACAGAAGTATATTTCATCGAGGCCAACAATGTGGAAGAACAGAAAAGTGCAGTCAGCGACCTTGACAATGAACAAATCATTTTGCCTACCCCACCAAGGGCTGAACACACTCGACCAAACCACGTGAGTCCTACAGATATTTTGCCCGTGCCTGTACTTAAAAAGAAGACAAGCAACAGAGGACGAAAAGCTCCAGCAGCAGTGATTACAAGCTCCCCATATAAGACTGCACTTGAAGCTTCACAGGAGAGAACTAAACAGAAGGAACGTTCTTAGAAACAAGCTCAGAATTCTGCAAGAAATGCTTCTACACATGACGTGCAACTATCTACAAGCGGATTCAGAAGGGAAACCCAACCAAAAATGGAAAAAAACAAGAGCAGTAATGCAAAAGGAAGAAGAAAACGGATTCAGACAAGAATCATCTGATTCTGATGACACTGATGCGTCCGTATCTTCGGGAGAAACAGTTTTGTCTCTTCATGCTGAGAAATCAACTCCAGGAGAAAATGATGCTGTGTGCCTGTTCTGTCAAGGAACATTTATGGACTCTAGACCCGGTGAACTTTGGATAAAGGGTGTTGCTTGTAATAGATGGGCTCATATGGACTGTAGTGCTTGCGAGAGTAATAGATTTGTATGTGACTTTTGCTCTTGATTCAATCAGTTTTAATTTTAAAGACAATCACCTCGATAAACACAGATGCTCCTTGTTTAACATCATGCTGGGACTAATATTTTATATCTCTTAGGATGGGAAAAAATCATATTGTACTACTCTTAGCATTTAGGTATTAAAGTTTCTTAAAGTTTAATAACAGTAGAATTATTTGCCCTTTCAATGGTGTTTTGATTCTTTTTCTCCTTTGTCCCATATTACCACCTTAATTTTGAAAACCTCAAATTTGTCGTGTAATCATTTCCTCAAAATTGTATGACCATATTTTAAAATCTGAGCTTTTTTAACTTGCAAATGTTGAAGCCAAGTGACTCACGAATTAAATGCTGAAACCGGATGCACTTTTTACTGAAAACCTCATGATTTACAGAATTACAAAAAACACTGTCCCATAATACCACCTTCTCCTCTAATATTTAAGATGTATTTTAATCAAAATCATATCAGTCCTTCTTGAGAAATTTGAAAATTAAAGTAATACCACATTTTGGACTAACAAACGAAGTTTATATTTTCTGTGATCTGGGCATGAAATGTTTAGTCTCCAAGTCTGCTTAAATTTTTTATGGGATTTACAAGCGACACGAATAAAAATGGGTATTTTGAAATATTCAAATGCATAGTTAGTTTCGTAAGAAGGAAACTGAAACGTGAGGAACTGGATGAAATAAGTCCACTTGATCCCTGCAAGGCAAGTGTAGAGGCGGCAATAATAAAGCTAAAATTTGTAATAAATACAGAAAGGTATTTTATTGTTTTAAAGGGAAGTCTGCTTTCTCTTATGAATATTCTACGCAATAGCATGAAGCCGGACATGGCGCAAAACAAGAGACTGTCCGACACTTGACATCATATACCAGGCCGGCGAGAAAACAAAGGCGTTCAAGGTCAGGTGTCTACTTGACTAACAACAATAAGAGCGGCAGAACCAAAAGGGAAATTAATTGTTCTACACTAGCCATGTGTAGGACAAGGTTTTAAAGCGGTAGAGTGAGACTGAAAAATGCAGTGCCCCAGACGGGATTTGAACCACAAACCTTCCGTTCTACCTCCGGCTGCTCTAACCACTGAACTGCCATAGCCAACGTGCCGGCACGACATCAAATTCTCCAACTGACTCACATTTTCCAGGTGAACCAAACAAGATCTGAAATACATATGAGCTATCATACCTCAATAGCGACTTACTGCACCGTAAGTACTTAAGTCCCGGGTTTCGTAGTTTAACCAACTATAAGGTCAATAAATGGAAATTAAGTATTCTTCTCGTGTGATTTTTATTATTTTGTCACATGGTGTCAGGAGTGGGGTTCGTGGAATTGTCATTTCGTTACAATATATTTGTGTATGACAGTTTGTAAACAATCAATAGGTACCCGTACCTGAACACATGCTCTTTTCCATTAATGCCTGTAAAATCTAAGAAGCAGAGAAATATAACGTTCTCAGAACGCTGCGGACAAGGAAGATTGCAATTGGAAATAACAGGAAACTGTCCACATAGACATATGGATATCGTTCTTCTTCATGACAATGCATCAATTCAAAGGAAAAAATAACAGCAGCATGGTTTCAGATATGTCTCATCACATTTTCTATCGAATCGATGTCGGTCTACTCCTACAGAAACTCAGACAAACGTATTTCCGACAATGAGCTAAAATACTCGGTACAGGAAAACGTATCTCTGTTATGTATTTCTCAAGAGTCTGAATTCCATATTATTACTGCAGTTTCTCATTAAAAGCTCGTTCACATTAAAAGCTGTATAGCTTCAGATACACAATTGCTGGGTTACTTGTCACAAATATTATCGAGGTGGGAGTGTGGCTGTTTCACTTGATATTTTAATGTAAGTAGCCTGTCCCTTCTTTATTTCCAAAGTTGTCTTCTGTAGTTTAAATGAGGTAATCAAGTAAACCTATTTTAGCAGACTAGCAACCCATATTCCTATTACTCCCGTGGAAGTGAAACTTTCATACTGGGCGTCACTATTTACATCCAGTCACATAATGGTTTTCTTAAGATTTAACGTGATTTAACTAGTTAGGTCATATGGTTATATCGGACGATTAATGAAATGCATGATACGATGTTCAAATCAACTTGGAGTTCATAGTTTCAAGTTTCCCGAAGTTCATTTTTCAGAACAAGGAAAGACCCCGGAAAAAAGATCGTATTCAGATAACTTATCCTAACCGAAGTTCCTCAATGTGAAATAGACACGTTACCTCCTATACCCCATAGGTGGGCCATATAAATCTGGGTAGCTATGGTAGCTTTAGAACGTAAATTCAACTTTGATAGCCACACTGTTTTGCACGAAACACACTTAAATTGTGTCTACTTGGTAATTCGATCGTAACTAAGGAATATTAACTATGAAAAGTTGACGAATGCTCTCATAATTCTTGGAACTTGCAACAAATGTCAGGGAAGGGGAAGCGACGTACAATGATAGGAACCCCTCAAGTATAGGTTCATATGTAACAATTTTTCTTCATGTATTGAGCACACCATGTCTCAAGGTAATCAAACGTATTTTCACTTTACACACACACTAGTTCTTTATTATTCAGGTTGAAACGGTTTCTTTCTAAGTTCTAATAACCAAGTGTGGAATATAGGAGCTTTAAAAAGGTCGTCTTATGTTTTGTGAAATAAATAGAAACACTTCGTAAAAGTGAAAAAGGAATGTAATGTATCTGAAATGCAGAAGAGAATATAAATTTATGAGGTGCATCTGAATTTCAGGAGCGTTATAATAATTAATTATAAAACAGATTAAAGAAGATAAATGGTATACAAGGATTAAGTCTTGTCACTACATATAGCTTATCCGTCGCTAACGCCTGCAGACAAGTGTCACGAAATATAGACTGAGTTAGAATCGGGAATAATAAGCAGTAAAAAGGTAAAGAAATGAGATCCTGCATTAGAAATAAAGGTTTAAAAAAAAAAAAAAAAAAAAAAAAAAAAAAAAAAAAAAAGCATCTTAGGACTTACAAACCTACTAAATTATTAGGCCACTAAATACATAGTTTCAAGATATAGTATAATTCTGGTTCAAATATCTAGAGATGTACCCAAAATATGAAAGCATGTCGACTTTTTGAATCCTGTACAAACTGATGCTCTTATCATACACATTGTTTTCAGTGACATATTTAATGACATGTTTGTTCAGTTGACTACTTAAAAACAAAATGTCTTCCGAGATCTTGTGACTTAACAGAATTAATTTACATATAGAAAACCAAATCTTATTCCAAATTAGGGCATTCAGCATGTTCATCACTTCTTTTTCTGGACAGATAAGAATTAGGGAATAGGTCCCTGTCACCTATATATCAGGCGGGTGCTCCATCAATCGTCCTCTAGTAGTTAACCAGCCAGGAGACACTCTGAAGATGCCCAATGCGGTCTTGAGCGAAACGTCAGACAATTTATCGACTGGACCACGGCCTACAAACCCGAAAACTACTATCCATTGGATTAGCGCCGGCCGTGAAAATCTTAGCATGTATAATAGGGAAAAAGCCATCAGCAATCACTTGATATATGTGGAAGCAAATGAACTTAATTTTATAACCTTTAATTTTATAACCTTTAATTCTCCATTACAAATACGTTTAATATTTTAAAATTATTATAGCTGTACTATAATTTTCCACCATACCAAATTTCTGGCTTTGCTCAAGCATATACCAAGGATACAATCTTAAAAGAATTACGTGGGAGATTTTTCCCACCCGATAATGATTCGGCGATAGATTCCGTAATATCATAGTTGAAAGTTTAATTTTATTCGTCTATCTTCCAGCCCAGAATTTTGTGTTTAATGTACACAACTAACTGAACGCAATAAAAGGCATGTGTTGTTTTGATTTTTAAAATCGTTGTAAGGTACGTTTATGAAAAGAGTACAAATTTGATTTCATGACTATGTGCGCTGACAGACCAAAGAATGGTAGAGCGACTAAAAACTAAACTGTTTTTGGTTATGCAAGAGCCGTGATAAAATGCACTATGTAATAACGGAATTTGGGAGGTGGATTCGGAGTACGAGTGTGGCTAAGGGAATGATGTCGCTGGAATGCAAAATTAGAAGGGATGAGAGGAAAAAAGGTAGGCGCAATAATGGGCAGTTGTTAGTCGGCACGTAGAGGGCAGAATGGGATGCATTCTCATTCCCCATGCTAAAAATACAAGCTCTTGTGGTCAGTGCAATGGGAGGTGAACGCCCACGCTAACTGGCGTGGTGTTTGCTATTCTCTTTGGCGCAGGCGATGTCATTAGATGATGAGGGTCGTGACCAGGTAGGGGCGTTGCTCTCAGTGATTGAGATCCGCCTTCATCAACTCGATAATTGAACCAATGTAGGTTTAAACACCACAGTCACCCTACATACCAATTTAAATCTCGAGTATGATGAGTAGAAAATGAAGAGGGTTTAGCAAAACCTATCCTTGTAACTTCTGCTTTTAAAAAAATGAGAATTAGTTCCCAAATGTTGTAAAATGCGACAACTATAGGGTTTAATAGACCGAGATTCTGTAACGTGCATTACCTATTGCATATGCTGGGTGAATCATCTCACCCTGTGGATTGAGAAGTTATGCAGACCCGGCGATTACCGGATATGCCGTAAACACTTCCACTGCATCACGTCGTATCAATTTCGGCCGAAATGACTGCTTTGTAGCGCCGTGCGTGGCGTGACTTGCTCTCGTCACAATGTGAGAATTGACCTTCAGTGGTGAAGGTCCCCGCTTCAAGTACCGCCACTTGAAGGTACCGTATCTCCTTAGTAAATTTGACTAGAATTGAAAACACCAATTGTTACTTGTTAGAATATGCTTTAATGAATATTATAAATAATCTAGAAGGAGGCCATGAGCCTAGATACATAGGATATAAGAAAAAACGTTAACGCCACTATACGTGGATCTGTAAATATCCTTAGATTGCACTAATTTGGACCTTAAAACTGCAAACAGGATATATATTGTTTTATAATCTGCATTTAAAAGTTTTAATTTCATAAAACCATGTTATTATTAATTCTATCATCATATTATGACTACATTGTTAAACCTAAACTCCAACTTTTGTCTAATGACTAGTAATGTTATTTGTCTCTTTTTTTTTTTTTTTTTTTTTTTTTTTTTTTTTTTTTTTTACTTTGTCAAAGTTGGCAACCCAAAAATGATTTGTTTCCATAAAATATACCACTGTAATTATAGCTTACAAACATAAGACATCATTGTATAATATTTTACCATTTAAAGCTATTCTTTCATACAAAAGAAAGCCGATAAATTATTTTGTGAGTTTCCAAAATGCAGTATGTAGATACAGACTAGATAACATTTGCAAGTCCATATTATTATCGCTGTGAGTCTCTCTGGTTCTCAAATTAGTGCACTAAACATTGACAATGACACCATGACACAGATAAACCTTTAGAATTTATCCGTTTCCTCCATATAGGTGACAGGTGATCGAACTGGCCACCAGGTACTCTCTATTTGAAAACATTGTGCCACAGCGAGTACGAGCAGATGAGTCTTGCGCAAATCCACTTTCTAGTGCATTAACAGAAATGAATAGAAAGGGCATTTATTCACAAACGTGATTTGAACTTCCGATCTTCACCATGACTTTCCAGCATGTTACCCATTGCGCTACTAAAGCAGGTTAACAATGAGCACCGCCGTAGCCATAACCAGCGAACTGGTGATGCGGTATCAGTACCAACATTTCGCAACGTAAGTAAAATGCAAGTTTTTCTAGTTACCAATCCGCAGGATGAGAAGACTCACACGTATATCTCTATAAATGAATAAGCAACTGGTGTAAAACGCTGTGCAAGCGTGAACACAGCATCGGAAGTGACTCTTGGAAGCGCGAAATAGTAAACACTGCCATTATTATGCATGCAATTCAATACGTCTGAACTGTTGCGGAGCACATTGTAGTGAAGTAAGAGAGTGAAAGGAGGCACGTACAGTGCCTGAAGCAAGTTTATAAACAATTGCATTTGAGTGCTGGGAAATGAAGATGGCTAGCTTACATTTACGCTTATGTTGACGTTCTGTCCTAATGTACTGCTTAACAGCAGACAACAGCCGCAGGCAGACAGGTCGCATAGACGTGCGGAAGTCTAACAATTTCTGGCTCGAAAACCCGCCCCATCAGTGAAGTGGTCCAATCAAGCAGCACTCTAAGTGTCCACGGGAAATATTATTTCCTTTTAAACAAACATTCACGCATTTGTCAAACACCACCTCACGCCAGGGAACCTAGAAGCACACCTAGAAATGTGAGAAGGAAGTGAATGAAACAAAATGATAGAAAGGAAAAAGGTGATACATGAGCAACCACCCGACCATTCACCTACTTACCAGGGACAACCAGAAAGAGCCTAGGGTCAGAGTGGGCTGTCGAGGAGACTCCTTAGGTTACCGGGACCCATGTATCACCTTAGTATAAGTATAAACTTTAGTATTTACTCAAACACAAATGTGTAAAGACACTTGGCATAGTTTTGCGAATGAAACTTATTTTAATCACGTGCTGTACTCAGTGTGGTGCTTCTTCAGGAGAAATGCATTCCACTTCAGAGCGCTGCGGTGCTAGCAAGAATGCAGCGCTCAAGTATTATTGTGATTTGAATTGCGCCCCAAACTATCCGACCTGTAGACTTTTTCGTAGCTGAGTGATGTGGAGTGGTTCTCCAGCGCTGTTGCAAATGTTTAATCCCCTTTAATTTAAATTAAGTACAGCAGGTAGACCTCAAACCTTTCGAAATGGTGGATCTGTACAGTTAGTTGAACACCACTTTGTAAGCTTTTGGGAGTAAGTAGCCTGGCAGCACACTGACACAGCGATTCGTATTAGAGTTTAGAATGTGCAATACTATAGAACAGCAAATATGTTTGAGCATTTAATGGTACACGGTGCATAGAAAGTATGTAAGTAATGTTTTTATCACTTGTCTTTTATCTTCTATTAATATTGCGACGTTACTCTAACTTCACTTGTTTACTCACAACAGTGTCAACTAGACAGATGGGTTTTGTTTTAGTGATCATCTTCACGTGTCATCTGCTCGGAGAATTACCGATAGATGCGTAGTCGTTTTCCCGAAATGTCGTTTTGCTGCTATTGTCTGTGCAGTGTGAAACTACTAACTATTCTTTAAGGTTACAAGCGTTGGAAAGGTGGCTCGTGGAGAAAAACTAAGCATATAATGGCACTGGTCGTGAAAGCTTACGCAGTTTAATTAGAAATATTTTTTATAAGTTCCATGAATGTGTCACAGCTTGTCGAAATACAGGTGGAAGCAAATTTTTCTTCCGCTCTTTCTAATGAGATTGGGCGTCACTTCTCTTTTTCCATCTCCACCTTAGCGTTTAGCAGCACTGCAGGAAATACTGGATCAAAGAGCAATTGCAGTTCTGTGAAGTACAAGAATCATTGGAAAATTCAATGCCACACTTTACATCCCTCCTATTATATAAATAAAGTATAATTAATAGTTTTTCCACATATACTTGCGTAGACTGAAGTTTCAGTTGCAGTGTTAGCTATGTGCACAGACTATGGACGCTCTTATCGTGTTTACATATGCAGTATGTAGTACCTCTCTTGGCCGACAATAAACAAACCACTACTATCTGACTTTAGTGTACTTACAATATTTTAAGTCGCCTATAAGCCTATATTATCTGAAAATTAATTTCAAAATACCTTGTAGTTTACTGGAATAAGGCGAGTTATTTGCGGAATTCAATGTCTCGGTCAGAGCAACGTGGTTAAAATTCTGGCTATCCCATGGAATTTATCAGTCTAGGTCTACCTTTCTAACTTTAGCTTATGGACAGCTTGTGTGGAAGAATAAGTATCATTGATTGACCTAAGGCTTAAATAAAAATACAATTAAAGAGGTAGAGATGAAATTTTCTTAAGTGATGTTTGTTTTTGACTCCTAGGTAGGATATTCATAGAAAAAGAAAAAAAAAAAAAAAAAAAAAAAAGCAGGAAAATGTGTTAGATGCAGGCAAAATTAAATTTCTGACTGAGTATACCAGAATGGTTAGAAAGAAAATCACAATTAGAGAATATTTAAATATTTTAGATTGAAGAATCAAATTGAAGAATACAGAAACAACTAGAAAAACAACAACGGATGGAACCCTCAAGAGTACCAAGAATTATATTAGAGTACTAATCAAATGCCGGAAGGAAGAGTGGGATGCCCATACCTGAGATTGAAGGTTCAGGGTTTGCTTCATTTCCTGTGAAGACGGAGCACTTCAATAATGGTGACCTAATAGTTGTTCAAACTGAAGCTCAGGACTTGCGATCTGTTAGTTGATGTTTGGGGCTGTTGTAGCCAAATGATCTTGTGGTTTACCGGGAAAACTGCAGGCTAGTTCAAGGATTTTATATCTTACAGGCAAGTTACCATGCTGAAAAGCCGCGATTCAAATCCCGCCTATGGTATTGAATTTTTCAGTCTTGATTCAACCTTTCCAACCTTTCAGCTTGCACACAAGATGTGTTGGCCGTCTTCCTTAGAAGATGCGCAGTGAAGTTATGGTGAAATGTTGGGTGAGATTTCATCGATTGTGCACGGCCTACAAGCCCAAAATCTACATTGTAGTGTAGAACAATTAATTATAACAAGGAAATTAATGCCATACTCGTTAACATAATTTACTAGACTAGTGCTAACTTGCCAAAAGCATATAAACAACGTTGCCTTGTCATTGCGTTCTTTTCTGCTCCCAGTGCAAGGAAACTGACCAGTAGGAAATTCCCCAAAAGAATTCTCCACGAGTGTAAAAATACATATCAACTCTACATGAAATGTCAGTAAGGCGTAAACATAAGCAGCAGTTATTAAAGCAAGGGATTTTATTCCAACATTTTCTGCAACTACCCTAATTCTTAACGGATAATCGTCCACAAAAAGAAAGTCATTTCACATGTTAACTTCTTGAGAATAAGCTCGAAAAATATACAAAATATTCAATGTTAAACAAGTAGTTACAAATAGAGGGGAATAGTTTTCCAGTAGTGCGATTTGCGTTAGCACAAACTTTGCCTTTTCTTAAAAGAATGCGTTTAGCATAAAATAGTCGTTTCTTAAAAGAATTTAGTTCAATCTACATGTCCTCTTCCTTAACAGGTCCTGCGAGTATTCGTTACCGAGTCTTATTGCCTGTTATATATTCACAGTTATCATTTGGTTGATAAAATCAATAAATATAGTTTTTTGATCTGGGTTTGGCCCTCACGCAAAAATCACACTCTTCTATCCTTCCCTCTTTTATGCTTTTTTGTTCATCTCCATGTATCAGTTCCTTTACATCTGCCCCGAATTTTTCGTCGGATAACAATTTTATACTTGCTTGCATATTAAATGTAGATATTTTAATCAATGTCGTTAGAGCCGTTTTTGAAAATTTAAAAATAACGAAAGTCGCTACGCGTAAGGGGTAGATAATATTTTGTTTCCGAGTTAAGTTTTTGCATACATGCATGCAAGCACCCACACATAGACACCCTCTGTTTTCAGTGGACTTCAAAACGTATATTTTCATAAAAATCTCAAAATCTAAACTCAAAAAGCGAAAATTTGGGCAAACATCAGAATTAGGTTTACAATCTATAGAGCAAGAAAAGCGAAGGTTTTCGAAAATGAATCTCAAAACCTTTAGATGCATTCCATTTTTCAAACAGCCATGAAAAATTTCATTAAAATACTGCGTATACAGGATGTTAGAATGGTGAACCAAAAAATCATAAGCAAAGGACACAAATACATTATAAGAAAATGAAAATGTGTAATTTAGGTTAAAGATACATATTCGTGAAATACCATGAGATCACGACTATATCAACTATTTTTAAACAGCCCTCTTGTACTCTTGTGCCTACAGGAATGCTTATTTTGACAAATGAGTAATAAGCGCAATCATTTCTTGTGTTTTCATAATTCTGTGATCTCTGATTTCTGTGCCATTTCAGCTGCGTTTCACCGCTTGGGTTGGCTATTTAGAGATACATGTTGCTTCGAAATTCCAGGCGTCGCTACGTCCGTCGATAGCACTTTCTAGACTGCTGTCGGTCACTCAACACTTAATACCTGACAGAGTAGCTGAGCCATTCTCTTATGTGAAAAGCGAATGACAGAAAGACTGCCGAAATTGGTTGATTGTCGTAGTAAATGTGTATCATAATTACGAGAAAAATAGAAAACAAACTTCTGTTTCAAGACTTTCATTTTCATTTTCTTTGCCTTAAAGTGTTCAGCACATATGCCAATGTAATTTAAAACTAATGATAGGCAGTAGAGGAAGTAGAATGATAAAGGAGATCTAGGACTTGTTTTTTAGTAAATTGCAGGTTTTTTAGCGAGCACTTCTGTATCAAGAGAGATCTGCTTTAAAGCTTGTTTGTAACGCCTGCATTCCCACCTCTTCGTTTATTTTTCCTGGTCTCTTTTTCTCTTTGTGTGTGCGACAGGTAAAAGAGTTGCACTTGATGGGAACGTTCCGTCACTGTCTTCTATAGCACCTTTTCCTCCTCTCTCTCTCTCTCTCTCTCTCTCTCTCTCTCTCTCTCTCTCTCTCTCTCTGTGTATAAAAAGGTTGCTCACGGCGACGCCAACTCTATCAAATTCAACAGCGACGGGGGATAAGAATCTTTCTGTATCAGCGATCACAGTGCAACAGGATTTCATGTTATTGAGGAATGTTTCTCTCAAGTTTCAACTAAAAGGAAATACACACCCTACCAGCTGCTCCCTAAAACGTGATTGTAGGAGTATTCGTTATCGACATAAGCGTATTCGTTCCTTTTAAGAACAATATTTTTGGTTTGTGATCGAAATATTGAACTGTAACGTAGAGTCAACATTACAAATAATGATGATGATGACGATGAAGAAGAATAGTTGCGAGGCGCAACAGCCCTTTCCAGGTCTAGGCCTACCGCCCGACCACTGCGTCCCCCACCTCTGCCAATCACAGGCGTCATGAGTGGGATACAGTACTAGAGGGTGGGACGCGGTCAGCGTCCCGGTTCCTCCCGGCCACTTACGCGGTCTTTGCAACCAGAGATCACTGCTTTTTAATCAAGTAGCTTCTCAATTGGTCCCTCGGGATCTCACGAGGCTGAATACACTTCGGACCAGATCTACCAGCAGGAGAAAATCCTGACGCCGGTGTCGGGGATCGAACCCGGTCTCCCGCCTGGCAAGAAGCAGCGCTACCACCGCTCTAAGGAGACAACCCACTATTAAGTATGGGAGGAGGTACATGAGAGTGTTATTAATTCTTGTGTGCACGGCAGTATACTGACCGCATTTAAAAAGCTTTCAGCGGTATTCAAGTGCCTGTTGAACTAGCGAGATGGACTCTGTAGGAGCTTATGTTAGTCCAGAACTGGGCGACTCGCGGAACACCTTGGGCGACCTTCATTTTTCACCTGCTTAACATCTTGCTATCGATGCAAGACCGTGAGCAGACTGCGCTCAGTGAGAACAGGTTGCCTAGCCCTATGTTATTCGCTGGTCAGTTTTAGTTTTCCTTGGTTTGTGGTACACAGTCGATAATTAACAATCATGAGTATACCTATTTAATAATTTCTTTCAGTTACTTATTTAAAATATTATCATTTGGATTATTTCTGTGTCCTCCCACGCGAGAAACTAAAAATCTCCGAGCGACTCACATAAGGTACCAATATTTCACTTTCTCTAGCTTTTCATGGATTCAACACAGCGGAGAACGTGGATTTTTTCGGACGCAAAAATCCTTAGCATGACTTACTTTGGAAGGGATGTAAAGCAGGTGATCCCGTATTGTAGAGTTTACCACACGTAAAGGAACTTCAATCCTGAGCACAATTAAACGAAACTTTGTGCCCAATATATAGTGAGATGCTGAGAATCACAACAGTTACAGAGCATCCATAAATAAAACTCAAGTCTTTAACTGCTTGAACTGTCACTTGAAAACCGTTGAAAGATATTTATGGGCTGTCTCACAAATGTGCCGTGCGTACGAGAAATATTCGAGAAGCTTCACACATTTTTTTAATTTGAGCATCCGACGTATCCGTTTACTCTTGCTGCTGCTGCTGCCGCCGCCCCTGCCGCTACCGACGCCGACGCTGACGATGACGCCGACGCTGACGATGGAAAACGAGGTACTATAGTGTTTGAGGTTCTTTTGAAACATTACCTTGTGCTGCTATCTGGCGGTTCTAAGAGGGGTGGGTGTGCTAATGGCGGCCCAAGTGCTCAGAAACACTGTCACTGTCCCCCTTCACTACCCAGTCTCTCAGAATCAGTTATAATTTTGAAATATAGAAGAGCTTCTACAGAGATGTGGAAAATACCCTGATAAGTTTAGCCGTCCCTGCTGCGCTGGTTTTCTTACTGATACGAGTGGGTGTCGGGAAATACCTTTGCAACCTCTGCAATCCAGATATTAAAGAGTCAGTTTCAATAGTAAAGGGTTTGAGCTTAGGCAGTTAAGGATTACCAACTGCCCTGTGGAACTTTCTACTTTCCGTATTTCATACCTGGCAAAGGGTCCAGGCGTTTTTCACAGCGCTGCAGACAGATAAATACTAAGTAACTTGTAACAAATGGATGAAGACACGATCGCATCTCCACAGAGTGTACATGTGACACGAAGAAAATCCCTCCACCCTAAACTAACCTTTACATGGACAATTTTTCGAAAATCTTAATTTTATTAAAAATGGCTCTAACGATTTTGATTAAAATGTCATATGTTTCAGATATTTTTATGACATATGAAATGTTTATCTTGAATTTTCTGGCCATAGCCCATGTAGTTCTATTTACCCTGGATGACTTTTGCATAACTGGTAAGCCGTAAGAGGTAGACCAAATCTTATATATACAAATGTAGATCTTGCTAAAACACACAATTTAGGTCTATTTTTTGTAGATATTCCTTGTTATTTGTGTAAATTTTGAAGAACTTTGACTTCTGTCAAATGGAACATCGATATTCATTTTTTATATGTTAACCGTGCGAAGAGAACGGAATTTGAAAGCTTTAAAAGATTTGACTATCGCTCAAAGCCTACTGTATTTCCATATTCCCGTTGCTCCTACACGGAAATAAGCAATATGGCAATTTGTGCAAATGTTTATCTCAACTAACACGAAGAAAATAGAGGAATAAGAGATTGTAAGAATGGTTAGCCCAAGAGTAGAGAAAGTTATGTAGTGCAACACATCAGTTCTTTTTTTTTTTTTTTTTTTTTTTTTTTTTTTTTTCATTCTTTTCGATACGCCTCATGGGTTTATCACAGAGTACTTGAGCAAGTTTAAGTGTCAGCTACAAGTGATATAAGTCTGAACATATGTAGATAAAGACGTAGAAAAACAATACCTGCTTTATGGCAGTCAATCTTGGATTTAGAGAAAAAAAGGAAATAATAAAAATAATATACAGTTGGCAGAAATAAGGTTTTTAAAGGTGTTTAACGGCTGTTCAAGGAGGGATCACGTAAAAGGCAGAATTATCACTTTATAATTTAAATTAGAAGGTTGAATAATACGAAGAAGAAATGGAGACAGCACTTCAGAAACATGGATGACAATACAGTTCCAGACGTTGTAAGCATGTAATATAGGTCCTAGGCAGAAGAGATTGGGACGGTAGAGGAAAAAGTGAAGGTTGTTCTCTTAAGTTACAATGGACAGATTCTACCTATTCAACTTTTTAGAATTTTAAGTCTAAATGGAAAGAGATCGATTTACTTTTGTTTGACAGTCTGAAGAGACATTCTTTGCTTTCAAGTTACCAATGTTAGAATTAGATAATGTTTTAAAGAATTGGTGAATACTGTCGTCATTGTGAAGAAGAAGTTATATTACCAACATATTACACTGCAAACTCAAGCGTTGCGCTGAATTGGCTTCTAATTGACTTGTTCGGGATCATAATCTTGTCCCTCAGGAAAGGAAATAAGGTCGAAAGAAAGAATGGCCTTAATAAAAGACTACAATAGGAGAGAGAGAACAATCACATTCTATGGAAAAGCCAAAGAAAGGACACCAGATAAGACCTTTTATTCGAAGAAAGGAAGAGAAAATAAAGGAGTATGAGAGAAGAGAAAGCTAGGGCGAATGAACGTAAAGGAAAAGTAGATACAAATACAATACTGGACTGCAAGAAGTGGGAGAGGAAAATGGCGCTGGCATGTCGCCAGCACGCAGGAAATCTCGACTCCTGGACCGCCATCTCGACACACTTTCTGTGCACAGGACTTAAATGGATTTAAGCACAGGATTTCTCTCTTGGTTGCATAATGCAGAGTTTGCCACATAAAGAAGAGAAGAGGAGACTACGGTTCACATTTTGAGAAAAGGGAAAATGAAGAAAATGGGAGGAAAGCATTTAGCCTTGCTGCCACACCAGCATGTGTGACTTATTTGTGCCCCATTCCTCTACCAAAAAGAGTAAAATAACTTGATGCCAAGCACTTTTCTGCTATTTTATTAGACAATGTTTCACGGAAAAGCGGTTTCGCTCTAACCAAAAATTATTTTCTTCTCAGCAATTACCTCTTTAGTGTCTTGTTCTTTAGAGTTATTCCACTGAAATGCTACAGTTTTCAGAAACTTATTTTTCGTAATTATATATAACATCCCATATCCTGCATTAATACCATAACAATATTTCTTGGTGTGTGTGTTAGAGAGAGAGAGATTGGAAACATTAAACGCATTTTTATTATTCTTCAATATTGAAACTCAGTATACTTCCCAATAAAAGTCTCAAAAGGATCTCCACATTACAATACTGATATTCGTTAGGTTTTGTCTCAGCTGTTAGTGGTTAACTTCAAGTGCGCGTCTCTCTCTTTCTCTCTCTCCCTCTCCCTGTGTTTGTATGCAGTGAGTGTATAGAGTTAAGGTATCGTCAGAGACAGTTGTAGACATTAATCGTCGCGACGGACTTGCTTGTGGTGTGAAGTACTTTTAATTAAGCATATTTAAGAGACTGAGTGTATTGCCGAAGCTAGTTGTTTGTGAGAAAAAGAGAGAAAGTAGAGAGAGACAGTGAAGTATGTTTCAAGATACGAGTGGACAGAACAGCTGTGAGTTGCAAACTTACGACAAATTGGAGACTGTGTTAACGATAACAAGGAGGATTGTATTTTGTGATTACATTTTAGGTGAAATGAAGTGAAAAAGTTACTAAAAGTATCACAATATTTACGTTTGTATATCATCCGGCCTTTGTTAATCTGTATCCACTTAAAAGTCATTTTTGCACTATGTAACTAATATTCCATACTTACCATTATTGTTGCTATGCATTCTAAGTTGAGATTCCCGCTTGCAGTCTAGTTGCTATGAAATCTCAGTACTTTAAAAGAGTACCAAACTAGTGTGGTAAGTAAAAACATTTATTTCGAAATATGTTTTTTGTTTTTTGGTGTTAATTGATCACATCCAGGCTCTTTCAGTTAAATTCCTTTTACACTTTTAACAAATATAATATGGCAACATGACCAACAAGATTTATTATTTCTCTATAGCAACACATATAGGCGATGCACGTTCTAAAATCTAATATTTATCTTCAGTTATATTTATTAATATTTCAGATATCTTAATTACTAAAATGTAGATTGATAAAAATACACATAGTGCAAAAAATAGTATGTAATACACATGTAGTAAGCACATAACGGAATCTTGTTCCGCATAACATGCTTGCCACATTGGTATCACAATATACTATATTTGACTTATTTTCAGGAAGCTTTATATAAAAAGATGTGCTTACAAGTTTCATGGCACTAACTCCTCACATTAGTGCTCTACAAACAACTGTGAGAAAAAATGTTTTAGTAAGTACCATCTAAAATATAGCATTAAAAACAATAAAACATTAACTAATTAGTAGGCGCCAAATCCATCAGATTCATCGCATTGCTATTTGCTCCCTATTGAGTTAAAGGTCAACATTTTAATAAAAACTGACAAGTTCAACAATCCAAGTGACTGACTAAGCCAGGGCAGCAACCTGTGGTGTCAAGCATCACCTCAGAATAACAAGAGGACTGTTAAATTTAAAAGATAGCTGCTTTAAGATGTTTCCTATTTTAATATAACTGAGAACAGATTGTGAACTCGTCTTTTATCGATTAAGCTATAGTTATATTCTACCAGTCCTCCTGCTGTTTAGATATGACTTTTATCAATAACTTAATGTTGTTTTTCTATTTCAGTATATTATCTAATAAACAACAATTACCCAGATTCCTCCTTTAGTAAAATTTAAGTCTTTTTGCTTAAAATCTACATGAATTATAAACTTCCTCGAACCTAAATATACAGTAACGAAAAACGATCATAACTTTAAATGAAATACACATACATTTAGATTAGGTCCAAGTAAAAAAGCCATATATTAATAGCCTTATAAACAAAATTATAGAATACTCACTTAATTGGGTCAGTGTTTCGGCCTCACATTCGATAAGTCCCGAATTCTAATCTTGGTCAGGGTAAATTACCTGGAGAAGGCTTTTTCCGGAGTAACCCCTTATCCTGAAAAAAGGAACTTTGGGTAACAGTTCTAGAGGGCTCAGGCCTATACGAACATCATTTCACCCATTTCGTTCATTCATCGTCCGAAATGACGTATTAGGTTAAACACATCCGTGTTTTGGATTACTTCAATTTTGATTTATTAAAATATAATATAAAGTTTGTGTCTATATAAAAAATACAAGTAAAGAAAGATAAGGATATGCAAATAACCCAGTACCACTCTTTCCGTTGCTCTGCTGTAGATTAACCGAGTCTAAGCACATGCTCTGCTTGGTATCTCTTTAATATACCAGCTGAGTCAGCTGCCCCTTATTCTCGAGTTTTATGCAATCCGCATTTTATACCCCAACATGAAAACATCGACCCCATTACTAGGTTCTACCCGCGTATTTAACATGGATGTTAAACACTCGATGAAATTAGTACTAATATAGATGTTATCACATCGCCTTTTAATATATTCGTAATTAGACAGCTGACGTTTGCACTTCTGCAAATGTTCACTGGAACAAGCGAATATTACATCTTAAACGGAATGTTTACTAAGCACGTTACTAGGTAGCTCAGTTGGAACGAGCGCAAGACTCCGAAGTAATCTGTCTGCTGTGAAGGTGGTTCGAATCACCTGCATGTACTTTTTTTTTTTTTTTTTTTTTTTTTTTTTTTTTTTTTTTTACCGTGCAATCCTTACAATTTACAAATTATTATTCTGAAAACTGTTATTATATTCATTTTTATTGTTTTATTTATGTTTTATGGCATTGTTTGATGTTTATTGGTGAACTACAATTATGTAGTTGTTTAAACACAATAATAGGTAGGTGCAATTGAAATAAGGATCATTTATACACATTTGAACACAGAAAGCAAGGGAATTACATTGCCAGTGTTTAACATGGAAGTTAAACTCAATTTTGTAGACAGTGAATTATTGTGCTATTAAAAATGTTTCATAGTGATACGTTTTGCGGCGCTGGAATGACCGTTTTTCTATTTCTGGAACACGACTCCTCTAACGAAGCAAGTGCTCGAACTGGTGACCTCCTTGGGTAATGCACGCCTGGGCACGCTGTTGGATGGAGCCCCTGACTTGGTGTAGCATGGCGGGTTGATCATTTCTACAAGCCACTGTAATACGCTGACGAAGGGTTTCTAGATTGCCCAGCTCCTCTGCATAAATGCGTTCTTTTAAATCATCCCAGAGAAAGCAGTCAAGGGGTGTCAGATCAGGTGATCTGGCAGGCCAGGAGACTGGTCCTTGTCTTCCTATCCAATGACCAGGGTGTGCAGCATTCAAATGATTGCAGACGATCCTCGACCGATACGGAGGAGCGCCATCGTGTTGAAACCACATCGTCATTCGCTCCTGCAGTGGCACATTCCCTAGTAATAAGGGGTGAGCTACGCAGGAATTCCAGGTAAGATGTTCCTCGAAGAATAATGGTCCAACAAGGTGGTATCCCAAGATTCCACACCAGACATATACACTCCACTACTCTTGGAATGCTGCCTCCCTTACCCAATGAGGATTATCAACACTCCTATAGCGTATATTGTGACGATTTTCAGTTCCATTGTTGTGGAATTTTGATTCGTCAGAAAACAGTATCCTGGATGCGGATCCCACATCACTTGCTACTCGCTCCAGCAACCATTCACAAAAGGTTACTCGAGTTTCGAAATCTCTCCCGTGAAGTGCAAACGAAAAGAATGGAACTTATTAGTGTTCAATATTCACACTATAGAAGATTGGCTGATGTTCACCTCCTGAGCAACTGACCGTGAACTATAAGAATTTTCACGTTAAGAAGGCACAATGGCTCTTATGGAGAATCAGCTCCGGCGTTGCCACGTATGTTGCACCAATGTGATTACCGCGTTTGCACACAACCAGGTTTATTATTTGTTACTATTACTACTATTAAGTACTACTATTACTACAGGAGAAGCGGGTGTTGTTGGCCGTGTGCTTGGCGCGCTAAAAACATTTGCCTTTAAATGGTGATTTGTGGATGGCTTGTTACTGGAGATGTTCTATATTTATATAAAAAATAATTTCGTTATTTCCTTGACAACTTTGTCGCTGGAAGTTTTTACGTGGACTTAGACAACAAGAATTAGCCAGCGACGACATTTTCCACTGTGTAAACAAAGAATCCTAACACTTTATTTTTTTAAAAAAATATGTTTAGACATATTGATACAATCTAAATACTAACGTGGCCTATAAAAGCAAGCGAATAATCCAGATTTTTTTTTCATTGCAATTATTTCGGTTTAAAGCCATGTTTAAACGTGCGGAGCGAGAAAGATGTTAAAAAATCTGCTTTCAACAAAATTTTACATTTTATTATTTAAAAAAATGTACAATTGCATAGAAGGTTTATCGTGCATACCATAGTATTCTTCGACACATTTTACACCGAAATGCATGTTCATACTTTATCTTAGTCACATTTGAAAACACGTAAATTTGGCAACGGCGCACCTGATTCTTCCATAAGAATAACATGGTCCATAAGAGCCCGTTGTGCCTTTATGACGTGAAAATAGCTATAGTATGCGTATTGTTCTGGGTGGCGTTCAAAACTACTTCTGTATTAACACCCAATGTTGCTGGTGCGCGTCTATGATGAGACATTCTTGCAAGTGACGCTGTTACACGCAGACGCCTTTCAACATTCCCGAAGGTGTTTGCTGTTGGTTGTCGTCTGTTCGGATATCTCTCCCGATATAGATGCTGAGCCGCTGGTGTATTTGTTCTTGCTTCTCCGTAGATCAAAAGCATATCTACGTACTCGTCTGTCGAATACATAGTGAAAGACTGGCACAAAATATCGCGTGACAGCTCACGTGTGGTGAATGCAGGGGTCGGCATTCGCAACACACATCATCCCAGTCCAACGGTGCAGAAGTGATTATATCTGTTCAATTACAAAATGCAGACAACTAAAAACGATTTAAATTATGTCCTAAACCCTCAGGGACTTTATAATTAGATCATTGCGAATTCGGTTTCCAAGTTTTGATGAACATAAAAAAAAATATTTACAATGCTGAGACTCGAACTTTTGTCATTGGGGGTTAGCGTACCGCGTGCAATACTAGGACTTGTATGCCTGGCGCTATGCCATTGCCACCTCGCAAGTTTTCGGGCTTGATTTAGCCTTTTAAGACAGTTTTAATCATTAACTGGGCGTTTTAATATTATTACTTAAATGACAGAAGCTGTTATGCATATTAATTGAGATGCACGAGGCGTAGTTCACGCAAAAATGTAAATAAACTGTTGTTTAATAATATGTCCGCTTTGACTGTACGGGTCCATGATGGATGAGGCGTGTCTCTAAATTTTTCCTGATTTTTGGCAGCCAATCCCTACTCAAAGTACAAGAATCCACCATTTTCTTTTTAGCTGACGTTGTTAGTGTTCTCATATGATAGGTCCATTTTTTCCGAGACGTTTATTGAATTACGTTGCTATGTATACTCTAATAAAAAGTTTGTAAAATCGGCCGGAAACCGGAATTCGCTCTCAGTAAACGAGTCGTATGTTTTTGAGGTGTACTTTAGCGAGGAGTACGTTCTGTCCCTTAAACCACTGTTGCTCTCAATTGTGCGCATTCCTGTCTTTAAGAACGTCAAGCAATACATTTTAGTAAGCGCACAAAACTGAACTAAGGCGCACATGCCGTTAGATGGGTGCCCTACCTTCCAAAAAAATAAGGCGCGGCTGACTCACCTGGTATAGGTATATACAAGAAGTGTTGCCGTTCTTGTTGTTTGTTTTTCTGCTACTCGTACAGCGTCCCGATTGAATGATTTTCATTATCTATATGGACATATCTTTATCCTATGGAAATGTTTTGGGGACACTAGAGTTCATTCACTCCTAAAGCGCTCAATCATTTTTTTTTTCCATTGCCGTATCTACAGCGAAATGTTGCTGAAGGTAATTCTGTAGACGTGCATCTCGATTAAATGAAGTATATTGAAACATAGCTTTTCGTAAGAAAGTATATGTAGAAGCTGTAATATAAGAATAATAAGCGTGAGTATAGGAAGTCGTTTGAGTGTAACACAGAACTTTTTATTTAATTCCATTAAATCATAAAAGTAATGGACGTTGTCTTCTGGAACTACGGTTGTGTTTCCAGTAGGTATCTATTTTCTTTTCTTTCATTGCTGATAGCTTTAAACTCTAAATTACGGCATCTCTAGCCGTTAAAACGGTGGTTCTGTGAAGCGCCACTCTTTCACTTTCTCGGCAAAGCTACTTAAGGTTTTAAAGCTTGGGAGTGAGTGCAATGTTCCCTTCTGAATACCTTGCACGTTTGCGGTGGGTCACGGTGTTCCCCTGGGCCTAGAGCCACTAGTTGCAGTTACCCCAACGACTCTCGCCGCAAACGGACTCTCCAGAATATTAAAGGACTTCTTGAGGTAAAAACCTTGTCTTGGCCACGTGTAGAAGCCGCGTGTATTTATGTACTTTTGTGCTTTATTCTTAAGCTCGTATCTAATATTTTTGCATAAGGGAACAACTCAACCAAATTAAAATGTAAGGTTTATAGCTTACATTATAGAAACTGTAGCTACATATCCAATTATTATCCCTATAAAATCAATTGTCGTGCGTTAGTGTCGCAAAAGCTCGAAAATGATTCGAGCGATTTAAACTTTTTTTTTTTTTTTGTTCACTGGTTTAGAAAAAAGAAACTTTAGAAAATCCCAGCCGAAAAAATAAAAAAACTCGAAATTGGTAATTTTGTATGGGAATTGCCACCGGATTACTTTCAAGAAGCGGCGTTTGTAGCGTACCTATCATTTGACAGCTGCATCTATTACATTTAAAATCATTTTTTCGTAATAAAATTTGTAATTATATTCGATTTATCCAAACCTTTTCTCAAAATGTAGTGCTTTTTTTTTAAAGAAAAAACTATTTTAAATTTTCATTTAATAACCAAATAACATTCAAACTATACACGATGTGTCTAATACTATCGATCTCTATGAATTGGAGTTGGAGGATCGATTAGGGTTGATAATCACTTATGAAGAGTTACAATCAAATGAATTTTAGGTGTACGAAGTTCACCGGGTCATCTAGTTTTTATATAAACACTTTATTTCCTATATTTTTTATTTACTACTCGGAAGTATTTTATAATGAGTGAGTGAGTGAGTGAGTGAGTGAGTGAGTGAGTGAGTGAGTGAGTGAGTGAGTGAGTGAGAGAGGTAGAGAGGAAGGGAGGGAGGAAGGTTTAAGAGTATGTCGACAACTAGGTTCTTTGGAACCATGTAAGCTGGAATTGAAATTCCATACCCTCTGCTTGACAGCAAAGAAACAAATGAATTGGAAAAGTGACACTTAAAACGTATAGGAACGTTCTACACTATAGAAACAAAAATATCTAATGTACTAAGTTATGTATTTTAAAGAGATCTACAGTTTTTGTCTTTCCTACTGGTGTTTTACTAGTTATACTCTCAGAATTAGACACCTATTTTAGAGATTTTCAGAAAGTGTAGGATATAAATGTTATTACCCTGTGAATATTTTAAACATGTAACTTATTTAATAGCGTTACAGCCACTATTTGCGTACATTAAAAATAACGAATATTGTCCATGCTAATGTTAACTTACATGTGGGGATTTTCTTAAAAAAATCTTTGTGTCACATTTGTGGAAGACGGTGAATCTAAATACCAAGGTTAGTACTTATCCAACACATCACTTCTGAGTTATACCCTTCATATACATACATGCACATTGTCAAGAGTTTTTCTAAGCACTCTCGTTCTATATTCAGGGCACTTCATGACAGGCATTTCCAGCGAAATATTGACAATGTATTGTTGTCTGGAATGTAATACTCCTGTACTTACTACAGATATTTGATAAAAGCAGTATTATAGAGAAAGTATAAAAAGATAATTTCCACTAAGCAGCTCATCATAGAATCTTACAAGGAAAGGGGCAGTTCAGTAATATCATACACTCTCCAAATTGTATTGTTGTGCAGGTGTAACATTGTTATTCGTATATACCTACAATATACGCACTCGATAAGAGGCAATCATTTTAAAATTTACTTAATTCTAGATCCATCTATCTAAAGACTGAAACTTGTGAATAAAATTGGAAATCAAAAGCCTGACAAACATTAGAATCCAATAGCACGAAGGATAATGTTGATCATTTTGGCAAGAATAAATCTAATGCACAATAATTCAAAGGCTATACTTGTAAGATATTATTGTTGTAATGCGTACACCTTGAACTGCAGATATCCTCATTTTTCATCTCGCCAGGGTGAAAACATTGCATGATCTGACCTCCACTGGTACTAAAGCGGACATATAATACATGAAATCTGAGTCATAAATCTCTGGTATTCAGGTCAGTTCGGCAGTCGATGTGACGCCTCATAGTTGGACTCTGAAAGCTAGAATTGCCAAGTGCATTCACAATACTTCAGAAACTATCTACTGTTAATCTGAGCAAAACGCAATAATGTATCATTTAACGGTAATAATGCTTAGAAGTATAAGCGAAGCATGAAGCTTGCAAGACCCTTACATCTATAAAGAGGTATCCGAAACTTCCTGTAGAATCCTATTTCCCTGGTTTTTCTCAGGTTCCAGGCCAAAGTTTTATTATTTTTACTAGTACGTGGAATTTGCTGTCTTGCGGCTAGAGAGAGACAAACACACACACACACACACACACACACACACACACACACACACACACACAAACACAGACACACAAACACAGACACACACAAACACAGACACACACACACACAGAGAGAGAGACAGAGAGAGAGAGAGAGAGAGAGAGAGAACAAGCAGATTAATCAGTATAACGAGTTCAGCCTTAAAACCTCACCATTTCTCCCACTAACATAACATTGAGAAATTGCCATAGCATTCTTCTCATGTTGTGTTTTTTGGTGTTCCTCCATGTTCATTGCTCGTTGATTTCGTGCTTCCTATTCGATATATGTTTAACTAAATGAATAGCGCGCCTTATCCTATTCAATTTTTACTCTCTCTCTACTACGTTTAGTAAAGTAGAGGAAGTATTGTATTTCACTCAAAAATTCGATGTCGAGATTTCACCGGAAATATATGTTATGAGGCCCTCTAAATCAAAAAAAGCATTTTCAGAAAAACGTCCGTGTGTGTCTGTCTGTCAGTCTGTGGACAGCATAACTCAAAAACGAAAAGTCGGTTAAATACCAAACTGGGTATTTAAGTTTAATGTCTTTCAAGGATACGACTCAAAGATTTTGAAGAAAATTACTCCACCCAAAATTAACTTTTACACGGACAACTTTTCGAAAATTTTTAATTTCTTGAAAACGGCTCTAACAATTTTAATTTATATGCCATATGTTTGAGATTGTTTATGACAAACGAAATGTACGAGTATCTTGAATTTTATGGCTATAGCCCATGAAGTCCTATTTACTCTAGATGACTTTTGCGTAACTGATAAACCGTAAGAGATAGACCAAATCTTACTGCACAAAAATGTAGATCTTGCTAAAATACACAGTTTATGTCTCAATAATTTGTTTTTGTAGAGTGAACCATTTCGGAGATATTCCTTGTTATTGGTGTAAGTTTTGGACAACTTAGACTTCTGTCAAATTAAACATCGTTATTCTTTTTTTTTATATGGTAACAGTGCAGAGCGAATGGAAATTGAAAACTTTTACAGATTTGACTATCGCTCAAAGCCTACTGTATTCTCGCATTCCTCTGCACCGACAAGAAAATAAACAAAAAAATAATTTGTACAAATGTTTATCTCAACACGAAGAAGATATAGGAATAAGAGTTTGTAAGAATGGTAGTACAAGAGTAGAGAAAGGCATGTGAGTGCAACACATCAGATTTTTCGTGTAGTAGTTTATTGCGTTGCTTCTAAAATTATCTAGTACGCACCCATTCAGTCTTGTAGTGGAATTGCAGAAAAATAAATACACGGTGGAAATCAGGGTAGTTACAGGACTATCTGCTCACTTTCCAAACATTTCATCCTTTATTGGCATAAGTTCAATGCTTGGTTATCTATGTGAGTTTGGCTATCTACGACCACGTTTGATGCAGGTAAGGACTGCTGCGTATCTTTGAACATCTGTTGATGAAGGCGGCCCTAGGTATGTATTAATAAGCCTGAGATGCAGTGCATCACAAGTCGAGCGAGCATTCATCCCCGTGAGTAAGCTCTAATTTAGATCATACTCCACTATGTGGACAGCAGGGTAATAACCACTCTCTCACTCGGCATTGACCCCTCCAACTGTTGCCATCCCTTCCGGTGATGGTTCATTGTGCTATGTGACGTCACACAGCAATTTCATATTCTGCTTTCATCTAAGCTTAATAGTTATTGAGTCAAAGTGGTTTGCTGCTATGTTGTTATGGCATATTCAAAGAACGTATAGATTTGTTTGTAATCAAATATTTCTCATGCGTCAATTTGCAGAGGCTGATTGCAAATTTAATATCGAGTTTAACAGATTTAAACAAAATGTTACAAAGAAAATTTATAACATTATAATGGATTAGTGATCATTCTTTTTATCTTTTTACTTGTGAGTCATAGAAGTATCAGCAACAGAAGCTTTCAGTTAGGTAACGTTATTCCAATACATATTTAGTGCGCGTATGAAGAACACGACACAAGAGTCAAAAACTGGTCAGTGTATTCACATATATTACAAACTTTCCTTATTTACTCGTAAGGAACAAATTATCACGTAACTGCTTAGGGGACTGGAACTGAAAATTGACCGAAAAAGTATCAAATTGACGATTTTTTAGTTTATGCATTTTTTGTACTGTTTAACGACCGCATTTGCTACATGCGGCACCGCAGACGATGACGCTGATATAGGAGTACCGGTGGAATGAGATGCCAGGGCAAACCGGAGAGCCCGGAGTAAACCCGCCCCTGCTCCGCCTTACGCACTATATACCCTGCATGCAGTTGCGGTCAAGTTTATGCATATATTTTCAAACCTTCAATCATCGATTAAATTTTTTAGATTCCGCCATTTTTAAAGGTCTAATGCGGGTTTTAAATGCCATGTGCCCTACATCAAAATGTCCATTTTCTGTTTAAATTTTCGGCATATTTGTACAAAATATGGACAAAAAAGGACTCAAAAACAAGTAAATTTAGTAGAAAGGAGTGCCGCAAGGCTATGAATCTGAGGAGATAAACACTAGAGAAAAGAAGGAATGTGTTACAGAGGTGATCAGACTCATGATCATGATGCATGTGTGTAGAAAAATTGGCTTTTCCCAACTTCACATTTTTAAATACACTATCTGCTCCATGCACATCTAATTTTCTGCTATGCTTCTAGTATTTTCCAGCATGTGCTCCATTTCTGTGACTTCAACTTCAGTCTTTGGTTTCAGAATCTGAAAATATGTTTAGCTTTAAAAAACTAAATACATAAGAAAGTTATAAAGACTATATTCGATGTATAAACTTAGTCTTTCATGGCCGGTGTCTTGACTATTAGATATGTTTAGTTCTTTCGGGCTTGTAGGCCGTGGCCTAGAAGGCATTGTAGACACCAACGTTTCGCCAAGTACTGCGCTTGGCATCCTCAGAAGAAGCCAGGAAGAACTAAACATGTCTAATAATATATTCGATGTCCACCAGAGCAAAGAATTAATTACTTTAAAAGTTATTATTATTTTCTTCCTGCCAGACATCGATGGTGTTTCTTGTGTACTTAGATCTTATAAAATAATAAAACCGTTGTGATATTTTAGTTTTTGTAATACATAGAATATTTTGAATATTAAGGTGTTTTCGCATTATGAGAAAATTGAATAATTAAATCCCTCAAAACTAAAACAGATGGTGCTGGACGTTTGTATTGTAGTTTATAATACGAACTCCCTTAAGTGCGGAAAGTATTGATTTCATAGCTATAACAGTATATAAAATTCCAATTTATTCCCAGGGTCCCTCAAAAACAATAAAACAGCTCCAGGATATTATAAGAACTTCAAAAATTTATTTGACTAAGTGATGTATTTTAAAGCAATCTGAAAGAAGTTTCCTTAATTTTTATCAATTGTTATAAAATAACACGAAAGGCATAAATTTTAATATATTATTCACATAAGAAGTATATTACTATTTTTCATTCTTTTGATTTTGTACTAAAATTGTAGAACCGTCTTTAACTAAGTGAAAAATCATAAATAGTTTTCCTTATAAAGTGCTGTATAAGGTGAAAAAGTCCTTGAAAATCGTGACATTTTATCCATGAAAGGAACATATTTAAGCACGTAACTTGACATCTAACCAACTTTTCGTTTCTTAGATTCTCTCTCTCTCTCTCTCTCTCTCTCTCTCTCTCTCACTCTCTCGTGCACACACTCGGAGGACTTGTGCCTAAAATGAAGGTAAAATGCCTTTAGTGAAATACATTATATGGAAAATGTTGAGTAGAATGCATTACTTTCTCTGACAGAGAAGTGAAAGCAGTTAGAAGAAAGGTGTTCTGAAGAGACTTTTTTTCATAAGTATGCTCAACACAGCATTTGCACATTCACAGCTAGCTTTACAATCGAAGAGTATTTCAGCTTTAAGGACACAGAATGCATTTAATGCTTCCTAGATAGGCCTTTCACTTATTCTCGAATGAGTGTTTTTTCAATAATCTAAAGTTCCAATACTGACAAAGACAAACTTAAAAATATGTTAAAAATAGTGTAAGTAGCACCTGAAAGTGTAGGTTATCCACAGGAATCGACTGTTAGTTTGGATGAAGGAATGCAGCATAAGTAATTTCCTAGTTAAAATTCAGATTAACGATTCACTGGTCTACAAAAATTAACTTTTTCTCTTTCACAAGAATTAAAATAACAGATTCCAAAAGTATTTTTCGTGCTGAATTCAAATATAATTACAGTTTGTCCGCATCGGGCAGGAGTTTTGTGTGATATTCATTTGAATTTATATAATATTCTAAAAAATCCGTAACTAGCTATCTAACTCAAAATTATAACTACTGATTCTGACTTACCTAAAAAGTGGTAGATAGTGATTTTCGGGTATATTTTGCATCTGGAACGTCTCTCATTTTAGTCCAACAGTAGTCAGCCAGCATATTGGAACTCCACTTGCCTTGGTACCTCTTCTCTATCGTAGAAATTTGCTGATGAAAACGCTCACCGTGTTCATCGCTGACAGCTCCAAGGTTTTCGGGGAAGAAGTCCACGTGAGAGTCCAAGAAGTGAATTTTTAAAGACATGTTGCATCCCATAGCTTTATAAGAATGTAGAAGATCAGCCACTATGTCACGATAGTTTTCTGCTTTATGGTTTCCAAGAAAATTGTAACATAAACTTTTGAAAGACTGCCAGGCTGCTCTCTCCAGTGGATTTAACAGTCCCTCGAAATGTTCATCAGCCATTAATGATCGGATTTGTGGTCCTATAAAAACTCCTTCTTTCAATTTAGCATCACTGACTTTGGGGAATTTCGATTTCAAGTACAAGAATCCATCAGAAAGTTTATCCATAGCTTTAACGAAATTTTTCATAACTCCTAACTTAATATGCAATGGAGGTAAAAATATTGTTTCAGGATTCACTAAAGGGACACATGCCACATTTTTCTGGCCAAGGAGAAGAGATTCACGTTTTGGCCATGACTTTCTAACGTAGTGAGACTTCTTATCTCTGCTGTCCCACTCGCACAAAAAACAGCAAAATTTGGTGAACCCAAGTTGCAAACCAAGCAATAAAGCAATGACCTTTAAATCACCACAGATATTCCATTCATATTTTCCATATTGTATTTTCTCTAAAATTAGTTTCATATTTTGATATGTCTCTTTCATAGCGGCATGCGCTACTGGTATTGATGGAAGTTCATTGCCAATATGTAGCAGCACAGCCTTCAAACTTACTTTAGAGGAGTCTATGAACAATCGCCACTCATCTGGTCGGTGTTGATGCCCAAGAGTTTCCATAAGTGAACAAATATTATTACAAAACACAACACCATATTCTTCAGAGAAGTATTCTTTGAAAACACTATGGCGGCTACGATAACTACTTATTCTTACATCTTTTTGGAGTAAATTCCACCGTTTGAGTCTGGAAGTTAAAACTTCAGCTTGCAGTTTAGACAGATTTAAATCCCGAATCAGGTCATTAAGGTCTTGCTGATTGGGAAAGTATGGTTCTGATGAACAGCTACTGGCTTCATATGTAAGATCATTTTTATTTTCATCTGAATCATTTTGAGTTTCAGTTAGGTCAGAATCAGAGTTATCACTTAAGGTTGTATCTACATATACTGGTACGGGGAACTCTTCACTATGTAAGACAGGTCTCAATGCAGATTGCAAATTCGGATACTTAACTGTATATTTTGTTTTAGATGTGATTCCTTTAATATTTGTCAAACGAAAATAAGTCAGTTGAATGATCCTTCGGTTCCCTCCAAATCATGGGAATTGCAAATGGCATATGATGTGTACCATTTTTCCACCCAGTCAGCAGTCAAACACACGAAACACAGCATGTATTTGGGGCCCAGCTCTTATCAAAATCACCAACTTGACAGCCAAAGTAAAGATGATAACACTTCTTTACAAGTGGGGTCATATTTCGCCTCTGAGACTTGAAGGTCAGCTCACCACAAATATAGCAGAAATTATCTGCATGATTTACACACTTTCTTGGCATGATGAAAACATTAAGCACTGAAATACAACATACACAACATACACAATACACTTCTAAACAGAAAGGAAGGAAATATTTCACTAGTGAACAATGTCACAGTCAGCTCAATACTGACACATCACAATGCCAGACAGGTCTGAGCATGTCTAAACATGAATGAACCTGCACAGTCTTGTTTTGTGGTGCTTCAGCGTGATATTACAAATAATTTCAATAAATACGGCTTGAGTAAAATAGCTACATATGAGGTAAAGGTTCCTATGACAGGTCAAAGAAAATGCTAAAATCATATTTTGAAAAGTAGCTTTCACAGAAAAACTATGCCTGATGGGAAAATTCTGACTACAGATCTGAATTCAGGATGAAAAAATGCACTAGATTCACTATTCAGATTTCTTGTGAAAAAAATCTTGTCGACCAGTGTTACAGTTTTTAATAAATCTGCGCATTTACATATGTGGTTGAAAGTCATGTTCCTTAACATTTCTCACAATCGTTAACAATTTTAAGAGTTAAATTCTAATGGAAACTTACACATTATGGCTGTGGAACATCTCTTGAAGGCTGTCTTAAGTTCCCTTTGTCCCGTATGCCCGTTACTCTACGTTCACTATTGAGCTTTGCATTAATTTACTCTTTAAGCTTGTGCACATAAAGCTTACGAAGGCTCACACATAACAGCACTATATTTTACATTAACAAATATGCCTGGTTTGTTTGTAAGAATTCCGAGATAGGGCCTTTCATCCATTCCCATGCTGGGATTACTAGAAAGTTGAATTTCCTGTAATCGGTGTTGGTAACATAACCTATCTTCGTGTTCTATTTTAGAGCACGTATGCGCGTAAACTAAATTAATCTAACTTTTGACATTGTGACGCGGCCGGCAGCTGCCGCTAAAAAGAGAGCCAAAGGTCAACTACCTCACACCAATACGCGACGAGTAAACAAGACGACAATGAGCCGGCAGAACAAAGTGATTCCACACAATTCTCGAGGCTATTCAGGTGCTTGGCTCGTTTAAAATAAGTTTTTAGAAAAGGTATATTTTCCAGAGAATTCGCCTGGTATATAAAAGTGAGAGCCCAGACAGACAGTCACTCTTTAGATGCTGAGCAAGAGAATCTACAAGTGAAGCAGTCTTAGTGAGTGTTGAGTGAGTATATCGTTGAAGTCAAGTGTTTGTGACACAGCGAGAATAGAAAAACAGTATAAAAACAGTTTTATGATTCAGTTTTAGAGGAGAAATAGCTACACAAAAAGGTGACTGGACATTGCTATTTGCCGCACTATATGCGCTGTTTTGATGTCATATCAAGTGATTTATTCGTAGAAAACTGAACAAAGTTTTACATTAATGTTTAGTAACAAATATATCCGCCGAATCACCAACATCTCGCATTGGACCACCCTCGTTTTCGTCCTCTGATGCATCTTCATTATCTTTTTGACAATCTGGAAAGATGATATTTTTGTAGAACAGCAAGGAAGGTAAGGTCTGCCAATCTTCACCATAATGAAGCCGCAGTAATTTCTTGATGTCATCTGCTTGTCTGCTTCACGGGAATGCCAACTGCAATCTGCTCTGGATTAATCTCTCCTACCTTCCTCTTTGTTTTCTGAACCTTTCTTGCAATGCTCGCGTCTGTGTTGTATGCTGACTCTCCACGAACAAGAATGTCTGCACTCGGTGTTTTTCATCGTGTGATAATAAATCTCTTGCTTACGAGATTCGCTTACGGCGAATTGAAAGTGCCAGTTGTTAGGTTTCTTCAGAATTTCTCCCATTGCTGCTTTCCAATTGCACACATTGAAGTCCTCATCTATCTTTAGGACAGTGACATACTTCTCAAAACATTTGTAGTACTGTTCTGGGCTGGATATCGTACTCATTTTCTTAAGTTCCTTTTCGATGCGCCCAAAGACTCGGTCCGGTGGAATGAATGAATGTCCAGGAGCAGGGAAAAAGAGTTGTATCTCATGGATGTTGGTGAGGGCGTCATGCAACAGTTTCATCAGCATACAAATCATAATCGTGTTTTTATTTTGCCCGTCGCAACCATCAGCAAACAGGTGTATTAGTTCAATGTCTCCCACTTTTGTATTAGTTAGCCGGTGATAAACAGCTGAGACTATTTCGCATGAATCTTTATAGCTATCTGCTGCCGTCCAGGTATAGATAAACGTGTTTTCCAAAGTCTGGGGTGCATTTGATGTGCCCTCACAAATTGTGAAATTGTACAAGTACAATTATCGTGAATAATAAGTAGCTTGGTCTGTTATTTTAGGAACTTCCAAGTTCTTCTGGCAATCGAAGAAAAATGTTATGGTATTCTCTTCATCTCTTTTCAACAGTTCAAAAAATACATTAGCACGCCTTTTACGATATTCAAACTCAATTTCAAGTTCTTTGGTCTTTGTATCAGATTTGCATCTTTCCTCATATTGCATAACACTTCGAAGAGGCAAGTGATTCAAAACTTATGTTATACTCCTTTACAAATATATTCCTGAAATATTCATATTTAACTTTCAAGCCTTCTTTAGAACATGAACTACTGTACAATTTATGCAGTTCTGCTATTAAGATGCTATCCAAATACTCTTATTTGTCTGGGTATTACGGCAGTAATGGGATCTATAGGTACGAGGACCTCAATAAAACCTTTGCTTAGCATGGGCTTGTGAGCGACGATCACCACCGCGAGTTTCTTTCGGACTTGTACCAGTTTCAACATACATCCGGCACACTCTTTGAACTCTCTTCTTTGATGTGTTCAAAATGTTCAGAAAGGCCTTCTGACAGATTTGGTATTGTTTTGTTTCATCATGTTTTGTTACAGGAATATAATATTTATGCCAGGTTTTTGTTACTTATTTACGTTCTCCTCTAGCTCGTTGACGTTTAGGAGACTCGGTTAATGTATATTTCAAAATATTATCCTGCTCTATTGAACTATAATCCATTTTCTCGGGTAAAACATTTTGTGGAACTTACGAACTTGTTGAAGAGTGACCTTCGAACAGTGGAGATCATTCCGATTCTTGTGTTGGCAGTCTGGTAGTTTTGGGAGGCACTTGGAGATATGAAGAATCTTTTGCTGCACATTTTTCTTCCACAACGCTGGATTTCGTTTTTTTTTTTTTTTTTTTTTCCTCCCCTTTCCTTTAACACTCGGTGTCACGGTTCCTTCTCCCTAACCTCAATTTCACTGCATGTTTTTTCTTCCATGATGATCTGTAAGCATTAATGTATATTCTAAATCACAAAAACTAAATGTTAAAGTATACTAAATCATCCTATAAAACTGCTACGATTACTAACCTGTCTCGAGCCACGGCCATGCTCGAGCCAATAATGTATTATGAGCTTCCTGAACGTTGGAATTCCAATGTTTCGTTTGTAAATGTTTGTTAAAGCAATGCTACCAACAGCACAATATGTATTACTACATTGCAATAAAGCAGAGAGGTAAGAATTCACCTCGGAGTAAAATCCGATGAAAGATACGACCATGATGGACAAGGGTCACTTTGAAACTCAATATTGTATCATTCTTATCCTTGAAATGAGACAAGGAACCATTTGTTGCTGTACATTATTACGTTCGCCATAATGGATTCGTGACATTGGACAAGGGCCACTTTAGAACAGCATGCAGTATTTCAACCTGTTTTGGACGGGTTTTGGAGCGTCTTGGAAGTGTAAGACACAATACATTTCGTAGAGAGTGCAAAGAGGAAGCTATTGCTACCAAAGCATCAAATTGTCAAATTAGTGGACAAGTAACCCTTTGGAAATGGCTGCCTCATTTAATGGAAAACAAAAACAGCAGAAATTATAGGACAACTTTGTCCTTTCACCCAGACGTTTTAATATGTATGGAGATGAAATAATAAGAAATTAGTTGGATATTATTAAGCGTTTTAAAATTAACAATGTAAATTTCACAATTTTTTTTATTTGCAGATGATCAAGTTATAATAAGCCGCACTGAAAAGGATACGTAGCTAGCCGCTTCTAGACTGAAGCATATAGCTGAACATTTTAACTTAAATTTATTTGTTGAAAAGGCAAAGGCATTATACTATTAGACTGTAAATAATAGAACAAGTAACAACATTTAACTACCTTATCTGCAATATAAGTTACGTGGAAAATAGTGAAATTGAAAATAAAGTTAACTCATTTAACTATTTCTGTGGAACCCTACGGCGAACGTTAGGTAAAAAGGTAAGGAAAGAAACACTTTTAAAATTCTATAAAGTAATTGCCTTACCGGCACTTTTATATGACAGTGAGTGTTACCTGGACACTAAAAAAGAAAGATGGAAGGGGAATCGAAGCTGCTGAGATGAAATTTTTTAGATTCATCTCAGATTATACACTTTTCGTTAAAAAAGGGTGAAGAAAGAAAGGCTGAATTAAAAATACGGAGTATTTTTGAAATCATAAAAGGATATCAAAAAGGATGGCTGGAGAACCTTCGACGAATGCCAGTAGCAACTGTAACTAAAGCAACCTGGAAAAGAGATCTATAGAAAGACTCACGAAACGATGATGGGATCATTTTTTTTTTTTGGAGATGGAACAGGCCAATAGGCCTAACCCCTGAAGAAGAAGAAGAAGAAGAAGAAGAAGAAGATGATGATGATGATGATGATGATGATGATGATGATGATGATGATGATGATGATGATGATGATGATGATGATGATGATGATGATGATGATGATGATGATGGAGGTGGTGGTGGTGAGGAGGACGACGAAGGCGACGATGATGATGATCCAGTTCGTGATTTTTGCTCAGGAAGGATTTTAATTAATTTGGTTCCCCTTTCAGATATGACGTGTTAATCTTGAATTTTCATCTTTTTCAAAGCAGTTCCAGGTATCTGGACATTTGGGCAAAAATCGTATAGCTAAGACATTCAAATAAGCTGAATGTGTAGCAATAACAAAATAAATTGTCATTTAAACAGGGGTTTCATATTACAACCCCAGTTCTCAAAATTCAAATTTCGTCACATGTTTAAAAAGTGTCAAAATTCAAGTTTTAAATATGTTTTAAAATTTATTAGCGGTTCTATAATATATTCCACCACAAGTGCTAGTGACGATTTTTAAGGTAATAAGATGCATTTGAAGTTCAAAATTTTATCAAAATTAAAAAAGTGGTCCATAATACCAATTTTTCCCCTTGCGGAAGTATTAAATTTCATCCCAAAACTTGGCATCGAAATTTCTCCGAAAATATATGTTTTGACACGCCCTGGATCTAAGAAAGCATATTTAGAAAATGGTCAGTACCTCCGTGCGTGCGTGCGTGTGTGTGTGTCTATGTGTGTGTGAGAGAGAGAGTGAGAGAGTGAGAGAGAGAACAGCATAACTCAAAAATAAAAAGCCGGCTATATACTGAACTTGGCATTTAAGTTCAGTATTTTCCAAGAATGCGACGCGGAAATTTTCAAGAAAATCCACAGACCTTAGACTACACTTTACATATTTTTTCTCTCTTGGCCATGCATAGAGAACGGAACTTCAAAACCATCACATAGCAACCAGCTTGAAAAGATTTCACTATCGCTTATATCCTATGTATTCCTATGTCCCCCTTGTAGCTTCAAGAAAATCAGCAGTAAGATAATTTCTGCAAATGTTTATCTCGATTTAAATAGAGTAGGTAAAGGAATAGGCGTTTATAAGAGTAGTTTGTACAGGTGTAGTGAAAGTCATGTGAGTGCAACACATCAGATTTTTTTCTTTAGCTAACGCATACGGACTCTCTGCAAACTATACTTTACACATGATCTTTCCCTTCCACAGACACCCATCAAGTCTTTGTTAAAACCATTGAATGTTTCCTTGTGACTAAGGTAAGGTTCACTTGTGTATTTATTTTATTTTTTATTTATTAGTCTTGAAAACAAGAGTACCCTAGCATATGGCATGTTAGGGCTATACCTATGTGCAAATTAAGCATTTAAATTTTACAAAGTCAATCGAACATTAAACTTAAAGCGAATAAAATTTAACAGAAATTAAAAAAATTCAACAATGACTACAAATGTTGAAATACGTATTCGATTAACTTGTAAAATATTAATCAACAAAATTGTTTGAGAAAGAAGTGTTTAAAGGAGTTTGGAAATTTTTAGAATAGTACTTTAAGTGTGATTTTAAAAATAACGATACTTTCAAGAAGACAATAAAAAAGAATGAGTTCCACATCTTCTGCACATATGCAAAATATTTTATTTGATCTTGACTCTTTTAAAATATACGTTAAACTTTTCCATAAGTGAGCTGAAAATTGAACACGATATATTTACGTGTATTGAATCTATCCTGTGCAGGAGGAAAGAATAATTCCTTAGTTAAAGAACCATTTATGCTTTTCGTCTATTTCTGATTCCTGCTGTGTGGCAAACAACACGTTCCGCAGATGTTGCAGTTGGTAAATGCAGCTCTATAGATTGCTGTAAGAGGTTCGATATCTGGAATTACAAGGGCAGCTCAGTTGAAATTGTGCGATATGCGCGGGTGATACGCAAAACAAACCCTCTCTGAATTTGTACAGCAATGGAAAAAATGATTGAACGCATCAGGAGAGTAGAATATTTCTATGTACCACATCATGCTACAGCGCGATTTACACAAGTCGATATTTCTGAGTTCCATATGTTATCGTCTTCAAATAAACTGTGTCTTGAATCACTACTCGCATTTGTATACATACTCGTCAATACAAATGCGAGTGGTGATTCAAGACAGTTTATTTGTGTATCCGACGCGTGATAACATTTACAACAGTGACTATCAGTAAACTCAGCTGAATGTTGGAAATATCGACTTGTGTGAACTGCGCTGCAACATGACGTGGGATTTAGAAATATTCTACTCCCGTAATGTGCTTAATCATTTTTGTCAGTTGTACGAGCTTTTGTTGAGTCTATAAAATTGCATAACAATGATTTTTGAGAAAATCAAACTTTTCGAAAATTATTCCTTGTAAAGGATTATTGCGGGGGATTTTACCGAAAATATTCTGATCACAACCAAGGAAGATGCTTAACTTAAATACCAAGTTTGGGTTTTAATCAGGGGGCCTCAAAATATATTTCCGGTGAATACGCAACATAGAATTTTTGAGTGGAATACAATAATTCTACTGTTTAGAAAACGCACATCAATGGCAGACCTAAAATTTAATGGAGGCTGATACTATTCTCTTTCCTGTTTTGCAAATACATTTTCTGGGAGCAAATGGTGTTTATGTTTATGTCACCGGCTTTACAGCGTGATTTCACAGCGTATTTAATTGTACAAAATCGTTGTACTTTGTAGAGCCACCCGCCATTAGACTCGGTGTCAGCCATAATAGAATAAGTCATACTGAGCAGGACAACAGCAAAATGAACAGATTCCTCGTGTAAACTAATATTGTGGTAATCGAAACATAATAAAAATGTAGTTGCATAGTAGGCAAATATTATCGTCTCTAAATTAAAACAAGTGCTTTTCTTTTCTTTTTTATTGTCGGTCTGGGTAGTTCAGGCAGACGCTGGTCTACTGATCCCAAGGTCGCGGGTTCGAATCCGGCCCGGACCTGCTTAACTCTTGAATGCCCAAGGTGATCAAAGACTAACATAACTTGGAATGAAATGTTAATTGGGAAAATTAATGTAAAGGAGATCTTCCAGGGTTAAATTTAGGATGTTTTTCCAACATTTGTCATTCACAAAGACAGAGGGAATCCGAAAAAAAAAATACTCTTGAGCATGAGCGTCGGCAGACTGTTTTTTAGGGAGGGGCCGCATGTTGGAAGTTTGCAATTAATTCATTATTCTGTAGCTAAAAACTGCAAAAACTGAGTTGTAGTATTTGTTACGAACAAGCATGTTAATTTATGCTAAATAAAAAGTTTACTTTACCTCAAAATTAAAGCAGTAATTCATTGAACAATACATTTATTATTTTCCAAGGGGGGGCCGCGGCCCTCCCCTTGCCCCCCCCCCCTTCGCGACGCCCATGCTCTTGAGGACGGTCTAGATGTGAACACGGACCGCCCTTCAAGAGTCCTTGCCTTAACGACCTCGATCATCCATATCAATAATGTACTAATGCCTCTCCCATCCTTGCAATGTGTTTACAACACTTTAAATGTGCTTTGGAAAAGTTCGAAGTACTCTAATAAATTCTAGATGTTGTGCATAGAAAACCCTTAAATATATCGCCTTTAAACACTACTACGAAGTTTGGTTCTGAGTTACATCATTGGATAGAGATTTATGATCTGCTGTGAAACTGGAAGCAGGTAAGGCCCAGATTGTAATTTACATTTCCAGAGGTCTAACTTTGTATCAGTAATAGTTCTTCCTCTACTAACTATGTGTATAACAAAGACTGAAGAGGATGAATCAGTTTAAAATATTCAAGGACATGAACACGATTCGAGTATCCTCAAGGGACGCAGTCAACTTTCTTGCATCCAGGCCAACATATTCTGGACCCCTCAAAGTGTCTTTTAATAACTTTCTTGGTTTTATTCGCTCCTAGTGTTGGTATTGAACCTATCCATTTTTAATTTCTCTATTATATATCGTAAGAAGGGGAGTACTTTATTCGACCCAAAATTTTGATGTCGATATTTCGCCGGAAATATATATTTGAGGCCCACTGAATAAAAAAAAAAAAAAAAAAAAGCACATTTTTAGAACAAGGTCCGTGTGAGTATGCGTCTCTATGTGTGTGTGTCTCTCTCTGCGTGTGTGTGTGTGTGTGTGTGTGTGTGTGTGTGTGTGTGTGTGTGTGTGTGTGTGTGTGTGTGTGTGTCTGTGAACAGCATAACTCAAAAACAATAAGTCGGTGAAAAACCAAAGTTGCTATTTTAGTTTAATATCTTTCAAGGATACGATACGAAACTTTGGAAGAAAACTTCTCTACCGTAAACTACCCTTTACATGGAAAATGTTTAAAAACTTTTCATTTTCTTAAGTATGTCTAACGATTTTGATCAAAATGCCATGTTAAAATATTTTTACTCGCATGTAAAATGAAATGTATATTTTGAATATTCTGGCCATAGTCCATATAGTCCTGTGTATCCTTGATGACTTTTGCATAACTGATAAACTAAGAGATAGACCAAATCTTACCGTACAAAAATGTAGATCTCGTTAATACACACCAGTTATGTTGAAATGCACTTTTTGTAGAGTGAACCATTTCGGAGATATTCCTTGTTCATTGTGTGAATTTTGTAATAATAATTTTCTCAAACGTAAGGTCGTTAGTCACTTTTTCATCTCTTGACCGTGCAAAGAGAACGGAATTTCAGACTTCATATGGCGACCAGCTTTAAAAGGTTTGACTATCACTCAAAGCCTACTGTATTCCCACATTCCCTTTGCGCTCACAAGAAAATTAGCAATAATTTGCAAATGTTTATCTCGACAAACGTGAAGAAGACTTTGTAAGAATAGTTAGTAAAAAACAGAGACGGTTATGTGAGTATAACACCACATTTTTTATGCAGGACATTGATTACAAAGAGTATAAAACTTGCGAAACTTCAAGATCATCGGGTGTTCATGTGTTTGTTTTGAAAGATTGCTATGACATAATTGACATGATTGTATTGCAGTCGATTTCTTTGTACCAGCAGTTCGTAAAATGAATACCAAAAGGGTGCTTTTTAGAAGAGGATTGATATTACTGGAGATTTTTCCTTCTTTAAGAGGAACTGGACACAATATTTTTTAAACGGAGGCTCTTGCTGAAGAATGGTCTCTTCAAGGCCATTTGACACACACTGTACATCTTGTGAAGGTCAAACAAAATAACTTTATCTGAGATGTAGGAAGTTCTATCGTGTATCAAGTTTTGATGTATGGGTTGTCTTTATGCGTTATTTTCAGTGAAAAGTCCTGTTGGAAGGGAAGGTCTACTACATGTTGTATGCATGTATGTATGTGGCCCCTCTGAAACTACATAACTCGGTCCCTCAACCCCGGTAGCCATCCTGTACTACACACACTGCGAAAATAATCGATCCTGCTAGCTACGGACGCCCGCTGCCGTATTCTCTCTGTGTGAAGTGTAGGAGGTGACGCGCAGGCGCCGGCGCCGGTTCGACATCGACTGGTTGCCGATGACATCATCCCAGAATCCACCACCGCAAGCCAGGAGCCGTAGCAGCATCCCCTCTGCACCAGTTGTAAACCGGGGGATGCTGCAGATCGGTTGTTAACTTTCCCTAAAGGGGGCAGAAGCAGGTGTGATGGTCTTCAGTTGTTCACCTCCAACAAGCAACGTGCTGTGATTCCGTTAAACGTCCAACCGTTGTGCTGCATGCCTGGCAGGTCGACTTGTGGCACTCGCACGCCGTCCCCACCTACTCTCTGAACTGACATCGAGTTTTGTTGACAGCAGTCGTCAACTTCCCTGCATGGAATCCTTACTAGGTGAGTCTTTACGCACGCACACTACCACCAAACGTTTTTGTTAATAGAGCTTTGACGTCATAAGGGTTGTTCAGGCGCAGTAAGGTCCTGTCTCTCTCCATTCATTCAAACGCATCCCGCTGGAGTATTGTCATGTATCACTGCCTCAAAACTTACTATTGCATGCTGTAGTGAAGTTTCTCTTTAAATGTCAAGTGAATTGCAATGACCAAGAGTCATTCATTCGTAATAACAATCACTGCTATGTTGGTTTATGCTTCATTTACACTTTTAGCTCAAGTTAATTATTTGCCACATGGTTTCGCAGCATCACAGTAATCTCAGTCTTTTTCTCTAAATAAAACTAACAGGTTCCCTTTCTTTGTTGCATTTATGCTTTAATAACTGGACAGTTTAATAAAAAATAAAGTATCCTTGGGAGTTTTTCTCGATTGGCAGTTTAATAACAGAAACATTACTTCGTAGCTCTCTGATGAAGATGTATGGCAAACACACATTTAGATCAGAGTAGAACTTATCCTGAATTTTCATGCATAAATGCTTTGCTATTCGTTCAGAGAGAGAAAATTTTCAAGTTCCATACCCATGTTTTTGCTTGAAGGATAAACTAAAATAAATATAGGACTGAAATGAATACTGGAAATCATTGATCTTGTGGCACTCTAAGCTCTTAAATGCCATAACCCTATAATTTGGGAAGCATCTGCCTTACTTGTACTGTAGCATAAAGGAAAATTTATGAATGAGTACTGCAACTTTTATGACGTTTAAGCATTAAGAGTTTCATAAAAATATTCCCCATACAAAAAGGGAAAGGATCTGTAACCCTTATATAAAGGAAGTTATGAAACTATTAACCAACTACATTCGAGCTAGCAGATGTGGTTTGCCACTGTAGTTGCTTGCTTACAATCTACTTTCTAAGAAAAAGTCATCGAATATGTTGCTATTTTACATAAAGAAACTGCAGCTGTACTTTTACCGCAGAGTGGTTAAATATCAAACATTTGTTATTCAGCAATTTGTAAAGAAACTTGATGTAATTTTCCCACCAGTAAACTTCATTGGTAAGGTTTGAATTTACACAGAAATAAAGGAATGAACATGTGTCTACGTGTCGAAATTGTATTATTCTGATTAAATATTCCAATATTTATCATAGATACAGGTTGTTTTTTCGCTTACTTTCTGCGATTTTAATTCATAGAAGTATGAGAACTAGGTTAAATATGCAGATATTGCTGTCCTAAACTTTCTCTTTCCGCAATGTTAAACTTAAAATACTGAAGTTTGATGTATCACGTCAGAAATACTAATGTATGATTTATGTTTGTGTTAGGTTTAGATTCAAATATTTAAACATTGAAGCTTTTTTGTATGTTTGTAAACATGTAGGGTTGTTCCTGTCGCATAAAGTTCAGTTTTACTTTAGCTTTAGTTTCGAAACATATACCTGTAAAATATGCAACATGATTTAATTATGTTAGGTACAAAACATTTGAGTTGTGCTGCATGTTTAAAGCTGTGTTATAGGAAATGCAGGCTTGTAAATGTTCGATACTCACTGTAACTGGGACGAGACATGGCACTTGGCATAGGGGAGATTTCAACAAAGATGTGTCGCTGTATTTGAACAGTGTTTGTTACATTTCCCTCCTCTCGCTCTCTCTCTCTGAGAAGTTTTGATCATTTGTCACTGTCAGGGGAAGTCTAATTGAGGTCGACAGTGGTGAGTTACCTTGTAATGCCACTAGTTTCATTTGCATCTTTTGCCAATAGCATTTTGTCCTCACCTCGCAAACGGCGCTACCAAACATTAATGCTTTCTTCCTAAGCCTAAAGGCTTATACGCTGCTTAATTTCAAGCGCCAGAAAGCGATTTAATGATGGCGTCTAAGTTTACGTTGTTATGCTAGCGCTTAACGGTTTATGCACAATAATATTTACTTTCAATGCAATCTGCTCATATCACAAGTTTAGCCTCTTAAAATTATAGACAAAGTAAAAACAATTGTGTTACAATCACATGACTTTCTCTACACACTGTTGTTTATTATGTAGCTTCTACAAATTATTCTTTCCAAAGCAATTCTTAATGGAGATAAGCGTTTGCAGAAATAGTTTCATGATATATTTTATGGTTACAGGAGGAACACAGGAAGTCAAATGGTTAAAATGGATATATGTGTCAGCCTTGAAATTCCGTATGTCTTCCAAGACTCGTGAGAAACAACGATGACCATTTTGAGAAATGAAGGAAAAAGCTGTTTGAAAATTCAAGTCAATAACCAGGATATCTCGGAAAGTAATTCAAGCAAATAAGGGATATGTCGAAAATAAAATTGAAATTAATTACGGATGTTTTGGATAGGCCACAAAAGGAGTTATTTGAAAACAATTGCTATTTTCAAAAGAACCAACTTTCCTGTGGAGTAAGATTTTGTCTGTCTCTTATGGTTTACACAAAATTATGCAATATTCTCTTCAAAAGAAGACTTTATAAACTATTCCCAGAAAATGCAAGACGTTTATCTGATTTGTATTACAAATATCTTAAATATATTATATTGTAATTAAAACCCTGAAAGCAGTTTTTGGTAAATCAAATTAAAAAAGAAAAATGTTCGCATAAATGGTACTTTGGAATGAAAGGATTTTCTTGCAAAACTTCGTTTTCCATCTTAGCAAGGTATTATATATAAACACATTGTTTGGTATTTATCCGACATTACCATTTTAATTTATGCTATTCACATACATCATTTTGTAAGAATACTTACTTTTGGATACAGAGTAGCTCAAAACAACTAGGTATTTCTAGTAATATATCGATATTGAATTTTTGGTTGGGATGAGGTACTTCTATCTACTAGGTATGTGGCAGAAAAAGTAATGGATCTGTGACGCATAAAAGCTTAATAATAATAATAATAATAATAATAATAATAATAATAATAATAATAATAATAATAATAATAATAATAATAATAATAATAATAATAATAATAATAATAATAATAATAATAATAATAATAATAATAATAATAATAATGATGATAATAGTAATAGTAATAGTAATAGTAATAGTAATAGTAATAATAATAGTAATAATAATAGTAATAATAATAACAACAATAGTTAGGGAGTTGCTAATGGTAGCCCACACGAGAAGTGCGAAAGGTGTACAATGTATGTGTATACAAATTTGTGAGTAAATAAATTTGCACAATCTGGGATACCTGATCCCAAGTATTTCAGCTGTACAAGTCGCTTGAAAAGTTGACAAAGATCAAACCATTCGGCATTCCGTATATACATACACACATAGTGCACATATGTGTACGCAGGTATGCCAACTTTAAGATATTTAGTTATTTTCAAATATGCAGGAGTAAAGCATTAAGTTTAAAACAAGTTATTTTCAACTTTATTGTGCATTAAACATTGCACTGCTACGTCCAAACAGCGTTAAAAGACTAGTTGTAAAGAAATATCTTATAAAGGTACATTTCATTTTAAAGCGCTTTTATATTTGAAGTTTATATACATATACTTATTATTCGAAAAGCAGCAGATTTCAACCTTTTGTATCTAATAAACTGAGAAAGACAAGCAGAATGTGCAGGTCACTGGAAACAGGAATGCTTCAACATTTTCCCTTAACATTAGTAGTAATGGTGCATGCAGTATATCAGAAAAGTGGTCCATTTTTACCATACGCAAATCAAATGGTTCCTATTTGTCAAACGTATTACACGTGTACATTTTCATGACGAGGCGCCTGTTTCCCTAATATGTTGCAGAAATGATTTGTTGCTCTTGAATAATAAATTCACAGCAAATATTATTTTTGTCTGTCCTCGCCATTCTTTTGTAAACAACCAGTTTGCTTTATACCAGTGAAATGAAAGCTCTATGATAACTGTAATACATTTTGAACTTCCATTTGTCTGGTGATGTGTAGCATATTTTTGTTCGTTCACAGTTTGTTTATTTCAAACATCTTAAATACGCTTCTCTTCATGAATAGTATCACTTAGGTTAGCTTTACACCATGAAAGTAAAATAAGAAGAGTAAGTTAGCAATAAGAAGGGGATAAAACTGTCATAGATTATCACAGCGAAATACAAGGAAAGATAGATCGAAATAAAGATAGAAAGAAAAAAAGAAAAAATAAATCCAATCCACTTGAATATGTAATGAATATGTTAATATTGTTAAACTGCTACGAAAATGGGTAAATCCGTTAATTTCCACCCCACAAACGCTGGTTTTCATAGACCAATGAAAAGAAAAAGTAAATTGCATGTATTACATTCACATTAACCTCTCTCTCACACTTCTACTATTCCGCTATTTCTTGTCAATAATAACATTTTAATTAAAATTTACACATTTTTATATGATACAGTAATTAGTAAAGTGATGGTTTGTTAAAGAGCATGTCGCTATGTGGTGGTTTTGAAGTTCCATGCTTTTGGTTTGAACGCGGGAAAACCATGAATGACGACTTTCCATTTGAGATACGTATGAGTAGGTGAGAATTCAAGCCAAAAAAAACAAAGCATATCTCACAAATGATTAACTCATGAAAAGAATTTTCGAAAAAGTTTGTATGTATAGACCAGTTTGGGGGAAGAACATTTTCTTCAATCTTCGTGTCGCATCCTTGAATGCTTATGAGCTAAAATACCAAGTATGGTGTTTAATTCACATTTCGTTTCTGAGTTATTCTGTACACAAGAGTATTTTTTTAAAAATGTTCTTTTGAACTTAGTATCAGAACATGGATCTTGGTGTCGAATATGCTGTAAGTACATAGTAGGGAAAGTTAAATGGTTAACTCCCTCATGCCCTCGCAGCTGAGCTTAGTAGAACCTTATTTATCTGTCCTTTGTGATGTACCAACATAATTTTAAATATATAAAATTATCATAGAATAGAATACGAAAATGAAGTTAAAATGAGTTGTATATTATTTGCAGATGACCAAGTTATAATAGCCTCTTCCGAAAATCAATTGCAAAAGTCAACTCTTGAATTTTGTAATGTAATATAAGAATACAGCTTAAAAATATCAAGTCAGAAAACAAAATCTATGGCCCTTCTTGGACCTTATCTCAAGAGAACAAAAATTCTAATTGGAACAGAAATAATTGAACTAGTGAGCTGTTGTAAATATTTTGAAAGTATGATCACACACAAGCTTAACATGGAAATAGAAAAGAAGTTGAAAAATGTCAACATATCTATGGTACAATAAATAGATGCATAAGAAATGGAGATAAGATTAAACTTTTATAAAAGAATCGCAGTACCAATGTTGATTTATGGATCAGAAACATGGCCTTCAATAAAATTGGAGGAGAGAGAAATAGAAACAGCCGAAATGCGCCAGTAACGTTAAGAGACCAAAAGAGGAGTAAATATATCAGGAAGGAATTAAACATTTTCATACTAAATTGATACGATAATGGTGAATAAATACAATTGATTTCAACAAGCAACAAGAAAGAACTGAGATAGATTTGCAAAAAGATGTTACATTAGACAACTTTAGGACATAGTATTGGAAGTCCTATACAACGCCGGAGACATCATCTGCCATAAACGTCCACAGGGGGATGGAAGCGGTCAACAGTCTCAAACCATGAAGTTGATGATGATGATGATGATGATGATGATGTTTATTATTTTTGAAAGGATTTCAGTTGGTTTAATGCATTATGATTTGACTCATTTCATTATTATTTCCTCATAGAACATTGCGAAGGAATTGCGAAGGTTTTTCGTTTCTCTCCGGCCTTCACGGTCATCTGAATTGATTGCCCCTGAGGATATACAAAGAAAGGGTCGTCGATCTCTCGCCCACGGCTCGTTTGGAATGAACGACAAGCAGAACTCGGCACGAAATTGAGAATGTGAATAGAGAGATTTATCACGAATGATGGACAGTCGTGTCAGAGATTGCACGAATACCTTCAACTGAGGGACATTTAATTCCTCCTATAATGTCTGAGCAATTATTAACATAAATCTAACGTGTAAGGTTTGGTCACTACCCTTAAACAGTCACAAAAAATATTTTAATTTCGTAAGACAGCCAAGACGTGTTTCTGTTGATGTTACAGGTCTACAGATAAAAGTGGGTAAAAAAGCCCCTAGTTTCAGTACAGCGGCACTTCTGTGGCGAATTTAGTAGCGGTAGGGTCGTAAATTGCCAGTGTATCAGATGCAGACTAGGTAGGGAGAGAATTGAATCTGCTTTCCAGCCTCTATTCAATGGAACGTGAACAGTTGATTCTGTTATGTCTTTTTTATGCTTTCGCTTACAGCAATTTCTCATTTTAAATGGCTTAAAATTCTTTGGCATGCTTTTCATCTGACTAGATCTCACAGATTTCTTTGACAGATTTATTTCATTTTATAGATGAAACTTTGCTGAAAATGTTTTTTAGGATTCTCATAACAGGATATTTTATGTTTGAAAACCAGGAGTGTATCTGTCACATGGCTTTCTTCGCTATTTATTGTTTTAGTTTGACCCTATGGGCTTCATAAAACGACTATAATGTAATTGTTTGTCAAGATATTTTATAAATTAAGACAATACAGTAAATTAGCATCCATGTACCACTACATATGCTTGATAGTGAGCATCTGTTTATAAACTCGCTGTATCCGCAAAAACACGCATATTTTTCAATGACCTAAAAGATAGCAGACAGTCAAATTTTGCACCATCAAATATTATGAAAAACAATTCAAGTACCTAACAGAAAAAGTGAAGAAAAAATGCATATTTTCTTATTTGTATATTTACCTATTTTGCTTTGTCCTTTTTCGTATCCCAGTCACATAAAGTCGAATCAGACTAAGAGTCACCGGTAATTTACAGAAGATACAATTGGACGCTGTTTATTTTAGGTACCAAATATGAATCAACCTATAAACTACGCTTCAAGGATTAGCGAAACGGCAAATGGAGAATTCGACACTTCATCTCACTTGAAATATATTTAATAAACTGTGCATTGCGTTAGGACGCTTTGCTGCATGACCTTTTTTTAGATTAACGGACGTTTTTTAGCTGCTTTGTTCTCAGCGTCCTAAATCTACGACACCGACCAACGGCTTAACTTCCCTTCCAAAGGAAGGCATGCCAAACCATTTAAAAATTCATCGACCTCCGCCGGTTTCGAACCCTCGACCTTGGGAACCAGAGTTTATCATGTTATTCCTACCATGGACGACTTGCTGCACGATACATATAGAGCTCATTGAAATATATTCTTGATAGCCTGTAGTTTTAAAACCTTTTTACCGCACTAAAACCGTTATACTGTAATTTGTGTTTAACTTTTTTCAGATTTGAAGTATACGTTCTGTGAATACGATATCACATATAGTTTTGTTTTTAGGGTCTCAATATGTTTAATACATTTTTGTTTTTCATAAAATTAAAAATGTTAGAAACCTCATTATTTTTATTAATGTTAACGCAAACGTTTGTGTTTGATTATAAGATTGTATTTGTACGTTTATTTAAGATTTTAAATTTCAATTCTATCACGTGGAGCCTTTTTCATATGACTCAGGCTTTGTTTTGGAAAATATTTTCTTTCGGTTGGGTTCAAAGAATCTTAAAAGTTAATTTTCTCTTATAATTATGTATATTGAACAGATGTGTGATACAAATATCAGTAACAGTACCCATAACAAGGATGATACAAATGAGTATATTTTCTTTCTTTTATTTTAGGTTTATCGCGCTTAAACTGTTAGGTCATATCAGACGATGCATGAAATGGTAAGCTAAGTCACTCGACATTCATCCTTTAGGATAAGAGAAAACCCGGAAGATAACCTTATTCAGGTGACTCCTCCGCAGAGATTTAAGTTCTAACCTCCTGAATGTGAGGCGGACTTGCTATCCTTAATCGTAAATGTGGGGGAGTATGTCGTATCTATTTCATCTTAGTTTTTAATTATTTTTGAAAAAAAGGTGCCCAGATTTTATAAACGAAACTTAACAGTGTATGCTTTAATGCTTAGTAAATGTATAGTGAATTCAACTTTAATTGTTATAAAAGCATGTAAATAGGCAAAGAAGTTGGGATGTCAACAGTCTGTTTTTTTCATGTGCTATGGAAAATAGATTGCATAAGCGATACCTATACTTAGCCCATGAAGAACATTTGAGGTAGGTTTAAAAAAAAAATATGTTGTTTAACGACGCTGTCAATTGCCAGGATCACATCAGCGTTGCCGGTGTGCCGGAATTCCATCCCGCAGGAGTTATTTTATATGCCAGTAAATCTTCTGACATGGACCTTGGGATCAGTAGGCCAGTATCTAACCAACTGAGCCACCCAGACCGATTTTGAGGTACATGGAATAACACTTAAAAGCTATGTGCTATGCTTTAAAAATTCAATTTCGATTTAGCTTTGTACATTCTTAAAGGTGCATGACCACGTCCACCTTGATCGAAAACTAGAATGGCAACTTTGTCCTACCTCTGAAATTTCACGAAACTAGAATATTTGCATGTTAATAACACTTTGATTCCAAGATAGATCTCAATAACTAAGTAATTTTCTCTTCTGTAGCAGATATCAAAGCTTAACGACGGAAGGGTAACAAAAAGTTATGACCAACAGAGTTATGAACATATTGTTTATTATCAGTAAATTTTTGTTGTAATTAAAACGTGTGGCCATATGGAAATAAATGGTCACATACTTTCATAAGCACTTGAAAAATGAGCGGGGAGCTCAAAATATTATACATGTTTCCTTTGTTCAGCGAAAAAAGCTGCAAATTAAATGTCGGTATATGACATAGATGTACATTTACGATAATAGTATACTGTTATAGTTAATTTTAATCACAACACCCCTTGGATTATTGCGAAATTCTTTTATCCCACTAATTTTTTCGCCTTTCGGATCTAAAACGTGCGTGTTACTGTACTAGTGGTTCTGCTGGTCTTATATTTTACACTACCATAAAATCAGAGTACAACAAACAACATAAAGCAAGAACACATAATTCTATGGATACAAATATCTTATGATTAAGGCAACATGGTTTAGTGGTTATACCATTCGCCTCTCACCAAAGTGGCTCCACCATCTCATTCCATCTTCATTCCATGTAACGTCAGTGTCACCGCCTGTGGTACCGCATATGGTAAAAACGGACGTTAAACATTAGCAAAAAAAAGCTGATGTGTTGCACTCACATGACTTTCTCTACTCTTGTACTAACCACTCTAACAAACTCTCATTCCTATATCTCCATGTTTAGTTAAGATAAACATTCGTACAAATTATCTTATTGCTTATGTTCTTGTAGGTGCAAGGGAGATATTAGAATACAGAAGACTGTGCGACAGTCAAATCTTTTTGACCTTTGAGATTCCGTTCTCTTTGCACGATTAACATATAAAAAATGGCTGTTGCATTTCGCTAAAGTTCTAAGTTTTCCGAAACTCACACACATAACAAGGAATATCTCCGAAATGGTTCGCCCTACAAGAAAATTTATTCAGACATAAATTGTGTATTTTAACAAGATCTACATTTTTGTATTGCAAGATTTTGTCTATCTCTAACGGTTTACCAGATATGCAAAATTCCTCCAGAGTAAATACGACTACATGGGCTATAGCCAGAAAATTCAAGATATACATTTCATTTGTCATAAAAATATCTCAAACATATGACATTTTAATCAAAATCGTTGGAGCCATTTTCAAGAAAATCAAAATTTTAGAAAAATGTTCCATGTAAAGGCTAGTTTAGGGTGGGACTATTTTCTTCAAAATCTTCGTGTCGCATCCTTGAATGACAATAAACTTAAATATCAACTTTGGTTTTTAACCGACTTTTCGTTTTTGAGTTATACTGTCTACAGACTGACACACAGACACGGACTGACACACAGACTGACACACAGACACACACACACACACACACGGACCGACACATAGACACACACACCGACCTTTTTCTAAAAATTATTATTATTATTATTATTATTATTATTATTATTATTATTATTATTATTATTATTATTATTATTATTATTATTATTATTATTATTATTATTATTATTATTATTATTATTATTATTATTATTATTATTATTATTATTATTATTATTATTATTATTATTATTATTATTATTATTATTATTATTATTATTATTATTATTATTATTATTATTATTATTATTATTATTATTATTATTATTATTATTATTATTATTATTATTATTATTATTATTATTATTATTATTATTATTATTATTATTATTATTATATTTTTTTTTATTCAGGGGGCTTCAAAACATATTTCCGGTGAAATCTCGACATCGATTTTTTGGGTGGAATATATTTCCCCTACTTACAGTAGAGAAAGTAAAAATTAAGGCAATGGCATTCGTAAAATTTGATTGTATTTTTACATTTTCATTATATTTGTAAGTTTTACTTTCGTGCTGCACGTTTAAGGTTTTAATATAAATAATTGATAGCCACAGAGAGATATTTAAATTATCCTGCACCGTTTAGGAAAAGGACGGCATTAAACTCTAAACTCATTTTTTCATCATTTTTCTCTGTTCAAAATGCTCTTTGAACCATAGTTTGCAACCTATTTAGCTTGACATTTTCAGGAAATTTTAGGAATTTAAAAATGGTTGTGCACTAGTTAGAAAGTTAAATATTCGTTAAAAGTTCAATAACACATGAAAAGTTGAAGAATTCAATAACTTGTATAGAAACCACATTCCTCATAAATTAATTAAAATTAAGAAATGCCTGATCAATGATTTATACTAAGCTCAAATTAAAAATGATGGGATCCAGAGAGTATAGCGTATTATTATACCAAACATTGATTAATTGTGAGTGAAAATATCTGAACAACATTTTCATATAGTTCGTTAAATGTTACGCAATATTTTTTATGTTAAAGGTCAAATCAATAAGAAAAAAGCTGGATTAACTTTTCAATTTTCACAGGTGCGTTATCTTTAACGTACACTTCATAGAAAGTTATTGAAAATAACACATAAATGTGCACTAAAGGCAACAAATAAACATGCGTAAAACTTTGAATGGCCACTGAATTGCTGTTTTTAAAATACAGGGTGTCCCAATTGAATCGCCCTATTGTCATATTTGCATATCCTTCATGTGACTGGTAGGGCACATGAGAAAGTGATATGACTTTCTTTATTTATTGATTTGTATATACAATATTGTATTTGTCGTACAAACTTGATGAGTCATACGTATTAGTAAAATTTAGTTCATTTCGATATCTCAAATAGTTTGGTAAAAATAATGAAGTGAAAATAGGGCGATTCAATTGGGATCCACTGTATAATTCTAAACCTCGGTTTTAAATTTAAATAAAACCCAGTAAACCGTCAGATCCAATATAAATCTTCATAAGGAAAGCAATATAAATTTAATAAATATAATAAAACATATATACAAATGAATCACTAGGTGTAAGCGTATTTCCTTGCGCTGCTGCGTCGCGTAACAAAGCGAAATGGCAATGAAAATTGAACCAGTTCGCATTAGAGAAATTATAGTGAACTAAGTGAACTCTTACAATACGTTTGGTTTCAGTGCCGAAATCCCTCCATATCTCTCCTATTCATATTCCTACTGACTGATCATGCATCTTCATTCTTATTCATATTGTAAAATTACTTTTAGGTGCCACGAGATTTTGAAGTGACCAGATTGAGTGTATACCTTGGATTTTTAAAAGTTTATAAACGCTTATCGAAAATCAGGTGAAAGTTAAATGTTTTTATAGAATCAGCCTCTGCTCATTACCTTATAATACGTTATGTTCAAAGAGCCAAGAAATGTGACGATCTTTTATACAAATATGCTTCTATTAGGACAAGTGCCTTTCCAGTTAATTCAAGAATCACTTTTACATGTTGGTTATTTAGCTCAAGAAGAACAAGAAACAAGTATTTTAAAAATATAAAATGCCACCATCAAGTATTTTGTTTGTTCCAGTTTATTAATGTTGTGTGCTCCCAAAGAAGCTGAGCAATAATTTAAGGTTTCACAAGAATCCCGCGGGAGATAGCGCCATCTAGTTTCAAAACAAACAAGGCGACGGAATGAACTTACCTTTCTTCCTACTGTGTTCTATAATTGTTATATCTCCCTTGTGTCATCAGCACCATTGTTGTACTTGAAGACAATGCTATGCAGAGGCCCTTTGTTTCATCTCCACTCTATGATGAAAGGTGCAAATTTACCTTTGGACTCGGCATAACTTGCAGTGCTCCATTTCTATCCGGACAGCACCTGTGCCTCGCCTTTCTACACTCTATCTCAGACAAATTGGTAGCACATCACTGAAAGCCTCTGATTCTAGCTAGCGGAAATTTGTAATATATTAAGCTATAATATACTCGGCAAGCAACGACAGACTTGCGTTGCTATTAAACCTGTAAGCTGCGAGGCTTACCATAAGAACTAATATTCTTGCACATTTGTGTTCTATGTATTTCGCCATGGTACTATATCCTACTTCAAGACCTAACCTCTGCAACTGTAGACGAAACATGCAGTTTAATTCCGTAGAAATACTGATAGTGGAACTGTCGACAATTTTCCCTGCTTTTACATCATTTTAAAGTCGCTGTTTTTGAAATGCTGTTTTCCATGTTTCTAAGTGAGCTGCACAGTATTGGGGGTATAAATTATGCCCCTATTTCATTCTTTGAGTATTTATAGGTTTCAAATTACATGTTACACGATGTTCCCCTTCCGGACAGCAAGTATTAAATATGTTATGTTCAAATATACGGCAACAGAAGCGACTTGTTCATAAAAGATAAGATACAAATAAATTATCGAATCAAAATTGACTTTTAATTAAAATCTTTTTAAAGTTAAACGGAAGAATATTGACTGAAGCATGACGACGATAGATTATTTTAATTAGTGCTTTTATCTTTAGTACCGCAGAAAACAGTGACAAAATGACGTAACCAGCCCGGTTACTTTTCTATCACTTTATTGTCTTCTAAAACTATATCACAAATACAGCTTTTGTTCTTGTCACTAACACAGTCTACAGTCTTTCGTGCTATCACAACTCAGTTTTTACTTCTCGTAGTTTTGATCCGTCCTTTGAAGGTCTTTCTTCACTTTGACGTGACGTACTACTAATGACTCGACGCTCGTAAAATATTCTTTACGACGCACACGCACAGCTGATACACGGACCATCTCGTGTCTGAAATAGTCACTAACTACTGGCTCCTGGTGTCTTTATATACTGGGGATGACGTCACACGGACCTTTCTCAAACTCCACAAACTTGTCGCTGGCGACGCGGCTGGTTTTTTCTCAAAGTCACTTTTTCCGTAGCCGCTTACATTGTTGTTAGTCACGTACACACAAACAGTTGCGTGAAGTAGCCTGACCTTGAACGCCTTTGCCTGCTTGCTGGCCCGGCATGTGACGTGAAGCAGCCCGGCCCCGACGGTCCTTTGTTTTGAGCCGAGCTCGGCATCACAATATATTTCGGTTGACACCGTCCTCTTCAGTAGATAGAAGGAGAAATAGTGTAAAGCTTTGAGATCAGGAATATTCACAGGTTGATGTGCTATCTTCATCATATCTCAGAAGAATACAGGTAGTATATGACACGCGGAGATTTTTAAGCCACATAATTGGATCACCTCAGTGTACCAGTTGTTGATTGTGTCACTCAAGTAATTACGGTCATGTACTTCCCCGGAGAGGTGGTACAGCATCAAATTGGAATGGGATATCCAGCTAGCTTCCTGTTGCAGATGTGGCAAAAAATTAGTTCATCACAATATTACATAGAATAATCAGGAAGCGATGCTCAAAAGAGAGCTTAAAGCTTCTGAGCTAATATGACGGCCTGCGACGCGACCATCGACAAAATGTAGAGGTTATAGGGCGTTAAGCTCATAAAAAAACATCACTTTCACTCGCAATTTGTTTTGCTCCTAGTTACCTAAGTGTCCCAGTGATTCTTGGCCATGCCCTTCCGCAGAGTTAACAGAGTTAACGAGTTAACAGATAGCGACAGAAAATCTGATGGGAGATGACAGAACTATGGCGAGATGAGAGTCGCTTTGTGATTGGGTAGTTCCTTAAATTTGATGTACAAATAAACTTGAACGCTTGGACCTCGCAAGCTTCTAAGTTTACTTTATGTTTATATGATTTAATGTGAATGATTCCATTACAACCCATGTGATCAGTTTAAAGTTTCCTTTATGCTTCGCCTAATTTTCTTTGTGAATGGGTCTAAATAGAGTTGTAAAACTGTCGTAGGCTATCATAGGTAAGTACGGTAGTTTTCCTAGTATAGAAAGGGGCAAACAAAAGTAGAATCTCTAGAATTGGTCATTTAAGAACCTACCCACATTACTTGTACGTCATGTGCGTCGCATACATATCGGGGTTACCTGATATCGATCACGCTTTTTATGCCATGTGATCATTAGGGCCCGGATTTTTAGGTTCTTAAAATTAACGTTTTAGTTATTTTTGTATCTTAAAAAAAAATTTTTTTAGTTCTTTAACCTCCTGAAATATTTTTATATTATTATTGTTTATTAATTTTATTATTAATTGTCCTCTTTTTATAGCAATGTTGCTGATCCTGTAGATCCTTTGTGCTGCTCAAAATGCGATTTTTGGCCAGAGGGCACCCGGAAAATACGTAAATAAAGTTACAGTTTACACGCTATGTGCATTATAACAGGTGTTTAATCCTTACCTGCATTCCAGCATTCGAGAACAGGTCGTACAGGTTCCCCCGTGTTTATCTACACAGCACCTAACCGCTTATTGCGACTGAATACTGTGCAGTATTGAAGGTGTTCAAGCTTTTGTGTCTGTCGGCATGGTTTCTTTCGCTTTTGGCAGATTTGGCAAAATATTACTTTGACATCTGTGGTGAAGTTCGGATCGTTACCTATCCACTGACGAATCAACCACCTTCGAGATGAGCTGACTTTAGGCATGACACTGGCCCCTTAAATTACCTGTCTAATCTAAGAAAAACTGACTTCTAACGATGTAGTAATTGTATGCATTAACAATACACGATAGTTGACTGAACACAACGGATACTGTTTTTAAACTGATTGGTTTGAGTTTATGGCGGGTTCTTCTAATGACCCCTTTCCCCTCGACAACAATCCCCACATTGCTTGCTTGCAACAGTACAGAGCTTGGTCCCACACAACTAAATACAAGTCACTTGCCTCTTGCATTGTTTTCAATACTCCTCTAAGCATACATTAGCGAAAAGACGTAGCAAAGATGTAACACTCAAAGTCCATTCATAATTTCATAAACATTTCATTTTCCCATTTTAAAATAGTTTTTTCATTTTAAAATACATAGAAGATTTAGCCTCTTTTAGGTTTTAAAGTCTCATTTAGCCATTTTTAGGTTTTATTAGATTCAAGTATTTGGCTCCGATGATCCTGAAACAGATAATTAAATTAAATCACTGCAGTTAACTATCAAGGAATAAAATAGTTAAAAAACTAAGAATCCGGGCCCTAGTGATCATGTCTTACTAAATTGCTCTAGAACCGGAGGCATTGAACTTTGAACCTTCTCGAAACTTCGCGAGGATATGTAAAGGGCCGCTTAACCTACAGTTTATTAGTGTCTTCAGGAACAGTTGGGAACTCATCTAATTATACTGCAGTTCAAATCGAACACATAGTGATCACGAGTATTGTTATTTTGACTCGAAAAATACAATTTTTATTTGCATGACAGTGTCCAAAGTCATGATCATAGATTTTGGTGATTATTAAAGGCCGCTGGCATGGGTTACAACTTAGCTGGACGCAGAGTATGAATGACGTCAGAAGTACAGCACGGCCATCAAATGTCCAAACAACTGCCACTAGTAGCAAGAGTCGAAAACTCGTAACTTAGCACTCTACGAGCTAGTGAAACATTGCCTTGAAAGTATATGCACGTATAACGAGGCTATTTTGTTTCTTCTTTCAGTGAGCTGCAGACGTGGAGTAATAAGTGCTCTTATGATGCTTATAGGTTGTGTTGCAGTGAGGCGGTTTTCGTGGTCAGGCTGTACCTGCCTGCAGTTGTTTACATGCGCGAGCGATAACAGTGAAGTCCATGTGGAGTATACATATGGAAAAGCGCACATACCTCCGGCCTTTAATGATTGTTGTGTTTGAATTTCTCATTACATTTCTTAATTCGTATTATTTTGTATTATGCTCCTTTCCCTACCAATACTATCGGTAATCGTACCATTTCGTATGTCACTGTAGCGTATTAAAATTACTGAACCATATTTTTGGAAGAGCCCAACTCTAGCTCTAAATAGCTTTGTGCTTAGGTTTAGTTGTTTGTTTAATTACTTTCTCTGTCTCTTGTGCAATATCAGTGATGTTGCGAAATTCACATCGTTCTAGAATGTATTTACTGCGTGCAAAAAATAGAATAATACTCATTTTCATGTTAGTGGTATTATTTTGTCCTCCAAAACATTACATCCTTTACAGTGATTTCCACTGAAAGCTCAGAATTTTATTTCATGTATATAGCTTGTTTTAATTGGGAAGTCACTTCAGCAGTCTGTGGCTCTACTTGAGGGAAAAGAAAGGTAATGGAACAGTTTTATTATCGTCGGGTGCGTGGTCTCTGATCTTTGTTTCCACACTTGTAATGTCGATGTAAACACTCCGCAAGTGGCATCTGGGACACGTGAGGAGAATTCCTTAGCGGTCATGAGGAAATACTGGTCTTCTGATGAGGGGGCTCTCATTTCAAACTGTGCACACAATGGTAATAACAGTTTAGGTTAGTCTGTTTCATGGAGGCAATAGCCCGAAAACGTGTGCAATTTCTGCTAGGCTGTATCCCCTTCCTACACCGCAACACTCGAGTCTGGCTTTTTGCCCGAACACGTGTGCTAGTTCTTAGTGCTCCCTAGTGCAGCAGCTTATGACTGCGGGGTAGTAGCTGTTAAAGAAAAACAGTCAAATGGAAGAAGAAGAAGGGGCATTTGCTGGCTTTCTTCTCAAATGAGAATTTGACGACAAAAACCTGACGCGCGAAGTGGCTATAATCCAAAAGAGCTCTAACCATAATGCGTCGAAAAGTTGAGTATTGGTCGTTTACCTTCCAGATGTTTCGCCTTTATGTTAATTGCCACAATACGATGCGGTTATTCAAAGCACATTAAAATCTGGATTTTATGATTTCGCAAATCCACAGCAGTAAGATATACTTTTTAAACTTATGCTAGTTATTACATAAAGAGCACGTACTTTTTCTACTACATGCTGTTAAATAGAGGAAGTATTTTATTCAAACCAAAATTTTATGTCGCGATTTTACCGGAAATATACGTTTCCAGAACCTCTGAATCCAGAAAAAGCATTTTCTGTCTATAAACAGGATAACTTAAAAACGAAAAGGCGGTTAAATACCAAAGCTGCTGTTTAAGTTTAGTATATTTCAAGGATGCGGCATGAAGATTTTGAAGAAAATTCTTCCGCCATAAACTACCCTTTACATAGAAAGTATTTCGAAAATTCTGATTATCTCAAAACGGTTCTAACGATGATGATTAAAATTCTATATGTTTAAGATATTTTTGTGGAAAATGAAATGTGTGTTTTGAATTTGTGGCTATGGTCTACGTTGTCCTATTTATTCTTGACGACTTTTGCATAACCGTTAAGCTGTAGGCGATAGACCAAATCTAACTGTAAAGAAAGTGTGTCTCGTTGAAACACACAAGCTATGATCAAATTTATTTTTTCGTGGAGTGAACTATTTCGGAGATATTCCTGTTATTTGTGTGAGTTTTGCAGCAGTTAAACTTTTCTCAAAGGAATATCGTTATTCACTTTTTTAACTCTTGGCCATGCAAATAGAGCGGAATTTTAAAAGATTTGACTATCGCCTAAAGCCTAACTGTATTCCCATATTTACCCTACCCTATAAGAAAATTAGTAGTAAGGTAATTTCTGAAAATGTTTATCTCGACTAACATGAGAGGAATAAGTGTTTGTAATAATATTTAGTACAAGAGTAGAGAAAGTCATATGAGTGAAACACACCAGATTCTTCTGTTTCAAAATTCTAGCTTGGATGATTATATGCTGTTGTTTTCTGATCTGTTCACTGTTTTGATAAAAATTCTTTCCGCAATTCATTTTTAAAATTATTCACATTTAAAATTCAGACTTTACAGTAAGTGAGTTTACAAAAAGATCTACAATATCAGCTTTTGCTATTAACCTTTAATCATAGAAAAATTGTTACTTCTTGTACTCTCAAAAAGCTGTCATTCTTCAAATTACTATGGTGATTTTCCTTAATGTGAATTTGAGATGCATCCAAATAATGTAAAATATCCCCTCAAGTGGACCATTTTGAGCATGATAAGATGCTGAAAAATGCTTGCAGCAAAACAATTTTTAAAGTTGAGCATGCATATAAATAAACATGCGCCTTTCCATTTATAATTTATTATTTCCTGATTTATGTATAGAACTGGAGAAAACATTATTTCTAGAAACTTATAATCCATGCTATTTTGTTATAAAACATTTTTTTCTCAATTTTTTGTCAAATTTTAAACATCCACTACTTTGATCCTTAGAAAATCGAAGAAAAAAATCTGATGTGTTGCACTCACATGCCTTTCTCTACTTTTGTACTAACCATTCTTACAAACTCTTATTCCTATATCTGCATATTAATTAAATATACATTTGCACAAATTATCTTATTGGTTATTTCCTTGTAGGTGCAAGGGGAATATTAGAATACAGTAGGCTTTTTACGATAGTCAAATCTTTTAAAGCTTTGAGATACCGTTCTCTTTGCACACTTAGCATATAAAAGAATGAACAACGATGTTCCATTTCACGAAAGCTTTAAGTTTTCCGAAACTCACACACTTAACAAGGAATATCTCCGAAATGGTTCAACCTACAAGAAAGTTTATTGAGACATAAATTGTGTATTTTAGCAAGATATACATTTTTTGTATATTATGATTTGGTCTATCCCTAACGGTTTACCGGTTATGCAAAAGTCGTCCAAAGTAAATGTGACTACAGGGGCTATAGCCAGAAAATTCAGGATATACATTTCATTTGTCATAAAAATATCTCAAACATGTGGCATTTTAATTTAAATTGTTAGAGCCATTTTCAAGAAAATCAAAATTTTCGAAAAATGTTCCATGTAAAGGGTAGTTTAGGGTGGGGCTATTTTCTTCAGAATCTTCGTGTCGCATCCTTGAAAGACATTAAACTTAAATACGAACTTTGGTTCTTAACCGACTTTTAGTTTTTGAGTTATGCTGTCCACAGACACACACAAGGACCTTTTTCTAAAAATGCTTCTTTAGGATTCAGGGGTTCTCAAAACATATATTTACGGTGAAACCTCGACATCGAATTTTTGGGTGGGATACAATACTTCCCCTAATTACCAGTAGAGAAAGTAAAAATGGGAACTTTAAAAATTACTAAGCTTTTAACTTTCTGCTTCAAACTTTTGCTTCAAATATATAAATAAACTTTAAGGAATCGTTTTCGTATGTGAAGGTGATATGTAAATCTTTATATCTAAAATATATTCTAGCTTCAGTAAAGGTGGCTTAGAACATAAACATTCTACCGCATTCTGCCCAGATTTCATACCATATATTAATGACTAATCTCTTGATGTAATTCATTTTCTTTTAAATACCTGTGTTCTACGTATATAAAGAATATCGATAAATAAATACACAGGATTCTGAGACTTTAAGTAATAGAACGAATCATTAGGAAGGATTTTTATATGGAATGTTTTCGTTGGTAAGTTCAAACGGTGGGCGATCTAACCGAAGTTGCGAAAGATGCTTTCTTTAGAAAAATTTTAATGAGTATGTGCCTAGAGCACATTGAAGTGTTTGCTTGAAGTATCTGCTCATTATAGAGGTTTTTCAAACTATCTTCCAGCAGCATCAGTAAGCCGATTAAAATCCCCTTAAAGGTGTTCGCGTAAGATGAGAATTTTAGATAATTTCATAACAAAATATCGTTTGGGGTTACGGCAGATGAGTAATCTTGGACCAGTCTTCCAGGGCGCATTTCTTACTCCTGCCCAAGCATACAAGACAAAGATTTAAAGAAAGAAAACCTATCTTAAATACCGCTTAGATGGAAAAAGGTTAGTTATCTTTTCTTTTTTCAAAGTGACTAATGATTTTGATTAAAATACCACATGTATAAGATATCTGCATGAAAATTAGATGGAACCCATATGAATTATGTTAAATCACGTAATTTGTCAAATAAAGTGTCTGTGGCGCTAACTATATCCGAAATATTCTTTATTATAAGATTGAGTTGTCAAATATTTCATACGTTTGAATACAAAACTCCTATTTGTTCTAGTGGTCTTGTAAAGGTAAGGGAATTTCAAAGCCATCACGTAGGACTCGTTTTTAAATGATAAGACTATCGCTGAATTCCCGTGCACCTAAAAGACATTTATGCAAACTTTAGTCTTGATCAACATGAATGAGATAGAAGAATACGTTTTGCGAGAATAGTGAGAATGGGCAGAGGAAATCATGTGAATGTAACATTGCAGATGGACTCAGTATTTGGCAATCAGCACAGTCCTGAAATAGGTTTCTACATTAAAGCTTTCATAGTTGCTCTGTTATACCTAGTTTTTGCAACGAAGTAGGAGTACTTAATCACATGTGTAGTCAAGTGCATAAAACTATGGAATGTTTATACTGGTAAGGCACTTAACTTGGTGTTTGTCTTACTTCCCGCTTTTCCTTCGACCTTGAACCGGAAACCGACCTTTGTTCGTTGGTTATAGTTTAAATGCAGATTTTCGATGTCAAATTGACACTAGAGGAACTCCTTCAGAGGCCGGTGTGTACCTACACTAGATTCTATACATGCCGTTTCTATTGTTTCATGGGGCATTTTACCAACCTTCGCAGCCGCCAAATAATTGCAGGGAGGGGTGTGTGTGGAGCCTTTGTTGTTGGGCTAAGTAGTAGCGTATGTTGGAACCCTAGTTTTAAATTTTCAGGTGAAAATTACATTTTTTGTTTTTGAGCTATATCATATAAATATTCTACGAACATCTGTGAAACATCTTCCCCAACCGCCAGTTTTAAAACACCAGTGACATGTTTAAGTCGCATGTGTGCTTCGTTTTAGCCAGACTGGGGTGCACTACACTGGCGCTTTTTATCTCAGTTTTGTATTTCGTATTTATTTCTTGTATTTCAATTTTGCTCTGATTTGTATGTAAATTTGCATATATAATTTCTCGCCTGTTATCTAAACATTCAAATATGCATTTGATGATTGCTTTATCCATTGGCTCACAAAAATATTCATGTTCAATAGAAGTAATGTTAAGACCAACAACTTCATAAAAACAAAAATGTATTTCGCTGCAAATAATATCGTAAATCAGTTACATTATTTTCTGTTTACTAAACTATCAGAAAATGCTGCTAATATATTTCTCTGTAAAATATGAATGAAGTTACTAAAAAGTACGTTTTTTCGCGGATTAAAAGTACTTAATCCTATTATCTGAGAAACTGTTTCAGCTGGAACATTGAGCTTTTGCACAATTTCTTTATTTATTCATATTAATGTGCCAATTTTCAAGTAAATGATGTAAAATTGGAGGGAAAAAAAACCATTGCCACTGCATGCGCGAAAAGGTGAACAGATGAACACACCTTCTTTTCTACCTGTGAAGAGTGTGTGGAATGCCTCCCGAAGCTGCGGGCACGGCGTTAATGGAAGTGCCTACATAATCGTGGTGAAGGGCGTCTTACAGTCATACAGATGAAATACTTCCTTGTACTTGACTCTACACAGGAGTAAGAGTTGGAGGACTGATAGCAACAATAGCAATAGCAGTAGCAGGAGTAGTAGTAGTAGTATATGTGGGGAGGTGAGAGTTCCCAACGATTCCCACACCTCGACCTGAAGATATTTCTGCTATCCCTATCCCCTACTAGGAGTCCAGTGAATTAAACACTGGAAGAATACCCGGGCTTAAAAGCCCCACAGCTAAGGGAGGGATCGAACCCGGGAACATTCCATGGCCCACTGCACCACTAAAGGAACACGCTACAGTAATGTTTTCTCATTCAAGGAGATTGTAATTCGCCACTCGCCTAACCTGGACACCTGCGTGTCCATACTCTCTCCCCTCACACTTTCTTCTTTGGCTTTTGTGTGCTTTCTCCGTTACTTTACACAATGAATGAGATAAAAGCGTAGCGCTTGTTCAGGTGGGTTGAAACAACTCGGCTCATAAATTTATTTTCACCTACTTAAATTTTGTTCGTTACTTCTGGCAATTCTTTTTCGGAATGGCGACAGTGTCATAAAGGAAGTTTTTGTTCCTCTTGGAACACACTTTCTCTTTTAATGCATCCCGAAGGAGACACAATGGCGTTAGAGAAAGGGATTCAGACATAACTACAAATTATCTGCACTATCTTGTTTCATGAATGCATGCAAATGACACCCAAGTCGCCTGCTTAAACCCGAGGATTCCTAGCGTTCTGCTCCAGCGGGTCCTTAGAATTCAAATATCCACGGTGCGTTAATTCACACACTGTCATATGACTGAGGAACGCATTTCCTGAGAATCTTGCTTTACCTCATTTGCATTTATTACCTGTCCTTTCTTTCCCATACGCACAGATTGAGTGAACTACCAACTTGAGGCACCACTCAGAGAACCTTACACGGAATCGCATTTAGGGTTCAAGAGGTAATTACGTATTTTTGATAGTTGCAGAATTCAAAAGCTATAGTTTTTCTCCTCATATATAAGAAGTAAAGATAGGAACTAACATTACAGCTTGTTTCTAAATGTATGTAGTTCACAGAGTTTCACTAAAACTTGACCTGGTATTTATGATCATTTTTCGAGGTCTTCGGTAGTGCGTCTTGAATACATATTCTTTCTTGGTGGATGAGGCGCGTACAAGGTTTAAGTAGAAGTGATCGTATGTTATGGAGGGGACAATAAAATTAGCTTTTGTCATTGGGATTCCATTTAGGTTCTTACCACACCTAACAGAAGTTGAGTTACTGGTAATCGTCAACAATTTAGAGGTGACCTACTGTAAATTAGGTGAACACATTGGAAGCAACGCATCATTTTTAAATCCTGAAGGAACAGGTCAGATGTCTTACTTGCCAATCAGTGTTGGAGAACTCAATCGCTTTTTAAATGTCGATTTGGTAGATTCTAGCGAAATCTCTACACAAGTGTTCCGTAATCAAGAGACCTTTCTATTAATTTTGTTTTAATCATAATTACATTTGGTCTAGAAGTGATTTCAAATTAGGCTATAGCAGTTTATTGTTACTTAGGTTTATACAACTATGGCTAGTTGCATTTCGAAAACGATTTCAGTTGTATAATCTGTTACAAACGTTTTCCTTGCAATGAGCTTACATGAAAGAAAAGATTAAGTGAGTACAAACGTTCGTACATAGTGCCCAGTCCCCTCTTCATCCTGGAGCAACTTAGACATTAAACAGTAAATATTTTTAAAACGGTTCTAATATTCTAAATAATAGTTGGACTCATATTGCATATTTTAAATAGTTCTATATTGTTTCTGCAGTAAGTTTTGGTCTACGTCTTTCGGTTTTATAGTTACGTAGAATATAAGGCAGTACCAGAATTTCTTTTGTAGCTGCATCGTATGAAATACAGTTAATCGTTCTTGAGCTTATTCTGATAGCCACGATGAAAAGTTCCGTAACACAAATAAGCTGCCAAGAGTTAAAACATAATTATCTTTTAGTAGATTAGCAAGCAGCTTGATACCTAAATTTTCCGGTCGAAAGAGATCATTAGAAGCTTGTGGTCGAGCGGGCTCGACTTCAGTCTGCTGTGAACTTTGTGGACATTTCGTACATTCAAACCTCCTTATAAGAATGTGTTGTTTCAATCAATATTCATCACATTGAACGAAGTATACAGAAATGAAAAAAGCAATATGTAGCAGCTACAGAAAAATGATTACATTATTAACCTTTCGTAATGTTTACAATCACATATAGGAATTAGGTGAGTTCAAAGGGTACTTGATAAATGAAGCAATTCAAACACGTTCCTCAGATCATGGATACGACCGAAACATACTAACTCTGCTTGGCCACCAGGACTCTGTAAAGCACGGCTGACGAACGTTACTCAGTAGGTGTGAACACATTCCCCTACTTCCCCTCCCTTCGTGACCACGAAAGCGGAAAAGCGGAAGAAAATAAAGTGAAAACCAGTTGTAGCTAACGCGTGCTACTGTAGTTGTGGAAGGGGGTACTCCTCTCTTTCCACCTATTGAGTAAGGTTCGTCAGCTCTGCTGATAAGACTAGCCTTTTAAACACCAACGCTAGCTGAGGTATGCAAGAATGCGATAACTATCCATCGCTTCCTATCAGTGTGTTACAACGAATTCGTGCAAATTTAAGATTCTCTTGGTGTTTTATCTTCATTATTAAACATGGCCCAAACTATTACGCTTGCCATTCAAACTAGGAAGTGCTGTAATTCATGCCATTAAACTATTTAACATTTGCTAATGTGACTGTGTAACTCCATTGTGAATGTGCGCGTGCCTTTAATCGGTCATAACCTACCATTATAGCTTGGCACAGATCCGCCATTTTGTTATAACTTATTTTGAAAGTGACTCGATTACGATAGCTGCTCATTCGATAGGAGTTTCTGGAGGGTGTGTGTAGAATGTACAAAACAAACAATAGTTTATAAACTGTGTAGAAACCTGGTGAAATCCTCGGCGTAAGAGTATAATATTTTTGGATTGAATTTATATCACGAATATCCTTATATGAATTTTATTCACTGAGATGTTAAGCCGGCTTATGTCTATGCCCTGTGAAGTGTAGTCTACGGTCAAGATAGACTCAAGTCGTACTTGCTCCTTAGTGGGTTGCATGAATTCAAAAAGAAATAATATATTAGTTACCATGCAGCATTTTAATAAAAACCGTAATTTCAATTTTCAAAGAATAAAAATTAAATACATCTTTTTGAAGTACCTTCAGGGTTAGAGGAATTTGTCTTTAAGTGTAAATATTCCTTATGCCTGTGGAACACGTGTGAATGGTGTGTGATTTAATGTTTAAAGGAAACTCTTTTCAAGTAAAGCGAGCCTACATCACCATGAACAAATTAAACTTTCTTGCTGAATTTAATATTTTAATTGGAAAACTATAAAAATTTACTGAAAACTTACTTAAATACAGATAATTCATATTATAGCTTTGATAGCCTCTAAAGACCGCAAAGACTTTTTTCTTATGAATGAGTTTTGCATTTTAGAGAGTACCATTAATGTGGCCCCTTACTATATACGGATGCAAACAAATAAAACTTTCATATTTGCTCTGGAACTTAATGAAGTCTCAAGTCCTCAGACATTTTCATTTTGATCTTGTGATCCTCGTTTATATGAAAACGAGTTCATGAGTTCATTTTTTCCAAACTGCAATTCCTACCAAAATAGTTCCTTCTGGTGTAATTATGCATATCTGACCTTCCGGGCAGGAGACGGCTCTGTTTGCATTACTGGACATAGGAGAGAGCAGCTACCAAATCTTGGCAAGTTTTGCTTCATATCCTGTTTGTATGCGCACGATATCCTGTACCGGGGTGGGCGTCTTATATCTCCCCGGGGCTGAATTTCATTGACCTCATAACTCCCCCAACTGCTGAAATTTTCAGGTTGAAGCGGACCACACTGATGGTCTCACCGGAACTATCGGACTCTCTCGCGGCTATTTCTCCCAAAGGTCCACACTGGAATATCGCTTGGCAGATGTTAACACAAGTACGAGATTTACTCTGTGCATTTCCTTTCATTTCAAATAATAGCTTGTTTGAATCTTCTCTCAGCTTGGTGCATTGTTATGATATGCAGCTCTTGGACTGCTAAACATAGAACGCTCCAGCATTCAGTATAACAATAGTTCTTGTCAGCTAATCACTCAAAACAATGTTCCCTATTTTTCTAGCAATCTACGGATGACACGTGCATATAAGGAAGGCATTTGATGAACATTGGGCAAAAAAGATCTAAAATTAAAATTTAATGCCTTTGATAATTTATTGTTCTGTTCAATTATCTAGGAACATTTTTTCTTTTAAATATATTTGTTACCAATGTCAGAATGAGAGAATTACGTGATGAGTTTGATAATTCTAAGCGGAGTAGTTGCGATATTGAGCCTTTTTTTATATTGCTCATGTTAACAAAATTAACAGATGCAGATATATTTTTTAATTTGATGCAAACATGTTAATCGGTTTCTAAATTATGTATATTCTACTTCTTTTCCTGATTGCCCTCTCCATCTGGAAGACTGGCACCCCTAAGACTTATAAGCCAATTATTAGGGTCAGACGCCTGTCGGGCAGCAGACGAACAGGGTGAAGACCTGGAAGCGGATGATCAGTCCAGCACCAGGTATGTTAGTAAGGAAGAGAATGCTATGAAATGTAGGTGAAATGGATGAATAGAAATATGATGATGGATCAGTTGGTGGAATGAGTGACCGGAGAATGTGGCCCAGATTCCGCTTCGTCCACTACGAATACCACATGCGGGTCTCTGGGATCGAACCGGCCTGCCTTGGTGATAGGCGAATGTTCTAACCGCTCGGCCACGGTGCCGCCTAGGTTATGCACGATACATTTTAAACTAAAATTTACACAATATTGTGACTTTTTGGTGTGGGTGTGAAGTAAAGTAGACAGATGTAGTCGAGATAAAGAAACACTTTTATTTCCGTAAACAGTAACTTTGTACACTCGTTGCAACAACAAGAAAGTCTTTTCCCATTCACCAACAGCACGGCTCCGAACTCGTAACCAAACTGTCCCTTCTCCGTCGGCACAACTCTTCACATCGTCTGTCCGTCTCCGTCGGCACGACTACTCAACCTTCGCATACATCTGACTGCCCTCTTCTCACACTTTACCGCTATTTATATCTCCCAGGCACTGTTCTGGAAAGTTCAGTTATTGCGCTGGAGTACAAAGTAGAAGATTCCAGTAGCCTCTATCCTTTTCTCTCTTTCGGCAAGCGCCCCAACAATGCGGCCATTCTCTGTCTCTTTCCTTCGGCTCCTTTGCGGTAGTGCCGACAATAATGCGATGGGTGACACTGCTGCTGTCGGCAATTAGATGCGGCGGGCGCGGTGACAATATCATAAGAAATACGTTAACACAATTTCAGGCTAACTTTTAAGAGCAGATTTTCCGGTGCGTCTTTTTCAGTTGTAACATTTTAGAATTTTCAGCATTTAGGATAAGTGAATGCATATGTGAAAATAAGCTTACAAATGATAAAAACCTCAGTAACCTAACCTTAAAGTTCAACATAAAATGTTAGGACATATAATGAACTGTTTGATAGGGCTGTGTATTAGCATATTTTATATTTCTTGTATTATAAAATGTTCAGAAAAATCAAAATGAAATTGTGAATCACAGAATCTGTGAATCTGTTTGCACATATGCATTAATTTGTTAATGAAGGAGAACTTTAATAATGCAGGCGTTGAGTTTTCACTTATTTAGCTCTTACTTCTCTTTGGCACTTTTGCAGATGTTAACAATAAAATTGCTACAGTTCGTGTCATCATAGTGCAATCAAATGAGCATTAAAATACATCCAGAAAAGAGACAGGATAGACGATTCATGAATGGGTTTGTGTTGCACAGAGAACTGAGGATCACGTTGACATGAATTAGAGGATGAAATGCCGTAGATAATGCTGAAGTAAAGACCAATGGCAAGAGGAAAAGAAAAAGCTCATTTGATGGCGCGACAGCAAGATTAATGGTTTCAGAGAACACACATGACGCTAATAGATTAATCCAAATGTGCAGGTTGGTGGGACAGTAATTGGTTAAAGCGACAGAGTTACGTAAGCGTTTTCAAGGGTGTAAGATCAAAATTTGCAGGTGATATTCCCACACTCACCACTTCATATGAGAAATGTTTATTTTTCCTTGTTTAAAAATGGCTACAATAAAATAATTGCTGTGATATAGAATGTATCATAGAAATTTTATTCGAGAATATCCTGACCAGCTACAACCTACAAGGAAACAATGAAATACAAGGCTACTAAAGAAAACATAGATCTGAATGAAACACCAATTAACTTTTAACACGTATTTTGGTATTCTCACAAACAGTGGCCAACATTCCTGACCCATGGGTCTTTTCGGAGGTTTCTCTAGATCACCTGGCGAATGATAGGAAGAATTTCCATACTCTCCGAATTTCCTGTTCCTCCATTTCGTTACTTTAATCATTCCATTTCACCCCTTCAACGCGTTAGGTTTTCTCAGGGTTGGAAGCATCGGCGAGCGTGACAGCCTGAGCAGCAACACAGCAGGAACAAATGTGGCCACTTACTGGAAGACTTCGGTCCCCCCCCCCCCTCCCCATGGACTGGTACAAGTCAGCCTCCGCCAGAGTGCTTCTAACTGAGAAAATGTAGGTAACCTGCCACCTGCTCTGTCGTGACAACATACCGGCCCCTCTTAGGATCCATTCGCCTCATCCATCCTTCCGGGTGGGGGTGCCCCTTCAGGGGCATAGACACAAAACATCGTCTTTCGGCCGAGATGCTAAGTCCCCCTTCGCAAGTTACTGAGTCATTGATGCTACCTTTCTAATCTAAATAATCTGTTTATTTCTCATACTCTTTTTCGTTCTGTGACGGCCGCAAAATGCAAATTGGTGTGCATGATGACTTACAAACATGTTCTCATCAAAAGGCTATCAAATGTTAATAACTTCAGTACTGTGTGGTATGCAATTTTTCCTACATTGATAGGTTTTGGTCTGAATTATTCTGTATTTAATCATCTAAGAGAATGAGGCATTTTGTTGCATAGAGAAAAGCATATCACAAAGTGGTTTCATACTAAAATAAACTATTTTCTTCTCGACGTTATCAAAGTCTAGACTCTTGTGCTATCACAACTCACAACTGTTTACTTCTCCTAACCTTGACTGAGTCCTTTGAGTGTCTTTCTTCACTTTCTGTCTCTCATACGCTAACTACGACGATACAATCACTCTAGGCTCATTAAATCTTCTTTACGACATACCGACTCACAGACACTCACTGACACACTGACCGACTCATGTACGTAACTTTAACTCTCTTCCTGTTTGTTGCCTCCTTTGCTTCTGCAGAGGGGACGACGTCACCAGACCTTTCTCGACTTCCACACATACGCCGCGATTACATAGCTAGATCTTTCTCGAAAGCTCTGGAGAAAACCCCTTTTGGTTCTGTCGTTCTAATTGTATTGTCTCGTACACAGAAACAGTCGCACGAGGCTATCTGACCTTGGACGCCTTTGTTTGCCCGCCGTCCTGGATGTAGTATGAAGCAGTCCCGACAGTCCTTTGTTTAGCGCCGCCCCCGGCGTCACAGTATATTTCTCAGTAGATACGTTTTTTTGTTCAGTAAGAAACATATACCTGAGATATGGTTTAAAATTACGAACATTTTATGGCAAGGAGTATTTTCTCTAAAGTGCCTTAACTTTGTGAAACGAGCGACATTTAAAGTGACTTAACATAGATGCACCAAACTTTACAACCAGAGTTCTTTAGACGAGGAAAGTTGTGGTAGAATCTACAACCAGTATGACTCTTTGGTTCCCTTAAGAATGTTTTTCTTTATGTCGTCCATACATGTTGTAAACCTGGACATCTGTAGTCCTTCCGCCCTGTTAAGGAGAAGCCCCGAAGTGATCGTGATACAGTGTCGAATTCAGGCAGCAACCTTTAAGGAGATTCCAGTTCAGAAGATATGGAAAGAAAAGATGATGCCGAGTTGAGATTGAGTTTAGAGGAAAGCTTGCATTACTAAATATATTAAAATTTAAAACCAAATAAAGCTCTTTAACAAGTTTAAGGGTAGTCTTTTCCTAACCAATTTAACTTTAAGGCAAGAATAAAGTAGATATGTTAACATTAGGAAAGGGCCCCAAGTTCCTAAATCCACGAGGTAACCAAAGCGTGAATTACCGCCTTCATCAACGTTTCTCTTGATCCAGTTTGCCTCTCGCTCTTTTGTGCCGCAGTGCTCATTAGGCAGAGCAGATTCTATCAGATGCGAGAATCTCTTAACGAGAGACATTGGATAAATAGCTGTCATATATAAGGCGACAGAAGCATTGTAGCAAACCTGCAAGCCTGCTCCCCATTTCTTCTGCTTGGAGACTCTAAAGATAAGGTCAATCAATACTCGTGGCGCTCAAGTTTCGCGGTTTTATCTTTTTGCTTTCTCGCTTCAAGTGAACTTGTTTATTCAAGTAAATGACGTCATTTCTCTTTTTGTATGCCTGCTACTTGATGCCCCGTTCCTTTTTGCGTCACCACGCTCCTAGGGGAGGAAAGACAAATGATATTCTCCCAAGCGTCCTCGATTAACAAACCACGCTATTCCTAAAGGACAGATTCAATTAATTAGCAAATTGGGAGATCGGCAACGTTTACAAGAACACCTCTGGGATTAGTTTCAAACAGGCTGTTCTCCATTGGAACGAATAAAGTGTGAAGGTTTGCGTTATGTTCCCTCAACACGGGGAATTCCGTGGATGAAAGAGAGAAAATATATAATGTACAACAAAGAGTTTTCTTGCACTTTAATGGCTTGAAAAGCTTCTGGACAAAGGGCAATAATTCTAAGCGGTTGGAAGACATTCATATTTTTGTCCCTTAATAAAAAATATGTAAACCTAATAGCGAAGTTAGTAAAGGTAAATGTATACAATTCAAAGAACATTGTGACAAATGATAAGTCCAGTTAACTTTTATTTTACCTTATTTCTTCTCAAGGTGAATCACAATTCGTGACGTTGCAATACACAGCTGTTGACACAAACTTCACTGCACAATTGTTCAGACTCCTTGCTCCGCGCCGGCAGCTTATATTATAAAACTAACCCCCAGCGCATCAGCCCATGAAGGGCCAGGCTTACCGTCCGGCCGCTGCGTCCCCTATCTCTGCCCACTACAGACGTCAGTGGGGTGCGATTCTGGAGGATGAGACATGGTCAGTGCCGGAGCCCTCCCGGCCATTTGGGATCACTTGGAACCTGGGATCACTACTTCTTTATCAAGTAGCTCCTCCGGGACCTAACGAGGCTGAGTGCACCCCGTACCAAAGCTACCAACAATTAGGGGAAAAATCCCCACGTGGTACCGGGGATTCAACCGTGGCCCTCCGCTCCAGAGGCGCGAGCTACTGCTGCGCTACGGAGGCGTTTTTTTTTTTTTTTTTATTAAGTGTTTAACGACCGCTTTTACTACATACGGCGCCGCAGGCGGTGACACTGATAATACATGGAATGAAGATGAAGCACCGGCGGAATGAGATGACGGGAGAACCCAAAGGAAACCTGCCTCAGTGCCGCCTCATCCACCACGAAGCCCACATGCGGTTGCCCAGGAACCCCGGCCTGTTTGGTGAGAAGCAAATGGTCCAACGACTCGACTATGGCGCGGCCTACAGAGGCGGTTCGATTGCTTATATGGTGTTTGCATTACCGGCGAGTTTGCTGGAAGTTGATGTTTCTCGGCTTCTCTCGTAAACAAGTTCCTGCACATTGAAAGCTGCGTGTAATAGCGTTTGTTCTGAGCCGACATTGTTGTATGACTATTTGCCAACCGGCGCTTACCAAGGCAGTGGTGAGAGTTAACTGATACCTGATATCTCTCTTTAGGCGCGGCTGCTGCGACAATACTTAAGGCTATCGAAAAAATAAATTAAAGTACCACCAGGGAGCTCCAAAACATATTTGCGGTGAAATCTCGGTATCAAATGTTTGGGTAAAATACAGTACTTTCTCTACATATGAGGGTGGAGCCTCTCTATGGTTATAACTAACCATTTTGGTGGCCGTGTCGTTGGAAGACGGAAATTTGGTCACTGTGAGGATTGATGTGAAATGGGCCCCTAAATTGTGTTTTTAAGGAGTACTACACTTCTTAAACATTCCATTTACATGCCGCATTTAATATAAGGTAACACCGCTAGCTTCTACTTTCTCTACTACATATACTAAGTAGGGGAAGTATTGTATTCGACCCAAAAATTTGACGTCGAGATTTCACCGGATATATGTTTCGAGGCCCCCTGAATCCAAAACAGCACGTCTGCCTATGAACTTCATAATTCAAAAACGAAAAGTTACTTAAAAATCAAAGTTGGGTTTTAAGTTTAATATCTTTTCTTTCTGCAAATGAAACATATATTTTCACTTTTCTAGCTATAGGCCATGTAGTCTTGTTTACTCTTGATGACTTTGCATAACTGGTAAACCGTTAAATATAGACCAAATTAACCAAAATAAAATAAGTAGATCTCGTTAAAACACACAGTTTATGTCCAAATACATTTTTATTTTGTGGAGTGAACCATTTCGGAGATATTCCTTGTTGTTTGTTAGTGTTTTTGCAATATTTATTTACTTCTTTATATCCTGGCCGTGCTAAGATAACCTAATTTCAAAGCCTTAGTTTTTCACTGCTTTAAAAATTTGAGTATCGCTCAAAGCCTACTGTATTTCCATATTCCCTTGTGCCTACAAGAAAATCAACAATAAGAAAATTTCTGAAAATATTTATCTCAATTAACACGAACATAGAGGAATAACAATTTGTAGGAGTACAAGAGTAGAGAAAGTCACGTGGTGCAACACATCAGATTTCTTAACTTTGAAACAGTTGCTCAGCAATAATGGTCACGAATATTTTTTTTTTTTTTTTTATTTTCTTCTAAGCGTAAACATTTATTAATAACTTTATTGAGATTAGAATGTATTGTTTTGAGTTTTATTGTGGTGTTATGCATTTCTGTATTAAGATAAAATAATATTGACATATTTTACACATTAAAAGAAAACAGAGTTCATTCTTAAAGCTGATGAGCTTGGGCAAGGTATTACATCCGCAATATCACCGGTATATGAATCACTGAAACATCAGTGGTTTACTCCAATGCTCCGTGTAGAAGAGAATATAATTTTCTTTTGCCACAGATATTCTCAGTAATCTCACACGATTATATCTTGACACAGTTCCGTCATCAAGCATCTGTTGAATCCAGCATCCAACATTTAGTTCCACCAGAACCGTTTTTGGTATTCGCCAAGCAAATGGTTCAGAATAGCACCGCCAGCATTAGATTTTAGTATGAACAAAGTCTGGCAGCTCACAAGCACACAATAGGTAGGAGATCTGAAAGAAGTTTCTGTTTTAGCTGTTTACAATAACATTGTAAGTAATTAGAGGGTTAAACAACCGCAGAAAACCCTAGACCATCATAAACATGTCTAAACAACGCTAGTTTTTCTAGTAGAATTGATCAGTTGAGGACCTTCCCGCGTTACCTGCACGTTAGGTGTGTTGCATATCTATCGAGGCGACCTCAAATCGATAACGTGTGCATTTTTTGATCACATTTACTAGATCCCTCTAAAAACTGGAAGTGTTAAACTTTGAACCTTCTCCAAACTAAGAGAGTATATAAAGGGCCGCTTAATCTATGGTACATTAGTGTTTATAAAACATTTGGAAGCTCCTCTAAGTATGCTACAGTTCAGATCAAAGACACTGATAGTGCTTGCTAGGGAGCGAACCTTTACACAGGGAACAAAAAGTTGCGCAGTATAGACTCTAGGAAGTGGGAGAGGTCAATCTGTCACATTATCACAAGTCAGTGGATGCCAGAGCTATATACATAACGTTGTTGCATAACTTACATTTAATACATCATCATTTGCAGTAAAATATTCACTCCTAAATTCTTGTCCATGTTCAGCAGTACGTGCATATTTCGTTTTTCGTGCTGGAAGCATTTTATTCGGTGAACATATTCAAGAGACACTATGCACTATAGGTAGTGAGCCCAGTTCTGATTTGTGCTGTCACTGTACTCGCGCAATGACGTCACGCTCTGGGCATATGGCAGGTAAGCTACGATCGCCTTGTTTCGCGATAGCTGTATAAAGGTTCGGACCCCAGTGATCACGAGTAATGTTATATTGAAAGGAAAAGCACAAAGTGACCAAAGTTATGATCACAGTTTTTGGTGATCATTATGTTTGAATTTATTAAACTTCTTCTTTCGTTGTATCTTATATTATGTATCTTTCCCTACTAATGCTACCAATACTACCGGTAATTCTACCATTAATTACATCCTGCGTCATTTATAGCTGTACTAAAACCATCAAACGTAGTTTTGCTAGAGCTCAACTATAGAAGTAATAAATGTTTCAATTCAGTACAAAAGTTAAAAGTATTCGAGCACTGGCCGGGCATGTAGCGGTACTATAGGTAACTAATAGAGAAATCTATAAATTTGGTAGAAAACTGATCAAAGGGAAGGCGAGTACACGTATGTATGTCACGGAACTGAAGAGAATGAGCCTAACGGGGGTCTTGCTGATTGCTTCAACAAATCACGGTGTTTTCCAGAGTTTTTTTGTTTGCTCGCACCCTGCAGTTTCCTACACACAATGAAAGGGCGTCAGTGTAATGACAAAGCTAGCTGTTGTGTGCCCCCGTGGAGATTTGCATTCCTGAAGCGGTAGCACGCAAATTGAGCCTCTCTCGGTAGCTGCCTTGGAAATTCAAACATAGCCTCGCATCAGCTTTAATCACTAATCAATGCTGCTCCTTTACTCAACATCCATCTTCCGCGGGGATTCAGTGTTTATAAAGATTGATGACCACTAACACTCGCCCCAGCCCTCGATCGTATCGTCTAGCGCATTTTTGAACCCTCTTGCTGGAAGGTTCAGGTTTACGACCTTGCAATATAACCTTCATTAAAATTCTCTTGGAAATGCGGAGATGCACTTAATGGTTATTGTCATCCTTTTTACCACTACGTATAGTTAGTAGGGGAAGCATTGATTTCAACGCAACATTTCGATGTCGAGATTTCACCGGAAATATATGCGCGCGCGTGTGTTATGTGCATGTCTGTGTGTGTCTGCGTGTCTATGAACAGCATAACTGCAAAACGAAGTCTGCTAAAGACCATAGATGGTATTTAAGTTTAGTATCTTTGAAGGATGCGACACGAAGATTTTGAAGAAAATTTCTCCGCCCTTTACATGGAAAATGTTTCAAAACTTTTGATTTTCTCAAAAATGGCAAATGAAATGTATATTTTGAATTTTCTGGCTATAGCCTATATGTAGTCCGGTTTACTCGTAAACCGTAAGAGATAGAACAAATCTTACTATACAAAAATCTAGATCTTGTTTAGATACACAATTTATGTCTAAATTAATTTTTTTGAAGTGAACCATTTCGGAGATAATCATTATTTGTGTGAGCTTTCCAATACTTATACTTTTCTCCACTGTGGGCACTATACTTCACATAGAACAGGCTTCCTTATTTTTTACTTTCTCTAATGATTTTAATTAAAATACAATATATTCCATCGTTCAAGCATTTCATCCACCGTCTGATACGAACAACCTAACCGGTTAAAGGAACGTTAAACATTAACAAAAATCTTTACTTTATTCTGTTATGAAAAGTATAGGTTTCCAACTGCATCTCAATAAAATTATTTGTTCGTATTGCCAATAGAAGGAATAAGTTTTAAGCTCTTTGTGTTTAACACAATGTTACCCTTATTTAAATACATTTTTGAAAGGCAGGAATTACAGAAATTCATACATATAAAAGTGAGCCCTTAATAATAATCTAAAATAATTGTACTATCAGTTTTCGGCACATGTGAACCTTTATTACAATACATTTTATTGCTTACAGAGACCTTCCGTTTTCAGTCTCCTGGTATATTCACTCCTATGACCTTATAACCAAAGCACTCATTAGCTGCAAAGGGCTTTCCTTGTCCAACTGTCAGCGCTCGTTTGTCATGCACTAGGTTGCATCTCTATTGCAATTAAAAGAAAGCAGTTTTATCCAGTGCCGAGAGCCTGTGTTTCAGTTTTTACAGTAAATATAGCTTTGTACTTTTGTGTTTGTGTGCATGAGTATTAAAGCTGGTCGCCTCAAAGATTCCTGAATCATATCTTTGTGGAATGGACTTCTAGGTCTATTTTACCCTGAAGATTGAAATTTTTATATCTTCGTTTTCTCATTTTCGGTTTTTAAAATCATAGTAATAGAAAACTGTATGACAGTATTTTCTCTAGAACAGTTTTGAAGTCTCCAGGTGGTGCTTGCCATGCCTCGAACTAAATTTCAAATAATATCATTTTAAAATGCAGTTCTCTTTCATGACGTCACACTTAAAACATGACGCAGCATGGAATTTTCAAGCCAGTAACAACGAATATTTCAGAAATGGCTGATGCCGGAAAGAAGTTACTTTTGTGTGTTAAAGAGATTTATATAAAATAACTTTTGATCAATCTCTTATGACCTTGTAGTTATTTAAAACTACATTAATTTTAATAAAATTAGCAGGCTACCCATAGAAAAAAGTTATACACATGTATTTCAAACATTAGCACGTTTGACAAAAAGCGTTAATACTACTTTTGACAAAGTGTAAAATATAATTTGAGTTAGGGGATATCCTGGGAAACCTTCGCCCGACACGTTAAAAGTATGTGACTAAAGCTCGAGGGTTAGTGTTTTCCAGATTTTTCTCTTTTCAGAGTTATGCTGTTTAGAGACGCGTGCACACTGGTGGCGGAGCTCGTTAAAGCACGGACTCGTGAACAGGAGTTGTGTAATTCAAATTCCGCAAGGACCGTTCTCTGTGACTGAGGTTTTCTCCAAGTGTTGTTTAGTCAACAACTGGAAAATGCCCTAGAAGATATAAAACTTAGAGGCGGAATGTGAAAAAATGCTAAATAAGTCACGTTCCTTTTCTATCACTTTATTTTTCTTCTAAGCTTTTGCACAATAGCAACAACGTTCTCTTCTACTGATGTTAACAGTCTGCAAACTTTTGTGACATTGCAACTCACAACTGTTTTCTTCTCATAACCTTGACTTAGTCCTTTCACTGCCTTTCTTCACTATCTCTGTCTCTCATACACTAATTCTGACGATACACTCAACACTCATTAAAACTTCACTTCGATGGACGTATCTTTCATGACGACAGTACCACACAGACACACACACACACACACACACACACACACACACACACACACACACACACACACACACACACATACATACAGCCGTTTCGCACTCACTGACAGATTGACGGACTGTCTGTAAGCGTAACTCCTGTAACTCTTTATACGAGCGGGGATGACGTCACGCGGTCATTTCTGGAACTTCTACAAGCATGCCGGCCGTCGGATGCCTTTCGAAGGTTCCAGCAATCCGTTGTTAAGCGCCGCGCTCATTTTTGTTAGTCACGTATCGTGCCACCTGACCATGAGCGTCTTTGTTTGTTCACCAGCATGGTATGTGGTGTGAAGCAGCTTAGCCCCACCTTCCTTTATTGTGCGTCGCGCCCGCCGTCACAAAAGTTATAATTTCATTTCATGTATTATCAATGTCCAACGCATGTGGCGTCGTATGTTTTAAGAAGGGACATTCAACATTACCAAGAGAGAGAACAGAGAGAGAGAGAGAGCGAGGGGGGGGGGGGGGAGAGTGAGGTGCGGGAGTACCGTTTCTAAGCTTCTTTTGGGTTTATTGGGCCTCAATAGCGTGTATTATGATTGAAATGTCGATATCTACACATATTTTTGGTTGGAATGCAGCACTCCTCCAACAAATACACAGATAGTAGAGAAAGAAAGAATATTTGAATAGTTGTCATTAGTACAGAACCTTTACCTAACATGTGCCTATTTTATGATGAATTTTGCCTCCTTTTCGAGCATATAAACAGCATTTGGTGGGCAGATGCTACTACATCAATTAAAATCACATCAGACCACAGCACAACAGTAAATACTGAAGCAGTGTTTCGAGTGGATAATCACAGTGAAAAGTGCGCCAGAAGATATCGAGTAAAACATACAATAGAAATGCAGCACAACAGCAGCCCTTAATGGAACAGCCCTAACCATACACAGTTTATTTCATTTAGTCTCGCCAAGCAACGCATTTATGTCTCAAAATATTATTAAAAGAGGAGAAGAAGTACTGCATTAACTCCACGCTTGAAAATACATACAGAAATTAATTTCTGGTGCAGGCAAGGGACCATAGAAGTTAATGCAGAGGTAAAATTACACTTCCTATGACTCCATAGGGTGTATGAACGTCATTAAAGCCCGTTGCTTGTTTCTTCAGTTATCGTAATGTTCGTTGTAAAATTCGTTGCTAATTCAAAGGGCATCACAAACCAAATAAAAAATTAAATGTTATGGCTATTGTGAGAATAGAGTCTTATCAATTCTTTCTATTTGTCTTGCGATTACTTGAAAGTCACAAATGTTGTAGGTAATGAAACATGAATAAATAACTACCCTTTACTTATTTATATACTTGCTATTTGTCTAGTAACGGTAGAGTTTTTAAAATCACAAATTTTGGTTTTATTATGCATTATCACTCTTATACATCTATCAAAAATATAAGAAATACTGTCTTCAGAGTTTCAACATTATCAATATTTGTTTCAAAGTGTGTTCATTATTTAAATACTGGAACACCAGCGATGTCCAACCTTGTCCCTTTACGTAATTATCTGCTATTCTCCACCTCCTCTTTCAGTCGGAGGATGAATCACGCCTGTGGCATTTAGACTCATAAGCAGTCACTATCAATGACGGACACAAACAGGCGATTCCATGGCAGTTTTTAAGTCATAACTTGAATTTTTTGGGCCTTTTCATTCTGGATGATTTTAGAATAAATGGTGAACAGTAAGAGACAGGAAAGCTTACTATATAAAGAAAGTGCATCTCGTTAAAACACATAATTTATGTTACATGCCTCTTTTTGCTTTTGAGTTAACTATTTCCAAGAAATTCTTTATTGTTTATTCGAAATTGCCATTACTTCCAATTTTCTCAAATAGCAACATGTTATTCTTGGCCTTACAAAGATAACAGGTTTTCAAAGGTACCGCATACCAGCCAGTTCTTAAAACATTTCACTATCGCTTAAAGTCTGCTGTATATATTGGCAATAAATTGCTTTTTTATTTTGTTGTTTAACGACGCTACCTATTGTTAGGATGACATCAGCGTCACCGGTGTGCTGGAATTTTGTCTCGCAAGAGTTCGTTTACATGCCAGTAAATTTACTGATATGGAACTGTTGTTTTTAAGCACACTTAAAGCCATCGGTGTGGGCCGGATTTGAACCCGCGACCTTGGGATTAGCAACCCAGTAAAAAATTCCATTCTCTACCGACTGAGCCACGGGACCAGCCTTATAAGTTATCTTCTGATGTCGATTAAAATGTAATAGATAAAGAAATAAGCATTTGCAAGAACAGTGTGTATAAGAATGAGTAAAGCTCTACATATATTTCAGAACAAATCGAAGTACCTATATTAAAAGTCTGTATCGCAATTGGTTGCGCGACGATCACTTGGTGCATTTCCTCTCATATTTCTTCTGTAATAACTTCTCTCTTCTAGGACATTTTACTAACACTATTACTACACAATATACAGATAAGAAGTGTGTCTCACTATAAAATGTGTACTAAATGCTAGAGATACAGCTTTTCTCTCAAAACTTGTCAAAGCCGTGGAAGTGGTTCAAATGGAGAGAAGATGGAAGAGTTATAGAATTTCATCCTGCAACTGGAATTCCTGTAACTCAGTGATTGACCCACTAAAGTAAAAAAATCTGATGTGTAGCACTCACATGACTTTCTCTACTCTTGTACTAACCATTCTTACAAACTCTTATTCCTATATCTTCTTCGTGTTAGTTGAGATAAACATTGTACAAATTATCTTACTGCTTATTTTCTTGTATGTGCAAGGGGAATATTAGAATACAGTAGGCTTTAAGCGATAGTCAAATTTGTTAATATTTTGAGATCCCGTTTTCTTTGCAGACTTAACATATATAAATAAACAAGTTTTAGGTAAGTTTTCCGAAACTGACACAAATAAAAAGGAATATTTCCGAAATTTTTCACTCCACAAAAAATTTATTCAGACATAAATTGTGTGTTTTAGTGAGATCTACATTTTTGTATAGTAAGACTTTGTCTATCTCTTACGGTTTACGAGTTATTCAAAAGTCATCCAGAGTAAACGGGAATTACACAGGCTGTACATTTCATTTTTCATACAAATATCTAAAACATGTGCCATTTTAATCAAAATCGTTAGAGCCACATTCAAGAAAATCAAAATTTTCGAAAAAGTTTCCATGTAAAGGGTAGTTTAGAGTGGGGCTATTTTCTTCAAATTCTTCACATCCTTAAATCCTTCACAACTTAAATACCAACTTTGGTTTTTAAGCTACTTTTCGTTTCTGGATATGCTGTCCACAGACTGGCGCGCGCGCGCGCACACACACACACACACACACACACACACAAACACACACCATTTTCTAAAAATGCTTTTTTGGGTTCAGGGGTTTTTAAAACATATAGTTCCGGTGAAATCTCGACATTGAATACTTCGTCTACTTACCAGTAGATAAAGTAAAAATGCATTTTTTAGATTCAGGGGGTCTCAAAACATATTTCAGATGAAATATTGACATCAAATTTTTGGATGGAATACGTTACTTTCTTCTCTTACCAGTAGAGAAAGTAATAAGAACTATGTACTTGAGGTTTTTCTGAGCCTGGGTTATAGGCATATTGCAAAAGCGGATTCACATTCTTTATTCAGGTTAGAAACGATTCTTCGTAGATAATGGGATCATTTGCAAGGCGCATGCGCTAGAAAGGACATTTCCACAACATGGTGAGAGGCTGGATTACTAATCGCGTATGTTCGAGATGCTATAAAGCAGACGAAACTGCCGTCTGCATTTTATTTAACTGCGAAAATGTTTAAACTGTTTGGCACATATTCCACTTGGTTATTCCTTTCTCATACTAAATGGTTTATTGCAGGTCGTGCTGAAGGAATCTCGATTGGCGTAAGGTTAAATTTATAGGAAATACGAACGACCCCAATGTAAGATTTACTAGGTACTTCATAGAGCGTATCTCCCTCTGTTCCCATCAGAACAATGTCTACTAAATATAATGGTTTATTCCGGTTCTTGCTTTCAAATAAAATATTTTGATACGCTGCGTTTCTCTGGTCCATCCATGTCTTCGTATACCTGTATAGGCATGTTTCAACTTGGTTTGTAATTCAGGAGTCTCTTAGTTGTCCTTGTATGCTCTGTTCTTCCCAAATGTTCATTACATTCTCTTTTATGCTCATGTTTTGAGCTCATGATTGTAATTGTTAAATAAGTTTGTTACTTGTAAGATGCGTAGAGTAACTTATTTCTGACATAGCTTCAGTAGTAATTATGGGATATCACCAGGATTTCGAAATAATCACTTAAAAGACGTAAAGGAATACTCCAAGCAACTCTTTCAGACGTGAAGTATGTCGACAACGTTGTGTTGAGGTTCGACAGGGAATTGACCTGGTTTGTGGATGTAAAAGGGGCGCTTTCGCTTTCGTGTAATGTTTTGGGAGCTAGCGCTTGTGATTGCACTGCACTCGCACAGCAAACACGGAAGGACAAGCCAGGGTATGAGTTTGTTTTCTAGACGCACCGTTAAGGTGTTTGTTTATGTATCGAGCTAGGGAAAGTGTCACCCATACAATCTGCAGTGTTGCCAGCTTTTTTTCGACAAAACTAAAATATCTCCGTAGGAAATGGTCAGAGACAAAAACGTAAGATACAAAATGTGTTCCAAATACCGAGACCTATTAATGGTTTTAATTAATGTAATGACTTTCATTCCACCCGGTATAAATATGGGAGTCTGCGTGCTAGGTTATAATATAATAAAAAAGTTGAAGATCAGTTTACTCTCCAAATAATTAGGAATCCAATATACATTCCCAAAATAATGTTAGTTAAAATATATTTAAGAAACAAATGAAGTGAGGAAATATTGCTTTTGAGAAGAAAAAACAGATTTTTGCTCTTGTACACACAACCGTTATGCTAAAACCTGCCGACTCACACAGGCACTGCACCACGATAGAAAGCAACATGTGCTCTTACTCGCTAGGTGGCAGCATCTGTCGAAAGAGAAACCGATCCAAGGTACACTATGGCCTACAATACTCTCCCCTTTGCTGCTTATGGGAGCCTCAAAATACATAATTATTTTCATTTCTCATTGAAATCCCGATATAAAATTTTTGGGTAGAATAAATTATTGGTGTACTTAGGTAGTAGAGAAGGTAACTGTAGCAACGTCCACATGTCCATCAGCAACTCCCTTTCCCTTTGAATGCAGCTTGTATCTACACAAGATGACAAAAGCTGACTAGGCCTCCAACACCGCACCCTAAAGCATCTCTGGCGAGTTAAACTCGTTATCCGTCTGTTTTATACTGCACTGTTTATTAAGCTCATGCTTTATCTCTAAACAACATAACGTAGTCAGTTGCGGGTAAATCTGTTTGGCTGGTTATTGTTTTTACTGCAATATATGGCTCGCTCAGCAAGATAGCGGAAATTAACGATTCGAGGTAGGCACGCGGATGCGCACGCGCAGCGCTCGTATTGCATGCAACAAACTAAGCTGGCGTGGCTTATTTATGTGTAAATTTGTATTTTGATTCATGGGTAGAACCGGCTAATTTCTAGATTATTAGTAGCTTGCGTAAATCCTCGACAATGAACTTTATATCATTATTATATCTACATTACATCTTTTGCAAGCATGTAAAACAAGGTTTTCCTTATCAAGAGGAGTAATAGGCAGTGCCTGTTTTAGACTGTTTACTTGACATCTGCATACACATTTCAGCTATCTCAAATCTAAATTTCATTTTGTTTAGTGTCTGACTTGTACACAATTTTAGATACGGCCAACTGCTTAATCACAGGTTTTTATGAAAATGTCATTTGTAATGTTAAATTAATTATAATTTTGTGGTGTATTTCATAATTGAAATATGTTAATGTACTAAAATTCTACAAGCACCTTTGCAGGAGTCCCCCAAATCTCATGAGTTACTGCTCCTGGTTTTCAGGATATCTAGTATTTTTTTAATAAATGGATCTAGTTCGGAGAATTAATATTTGAGTATTTTATATTTTAAATTAGAAAGTGCTTAATTAGTGCCAAAAAATCCGGCGGATTTTGTGTCGTTTTCTGCTATTTTTTGTGGCTCGAACTTGACCGCTAATCTGGGCGGTTTTCCGCATACATTTTAACCACTTCAAAGGTGGGTCCTGTGTTAGCCGATAGGTTATGGCGATCAATCATGATAAGAGGGACTAACGGCGTATACTCTCTGTAACTCTTTCTCTTTCAGACAGTACAATCTAGAGCAGGCTGTTTTAAACCCACGAGTTTGATTATGAGTGCACGCGAGCACGCAGTTGGGTTACGCGGAGCACAGCTGTAGCGGGAGGACGGCTAAATGATAGCCAATACATCACTGGGCGAAGGTCTTTGGCAACCCCAATCATTCCCGTTGCAGGTTAGCACCTAACGCGCTGTGACGGCAGTTTACCCCAGAGCAGAGCTGCAGACTTTCTCACGCAAGACGGCTGCTCACTTGCGAGTAACTCGGCTGGAACACATTGATCTAGAGTGTAAACATATATTTCGTATCTATGCCTTTTTGTAAACGTTATTATGATTATTAACGTAACTACTTACCACATTTGCACCGTGACCTAAAGAACTAATGAACTGGCCATGGCTTTTTACAGCGATAAATAATGCGACATAGGTGAGAGGTACAGTGAGATTTTCTTTGGCGCTCTTTGTACGTATGTGCTTTCTGCTCATAGTGACTTCGATTTAGTCACATATTTAGTAGCATATAATTATATTTGCGTAAGGTATTCGCAAAAACTATGCTAACTTATCAGTACGTGATGCAACCCGGTGGCTACCGCCCGACCGCTGCGTCCGTCACCTTTGGCCACCACAGGCGTAATGAATGGGGTGCAGTACTGGATATGAGACGTTTACAGCGCCTCCCGGCCGATTATGCTGTCTTCTCAACCATGGGCCACTGCTTTTAAATCAAGCAGCTCCAGAACTGGCTCTTCAGGGACCTAATGAAGCTCTGTGCATCCCGGAACATTGTCAAATATTATTTGTAAAAATGGTTGTTTTACTTGAATAAACGCCAGTTTGCTAAATCTATTCTAGTTCCTTCAGCGAGCTCTTATAGGTGTTTGAAGTTGTAATAACCTGCACAATCACAGAAAGTGGTTTATTTATATGACTATCTACGCCTTTTATTGGCATTTTAAAGTTATGTCCACATATCGTATATTGCACCGGAACATGGGAATTGTGTAGAATGTTGCGTGGAGATGGAATGGGCCTTATCTTCCAATTTTTATAATTTAAGACGGGCTGTTTGAGATGAAAGAAGACAACGGGGAATAAGAAAGTAAAGCCCTTCTCGTGAAAATGATTGTCTTCATTCCGTAGTAAGCAGCTTCCTTGAATAACCCGAGATAGAGCTCCTTAAATTTTGACAGCGTAACGTGTAGACCTGTGGTAGGGCTACGTTTTTATTGCTTCGCATTTTCTGCTCGGCTAGGCAATGAGGCTATAACATTTTATGCGGAGGGATTTTCTCTCCATCCCGGTTAGCTCACGGGAACGTGACGTCATCTACTACATCATGATATTGCTTGCGCAGAGAGCAGGAAAGGTGGTGGGGTGCAAAAGGAGGAAATGAATAAAGTGGCCAGTATTTGTAGCGAGAAAAAGTAACAAACACAGGTAGTTTCAATTATTGCCTTAGCTGAAGTGTCCCCCAACCTGTAATTGGGTAGGTATGAAGGAAAATATAGTAGAGCAATAAGCAGATATCCAATTTTTGTGGAGAAAAAATCTAAAATATGCATGCATTTATCCCTTCAAATATGCTCCATCATTCAAAAGTATGGACTATTATGAGCGAAAATTGTTTCTTGTAGGTTATAATTTTGGTACATGCAATGTACATTCTTCTCATTTCTAATATTATTAGCAATATACAAATGTTATTTTCTACAACTCACCAAGTGTAAGTTTAGAACAAGTCTATCCTGAGGGGTAAAGCTGCCACACGTTGGTGAGCTTATTGGAAGCAGGATTCATCAATAGCAGATGCGACGATAGTAAGCCGAATGAGGTTTTCTTCTTTTTCTTTTCTTTTTTTTTCTATTTTTTTATTTATTTATTTATTTATTTATTAAGATTTTTAGTAGATGACACACTCGTACAGTTTAAAGCAACAATGCTTCATGCGGCTAGTAATGCCTCAAATTACCCTTGATTCAGTCCTTTGCTGCTGATGAAGCTATGAGATTTCTCTCCCTGGTATGCGTAGGTTTTGTTTAGAAAGGATGGCACTAATTCTGATAATAATATTTTCACTATTTGCGCTGAGACCTTACTGACCAATGTACGTCAGTTATAAAACAATTCGCCAGCTAAACAAAACTGTGCTCACATTTACACACTTAAATATAAGCTTCATTCTGGTATTTCAAATTTATGATCTAAAGCTACGGTACCAAAACCATTAAAACTGTTATTCAGCTTTTTAAATTCACGAGGCTACCACCCTTTGCGTTCGTTTTCTCTATTCATTTTTACTGAAAATTATATCTCTAGTTATTATTATTATTATTATTATTATTATTATTATTATTATTATTATTATTATTATTATTATTATTATTATTATTATTATTATTATTATTATTATTATTATTATTATTATTATTATTATTATTATTATTATTATTATTATTATTATTATTATTATTATTATTATTATTATTATTGTAAATGATTAGTTTTGTGTCAAATTTCGGTGTCTTTTGGCGTCTGGAGATATTATTGAGCATCTGAAATAACTTACTAACTCAATGGAAATTTCTTGCGTTTTCACCTTGAAGGTATTTATTCACAGATCACAAAACTTTAATGCTAGGATTTCTCTCTCTAAGGCACTACATTTCACCGCAGAAAATTGTGCAACTTTAAAGGAGCACTCTTTAAGTTTACTCTGAACTTCCATAAAATTGTCTCCATAGTAATAACTTTATTATTTTATTACTAATGTGGTTATGTATAAATTTTAAACTAAATTTACAATAGGTGTCACACTTAAAAAGTGAGAGGAAAGCAAAATGAAAGGGAAATGATGGAAAAGAAGTTTCGCAGTTGAGGAACTAGCTCAACATCGCCTTTCAGCAGGGAGAACTATGGATAATACAAAGTCAGCTTGGAATGAGAAATTAACCCGGGACCTCCGGAACGCGAGTGTCACATGTTACCGTGGGATCATCTCGTTGGAAAGAGCTCTTGAAGAAAGCAACTTCTCTGTCTAAACCCTGACGTGTCCAAAATAATGCAACTGAACCCAATCGTGCATATTATCAAATGTTCTGAGATTATATATTACCATATTTCGAACTTAGAGTAGATCGTTTCTCCATAAAGGTAATGGACCGTAGATAAACGGTTTATACTGGATATTAGAGACCCTACTACGCACATTAGGCAACGTATCTGTGCACAGTGTGTATATCTATAACTTTGGGTTTAGTAAACGCAAAATATTTAAGATATTTTGTTTTTGTGCATAGCAGTTCTGAATGGTACCAAAATCCAATATAATTGCTCTTCGATTTAAAAGTGGTGGTTGCATACTGTGATTATATGCCTACTGTCCTTCCTTTGAGGTAATAATTGAACACTATTTGCTTCTAAACCAGCAGTAATGGCTTGCTGTTTTGTTTCAATTCTACAAGGTAGTAAGATGAAAGCTTTCAATCGTTGCTCATGCGTAACGTGGAAGGAAGTTTCCTTCTCGATAACAAACCTTTTTTTTTCACATTTCACTTCTTTGCTTCTACGGAGAATAGAAGCACCTGCTTCTCCCAACATTTCACATTAAAGTTCCTCCCTTCTAGAAAGTTTTAAAAGCATAAACTTGTTTTTATAAGCACTTTTGTTATTTCTGCAGTACTGCATTGCAGATAGTTTTTAACTTGAAAGGAACTTTCGTCATCGGAATGCGAAGGAATGAAAGTTTGTTGTGATAAACGCAGCGATGCCTGCACTTCTTAATTCACGAGTCGCTTTTCTCCTTTCTGTTTTACTTTCTCAACGCCAAGGTTTAATTATTATAATGTTCTGTACAATTATGCTGTGAACTTTTGGGTGACCTAACTTTTCCCTAAGAGGCAATGGAGCAACTGTCGATTTCAAAACCACTTACAGACATCGTCCATGTATCCCTATTAAAACTTGTGAACGAGGTTGGTAATTCGGTAACATAATTATCTTACCTTGTTTGCTTATCTTCTTGTACCCACAGTAGTATTGCTTGAATACTTTGACTTTCTTTAATTTGAAGATGTTTTTAAACACAGGCACGCTTTAGGGGTATTAAGGGGTGTAAAAATATCGTAAAGTAACTCCAGCAATTTCCTTTTCATCTGCCAGTACATCTAAGGCAGAAATGTGCAAGTTTTACTACTTGTTCTTTCAAGTACACCGAAGCATATGTCGGATTTAGGACTTAATGTTGGTCATTAAGTAATTTTTATTTTAAGTTAAAATCATAAGTAAACACGCGAGCATGTGTTTTCTGAACTAATGAAGCTAATAAATCCAAATTTAAAACAGATACAGCACAAGTTTTACTTCTCTGAAAGTAGGTGAAAGATACTGGCAGGATTTTCAACAAGTTTAAGGTCATAAACGTAGCATAAATTTATATGAAGTTATTACAGTTATATGAAAAACACCTGAGTACCTGAGTAAACTTTATTACAACTATAATTAATATAAAACCACTTTACATAAATCAAACGCAAGTTCCTTTATTCGTATGATGTGGTGGAATTACTGCTCTTCTCTCAAACTTAAATTATAGTCCAACAAAATAAAAATTTCTTTAAACAACATAAACTTGCAGCATCTCTATGCAAGCGTAAGTACCAAAAAGTCTCCACAGTTTGATGTGATCCAAAATATTTCTATACAGATGTCGAAAGATTTGAAAAGAGGGTGTATTCTGAAAACAATATACTTAAAATGATCAAAAGATCCGTGTTCTGATAAATGTTTTATTTCAAATTGTTAAAGGCGATTGATGTATTACTTTATGATCCCGTCTCCTATCTAGTTCTCCAGTGTATCTGCTATGAGCTACTCCAGCAATGAACTGTGACACTTTTGATAAATTTAATGGACTCTAATAATGACTATTTGAAGGGACTTGCCGATTTTTCGAGGTTCAAGAATTCAACTGTTTCTCAATCTTATCACTCAAAATGAATGATATCTAACTTCTGACCAATCCAGACTTTATAGTTTAAAATTAACTGTGAATAATAATAATAATAATAATAATAATAATAATAATAATAATAATAATAATAATAATAATAATAATAATAATAATAATAATAATAATAATAATAATAATAATAATAATAATAATAATAATAATAATAATAATAATAATAATAATAATAATAATAATAATAATAATAATAATAATAATAATAATAATAATAATAATAATAATAATAATAATAATAATAATAATAATAATAATAATAATAATTAATAATAATAATAATTTGAGGTGTATGTTTCCATTATCGCAGATATGTTAAGCTGAAGTTACCGCTAAATCTATTCAGCTCGAGCGCGGTCTTTAAACGTTGGGGGATTACGATAATTGATCAGAGTACAAACTCCTCTAAGACTAAAAATAGGAAGAAAAATATGCAAATTTTAGAAATAAAGCCCTTTTTACTAACTTAATTCCAGCCTACATAGCCACCTCTATCACCATTCTTACGTAGTGCTGCCAAAATTTAAGGCTACTAATTCGGACTGTTACTATGTGTAATGGTTAAATTTCAAGAATTTCCTTGGTTCCTTGGTTCTATAATTTTTAAAATATATATATAGTTTAAATGTCCAAAATATCTTATGCTTGCTTCGATGAAACATCTAATGCTGAAATAGAAGGGGTAATTCAAAGAGAGAAATCTCAGAAGACACAATGCAGCAGCACACATGCTTGCAATTAGTTTGAAAAAACTGAATGTGCAAGCAGGGAGCTAGGTCAGGGGAAATTGTAGGTTGTGCCAATGGACGCTGATGTATGCGTATTAAGAGGTTAGTAATTACAATACAGCATTTAAATAACATTTTATGGCCTATATCAACGTTTAATTCGTGAAATAGTTTTAATAAATGCAATTCTTATCACCTTGTGACCCGATAATTTATCGATAATTTCATAATCATTCGTGGCATAACTTACGATAATTATGCTTAAATGTGAAATGTAATATTTTTTTGTGTAAATGAGCTCAAGCATGGTTTGTTGAGGTAATTATAAAGTATGAACTTCATAAACACATGTTTACCGAATACTTTTCATAAGCTTAGAAGTTTATAAAAATGCATTGCAAATTGAAGTTCTTGCTCAACGATAGCTATCGTAAACCTAATTGATATTCACTCTCATTGTGTCATTATAAACTCCTTGTAATAGTTGATCGTTACTAAGTTTGCCTTTTCTGGAAGCATGCCAAACTTGCAAGTTTCGTGGCCCAGATGGCAATGCTTGACTCTATTAACATCAAAGTGGAGGCGTTATTTTGTTTTGAACTTCCTCACGGTCCACTACTCTTTAAATCACTTTGGCATCTAACCTTTATGAAATTAGAGTTCCATATTATCTCGCCTTGCTGCATGCTAAAATACAAAGGAACCAGCAGATGTTGCTGAATTCTGTCTTTAATGTAATGTAATGTTTAGAGGCAGTTTTGTCCTTTAGGGTTAGAAAAGCTGCTGTTGTCTTTACCTGGTGTCTGGGAAAATAAGGTGATTATAGAACTCCCTAGGTTGCGTCACAAGCACCAATGCAGTGATTGTATATTAAATGCGTTTTTTTCCGTTCCATGTACAACAAGGAACTTTCATAGCGCTGCTTGCTTAAAGTTGAGGAAATCTCCATATTTGGATTCAGCAAATGAATCATGTGACAGTTAAAGTTTTCTTAACAACCTCCTCTCATAATGAAATAAAAGCATTGATCTGTTGTGAAAGTATGAAAAATAACTTCTGAAATTATAATATTTAAATACTTTATACGTATCATTAGTATTTATAGTATTTAATATGTAATCAAAACGAAGAAAGAATTTTCAACAATGTGAATTCGGTATGTTTAAAATGCCTGTATGTTATCATGAATATTTATGGATATGTCCAGGTTTTTCATTCGTTGCCAAAGAATACAACTATCAGAATGAAGAAGGATGTTGCTAAATCACCTGACAGATGGGCAGGTTTATCTATGGGCAGATTTAAGACTTTTAGGCAGCTGCAGGCGATGTGCCTTGAGTTTGTTTTGGTCTCCGACAAAGCTTTATAGTCACATGAAAAAGAGATTGTGACGCAAGTTACTCCAGAATGAGACCTTTCTCATGGCCTTCTACTAAAGCTACTTTTTAATGCTTTTCATGATCTGCGGAAATTGAAAATTTGAGCTTTTGTAAATGAACACTCTTTACTTCTGTGGTTTTCAGCGTTCCATTCTACATTTGGCGTAAACGAGTGCTTAATTTTGCTTTATCAGGCTTGAGGTTATTTTATGTACCGTAAATCTACGAGTTGGAACCACTTCCTTCAGTAGGAAGCCATGCCCTCGCCGGATTTGAACCCGCGATACAAATATGATCTGATCTGAGGAAGATCTTTGACGTGTCTCGGTAAAAGCCTCTGAAAAGCATAAAGCCCAAAAGAACGATCTAATTTAAAAACTCATGTAGTACAACTTATACAACTAGTAAATATTATGGGACTTATATGCATTGCTGATAAATTAGGTTTGTGCAACTAATAATAATATCGAGACCAGTTGAGAGTTGTGTGCTACTGCTCTGGATATGCAATGAATGGGCCAATAGTATAGATTACGCGCTTGGACGCCTGATTTACGCATCGTGTAAATGGTTCTTTACATGTAAATATATGCCCTACACAGCCAACAGTTTCAGTTCGTAAAGTGTGTTGATATATTACAGCCACTGCCGTCTCTCGGGTCGTAAAACCACAATCAGTAGTGACAGTTTTCCATGAATAACTTGACTGCGTCAACTTACATTCGTGTCTGTTCCCCGTTTTGTTATTAATATAGAGATTGTTGGATTTTACAGTACAGATTAGGTTACGTAAGACAAAATCAATGTCCTTGAAATGCCGTGTAGGCAATTGATTAAACATAATGGGAAACCATAAAGGTGTGCTGTGCCAAGAAGCATAATTTGATTATATGACAATAACTAGTCCGTTTGCAAGCCACGCGTATAGCTAGAAATGTACTTTTATCTATGGCTGCGATGCCGGTGTTCTTCCGCTACATCAGGAATCATGTAGAACATGGTGCCATGCTGCAATACACTGAGTCCAAATAAAGAAAATCACTCTCTCAAGTATATATACACAGTGAATATTTTAAAAATTTTGTAAATTTAGCTCACTAGTTAATTCCATTAAAACTGGTAGACAACCTAAATTAAACATTACATATCTTATTGTTTGAACAATCTTCCGAAAAAAAATGTATATCTCTTCAAGCTCATTCACATTAAAATGGTATAGAATTATCAGCATTAAATCCTTAAAGTAGGAAAAATAGGGGAAAAACCTGATGTGTTGCACTCACACAACTTTCTATACTGTTGTACTAACCATTCTAACAAACTCTTATTCCTATATCTTCTTCGTGTTAGTTAAGATAAACATTTGTACAACTTATTGCTTATTTCCTTGTAGGTGCAAGGGGAATATTACAATACAGTAGGCTTTGAGCGATAGTCAAATATTTTAACCCTTTGAGTTCCCGTTCTCTTTGCACGCTTAACATGTAACAAATGAACAACGATGTTCCATTTCACGAAAGTTTTGTTTTCCGAAACTGACACAAATAACAAGAAATATCTCCGAAATGGTTCATTCTACAAAAACAATTATTCGGACATAAATTGTGTGTTTTAGTGAGATCTACATTTTTTGTGCAGTAAGATTTTGTCTATCCCTTACGGTTTACGAGTTATTTAAAGGTCATCCTGAGTAAACAGGAGCACATAGGCTATAGTCAGGAAATTCATTTATCATAAAAATATCTTAAACATACGGCATTTTAAACAAAATCGTTAGAGCCATTTTGAAGAAATTCAAAATTTTCGAAAAATCTTCCATTGAAAAGGGTAGTGTAGGGTGGGGCAATTTTCTTCAAAATCTTTATGTCGCATCCTACAAAGACATTAAACTTAAATACCAACTGTGGTTTTTAAGCGACTATTCGTTTTTGAGCTATGCTATCCACACACACACACACACACACACACACACACACACACACACACACACACACACACGCACGCACGCACGCACACACACACACACACACAACACCCCCGCGCGCGGATCTTTTTCTAAAAATGCTTTTTTTTTTTTTCTTTTTTGATTCGGGGTACTCAAAACATATTTCCGGTGAAATCTCCACATCGAATTTTTTACCAGTAGAGAAAGTAAAAATCTGATGTGTTACACTCACATGAATTTCTCTACTCTTGTACTAGCCATTCTTACAAACTCTTATTCCTATATCTTCTTCGTGTTAGTAAAGATAAACATTTGTACAACTTATTGCTTATTTCCTTGTAGGTGCAAGGGGAATGTTAGAATACAGTAGGCTATGTGCGATAGTCAAATGTTTGAGATTCTGTTGTCTTTGCACACTTAACATATAAAAAAATGAACGATGATCCATTTCACGAAAGTTCTAAGTTTTCCGAAACTCACACATAACAAGGAGTATCTCCGAAATGGTTCATCCTACAAGAAAATTTATTGAGACATAAATTGTGTATTTTAGTAAGATCTACATTTTTTTTATAGTATAATTTGGTCTATCTATAACGGTTTACCAGTTATGCAAAAGTCGTCCAGAGTAAACACGACTACAGGGGCTATAGCCAGAAAATTCAAGATCTACATTTCATTTGTCATAAAAATATCTCAAACATACGACATTTTAATCAAAATCGTTAGAGCCATTTTCAAAAAAATCAAAATTTTCGAAAAATCTTCCATGTAAAGGGTAGTTTAGGGTGGGGCTATTTTCTTCAAAATCTTCGTTTCGCATCCTTGAAAGACATTAAACTTAGATACCAACTTTGGTTTTTAACCGACTTTTCGTTTTTGAGCTATGCTGTCCACAGACCGACAGACTGACAGACTGACACACAGACACACACACGGACCTTTTTATAAAAATCTGATGTGTTGCACTCACATGACTTTCTCTACTCTTGCACTAACCATTCTAACAAACTCTTATTCCTATATCTCCATGTTAGTTAAGAAAAACTTTCGTACAAATTATCTTATTGCTTATTTCCTTGTAGGTGCAAGGGAGATATTAGAATACAGCAGGCTTTGTGCGACAGTCAAATCTTTTTGACCTTTGAGATTCCGTTCTCTTTGCATGATTAACATATAAAAAAATGAACATCGTTGTTGCATTTCGCTAAAGTTCTGTTTTCTGAAACTCTCACACATAACAAGGAATATCTCCGAAATGGTTCATCCTACAAGAAATTTTATTGAGACATAAATTGTGTATTTTAGCAAGATCTACAGTTTTTGTACAGCAAGATTTTGTCTATCTCTAACGGTTTACCAGTTATGCAAAATTCGTCCAGAGTAAATACGACTACATGAGCTATAGCCAGAAAATTCAAGATATACATTTCATTTGTCATAAAAATATCTCAAACATGTGACATTTTAATCAAAATCGTTAGAGCCATTTTCAAGAGAATCAAAATTTTCCAAAAAATTTCCATGTAAAGGGTAGTTTAGGGTGGGGCTATTTTCTTCAAAATCTTCGTGTCGCATCCTTGAAAGACATTAAACTTAAATACCAACTTTGGTTTCTAACCGACTTTTCGTTTTTGAGTTATGCTGCCCACAGGCTGACAGACACACTGACAGACTGACAGACACACAGACACACAGACACACACACGGACCTTTTTCTAAAAATGCCTTTTTTGGATTCAGGAGGCCTCAAAACATGTATTTCCGGTGAAATCTCGACATCGAATTTTTGGGTGGAATACAATTCTTCCCCTACTTACCAGTAGAGAAAGTAAAAATGCTTTTTTTTTATTCAGGGGGTCTCAAAACATATATTTCCGGTGAAATCTCGACATCGCATTTTTGGGTGGAATACAATACTTCCCCTACTTACCAGTAGAGTAAAAATATACTGAAGAGGTCGTTGCGCATTTGTCTCCTTAGCTAAATTCTATTGATAAAGAGTTCACCATGTCCATCGTTATGCATGTTGAAGAATTGTCCGGTAACCTTCATCTATGTAAACAATTGGAAGGTTATGTGATTTATATAAATTAGCTATATGCAGCAGTAATTAGTATCATATCTTGGTAACATTTTCTTGCACCTTTAAAATATAGAACAAGCACGTCATATCCCGGAAGCCTTGTTCTTTTAATTGTGCAGTTTTATGGTTCTTTTTAGTACATAGTCGTATGAGTTATTCATGTCAGTGCGCACGCTTTAAACCGTCCCCAACATACTCCAGCATGCACATAAATATTTTGCCAGAAACACTGCGTACCTCTGTTGGATTATAAATGTTAGTTTCTTGAGGACCACCTTTTATCTGCTACCAGTTTATTTTGAATTTGGGACATACATCTGATAGCGCAGTAGATCTTGTCCCTTCTGCCGAAATTGTATAGAGATTTCAATTCAATCTCAGTGTTTGTTTATAGCATTTTGGGGATCGCGCAGAAACATCTGAAATACGATTTATTCATACGCCTTTGAAACCCCAGCAGCGGTTTATAAATCATTCCTCCGGAAGAGAGTGCTGTAGGGCTAATCTTCGGATACACCTAAGGCAACGGGGATTTCTTTGCCTTTTGTTTTGTCGAAGATACAGTCACTGTGATTGTTGATTGATTCGTACTAGGTAGGTATAAACGTGTTTACTCTCCTACTACGCAGTAGGGGAAGTATTGTACTTAACCCAAAAATTCGATGTGGAGATTTCATCGTATATATGTTTGAGGTCCCCTGAATCCAAAAAGAAGCATTGTTAGAAAAAGGTCCGTGTTCTGTCCGTGTATCTGTGTATGCGTCTGTGAACAGCGTAACTCAAAATCGAAAAGTCGATTAAAAACCAAATTTGGTATTTAAGATAAATATATTTTAACGATGCAACACGAAGACTTCAAAGAAAATTAATTTACCCTAAACTACCCTTTACATGGAAAATTTTAGGAAAATTTTGATTTTCTCAAAAATGGCTTTATTTAATTAAAATATATGTTTAAGATATTTTATTGCAAACGAAATTATATTTTGAATATTCTGACTGTAGCCCATGTATTGCTCTTTACTCTTAATGATTTTTGCATAACTGATAAACCGTAAGAGATAGATCCAATGCTACCACACCAAAAACGTCTCGTTAAATCATACAATTTATGTCTTGTGAAGTAAGCCATTTCGGAGAAATTCCTTGTTATTTGTCCGAATTTTGCAGTACTCCTAGACCATTCTCAAAACGGAAGTTATTCATTTTTATTTTTTGTTCAAAGAGAAAGGAATTTCAAAGCCATCATATAGTGACCACTCTTAAAATATTTGACTATGCTTAAAGCCTACTGTATTCCCTTGCATCTACAAGAAAATTAACAATAACATAGTTTCTACAAATGTTTATCTCAATGAACATGAAATAGATTGTGGAATAAATGTTTGTAGTTAGTACAAGAGTAGAAAAAGGCATGTAAATTCGACACATTAAATTTTTCTTCTAGAGAATAATGGTATATTCTTTAGTAGTGTTCATAGCCCGATCGAATACATAAAATGAATCCGTTTAAAAAAATCTCTTGAAATTTGAATAAATTTTGAAAATTATTGTGTGTTTATGTCCAAATATTCTGTTTGTCTGTGGTTTTATTATTGATAACTTCAATTGTTAACTTCTTACTGAGTTACTTTTACCTAATTTTGTTCAACCAGAAATCACACAGACTTCACGTATATTCAAGACATACGTTTTATTGCAATGGGGATTTTTTAATTTTAGGACAAAATTACTCGTTCGGTTATATTTCAGTTCTTCTCATTCTTATTCTTCACCTCATGGAATAGGCAAACAGGGCCTGTTCCCTCAATTATTGTTAATCTCCACTATTTCAGGTATAGCCCCAATCACACAAATTCACATACACTTCTTTGTCATTGCCTTTACACACAAACTTTACAACTAGGATTTAAAATTGGCTAGAAGTATCTGACTCCTAGCAGCCTCAGCCCAGGGAACATAAAACATCCGGAATGCTTCCCGCACGGAAGTTCGGCGTTTAGTGTTGTATAGTGGCAATGCCACAGTATAACTCCAATAGGTTATGTACTTGAATGTTTTATAGCCTAACAGAGGCTGGTTCGAGTTGGGAGAAGATTCCAAATCCGTGAAAGTATGCACTGTGATAATGTAATAATGGAAAATAATTAACGAGTAAGGATGAACAGAGAGTCATTTGGTGGCGAGACATAGACCTCAGGAACACCTAGAGGAACATACGCAAAGAGAGATGGTATGAGGGAGGCACATCTGGCGGGGCGAGGATTAATGTAAATGCAAGTTAGTAGAGAATTCTTGTAAGCTGTGAGTACTGTTTACCATGACATTAGTTACTTTTATAATGAAATCTGAGAGCGCTTATGCGTAAACCAGGAATAAGAAGTGCTGAAATTTCTCAATTTTCTTATTATTTAGATCACAGCACTCAAAATTGAATTACGTTATATTTTTTATTTATTTCAAGAATTACGTCCTTTCCCATATAGGTACTTTACTGCATGAACCAGCGAAAATGCAGTATTCCGTGTAGTTTATGTGACCGTTCGTTCTAAATTAGAAGTCCAATGGATATACACAAGTTTGCTGAGTAATGACATTGCCCGTGATCATAACTGGTACCCTGTGGTTTATTTTGCGCAGGCTGCATTTCTGTCCTTCCTCACAGCTGCAATTTAGTGGTTTTAGCTTCATACCACATGCTTAGTTCCATAAACAGACAGATCCACGCTACCTCCGCATTACTCTGTTCTTGTATCATAATTTACAACAATAAATTCACCCAAAGTAACAGGTAAAATATAATTCACCAAACATATTTTTACATAACGGGTTATAGATTCGGTTCCTCAAGCTCCTTGCTTTACATTTCAGAAATTCAATTTCTGCTCAGTACAAATCTGTCCCATAGTTAAAGGGATAGGAATTATAAAAATACAACGGTACAGAACTCAGCTCATAAACTCCTTATTACACATTTACAATCAAAGTTAATTGTCAATTACATTGAAAGTTCTGGATTTGAGCCCATAAGGAGAGCTGACACCGAAAGATTGAGGGAGAATAAAAGAACCCGGTCAACGCGAGTTATACTGCGCATATGCAACACGCACTTCAATGCATCAGAACACAACTCCATCCATAATTTTAGAAAGAGAAAGACCGGAACCCAGGAAGCGACTGCAGCGCCACCCCTAACCCACGATTAAACATGCAAGGCACTACACGACCAACTCCCGGTGGCGAACCGACAAACACGTAGATAAAACAAACGCAGCCATGCACGGAGAAGAAATACAGCCGACACAGTTCCTTTCATCAACTAAATAACCGTCTCCCTGACATACCGATACTCGGTGTAAAAAGAGTTATAATACTCATAAATCAATACTTAGAGAAATAACGAAGAAGTTAGTTCAAAAATTAGTACTTTAAGTTTAGATCTGTTACGACTAGAACACAGAAACGCTGCATGTTAAACTCGCTAAAGATTTGAAAGTTTGTGTAATTGTCTGTTGTTTCAGTGCAAATAGAGAAGTAATTTCTCTTCTTCTATTTGTAAGAATTATGTTGGAAACATCTGAAGAATTTATGTAATATAATTTAAGTAATAAGCATATTGGTGTAGATATATGTAACTCTAATTTTTTTGTTTCAGGTGAGTACTGTTTGTAGAAGCCGAAGTTTTAAGCGGTGTTCTTAAAGAGCTTTTTGGATTGGTTAGAAAAACGAAGGCTAATGAAGTGGGTGAGTTTCTAATAAAATTGCAACATTCTAATTAAGTATAATTATATGTATAACATATAGGCATGCTAATTGCAGCACTACAGAGAGAGAGAGGTGGGGGGGTAAGAGATTGGCATAACTCAAAGATGAAATATTGGATTAACACCACACTTGGTATTCAAATTCAGGATCTCTCAAAGGCGCAACACGAAGATTTTGAAGAAAATCCGCCCTCAATATACGCTTTACAGTTTATATGGACGAATTTCTGTTATTTTTCATTTTTTTATTTCAAAACAGGTTCTTACGGTTTTTATTGAAATACTTTACATTTTAAGATGTTTACATGACTAGTGAAATGCATATTTTGAACTGTATGTGAAGTCGTCTTCATTCTGAAAGACTTTTGATTAATTGAAAGTGAGTGAGCTATTCCAGAAAAATGAGTTATATGTTGCTAACACCATATCTGAGTTTATTTGAAACTACGTCAATGTAGATCGTATAAATAAAGTGGAAAACATTCTAAGATCGTTTCTGTTTTCATACTGTTATTGTCTACTATAATGAACTACACACGATAGTTCAAGCCCGGACTGCCTCTCATCCCTCATAAGCAGAACAAAGTTCGCTAACGCCAAATTACTGCAACTGTTTTAACGCACGAAGAGATATCTACTTATACCAAAGATAAATGAGTTGAGCTACCTGATTGAAATTAAGTATTTAATCACGCAGTCGCAAGAGCTTCTGTTTGGGGCGATGGCCTCTTAGAGGACGGTAGAGAACCGCACAAAGCATTAACGATATTTTATTATTATTATTATTATTATTATTATTATTATTATTATTATTATTATTATTATTATTATTATTATTATTATTATTATTATTATTATTATTATTATTATTATTATTATTATTATTATTATTATTATTATTATTATTATTATTATTATTATTATTATTATTATTATTATTATTATTATTATTATTATTATTATTATTATTATTATTATTATTATTATTATTATTATTATTATTATTATTATTATTATTATTAATAATAATTCACTTCACTTCAAACTAGCAGTGTTTAAACATACCTGTATTAAATACCATGTTGTCATAATGACAAAAAGCGCTACCGCATCAGCTGTTTTAAGGACATACTTTACGTAATTGGAGGTAAGAAGAGCTTAAAAGAACTTACCAAAGCGAAGGAGCTGAAGATTTGTTAAAAAAAATCCTAAAGGGTGATCGTTCGCAATACGTGTTCTTTCTCAAGGATTTTAAAGATATATCTTGGTTCGTTTCTTTGTTTTTATGTTTCATTTCTTGCTTTTACTTTGCTGGGATGTAATCCGCATTAAGCTGAGAGCTGTAAGTAGGTATCTAGCTACTGTTTGGTTGATGGCTGCTACTTGCGTTTCTCTCCCTTGTACGTGTGTAATGGACGACCCATCTTGGAGAACAGCCTGATCCTGACAACATCTGTTCTCTTAAGATGCCTTCTCATTAGGATAGCATCTTCGGCCCACAGCAGAAGCGCTCAAAGGATTTCATCTCCTCTTCACATCCTTCTAGTAATGATGATAGCTTTTCTGCACCCACCTGCCGTCCTAAACAAAAACAGATGGTAAATTTATGCAAATATCACCTAATCCGTCTCATTCATTCTGGGATTATACATGTTATTAGGAACAAATTGAACAAGATTCCTCTAAAATCTTCCTGTCTAATGGTATTTTAAACCCTAAGTGGTGACATATGTTACAAATAAATATCAGAGCAACTTGAACCGTAATATCCAGATACATTTTGTCAATTCTTTTCCTTTTAAGAAAAGTGCGGAAATATACAATTAATTATGGTGGTGAAATTGATGCCATGTATAAGTCACTTCAAAATTTATTTCCATAGTTATATAAAAACAAAAATTTAGTTGTTCTATCTGATTCTAAAACGCCCTCCAACCTACTGGTTCTACTACTTGGCCCAAAATAATGAACAATAAAGAAATGCATGATATGATCAAACAAATACGGAACCTAAATACAAATAGTCTTACAGTGGATTTTAGCAAAGAAAGGATCTAAATTCAATTTAGTGGTAAAACAAAATTTATCCTACGAATCAATTTAAACAATTTTTTTAAAAATAAACAACTTCAAATTATAATCAACAGATAACACTTTGAAATGAAAAGTCAAAATGGAATAAAATTTTGAATGATCCATCAATAGTTCCAAATTAGCCAAGAAAATCCTCTGTTCCTGCATTTCTACTGGCCACAGGATATGATTGCTTGAATAAACATATTTTGAGAATTAGAATAGTGGCACCTCCAAATTGTTTATTATGCTCCAACGAAGAAGAATGGAAGAATGGATATGGAACATATAAAACTTGTGAATCTCTTATGACTTTTTGGAACTCTAACATCAACATATTGGGAAGCAAGAAGGGGAATGATTTCGTTATTAACTCCTGAGCATTACACACACTTGCTGAGATCAGGGCGGAATATTTTACCAATGGTGTGTTGCTGAACGATTACTATGCAGCTGGTAATGTGATGTCATAAAGCCTAACGAAATAAAACGATATTGTTTTGAACTTAGTTTGCAATACTTTAAATAAATTCCCATAGCTGATACACTTTCAGGAATATACATTCTAGTCAGAATATGTGGACAATTCAATAACAATGTAAAACCGTTTAGAAAAATGTAGAGGAAGTACGGAGATGCTCACCTAGTTTTAAATGTTGCTAATGAATCAGTGGAAACAGCGAATGTGATGAACCCTTAGTCCCATAACATAACACAACCAGAGCTGAAGCACTCCATTCTTCAAAGTAAGCAAGCGGCAGCTCTAAGAAAAGAGGGGCGGGGGGTCGAGTGTTCGTGTGTTCGTTAGCTCTTGCAAGCACATGCTCTCTCTATGGTAGAAAATGCACAGTGAACTGTACAACAAATAGTTTGGGTGACTTCCATGCAACGCCTAAGAATACCAAGGTAATCCAGGAAGTAATAAACCAAAATAATACCTCAAACATAATATAACAAATCTGATGTGTTGAACTCACATGACTTTCCTCTACTCTTGTACTATTATTACAAACACTTATTCCTATATCTTCATGTCAGTCAGGATAAACATTTGCAGAAATTATCTTATTGATGATTTTCTTGAAGGTGCAAGAGAAATTCTGTAGGCTTTCAGCGATGGTCAAATCTTTTAAAGCTGGTCGCTATATCAAGGCTCAGAAACTCCGTCCTCTTTGCAGAGCCACGAGGTAAAAAAGTTAATAACGACCTTCCATTTGAGAAATATATAAGTATTTCAAAACTCGCAAAAATAACAAGGAATATCTCCGAAATTGTTCACTTCACAAAAAAAGTGCATTTAGACATAAGTTGTGTATTTTAATGAGATCTAAATTTTTTGTAGATTTGGTCTATCCCTTACGGTTTACCATCCATGCAGAAGTCATCAAGAGTAAACAGGACTGTACAGACTATAGACAGAAAGTTCAAAATATACATTTCATTTGCCATAAAAATATACGATTAAAATATCGCATTTTAATCAAAATCGTTATAGTCAGTTTTGAGAAAATCGAAGTTTTCGAAAAATGTTCCATATAAAGGGTAGCTTAGGATGGAGGAATTTTCTTCGAAAACTTCGTATCGCATCCTTGAAATATATCAAACTTAAATACCAAATTTTGTTTTTAACCGACATTTTATTTTTAAATTTGTTCACAAGACACGCACACACACACACACACACACACACACACACACACACACTCTCTCTCTCTCTCTCTCTCTCTCTCTCTCTCACTCTCATTCACTCACGATCCTTTTTCTAAATGCTTTCTTTGATTCATACATACGATTCCGGTGAAATCTCGACATCGAAATTTTGTGTCTAATACAATACTTCCCCTACTTATAATACGTAGTAGAGAAAGCAAAAGAGCATCTTACTAACAAAATTTAAGTTTATTTTATTTCTCCACATAATCACCTCCATTATTTGAGCACTTATCATATCTGCCCATGAACTTTATACTTTCCATGTTCTAGTCAGCTGTCACCATTCCATGAAACCAAGATCTTTGAACACGTATTCACCAAGCAAAGAACGAGAAATATTTGGGAAAGGAATTGGTAGTTCATCTTGCACCATTTTGTTGAACTTGATTCTTGAAATCTTCTGTGGCGCAACGTTTGAGTTAAGTTACGTCATGCACATTTATTGAACAATTGTTGAACATTTCATACTCCGTCTCACATCTCTTTATTTAATTATTTTCTTACTTGACAATACGTTTCTGCAGATTTCTACTTCACAACATTCAAATAATCCTAATACTTCTAACCTCACAGTCGGCTTGACTTTGTACTACGTAGTTCATTTTGGACAATCACAGAATGCACAAAAAAATACTTAGGTTGACATTCACACACCATTGAGAAAATAGGTTAGATTACCTTTAGGTCTTGGATATAAGATAGATTACAGTCAGCACAGCCAGAATATGCAAATGGTCGAAACCGTAGTAGTATCGTAGTACTTTTCCGGTATCCAACATTTGCCTATTAATAATCTATTCTTCACTCGGGCGGTATAAGTTGATTTTCATCAATGAAATCTTTTCAGCATGTACTTCTATCACATCATTCGTAACGCAATTCTCTCCTTATTGTTGTTTTCCCCCCTTTATTTTTTCTTCTCCCCAGTTCCTGCTGGCTTCTATCAACACACGCCTCAGTAACTCAGCAATAACCTCACAAGTGGTCATTCCCGTGTAAACACTGTTGTCAAAGCAGAAACTTTCAACAATATTTCAAACTTATTCACGCACACTTATTTTATTATCCATTATATCTAATCTCAGAAAGTCGATATAAAGGGCTGTTCATCCTTTTGGGTTTTTCTGAGCTCTCTTGCTGAGTTATCTGCTATGTACTCATAGTAAGAATAGGAAGTGTTATATTCCACGATTTGACTATCACTTAAGCGTGCTGTATTCCACTATTTGCTTTCTAGCAACAACGAAATATTTTACGAAGGAAGAGGACATTTTTTATGAAAATATGTTAAGCACCCACATGTTATTTCAATTAGATTTTTATATTCCATTGATATGCCACTTTCAACATCTAGGGTCATGTTGGCGGCTTTTTTACTTTCTCTACTACGTACGAGTGTAAAGTAGAGGAAGTATTGTATTCCACAACAGATTTACACTTTATTTGCTGGTTATCAAATTAAATGGTACCAACAATGTGAAGTGTAAATTAAATTAAATTAAATTAAATTGAGTTTTTACTCTGGTGTTCCTTTACGAAACGCAAAACTGGTAGAAAGAAAAGTCTGCACCTTTATTAATCAAAATCAAAATCCGAAAAATGTTCCATGAAAAGTGCAGTCTGGAGTGATGAGATTCTCTTAAAATATTCGTGTCGCATTCTTGGTGGATGCTGAATTGAAATACAAATGTGGTATTTAACGGACTTGCAGCTTTTAGTTATTCTGTTCTCACAACACACACACACACACACACACACACACACACACACACACACACACACACACACACACACACACACACACACACACACACACATACACATACATACACGTGCGCGTAGACCTTTTTCTAAAAATGTGCTTTATTTTTGTTTTTTAGATTCAAGAGGTCCCAAAACATTTATTTCAGGTGAAACCTCGATATCGCCTTTTTGGTTGGAAGACAAAATTAATATGACACGGGTTGCTAAGTTCCGATAATTGATAGGAAAGCAATGCCGGCATTTAAATGGATTTAGTGATCTTAGAGTTCCTTTTGTGAAGTTTAAGCCCACTCCTGCTGCATCCTCATCAGGTTTAACTCGAACTTCCTTCCTACCCTAGTTGTAGACGGGCCCTTGAACCGTACACATGCACTCACTAACTCACTCATTCGTAGCAGATATGTATGTTTCCTACTGAGTATTGCTTATAACCTCAAAGCAACTTCTTACTTCTACTTCAAGTATAAATACTTTGAATACTAAAAGAGTTGGATGTTGTCGCTACCCTGAATAAGTAAAAAGGAAATGAAGCTGAAAACAGCCAGATGATCATGTGGTCTTCTATGCATGTGCAGTCACTAGAAAAAGTCCTCTCCCTTCGGGGGATGGACTAACCGGTGTCGTTTAGAAGCAGATCTGATTTTTTTATTTGAAAGCATTCCCTGACCCATCATCATCTCCTAAATTGCAGTCCTTGTTGGACATATCGCAATTTACTAAGCATGCAGAACGATGCGATGTCCTTTCGCTGCCTCTTGATCACGTGACTTGCACAGTGCCGCTATCACATCACATCTCATGCGTAATTCACTCCTCCACCCTCTGACTCTCCCTGCAGAGGGACTTTCCCTCCAGGCTGGCCAACCCCTCACACCCACACATCTACATGAATAATGACACGCAGTAGGTGAGGTGAATTTCAATTTTCAACAAACACTGGTGACCTCTCCCCAACCAACGATCAACAGCGAAAGGGATCACGTGAAACAAGTGCTGCGTTATTTTCCAGTGCTGTCCAAAACGAACTCCCAAATGTTTGTATTATATAAATATAATTTTCGTAAACGGGAAACTTTCACAGGTATAAGCTTTTCAACTGGCTGTTAATTTTGTTATGACTTTCAGATATAATTTTACCTGCGAATAACTGAAGAGTTTCAGCTGTGCAGCATTTTGTAAATAAAAATATAGAATAAGTATTTTATACATCAAACGCGTTTACAAACAACTGACTTGAAAAGTCGCAATCGATCATGGCATCATCATTCCAAATCCTAAACGTTACAATTCAAAATTTAAAAGTCAGTAAATATATTTGTAAAGAACGTCATGTAACACGAATTGCATATTTATATAGAAGGAAAACAATAACTCAATGTATATTATATCCTACTGACATCTTTAAGAGCCACAAAAACCAGACTCATGAGGTTCACAAGGAACCAAATAAATTTTCGAACCCACTACACCTCAGTATAAGTTCCTATACCAACTTGATCACATTAAAGTATAATGGTTGGAGCCACAGGGACCATTCTTTTTTTTTTTAATGTGCTTTTCATGGTAATATTTGTGTTATTGTTATTTTGCTGTCTCGTGATATCCTTTGTCTGCGGGCAACTTCTGCATTGAGGAGAAAAATATAATGTATTAAACGGCATATAAATTTCAAATATAAGGGAATAATTAATAATTTGTCATGCTATCTACAAAATCAATATAAGTTGTGGCCATGTCATTTTACAGAATTTATTTGAAATTAATACAGTAAGCACACTGTTATATGGGAATGTTATTGCTTACCTTAAAATTTGATGTAGGCACTTGTGGCGTTGACCAATCTCCTCAAACGCCTGAAATGGAATCCACAGCTTTTTGTAGGAAGTTGTGTATATGTTGCTAAGAACTTCCTGAATCCGTGCTTCTAATTCGTTCAACGTGCAAGGTTTCGTCCAGTAGACCTCCTGTTTTTCCCAGCCCCACAACAAGAACTCACAGGATGAACTATCGAATTCCACATCCCGTAGTGTGAAGCAATCTGTGCCCATTCTCTTACTGTAAGGCCATCGGCCATCTTTGTTATTGTTCAGTATACCGCCTCTTGCGACAACTGTTGGTACTGCACGGCATGAAAAATTACTATCCTATTTAATGTTCTGTATGTTGGCGCTATTTGCAATATTATACCATTAATATTAGAAATTCAACGGCCATTTAATATTTCCTAGTTACTTCCTACCCACTCTGTATATAAACAGTTGAACTCTGTGGCAACGAAAAAGGTCGAAACATTGATTGCAAAAGACCAGAAGGAAAACAAAGCTAGAGACGCTTTACTTATAGTGTGTTTGTAAGAAAGTGATACATTGCAGAAGAGAATAAATATGGAGAAAATCTTCGAGAATAATACAGAAAATAGTTTTCACGTGAATAGCATCTCCGTACCTTGACATGAAATATCTTAAAATTTGAGTAATGCTCCCCGCGGATTAAGCAACTTCAGGGTTGTAAAATATATTAAAATAACTTGAATTGATTACAACAGAAAGAAAATAGCAGAAACATCATTATGAATTAATTTATAAAATAACACTCAAATTTGAACAACTACAGGGTGCCCATAAATGTTTACCAGGTTAACGTAACATGCTCTAGCTCACCAGTGAATACCTATAATAAACCTAAAATTATATATCAGTATATACGCACCGAAAGTTTTGAACGCAATAAACAATAAGCTAAGTAAACATCTTATCAATTGCTGAATTCAGAGTAATAATTTAAGTCTATCTTGTACATAGTAAAAACCTCAAGGGCAAAGTATAGAAGCTTATTAAATGATTATCTTCTTTTTCTATGGCTAAAACACCTTTCACCAGAACTACGAATTCACATTTAAATTCTACCACCACAATCAATTTCAATTTGTTTGCGGAACAACTGTAGATTACAAAATAACCTTAAAACAGCCATGGCACTTTTACACAGATAACACAGCAAAACAAACAACTCTTAATAATCATAGTTACACATCTTGTAATGCACAAAATGAAAGTAAAGAACGAGACTTCGAAGTAAAAAATCACAGAAGATACATTTGGAGTATGTAACGTACAGAGAACAGCACTTGGAAGTTTTATGGGAAATTTCTCAATCGCTAGAAATGAAAATCTAAATGTTAATACTTGTAATAATACCTTACTTTAATGTCTGTACGATACGCTTATAATTATAAAGGCTATAGGGCCCTGTTATTTTGCGTAACACTGTGTAAAAAAAATCCATTACAAACGCCAAAGATTCTGACAGAAAGGTGTACAATGATAAGGCATATAGGACACACAAAGTGAAAGTAGGTGAAAGCATTTAAGTTGTTGCAGCTAGAGATTATGTTAGAGATTTTTTTTGGTCTGTAAAAGCTCCCCGAAGTAAGTTTTCATGTTACCGTATACATACATATGAACTACAGTTTGAGCATCGCAGCTACTAGGGACTTTGTGAGTGGTATCTTTGATTGGAATACCCCTAGCGATTTGAGGCCTAAATGACTACCATGCCGTAACTTGAAGCTTTGGTCAAAAAAGTGCATGTTAAATTTAGGTTATGTATGAAAAATCAATCAGTAAAAAGTATTTTAAACCCATATAATTTAACAATGAATAATTGCTCCTGTTGTTTATAGACGTGTGCAGAAAGTTTCATGGGGTTAGGAATAAATTAGCTTTAGGTAAAATATAGTTCTTTGAGGAAGCAAATCAAGCTAAGGCTAGTTGATTAACCTTCTTTGTAAATTCAATTCAATAGGGTGTTTTCAGAATTATTGTAATTGCAGTCACAGTGAACAGTTTGTATGTGATTTAACATTCCCGCCACTTACCCAAAATTTCGTGTCCGTTAAATAGGTTTGCTTTCTTCAAAAAACCCCAAAACACGTAATGCCACCTTTACGTTTCTCCTTAAGGCAAAAATTATTTTCCGCCAAGTATTGTCTCTAATTTTTACCAGATAGCAGCACTGTTTGGAATGATCCCTACCTCATGTTGTCCAATAACCAATTATTATTATGATAAAGGAGCTTTAAAGTTTAGAAAACATGTTACAAAATTGTTTAAGATAATTCCATGGGCTCAAGGTAAAACTGTGTTTTATTCTGTCCTCGCACACAAGCTCGGATAATTACGTTGTGTTTCCGGCGGTAGGCATACATTTGTGTTGTACTGCATGCAGAGTAAACAAGCCGCGAGCTGGCGACCTCTGTTATACTGGCTGCATAGTTTTCAGGTTACATATCCGTGTATTCACAGGCAGTACCGCAATTAGGTTCTCTTACTATAACTCAAGAATGTGCAATACTTGCGGAGGCAGTTTCGTCCTTTTACTATTGGCTTCCTACCTACAAGGGACACTTCGTTCCATTCCATTCCCTTCTCCATTTATTGTACCAGAGCACAGAGCTTCGGAGCTTCGAATTTGCAGCCCACGTAGGACTGTAGTTTAGAAAAATCTGATGTGCGCATTCAGGTGACTTTTCTACTCACACTTGTGCCAACTATACTTAAATATGTTTATTTTTCTACCTACTTCTGTTAATCGAGATGAACGTTTGCATAATCGATTTGATACATATTTCTTTGTGGGTACAGTGGGAATAGGAGAATACAATAGGCTTAAGCGATAGTTAAATCCTTCAAGAGCTGGTCACTATGTGATTGCTTTCACATTCTACTACAACTTCGTACTCAGGAGATAAAGGAGACTTAATACTTGAGGGGGAAAAGTATTTGAAAATTAAAACCAATAAGGAATATCTCCAAAATAGTTATTTCAAAAAAGAAAAAAAAAACTCATAATTTGCGTGCGTTAGCGAGATCTACAGTTTTGTGTAGTAAGTTTGTTTATTCCTTACAGTTTATTAGTTATGCAAAAGTCATTCAGAATGAGGAGGGCTTTAGAGGCTATTTCCAGAAAATTCAATATATATTTAATCTTTCATGGAAAGATCTGAAATACACGGTACTTTAATCAAAATAGTTCAGCTATTTTTTAGGAAATCAAAATTTTCGGAAATTTTTCTATGTAACCGGTAGCCTGGCGTTTGACGATTTTGTTGAAAATCTTCGTGTTGCATCCTGGAAAATTACTGAATTCAAACACCAAGTCTGATATTTTACCAACTTTTCGTTTTTTATTTGTGCTATTCTGACACATGGAGACACACACATGCATACGCACACGTACATACGGACGTTTTTCTAGAAAGGCTTTTTATTCAGAAGACCCCAAAACTTCCCTAAGTAGTTTTCCTTCCGGAGTGTTAGATGATAGTGACATTTCTGACTGTTATTAAAACCATCTTTAAGGTGATAAATATATAGTGAAACAAAGAAATTAATTGTAGTTATTCAGTAAAACTGTTGTTTTTCTTTTTCATCAAATAAAGGTGCATTCAGGAAACGTATTGAAATAAATACCGAGCAGCCGTAAATTGCTATAATGGAATATTATAAACGCAGCATCAATCAGAAATAGCAACACCATCTCGGTGTTAACGACAGAAAATTCCATAATCCATCTATGACTGATATCTAAGGAAACACGAAAAACCAACATTTAGGTACTCAACATTCATACTCAAATTAAATGACCGATAAACATTCTATAATGACCATGATATTTCATATAGTAACTGGAGTAGTTATTCTAAATAAATGGGCTGTGCTTAAAAATTCTTAATTATTATTACAAGTTATTAGAATTCCTAGGGATATAGCAGTTTCAAATCAACTATTTTTATTACTTACTTCTGCTAATCTTGTACTTGCAAGATGCGTCACTGAACGGTCGTGGAAAAACATAATTTCTACACATTAGTGGTCCACCTTACTTTGCGTTTTACCATTTAAGTTCATCTTGACTAATGAGTCGGAAAACAGACCGAGGTAGCCCAATTGCGTGGCCTCCGCGATGACGGGATCTTAACTTTAGCTGATCCTTTTCTGTGGGATCCATGCACAGCTTGACGTACCTACAATAATTGATTCAATGGACTCAGATGTAGATGAATGATAGTAGGTACCTTAAATGATGTCTGTTAATCTGAATATGTTGTATAAAATTAATTGCAAATAAATTGCATTGGATTATATAATATAGGATATCAAGTAATAACTTTTGGAAATGAATACACTGAACAATAACATTATAAGTAGATATGTAGATGTACAGAACATATAGCGTTATCACACCAGGTAGCTCAGTTGTTTCTATCGCTACTCTCGGCCCTCTACTCTGACTAGTCTATGTGAAGTGTCCCGTAGGCCCAATGAGATTCACATTCCACGACATTCCTCCACGACCGTAGGTCCCCTCATTCCTTCGTCATCTTTACATCATCCTCGGAAATGGATCGTCAATTCAAATAGAATGAGCTTACCTCCCAAATATCACATACAAAGTGGGCAGCATTAAAAAAACAAACACACTGATATGTTTAGAAGGTAGAGTGGGGTACATTAAAATACAAAATCCATGTTGATCAAATATTTTTATTTGCAACTCTTGGCTGTATATATTTCGATGTTTATACCTTTAGCTTTAAGCTTTTATTATGTAACTGCGTCACAATAACTAAATAGTACCTTTTATAACAGTCTCAGTGAAAAATGTGACGCAACAATGATATTACGTATAATAGTTTTATCTGGTTCGTGTCTTTATAGTACGTCTTAACATTTCAAATAATTCTAATAAACTAATATTCTGAAGTAAACTTAAAAAAACCTCTTAAATTTGCAAAATTAATTCTAGTCCTTAATATATGAAAAGAATTCTACGAAAGTTATTATAGATACTCTCATATCACGCAAAGGAAAACTATTGCCCAAAAGTATACCAACAATATAATTATCCTACTCATGAGTAAATCGTCATTTATATAAAGATTTGCTGAATAACTGATGCGAAACCTTTCAGGATAATGTAGATGACTATACCCTTCGTACACAGTACGGCAGTAAATGTGAAGTACGTCGTGGTTTGGACACCCCCAGGTAAGGAAATAGCGCATGTGTTGAGCGTTGTACACGAACCGACAGCAAATCACGGGAGACCAGGAATTCTTCAGAGGGTGGGAACATCTCGGCAAAGGGATTTCCATTCTGAAGGTCACAAAGAAAAGGGGACTTTGATCTGATTCATGCGACCGGCACGGACCGCACGCAGAGAGAAGCACGTTAAAGGGAAAAGTAATCTGATGGTAATTAGTTAGCTAAACACAGAGAGAGGCAATTGTTTTAAAGGCTGTGTAATAGAAACGGTGATCTGCAGCAACACGTGAAGCAATTAAGTCTCTTGTTCCATGTGACAGAAGTGTCTCGGTCTATTGCACTTCTTGTTTCTCGGAAAACAAGCGTGTCACAAAATCACAAAGCATAGAGGCTTTAAACCACAGAACATAAAACTACTTTAAACTTTGCTCTCAACAGCTTTCAGTGAGCAGGAAAGAGGCACTCTGCGTATATAGCACGTCCAGTTATTTAAGTACGGCTGAAGGTCTATTCCACAGAAAAGTCTGACCAAATATATTATAAAAGTAATGACTGTCAGGTTACTGGCACACAAAATTAATCAGTAAGGCACCTACAGAGTTAATGGAGAAACAAAATATGAATGAATAGTGAGCGTTTCCTTATGTCCTGGCAAGTACAGTAAGTATTCAACTCATTTAAAGACACCGTGTGTGAAAAATTGTCAAAAAATAACACTAAAAACAACAAAAAACACAAATGTGCGCAGGAAAAAATCTTTATCAGAATTCGAATGCTTTCTGCAAGGTCAATGACCTCAAATTATCTAGGCTAGTGGGCCACGAATGGAGATGTGAAGCACAAAGGATAGTCTATCTCGCAGGCGTTCTTATTTCGCATCGCAATTAGAACCTTGCAAAAAACATCGGCTAGTAAACTACATGAATGGTTTGTAAAAATGCTATTAGACTGAAAAAATAACACACCGAAGTGAACATATATTAAGTTACCAGAACTACACCTTTACCTCTAATGTCCTGTATACACATTATATAGCACATTAATGCTTAACAACAAAACAATGTTTCCCAACTAATGCCAAACCGCCAGTGCCTATGATACCTATTCTCCCCACACTCCTTGTAACTTTTTGTGCGGGAATTGTAATTTATCGCCTTCGTTCATCACGGAGACATAGAACTGAACATCATTGCAGCAACTTCCTTCACTGTTGGTGGTCGTCCGTTATATTTCTTTCAACCTCTTTCTCTAATGTTCTCATTTCGAAGCTACCCTAGGTGGCCATATAAAGACCATTTTAAATTATTCAGGACCAAGTAAGTACAGTTCAACTGCTCAAACATGCAACCAACGACGGAGTATCTTTTCAGGAGGGCGATCCTAAACACACTTTTATTCGTTTATAGCAAGTTCATGAAGAAAAACGGTATGAATATCCCTGTACAACAAGAGCGTTAGGCATCCTACCTTACATCATAAATACAATGTTGCATTATAGTTTTTATAGAGCTGCTTCGTAAGTTTTACAAAATCAATTTAGGACAGGCAGCGCAATAACATGACCCAATGTAACTGATGATGTCATCCTTGTTGCACTTTATTCGCAGTCTGAGTTATAAATGATGTTGAAGTAAATCCAGAAAAGAATAAAAATGCGAACGTTTCAATACAAAAACCTGGGCAAAAACTTTCCCTGCAAGAACAGCATTTAATATATTATTCCTAAGGTCCATAGTTCAGTTACATATAATGCTGTTACAGAAGTTGAAGCGTATATTTTCCTAATACTAAATATAATTTCTATATATTTATAGGTTTTTCCACATCTCACTGTTAAAATTTCTTTTTTCCCTAAACATGCCATTGCCTTAATAAAGTTGTTTACACAGTCAAGTGTTTCAGTTTAGGTTCTCAAACAAATTTTCATTATAGGTACGTCCTGTTCCCAAAGCGATTATACGCTATCCCTTGCGGCTTGGCTGAAATTCTTTATATTTCATAATTAATAGCAAAACTCTTGTGGGTTAATTAGGTGGAGAGTGTATAGTGACCAAAGCGCTCTGTGGTATGGTACAGATATGGGATTATGGTTAAGCAGATTTGCCTCTACGTGGTCGTCTAATACAAGACTGCGTCGCTTTTTGAGCGGTTTGATTTCCCTGCGGGCGTATCTGAGTGAAGTGCTGTAGTGATGACATAGATCGCCTGTTTGAGTCCATAAGGTTACATTAGTAAATAAATGCGCTTCATGCATCAAAGAGCGCCAGTACACGTCTGGGCTAATGAGAATATTGCTGAAACGAACTGAAAAGAAGCACTTGAAGGAACAAGTTGGGAAATGTTAATTCGTTTAACTTACAATTAGGAACAAACGAGAAAACATTGGCGCCGTGGATAAAATTATGTACACACACTGTACATAAAATTTAGTCTTCTTCATGAATGAAAGCAGTTACATAGCCGCAAAAACATAGTCATCATGCACTTCCAAGCTTTTGTGAACTTGCTTCGTATTTAACTGTGAAATTTGACACTTTCAAGGAATCAATAGATTCCAATAAGCAAACCCCTTCTATATTCGGATTTTGAAAAAGAATTCAACATCGAAGATGAGGCGCGTCCGGGTTCGAACCTCATAGGAGTCGTCGGTGCTTCCGGCTACCTTGTTACTTCGTACATAGTTCCCGGAAGTATCCTGGACTCGGCACCTGTCCTCGGCTGGTGCAACTATAAGGTTTTTGGTGGAACATACTTTCCTTTGATAAAAGGAATGATGATCTCCGACGTGAGAATGCAGCAAAATTAACTGGTTTTATTTCAGTGATTTACAGCTTCTTTCACTACTAATTGCGAATGCTGGCCTTCGTTTCGGATCGCGGCACTGATATGCGAAACTTTTATAGTTCAGTAACATTTATTTTCATTAGCGTCAGTATTAAGCGTGCACACAGCTGTCCTAATATGCGGCACGCTTGTAAACCGCAACAGTTAAATTTAAGTAAGCACTCGCTAGTTTATGCGTCCCTGGGTGAGTCACTTCGTGAATTTTATGCGGTACTTCTTTATTGGTACATTAGCATCTTCTCGCTGGTGGTACTTGAGGAACTGTCCCGAAATTAGTTATTGCATGTACTTTTATGGAAACGGTCCCCTGCAGTGTAATAAATTCTGATTGGTGGATTCTTTGAACCACTTAACGCCCCTTAACATTTCGTATTTATTTTCTACTGTTTTTTCTTCATCCCCTCTTTCGAAATGTCACTTAGAATTCGGAGATTTCCTTCTTTGTTTTCCTTAAAATGTTATAGCTCGCTCTTTCGGTCGCCATTGTGATAAGAAAAATAAGAAAACACATACAGAACAGCTACACTCACATTTAATAAACAATCACATACCAAAAAACAGTTAAATACTTAGGAATACAGATACGTAAACTCAGAATCAAACCACACTACACACAATTACTAAACAAAGCACGTCGCGTTCACACAAACTAAACAAACGAGGACTCACACCACAAATACTACACAAACTATACATAACATTAATACGACCACAACTGACATACGCAGCCGTAGCCACAATGCCCTTAATAACCTCATACATGATGAATAAAATAAAATCTTATGAGAGAAAGTGCCTAAGGACTCTTCACAAACTTTCCCTATCATTCAAATCAAACACTTTACACCAACACACAAATACAACACCCATTGACACACACATAGCGAAACAACTGATTACATACATATATAACGCACACACAAGAAGCTACAGAGAAACACTCATAAACACAGCACAAAAAAATCCTCCCCTTATCACATTGATACACGTATATGATAATTATCAAGAACAAGAAGAACAAAAACTACAAGAACATTTACAACATATTCAAAACATTTAGACACACAATAGACAGAAACACATACAGAAACCCCAAACATTCAAAAACACACTAAACATATAATAAAAACCAAGTGAGGTGCTGCAGCAACAATTAAAATAAAAAAAGAAATAAAAAAAAAAACAAGCAATGAAATCATTGATCTTTTTGGGTAGAAGCATATGAACGGAGCGATGGATGTGGAACACGGGAAACTGACACACAGAAACACAAATCACAACACACTACACTACACAACGTCAACAAAAACACAAAACAACACGGATACGCACACAAGCCGAACGGAGTCCTCACACGACAAACAAAAAATCACCCACTAGGCTGAAGAGGGGTCTCCCTAAACAGCCCGGGCATGTTGTAAGCATGCCCAAATTAACACTTTTAATTAATTAATAATTTCGGTTATGATGAATTGTCAAAGAAAATAACAATAGCTCTACACCCTCCTTGATATTACAATGGGTAAGCGAGCGACTTGTTTCCTTAAAAATTTTGTTTCCTGCATCTCAAATCTCCGGCTTTGGACAGTAGTTTAACGTAGACTTAAATTCTTTACATTAAATATTGAATAACTGAACTAATATTACAAACACAATTATTACATACATAATATTACTAAATCACTCCTTTAAGCACATACGTAGGTGCAAAACAATATCGATACTTTATTACCTCTCATTGCAATTATGTTTATTACTTATGTTAATACGAATTTATTACTGTTCGGCTTCTTGGCCTAAAGGTACCGTCTCAAATAATATAATAACATACATAGTTATGCAATAAATTAACATTTAATAACAAAATAATGTGTCTCCCAGTTAGCGCCAAAACGCATGTTTTGCTTCTTAACGAATATCTGCGCACCAACACTCATTTACCGCCTGCATTCCTGAGGGAAACAATAAGTTTAAATTATGGTCACCATTCTTTTAGGATTAAGTATTTCTTAAATTCGTGGTTAATCTATGCGGCTTACAAACTAAGTTCCTCTTAACTATAAAAAGGGAATGATAGAAAATTGTTTTACTTCCGCAAACGAAGTGCTACATAAGTCATTAATCAAAATGCATACCACGCTTACTTAGGCCCATGACAAGACAAGGGCCCGACTTCTGTGTGCAATACGTGAATGCACCAAAGTGGCGTCACCGTTCTTCACCGATTCTGTTAAGCCTAGCCCTAGGTGTTTTCTACAGGAAGAGTTGAGAATAGCTGTGTGCGATGTTGCCTGTATAGTGTCCCTACCGTATTGCTGCCTGAATGCCCATACCTACAGTGCATCGACCATCTGAGAATTGCGTGCACAATCTTGTGACCACAATGTCAACTCCTGACATTGCCATAAATACCGGTGGATCTCTGTGAGCGGCCCGGCTTATCCTAATCCAGCCCTACAGACATTGCAACATTACAAACGCAGCATATTGTGAATTCATGCTCCTCCTTTCCCACTGCGCAAACGTGACCCACTCTGATCACTAGCACTCGTTCTTGCCCTTCTGGAACTTACATTTATGGACGCGCCTCTTATTATTTATATGGATGTTGGGCATTTCATAATATATAAACGTGTGCGCATTCGATTCAGCGCGGTTATTGCGGATCCGAGAAGCCGCTTTCTATAAAAGCAAGAGGTTAATAATTATTTAGACTAACTGTTGTGGTGCTATGACCGCCACTGAAAATGCGCTTATTTTATTAAAAGGCACTCGTCATAGGTACTAGAAGAGGCAGTCTACATCTGGTCTCCTATTAATAGTATATTCTAGGGACACGCAAGAAAAGATCCTTTGGTATAATGAAAGAAAATCCAATGTTTTGGCTGAAATTGCCTTTTTTCACAGAAGCGGGAAAGCGGGTTCGCTGTCCGCACTGATGCGAATCACTCGGCTAAACAAACTCGCCTCTAAAATATTTAACTATTAAACCTCTAACAACTGCGACGCTTGTTATCCTATGGTACATGTATGACGCTTACCACATTGATTTAGATCTTCGTAATGTTAAAAACTAGCTCTTAGAAACATGTCTATAAACTTTGGAAGAAATAAGACAGTAAAACAGCATGTAAAATGTTTTGTAAACATGCACATTTCATTTACTCCAAATAAAATGTATTTACTTGACATCTTCAGGTTTTAATTTTACCTCCAGAAGCATTTACAGGTATAGGAGAACGAAACAAAAAGATAGAAATATCCAATATTTTCTTGTTGTTAACATGGAGAGCCTTTCTTTTTCTTCCTTTTTTGAGGTATATGAATTCATCCCCATCTGTAACACAAACTATGCAGGAAAATAAAGATGTGCCCTGCCTGCAAGTGGTACTGACTCTTAAGCTCAAATACTCAGATTTTGTTTTAGAAGTTTCGCAATGCATTTAGGATCTTATTTTAGAGTAAGTAAAATTAATTGTGATGAAAAGAAAACAGAAACGATGGAGCAAAATATTGCAGTGTTCCTTTGACTTCACTCAACAGTATTACTAATCTTTTAAATTGTATGATTTGAGTTATTTATAGTAGTGAATTTTTATTATTCTGATTTTACATCAGAGTTTCTTTTTCTGCAGCATCATGCTCTAGCCAGTTTCAGTCGTACTTTCCTCTTTTCTGCTTTCTAGTTTTTAAAAAAATGCCAATTTAATTTATGCATTTTTATTTCTTTTAAACGTTTACAAATGTAAAAGATGCCAAAAGACTGCTTATAATTATCGTTTTCTCTAAATAAATGCTAAATTGCAAATATAGAAACGTTAGAAAATGCTAAACGTATAGATCGAAATACTAAATTTCTGATTTGAAAATCACTGCTCCTAAATATCGCCTATCTTATTATTTGATGTTGTGACATTAAACTATTGAGCAAACTCGATGTTCAAAATTAAATACGATTACTTAAATATAAACTAAGTTGGACAGAAGGCTGAATAAACATTTTATAACTAATTTTATCCATTGTCAGCAATTAACTTGGTTGAACATGTCCAACGAATGGGGAGTAAACCATCACCGCGACAGATTTTGGAATGGGTGCTAGCAGAAAGAGGTTAGAAGCAGTACTTGGATGGAAGAAGTTATGAAAGAACTGGCAAAAGTATTGCAAGATGAGGATTGGGAAGGGCATGGTGGTGGTGGCGGTGATGGCGGCGGTGGTGGTGGCGGCGGCGAAGAAAGTTATGATGATTAAAGAGCTCAGAATTGCCTACATTTGAATTTTCAGACGAAAGGGATAAAATCAGGATACCACAATCCATACAACATACGCAATTTTACGATTACAGTGAAATAGGATTTGAATCAGGTGCAATTTTCTCCATACCTTGCTGTCAGATAAAAGCACTATCCAATTGTGCCCTTAAAGGTTTGCTGTACCTGTTGAATTTCGAGGAAGCAAGATGGTGGTTTTCTGCTTGGCACAAGATGCACCCAATAAACTAAGATAGGAATTTTCTCCTCAGCTACTGCAGGTAGATCTCATTACGACACTCCGGAGATGCACTCTACCATGAATTTTTCATTAACGCGCTAATGAAATTGCGCCGCTCTAGCGGCCATGTAATTGTGGTGATAGAACTGGGTGACGAAAGGTATATGTTTTCACCGTCTGAAAGGAGGGGAAAAGAACATGATTAACTCAGAAAACCCTTGGATGAGTCTGTGCGGGCAGAGAAATTTGAATTTGTGCTCGTGGCTTCACGTATAATTATCACAGGGTTCCTTTAATTCCTAGGCATAGTACGTATAAAAGTTCTTTACCCCTCCTTTCCCCTCTTCCACAAATAGAGAACTTAGTAGCTAAAAGCAGAAGCCTCCGAATGATATACGAGGCCTTACATGAGTAAATAAAGATGGGGCTTGATATTTTAAAGGGAGTACATGCCAGAGACACATTATAAAGCGCGCAACATTTGCACAAAAGTCTGGTTTGCGACATTTTTATAACCTTCCCTACTTATGCCATTTTATGTTTACGTTTTCTACAAAAACAAAAGTTTTCTATCTTTCTATTTGTAATTGAGAGAAGTGTTTATAGAATTGATTTCATTACAGTTCGTTGTAGACAAAAGAGGATACAGTAGACTAAAGGAATACTGAAATCTTAAAAAGGCGATTTCCTAATGGCTGGTTTTGAAATCCAACACTTTTATAACATCACCAGAAACACTTAGCACTTCATAAAAGTTTTAGAGCGCGTTGGAAAATTCAAACCAATAAATACAGGATGGACGCTAACCAGGGATTCTACATTATGAATGTAGCAAATATTTCCAATGCAATTATTGTCAATTTTAGCCGAAAAGAAATAATTTGTTTAAACTATTTGGAATATTTGGGACCATCTAGCTTCTTGAAGAATGGATGTGCAGGGTTTATTATTTCGCTAATTGTCGTGCAAATATTGTTGGAACAATGCACTATTACATCTCTATCGTAATTCAAATGTTACAAAGTCATAATTTAATGTAAAATGTCATGCAAAGTTTAATTTCTAAGAGAGATTTGGCAACGTCACGTTAACAGTAAATTGTGACTAAATTCATTCAAATTGAAATAAAAATATTTGGGCGACAGATAGTGAAATAATAAACCATTTATATCCATTCGTCAAGAAGCTATTTTTGGGTGAAACAGTTTTTTAGTGACAATAATTGTATTGGACGTACTTGTTACGCTCAACATGTAGAATCCCTGGTTAACGTATGGCCGAAAGTGTGTTTTAACAAGATCTACTACATTTTTTATTTGGTCTATCTCTTGCGGTTTACCAGTTATTCAAAGTTCATCAAGAGTAAACAGAAGCACTTAGGCTATAGCCAGAAAATTCAAAGTATACATTTCATTTGTAATAGAATATCTCAAACATATAGCACTTTAATCAAAATCGTTAGAGCCATTTACGAGAAAATCAAGTACCTTCTATCCTGTATATTGGAAACGGTTAATGCCAGAAAACTTATCTGGCATAAATTGTATGCTTTAACGAGATATACGTTTTTGGTGCAGTAGATTTTGATCTATCTCTTACAGTTTATCAATTAAACATAAGTACACGGTTGATTCAGGACTAATGGAAAATTAGCAGAACGTTTAGCATAACATTTTATAACATGGAAATATCTCAAACATTTGATATTTAGTTGTGATAATTTTTTAGAAAGTCGTGTCACATCTTTGGAAATTCTATGTTTCTCCCACTTTAAGGTTTTGAGACATACTATTGTTGCGCGCGCACATACACCCCACACATTCACCACATTTTTTTTTTCCTTCTTTTCTAGAAGCGCTCTTACGCGGTTTTCAGCGGATCTCGTCCATTTCTAGCGAAATCTCTACATTGAAATTTTTGGTAGTGTACATGCACATGGTTGAATGATATGTTGCAGATTATTTAATGATAAATAATTAAAACGTTTGTTAACCTGTTACTAAGAACAGTTACATTCGATCGTTTCAGTGACTAAATTCTAAAATGTTCAATGTTCTAAATTCTTGGCATTTGATTTAGTTGCTTACCTCATCTCAACGACTGTCAGAGAATAGCACTACCAATGACTACCCTTTGATCTTGCTAAAATATTTGAATGAATAATGATCATGAAGTCATTAATAAAGATGTCGGTTTATACGAGCAGTTAAATGTTAGTTCTGCATTTTGCATTGTTTCACACAACTTTCATGAATAAACAGTGTAGAATCAAAGTATTCCATGTCATATGCAGTATTATAAGAAGTAAGGAATATGTGTAATTTGGTAATGGGTAGAGAAAATATCAAACTTACCATATGTATGATTTGATACTCGCTGATACCAAGGGAAAAAATCTGATGTGTTGCACTCACATGACTTTGTCTACTCTTGTACTAACCATTCTTACAAACTCTTATTCTTATATCTTCTTCGTGTTATTTAAGATAAACATTTGTACAAATTATCCTATTACTTATTTCCTTGTGGGTGCAAGAGGAATGTTAGAATACAGTAGGCTTTGTGCGATAGTCAAATGTTTTAAAGCTTTGAGATTCTGTTTTCTTTATATATTCAACATATAAAAAATGAACAAAGATATTGCATTTCACGAAAGTTTTAAGTTTTCCAAAACTCATACGTAACAAGGAATATCTCCGAAATGGTTCACCCTACAAGAAAATTTATTTCGACATAAATTGTGTATTTTAGCAAGATCTATATTTTTGTATAGTATGATTTGGTATATCTCTAACGGTTTACCAGTTATGCAAAAGTCGTCCAAAGTAAATACGTCTACAGGGGCTATAGCCAGAAAATTCAAGATATACATTTCATTTGCCATTAAAATATCTCATACATATGGCATTTTAATCAAAATCGTTAGAACCATTTTTAAGAAAATCAAAACTTTCGAAAATGTTCTATGTAAAAGGTAGTTTAGGGTAGAGGAATTATTTTCTTCATAATCTTCATATCGCATCCTTGAAAGACGTTAAACTTAAATACCAACGTTGGTTTTTAACCTACTTTTCGTTTTTCAGTTATGCTGTCCACAGACTGACAGACACACAGACAGACACACATACGGACCTTTATCTAAAAATGCTTTTTTCGGATTCAGGGCGGTCTCAAAACATATATTTCCGGTGAAATCTCGACATCTATTTTTGGGTGGAATACAATACTTCCCCTTCTTACCAGTAGAGAAAGTAAAAAGACCGAAATATCATTGTTTGAATTTAGCAGTACTTACACCTATTTTCAAATGGGATATTTGATTTTTATATCCTGGACATGCAAAGAGAATGGAATTTCTAAGCATCACATAGGGCTTAGCTTTTAATAGATTTGACTATCACTTAGCCTGCTGAATTCTTATACTGCCATTGCGCCTATAAGGAAATATGTAATACACCATTAGCAGAAATGAGAAAGTCTTGTGAGTGAACGCAAGAGATGTTTTGTCTTCCTACTTACTGCACCGTAAGTTATGCAGTCTTATTATTATGTGGCCGGAAGCAGTGAGCGATTTTTATGACCGCCTGTAATTATGTTAGCCTCTAAGGTAGTGCCTGTAGGCTAACTTTGCGACGTTTTCTCTTGTCCCTGCTAAACAAGATGATGGCATTAGCTAATACCATGCACTGAACCTGCGCGGCAGAGGAAGGAGCCAATGGCAGCTGGCGCCAGCTATTCCCTCACCACCGCATTCACCCTAGCCAGCGCTCTAATCCGCAGCGCTAATCCTCTATGCTAATTCCATTTCATTAACGGCGCTCCCTGTAGCAGACTCCTCCAGGTCCCTTCTCATTAACCTGCTTACTGTCTCTCTCTCTCCCTCTCTCGCTCTCGGACATTCTGTCACTTGTGAATTACTGGCTGGAGATCGCTCATTAAAGACCTAGCCACAAACCAATTCGTTTCTCAGCAACACGCAGCAACCCCTTTATTACTGCTACTGTCAATGAGAGAGAGAGAGAGAGAGAGAGAGAGAGAGAGAGAGAGGAAAAAATTGAGAGATGTCTGGCTGTGACTATGTTGTTAATTACATTCTGAGCTGGCGACCCACAAGGGCTGCATATGTGGTAGTAACACAACCACTAGATTCTCTCGCATTATTCAGAAGATTAAAGCTCTGCATCTCTCTCCTCAAATTCACAAAAATCACACAGCTTTGTTTCCAAATCATATGGAGGTCACAGAAATATAGTAGAACATAGTCTGGAAAAATTAAAGAGCTCTTAATGATAAATAGATTAGATGTAATGTGGACTCCAGAATATACATTAATGGAGAGAGGTTACAGAATAAGAAGACAAAGGGTAGATGACAGATGCCCAAACATACTCCAAAACCAAAGGTAAAAAATCTGATGTGTTGCACTCACATGACTTTCTCTACTCTTGCACTAACTATTGTTACAAACACTTGCTCCTCTATCTTCTTCATGTTAATCGAAATAAACATTTGCAGAAATTATTGCTAATTTTCTTGTAGAAGGCTTTTGAAATTCCATTCTATTAGTATCGCCAAGCGATAAAAATGTGAATAACGACCTTCCATTTGAGAACAGTTTAAGTATTGCAAAGCTCTCACACATAGCAAGGAATATCTCCGAAATGGTTCAGTCCACAAGAAAATGCATTTGGATATAACTTGTGTGTTTTAACAGGATCTACATGGAAATAAATAGCTTAGGATAATAACTAACAGTCAGTAAACGCATAGAACAAACCGAGAAATAAAAATTAGTTTCAGGAATCAAATATCATGCCTCGTAGTTCATATTGTAGGATTTCTATAACTAATAAACCAAATCTTCTGAAATTAAATACATTCCAAATATTTAATACGATTCGTATGTCATGCTACTTATAATGACATTTTACGCAGTATAATGAATAAAACAAGAAATTTCATGACTGGTTTGCCTTCAGGGTAACAATATTTCCTGTGATAAAATAACAATCATGTACACTACAATTCTGTAAGCTATGACAGTAGTAGTAATAAAATAATAATAATAATAATAATAATAATAATAATAATAATAATAATAATAATAATAATAGTAATAATAATAGTAATAATAATAGTAATAATAATAGTAATAATAATAATAATAGTAATAATAATAGTAATAATAATAGTAATAATAATAGTAATAATAATAGTAATAGTAATAAGAGAAATAATACTCGTAATAGTAATGATAATAATAATAATAATAATAATAATAATAATAATAATAATAATAATAGTAATAATAGTAATAATAGTAATAATAGTAATAATAGTAATAATAGTAATAATAGTAATAATAGTAATAATAGTAATAATAGTAATAATAGTAATAATAGTAATAATAGTAATAATAGTAATAATAGTAATAATAATAATAGTAATAATAGTAATAATAATAGTAATAATAATAATAACAACAGTAACAATAATAATATCCTCGGGAGAATCTACCCATAAATAAGGTGTTCTTGAATAATGTTAGAATGCCATTCCTCAATAACAGCTACAATTAGAGCACGTAGCAGACCGGGAGTGTGAATATTTGCAGGAAACCATAGATTATGAAAGAGAAGGAGAATAGAGGAGAAAGGCTTGCACAAAATGACCCAAAACAGACGGTATTGATCACCACATAGTCCAATCATCAGTATATGAAGTTTACCAGCAACATATGGCGCTCATAAAAGGCAGAATTCTTTCCGCATCAAGGGAGAAAGAAAAGGCAGAAAACAAATACTCATTGGAAGACGATTGTTCAACACGCTTACATTCATAGATGTCAAACTTGACACACAGCGAAGGGCAGAAATGTCCGAAAATGATCAAGCGTCAGATATTTTTTCATCTATCATAAATTTCCAGATCATAAAGAGGTCCAATGACATGCATTCGCATGGCCTTCTCCACTCAATCCTCTACAAGCTATTTATACAAAGGCTTAGTCTTCTATTTCTTGTATTCCAGATGAACTTTCAATTTTCATTTGCGCATTTCGTGTAGGATACAATAAGTGTCGCTACGTAGTGGCTTTGAAATTCCTTGCTCTTTGCTTGACCACGAGGAAAGAAAACGAATACGAACTTCCCAATTAGACAATGGCTTCCTACAGGAAAGTTTAGATCTCGTTAAAATACACAATATACCTACGTCAAATACTTTTTATGGAATTAACAATTTCCGAGATATTGCTTATTATTGGTTTGAATTTTCAAATATTTTTCCTTTCTTTTACGCTTTAGCGATTTTATCAAATAAAATTCATTTAGATTCAAGAGAATTTCTCAGATTATTTACGGAAAATTCATGATTTATTTGTCATATAAATACCTTTTATGGTAAGTTAATAAAACTTCTTAGACACATTTTTGAAAGAAAAAGAATAAAAAAAATATCGAAAATATAAATGATACTTTTGGGGGGCGGGCATTTCCTAGGAAATCTTCGTATCATATCCTTGGAAGATGTTAATGTTAAATATTAATGCCACATTAGCTATTTAATCAACTTTTCACACCTCATACACCTTTTCTAAAAATGCCTTTTTGTATTCGGGAGGTCTCAAAACCTGCATTTCTGGTGCAATCTTGATATCGAATTTCTTGGTTAAATACACTAATTTCTTTGCTTATTAGGTACGTCGTAGAGAAATTAAAATGTGATGTTCTAACAATATGACAATACGTTTTGGAGACAGTAGATAAGTTTATCTTCTGTGAGTAAAAACATGTTTTAGATGGATAGATAATACACCTTTTCTGGTGTCAAACTATTAAATTTATTATACAAATACTTAGTACATAAGTCATTGACCATAGATGCATATTTAAGATACAAGTTAAAGGTGACAAAAAGAAAGAAAGAAAAAAGAAGAAAATACAGAAATAGAAAAGAGAAAGATAAATTTTCTCTGTCTAACTGAACAAACTTATGGCTTGCATACTATAGATAGCAAATCGCCTTCTTTTGACAGTACCTCTGGTTACCAGTAGATCCCAATACGGCAGTCTCCCTTTAGCGGGACTAAAGAATTTTTCTGCAACTTTAATTGTTTGCCGATTTTTCCATTCTGCACATTCCTATAAAATACACATATACCTTTCGTGTTGAGTTTGATACTATTTTAACGACAAAATATAAATTAATATCAAACTAATATTGACAGCTTAATTTTCTTTATAATCACTAAAAAGCAACCTCGGATTCCCATATGTTTATAACTGCAATTCTCTTGGGTTGTGCCATTCCTGACATTGAAGCGAAAAATGTTACTCTGCCGGAAAAGAGACCATAAATCTAAACAACACACAATCTGAATTAGGCAAGAACTCACAGTGGAAAATAGGCCTATCCTTGAATAAACAACGTTGACACTTTTCTGCTATTACGAACAATAATTGCTAAAAATGTTCCCCGAGACATATAAATTTTAATTTATTTAGTTCTAATTATTATTTATTTATGCCAACAAGCTTACTGTTGGTGTTTTTAAACACACAAGCCGTGTGTGGAAAGTGTTTAAGAGGTGGAATCGGGACTGAAAAATCCAATGCCATAACCGGGATTTGAACCACGGAACTTCCGCTTATCGAGCGGCTGCTCTAACCACCATTTAGTTATAATCTTATACATTTTGAGCTATCCTTGAACTTGGGCGCTAGTTCTTTCGTCTTGGACACCTTTCTGCAACACATGTTATACAATTACATTCTGTCGCTGGACGTGTTTCAATCACCCTCGTGTTATTGTTCTTTGTTTATAACATTTCTCTTTTATTTTTATTTGTATTAAATCCCTTTATTCTTTATCCACTTCTGCCACCATTTCCTTGCATCCCCCCCTCTCTACCTTTTTTGTTTTCTAACATTTCCTATAATCACTCACTATTAACTCTTTTCCCCTTTTCTGTGAAGACAAATAAGGCAATGAGGGAAGAATAGGTGTATATAAAAAACGAGAACAGCTATAAAGATTTACCTTAAAGGTTCCTCTCATTATGTGATTATGGGATGAGCCTTTGCATTATGGAAAAGAAAATTAATGCAGACATTCCACGGCAGTTTTATTCTACGAAACTCATTGATTTCGCAGATTTGGAAGCCTTTTGCTATGACATATACCCAAAACACGGATCTTATTTTATTACTTACCCGGTGCTCAGCATGCAGACTTTTTAATTTCGTGTAAGGAATTCCTTTGTTTAATTTACACATTACTGTGTTCTTCTCACATATAAAAATATTCTGCTAGAAGATGGTAAATATTACATGTAAATGATTACTGAATTGCACAAATTCAGTATTTGTGAAGAGTCTCCTCGTTCTGTCAGGATATTATTTGAAGAGAATTTTCAAAGCGTAGGTTTGGTCGCCGTAAAGTGTGTGAATCGCATTCGGAAGGTTCCAGGTTCAAACCGCCGAGGCCGGACAACCTTACCGAAAGTTGTTTTACAGTTTTGTTCAACCGCTAGGCAAATGCTGGGTTGGATAGGTTGTTTCCTAATTTTCCTGCTACCCTTTTCATGGCTACATTTACTTACCTTCTTCTCCACCATCATACATACTAGACAATGGGCTGATCATCCATACTGGATATAATTCAATATTTGCTTGCTTCTTGACAGGCTACTGACCCAAAGTATTGGCTTTTAAGTCCTTGAATAGAGTATCCCGTTGAAGAGGAAGAAATCGTTAGTTCCAAGTGGGTTTCATACACTTGTAAATACCTTTCAGCAAAGGGAAGTATTGGGAGGTTACAGAAGAAAATCTCGTATTAGTCTAAACACATCTTAATTGAGATATTTAGCAAATGGGAACGTTTTACGGCTTACTATAACTAACACTTAGATACGACAGGACAGACAAGGTTCAGAGAGTGAACTTAGCACCCCGACCTGTAGAAGATCGTTTGTGTCTGTGCCTCTGACGGAGCGCCTTCCGGGAGGAAGGGGTGAGGTGAGAGAATATGAAGGGTGGTCGGAGGAGAGACGACAACAGATTTCAGCTCCCCGGTGGTGGCTCGAACTCCAACTGCTCTCACGCTCCTGTGGGCTCTAGGTCCCCTGGGGGCCCCAGGACTCGGAGAGCTCCCCAATCCTGAGGACGAGGTCTTATAGAGAAAAAGCACCTGCCATGTACGTTCAAACTCCCTCCGACACTTAGAATTCTGAAACAACCAAGCAGATTAAATGTGAAGTGAAATAAGAACTGAGATGAAATGGAAGAGCAAGAAATTTCGGGGATGTGAGTATCCCTTCGGTTAATAACCCGGGGAAACCCCGAAAAAACCCATAGGTCAGGAAAATCGGTCACGGGAATCGAACCCACGAGCTCCCGAATGCAAGTCGCACACAATACCGCTGAGCCATCTCACTCGATTAAAGCTTACTGTAGTGCAAAAGCTTAAGATGGATTATTGAATTAAATGTAGTTTAAGTAAAGAGCACAACCGATATTTTAATTTGAATCTCACTGACATGAAGCTTACTATCTTGTTTACGTACTGCAGTCGATATAATCTCTTCGACCCACTTGTATATTTCTCAAATACAGAAATTTCTCAAGTGTACATTAATGTGCTTGTAATTTTTTTAGTTTCTCTACCACGTGTACGAAGATAAAGTTGCGTTCAGCCCAAAAATTCGATGCCAAGATTTCACTGGAAATACATGTTTTAAAATCACCTGACTCCAAAAAGGAATATTAGAAAAACATTCGAGCGCGTCTGTAAGTTCATGGAGAGCCTAACTCAAAAACAAAATGTCGATTAAATATCAAACTTGGTATTTAAGTTCAGCATCTTCCTAGGACCTGACATGAAGCTTTTGAAGAAAATCGCTCCAGCCCAAACTATCCTTTAGTGGACATTCTTCGAAATTTTTCATATTCTCAAATATAGGTTTAACGATTTTTATTGAAATACCGTATGTTTAACCGAGGTCCTCTCAATGCTTAAATCACACCGGGTGTAATTCAAGGTACAGAACTTCCTTACACCGTGCATCGTGGTGGCTCGGATAAGCTCGGCTGAGCTCGCCCGCTGCAGAACGAAGGGTCGAGGAAGCGTGTGTTGACAGATGCTTGCTTATCAGTGAAATGCAACGACCTAATAATAGAACAACCTACTCCAAAGAAAACAAATAATGCCGAAAATTAATTTAAATCATAGCGGGAACTTTCCATTTCTGAAAGTTGTGGGGATAGAGCCAAATACCTCATCTGCAGTACAATAATTACATGAGTAAGAAAATATGTTGAAAGACACTACAACAGAGTAAAAATTGGTGAAATTGCGTGGATATGAAGAGAATCTTGTTTTAATATCTACTGTTATATCTTATACGTTTGTGAAGCCATATTAGCGCTGTGAGAGAACATTTTGGGGAGAAATTGTAAATCAGGCCTCAAACTCTGCTTTGCATTGTTCTGCAAAGACTAAAGCAATTTGCACTAACCTTGTGTTAGCAATATTCAGGAATATTGTCCTCTCGGGGAGTTACAAAGGTACGTACACACAGCTCCCTTTTACTGTATTATCTGGAACTGCTTTCTGCGACAACAGGATATCCTATTGTACATCATACAAACAACTCCGCTTACAAAAGTAACTGTCGCAGAAAGTGTTATCCATATTTATCTATATTTACCTTTGTAAGGGGCTATTTCCTTGCCCGAAAAGCTCCCAGCTCTCGCAATTTCCGCTGTGGGCCGTACTACACAGAGAAGTTGTGAAGCTGTACCATGTATCATTCCGCGGCTCCTGCTGCTACTGCCCATAAATACACTGCTTGGTGAGCGCGGCACATGGTGCTCCTGGAAATAAACACGAGTTTCCTGTTTATTCCCCCTTCTTGCGTAAACTTATGTGAAACTTTAATATTTTGGAAATGTCATTGTACTCCAATATCAACCAGATAGTGCCTAAAAATTATTTATATTTTCAATTTCAATTGCGTACTTTAGAAAACATACAGATAAGTATATTGACTGGAAAGCAAACTTGTTAGGAGGTTTGTGAATTGGTAAACATGCCTACTTATACTTGCTGCCTACTGGAGAGATGGATTTATAGAGAATATTCTGAACACATCTGCTCTGAAGCAGCCTTAGGACTATTTAATGCCCTGGGTGAGATAAACCCAGGGTCAGTCCTTAAATCCCCATTAAAAAAAAAAAAAAAAAAAAAAAAAAAAAAAAAAAAAAACACATCTTGTCTTGCAAAGTAGCTTACACAGGTAGGCAGGCAGCCATTATTACTCTTTCTAGTTGGGCAAATACATTTTGTTGGCGCAAATGATATTTATATTATCGACTTTGCAACCTAATTTCACAGCGTCTTTAAGTATATAACACCGCAAGGCATGGCAAGCTCTGATTGGATGTTGTGTTGAACCACCCGCCATTAAATTTTGTGTCAGTCATAATGACAAATTTACTTTTATTAAACAGCTGCTTGGAACAAAAGGCTGGGTTCCAACGGAGAATGCTTTAAGAGCATTAGGAAAAAATATATTATTTTCTGTTTTATGTTCTTATTTATATATTTTATTTTACGGGTCCTGTAGTCTTATTCTGAACGAAAAAAAATTAAGCCACCTTACACGAATAAGTAAAACAACAGTATATGGGACCAAAATCATCGGAACATCTGCTTGAAATTGCAGTTAAACTTTTGTCATTATTCTTCATTAATTAGCAGTGTATAATGTGAGTTTCACCCATGCTTTGCCTTTATATACACCTTCACTCTTACAGGCATTATGAGTGCAGATGACGTAAGGTTGCCTGAAGAATGGCAGTCTATTCTTTACGGAGAGCAGCAATGAAGGTAACTATTAGGTAACAGTCTTGGGGTTTGCGAATTCAGCGTTGAAAACTCCAGTACTGGTTCCAGTTAGAGCTTAGAGCAACATCAGGTTTTTGCTGACTCTGTTTTATTGCAAAAACAATCTCCTTTAGACTGTTTGCTATGAACGAGACCACTGTGATGTTTATGTGCACATTGATCGTTTGCCAATTCTTTTCAATGGTAAGAAGTCTTTGCTCTGATTATGCTATTTAGAGCAAAAAGAGATCCAACAACTTCCCATGAGAAACACGGCCACAATGAAACGTTGTTAGCCCCAAATTTCACTTTAGGAGATGTATAAGGACTAGGTCAGATGTTACAAGACATTTACCTAAACTCGATACTAGAAAATGGTAATTAAATATTTCAAATACTTCACCAGGGTTCCATGACTCAAGGCCATCACTCTAAACATCGCTGAAGTCTCTTCAGTGAGTGAAGACCTACCATGCATGTATTTCTGTGATGTGTGGCTAACGGGAAGGTACCTACCCCTGTATGGAAACCGAATATCCGTAGAATGTGCCGATCGATTTTACTTCCTGCGGTAATTGGAAGAAGTTTGTAACTTAATGATAAGCTCATTATCCTATTCGGGTTCAAATTCCATAGTATTATTTATCCTTAGTATGCAATAAGGGCCGGCTCCGAGGCGCGCATGTCTCTGGCACTGAGGACCCCGGCACCGACGTAGGGAGCTCTGGCACGAGGTTCACTCAGCCTCGTTACGTCCAGGAGGGACCAACTGAGGAACTACTTGATGAAGAAGTAGCGACCCCAGGTCGTGAAGGCCGCATAACTAGCCGGGAGGGCTCAGGGCGCTGACCACGTCCCACCCTCCAATAGTGCACCCCACTCATGACGCCTGCAGTGGCAGAGGTGGGGGACGCAGCAGCCGGGCGCAAGCCTTAGCCCTTCATGGGCTGTTGCGCTGGGGGTTTAATTTAGTATGCAATAAAATACTTTCTATTTCTCCAGTTTTATTACACGCGGAATAATTATCTCTCGCTAAGTAATCATGTCGTTGAGGAGGAAAGTTGGTTTTAGAAATTATGTCCAACGTAAACCATAAAACAGTACTTCAGTGAAATAACTTAAAATTCTCTAGCGTCATTCACAACGTGAAGCCTTCTCTGGCAAGGTTGCGCTCTCTTTGGACTTATATTGGCTCCTCTTCAAAACCCTTTGATCCCTAAACTTTGCGTTTCGAGCAGAATGGAAAAGGAATATAACTGCTCTGTTCTACTCCAATAGTTTTAAACACGGATGTCCATTTTCATCGCTTACTGCATTGACGTTGCAGGTTTCCAATTTGCATTTAGAGTCCTTCTAGTTTGTTCCATTTATAAGACCTTATTAGTTCAACATCGGTAACAACGGGGCAGTGAGAAAATCAAAACATTAAAAGAATTGTGCTACATTCACATGACTTTTTCTACTCATATTTACATTTAAAATAGCGTATTATTCTATCAATTTCATGTTGATATAAACATTTGTAGAACTGTTTACCTCATATCTCCTTGTATGGTACAATTGGAATAGAATAAATAGAATACATAAGCTTAAAAACAGTTTGCTATGCTATGGCTTCGAAAGTTCATTCTTTTTCATAACCAGGAGAGAAGAAAACGAATAACTACTTCCCATTTGAGAAAAGCATGAGTATTTTAAAGCTTAGTTTGAAACTAATAACAAGGGATATCTCGAAAATGGTTAATTCTACATAGCAGTGTATTTGACATAAACTGTGTGTTTTAATGAGATCTATATTTTTGTGCAGTAATATTTTTGTCTGTCTCTTACAGTTTACCAGTTACGCAAAATTATTCAGATGAAGAAGACTAGAAGCTTTAAATTTGACATGAAGTTTATTGATAATTAAGTTTCATAAAAGTTCGCGAATTAATTAATCATAAAAATCTTAGCAAGTGATTGATAGGTTTGTATCATCCTGTTTCTAGAAACACTTCAAGATTTGAATTTAATTTGTAATTAAAGTATGTTAAAAACTGGTATTTTAATAAGAATCGTTAGCTATTTTTGAGAAAATCAAAATTGCCGAAAATATTTTATGTAAAGGAGAGTTTGCACTGGCGAAATTTTCTTGGAAATCTTCTTGCTTCTATGAACTTTAATATCTATGACTTTTCGTTTTTGAGTTGTGCTGTTTACAGACACATAGGTACCCACGCATAAACCTGATTCTAAACGAACCTCAAAAATGTATTTCCAGTGAAATATACTTATCAAACTTTTGGGTGAGATGCAATATCTTGTCTGCTTACATCTATGTATGTATGTACTATGAATGAATAGAACCTAGGTATCTGTAATAATCATTAAAACTTTAAAGTTTTTCTTACTTTTACATGACGAAGCCCATATTCAAACTATCGGATGGATCAGAATTCCAGCAGCAGGGGGAGGGGGGGGGGTGATCTCACAAGAGGTATTATTGAGGGTTAGGTTACACCTACAAAGGAGACAGATCACAACCTTATTGTGTATATTAGAGTGCATGTTTAATGGACGTAGTAAAATAATAGATAATGTGTAGCGAAGGGTAAGCTAATGTAAACGGCGCACACGTTTTTACAAGGAGCGTTTGCAGGGAATGATGATGAGCGAGGGCGGAAACTGATGGGCACTTTATACCGTGGGGGCTGACCCCTCCCCTATACCACCGATACGTAATTGCTCGTTAGGACAAACTAGAAATGCACATTACCTCATGACGAGCGTGCATCAGACGAAACATTTCCCATCGTACAGTCTCGTAAAAAGGATAGAGCGACGGAGTAACGATCACTTCTGATGAATTAGGGATTAAGACGCACTCAAGAATCAACATGAGGAAGCTGCAATATAAAGTGTGTGAGACATAAACAAAAACAGTGGAACGTTGATTCAGGTTTGAATGGAAGCACGCCATCCAAGCACTACAAGTCGCCTGTATTATTGCGATCCCTTTGAGTAATTAAGATCAACTTCTAGGTTTACCGAAATAAATGTTCAGACGAGAGCTTTCGCCTATCTCGTAACGGTAGCATCGCCATGGAAAGCATTGTATTTTTACTTTCTCTGCCTCTATAATAGGTAGAGGAAGTATTGTATTCCACCCAAAAATTCGATGTCGAAATTTCACCTGAAATATGTGTTTGGAGGCTCAATGTTTGAATAAAAAAAAATCTGATCTGTTGCACTCACATAACTTTCTCTACTTTTGTACCAACCATTCTTACAAACTCTTATTCCTATATCTTCTTCGTGTTAGTTAAAATAAACATTTGTACAAATTATCTTATTGGTTATTTCCTTGTAGGTGCAATAGGAATATTAGGATACAGGAGGCTTTTAAAACTTTGAGATTTCGTTCTCTTTGCACACTTAACATATAAAAAAATGAATAACGATGTTCCATTTCACGAAAGCTTTTGTTTTCCGAAACTCTCACACATAACAAGGAATATCTCCGAAATGGTTCAACCTACAAGAAAATTCATTGAGACATAAATTGTGTATTTTAGCAAGATCCACATTTTTGTGTAGTATGATTTGGTCTATCTCTAACGGTTTACCGCTTATGCAAAAGTAGTCCAGAGTAAATACGGCTACAGGGGCTATAGCCAGAAAATTCAAGATATGCATTTGTATGTCATAAAAATATCTCAAACATATGGCATTTTAATCAAAATCCTTAGAGCCATTTTCAAGAAAATCAAAATTTTCGAAAAATCTTGCATGTAAAGGGTAATTTAGGGTGGGGCTCTTTTCTTCAAAACCTTCGTGTCGCATCCTTGAAAGACATTAAACTTAAATACCAACTTTGGTTTTTAACCGACTTTTCGTTTTTGAGTTATGCTTTCCACAGACACACAGACTCACACACAGACACACACACAAGGACCTTTTTCTAAAAATGCTTTTTTTGATTCATTGGTCCTCAAAACACATATTTCCAGTGAAATCTCAACATCGAATTTTCGGGTGGAATACAATACTTCCCCTACTTACCAGAAGAGAAAGTAAAAAAGCAGTTAAGAGTATAACTCAAAAACAAAAGTTCCTGTTTAAGTTTAATATCTTACAAGGATTTTGAAGAAAATTCCTTCACCCTAAACTACGCTTTACACAGAAAATTGTTCGACAATTTAGATATTCTCGAAAATAACTCCGATTTTGATTAAAATGCCATATGTTTAGGATATTTTATAGCAATTGAAATGCTTATTTTGAATTTTCTGGTTATAGCCCAGGTAGTCCTATTTGCTGTTAATGACTTTTCCATAACTGGTAAGCCGTAAGAGATAGGCCAAATCTTACTCTACAAAAAATACAGGTCTCGTTAAAACACAATTTAGTTGGAACGAATTTTTTGTGAACCTTTTCGGAGATACTCTTTGTTATTTTTGTGAGCTTTGTAGTGCATATACTTTTCTCTAATGGAAGGTCGTAATTCACTTTTTACATCTTACAAGTAAACGTTCTGAAAGGGCACAAAAAATCGTAATCGTTCTATTTGTGTTCAAAATAAATTCTGGAAATTTTGGTCACTCGCACGCAATTGGTTTGTGAGAGAAATGAATTCATAGAAGGGAGGTAGAAAGCATGTTTCTTCCTGAATGTTAATAATAATACTTACATTATAAATAATGATAATAAGAATAATTTCTGACCTTAATTTATAGTAAGGTACATTGTTGGTCTTGAACAAATATACTGCAATAATGACTCATTAAAAAAAGGGCGCGAAACATAACTTTTTTGTACACTAACCACATTTGATAACAACTATTCTTTCACATTTATCATATTCTCCTCTCAAATTTTTGAAACAATAGAATTGTAAAATGGAATTGCTCGGGAAAAATGGCAAAACTGTTGTTCAATGTATTTTTGAAAGAAGCATTCCTTCCATGTTGAAGTGCATGATAGCTCTTACTCCTGGACTCACATGGTGTTCATAGCGATATAAGACATTCAGCGACTCTTGCAAGAAGAACATCATGACCCTAAAAAATTGACGGTAAAAATCATACCACCCAACAAAACATTCGAATTGCAGCCTCTCGATCGATTCATCTTCCGCATGTACAAATATATGTTAAGTGAACTATCTCATAGCATTAAATTTGATTACCCGAATGTTAGGTAGCAGCAGCGGGATAATATCCTCAAACTAAAGTCCTTTAATTCCTCTCTTCGAGATTCCAGCGTTCACAATACGAATGGGTTAGCTGAAAGACACTATGAGCATTTTCAGAACAAAACTGGCTATTTTTGAAAAGTTTGAAAGGATATTGTGATAAATGTGAAAGAACACGTTATCAAATATGGTTGATGTACAGAAAATTTCTTTCGCGGCCTTTTTCAGTACATTTTTCCAAAACTGACAATATACCTTACTATAAATTAATTATTATTAATATATAATAATTATTATCATTATTATTGTTGTTGTTATTATTGTTGTTATTATTGTTATTATTATTGTTGTTATTATTATTATTGTTGTTGTTATTATTATTATTATTATTATTATTATTATTATTATTATTATTATTATTATTATTATTATTATTATTATTATTATTATTATTATTATTATTATTATTATTATTATTATTATTATTATTATTATTATTATTATTATTATTATTATTATTATTATTATTATTATTATTATTATTATTATTATTGTTTCTATTATTGTTTCTATTATTGTTTCTATTATTGTTTCTATTATTGTTTCTATTATTGTTTCTATTATTGTTTCTATTATTGTTTCTATTATTGTTTCTATTATTGTTTCTATTATTGTTTCTATTATTGTTTCTATTATTGTTTCTATTATTGTTTCTATTATTGTTTCTATTATTGTTAATATTATTGTTAATATTATTGTTAATATTATTGTTAATATTATTGTTAATATTAATATTAATATTATTAATATTATTATTATTATTAATATTATTATTATTAATATTGTTGTTGTTGTTATTATTGTTGTTGTTTCTATTATTGTTACTATTATTGTTATTATTATTAATATTAATATTAATATTAATATTATTATTAATATTATTATTGCTAATATTGTTGTTGTTATTATTGTTGTTATTATTGTTGTTATTATTGTTGTTATTATTGTTATTGTTATTATTGTTATTATTATTGTTATTATTATTGTTATTATTATTATTGTTATTATTATTAATATTATTATTAATATTAATAATAATATTAATAATAATAATAATATTATTATTATTATTATTATTATTATTATTATTATTATTATTATTATTATTATTATTATTATTATTATTATTATTATTATTAACATTCAGGAAGAAAACGTGCTACATGCCTCCCTTCTATGAATTCATTTATCTCACAAACCAATAGCGTTCGAGTTGACAAAATTTGCAGAAGCACTTATTTTTAAATAGTGGACACCATCAAATAGAACGACTACGATTTTTTCCTGACCTTGAGAACGTTTCTTGCTAGCTGTGCAAAGAGAACGGAATTTCAAAGCCCTCATATAGCGCCCAGCTTTAACAGATTTGACTATCGGTCAAAGCCTACTGTAGACCATGAGAAGGAATTTGATTTTCACGATACGGCAATAAGGAACTGGTAATTATAATTTTTTTTGGGGGGGGACATATATACGTATTTCTTGTTCACTTAAGTTTATAAGATACTAGTTTGTGTAAATATTAGAAGATTTTTATATACAGGAATAATCAATTACGATTTATTAAAACGTTTACATTGTAATGGTTTCTAAATGGCGATATTTATGGGCATAAAACTAGCGATCCAGCAAGCTGTGATACAGAATCAGGGATATAATGATAGAAATAACAGCGAAATACCGGATTCTGTGTATTTCGTTTAATAGTGTTTGACTGGAATTTAACGCGTTATTTTTGTTTTCCAACGTCGGTTTTTGTTATACTGCGTTTGGGGAAAATTGCACCTAAAAAGTTCATTCACGTTGCAGAGAGTCAATGTTTAGTTGATCGATCAAATATCAGCGCTGATCAGGAAATCGACGTGATTAAGTTTGGACATCGCATGTTTGTTTTTATTTGGAGTGGACAGCGGATACGCTCTAAATAAGCAAAGTCCCTCCAGCGCATTTGATTGGGAAAGTGATCGAGTAGCGGCTATTGCAGAGGCCGGGAATTATTTGTAAAACAGTTCCAGGGAGCCTCAATTCTAAATCTCGCTTAAGGGTTGTTTAATTTTGTTCACATTTAAACGCTTTTTTATAACGGCGCCGTTTAGTATTGGGAATAAAGAGCTATTTAAACAAACTGATGCGGAAGAGCGATTTTTCTAATACTGCATTCAGCTTCCTTCCTTGGTTTATTAACAGTCAGAATTTGTTTTTTCTCTCTCTCAATTTCTCCTGCTATTTTGCTCTGTTCCCTCTTTAGCAAATGAAAACTGAACAGCAATCGGCAGTTTACACCGCTTCGGGATTTTATATTTTAAAGCCCTAAGTAAATATACGGAAAGTATTTGCTCTCACTATGCTCCGCTAAAAACCACATCACTTTTAATTATGGCTCTAAGGCGCTGAAAAGTAAATCGTATTATTGTAGAGCTGTGTATGTACAGGATAAGTAGAAATAAAAACAATTACATCGCATAGTATGTTGGGTGGGACATTAAAGAGAACATTTTTCAAGACGGAACCCATGTCGCGAAATATATGAGTTGGACTGTTGAACGTCGACGTTTCTGAACATTTTGGAGTTGTTGATAGATGTGTATTCCGCATTTCGTTAAAAGAATCCAACAATAACAGCACATCGTGCAGTAAGTTACAAAAGAGGTCCAACCTGTTGACCTCCTGAGCCTACATTGGTGGTGCAGATATAGCCCCCACCCCCCTCCCGCCCCTGCAACAGAGATCTAGAAAGTTGCAATTTATTTATATCATAAGCCTGCTGTGTGGTGAAGTTTACGAGTATATTCAAGGAAATAAGGAAGGGATTAAACTTACACTGAATGAATGAATGAATGAATGAATAGAGGAAGGGAAAACGAGGTGGGGAGTGCATGTAGAAAGAATGGGAACAGAAAGAATAGACAAGTAATAGACTATAGACCTAAAGGAAGAAGAGATATAGGAGGCCCAAGGAAAAGATGAATATTGCGAAGTTGAAACAGGCTACAAGCGTACTCTTTGAATTGAAGAAGAAGCTAGTTAATTCACTTCCAAATTCATAAACTTGTAAGCAGAAAGATAATTATGACAATGTTGAGCAATTTTTCTAAGGGCTCTACCTTTTTGATCCGTATGGTCAGTCTCTGATATTTAATTCTTTTGACTGCCTCTGTGGTCAGGTGGTTAGCACTCTAGCTTCCAAATTCCCAGGTCGTGGCTTAGATTCCTGGCTAGAGAATTGGAATTTTTTATTTAGCTGGGATTTTCCCCAGCCTACCCAGAGTGTGAAGAAATGCGTTAGAGTGTGTGTGTGCGCGTGCGTGCGCGCGCGCGTTTATTAAAAAAACAACGTAAACAAACCCAAAGTTATACAAATAGTAAATGAGTGAACACCGCCGATGAGCAATTGTTTCAAACATTAAATGCCGACAATATGAATTATGGACGAAGAACATTATTCTCTCTATATTCCAAAGCTACACAATGAACTATGTTTTCAACTGCAGGTAGTAGTTCAGTTGCTGTAGTATAATTCCTATATCCCTGAGTAAGGGAAGATATGTGCTCTTGCTAATAAGCGGTGACGTCACATCCCCTGTGCACTTCATCCTACATTTAGCGGAACGCAAAGACATGACAAACAGAGTTACATTATCGATAATCTGTCAATAGCGACCTGTTGCAGGAACGACATTTACTTCTCTGCGCCATTACCCAAGAACTGAGAAACGATAAAAGGAAGATGTTCGGCACTCAAGTTTGTTGCTGTAACATTTATGCACATAGAAGGGTATAAAACAATGAAACAACGGTGATTAATACCTATGAAGGTCTTAAAAGAACAAGTATCGTTTTGTATGACGCAAGTGTTCAATAGTTTCCTGAACTGTACCCCGCATTTGGGAGGTCGCGGGTTCGATCCCCGAGGCCACGCACTGTGACGGGTTTTTCCGTGGTTTCCCCATGTAACTTATGCGAATGCTGGGATGCATTATTTCTTGCAACGGTTTCCTTTCCATCATTTCTCTTCATTCCATTTCCTTATCTTCTTTCAGGCGTGTAGTTTTGGCAGTGCCGGGCAGATGGCGCGGATGATTGCGCATGGTAACTGCTGTTCTCTGCGCTAGGTGGCGTTTGGCGGCCCTTGTCTCCGTCGGGTGGAAACGTCCCGATACCGGAACCGCTTCTTTCAGGCGTGTAGTTTTGGCAATGCCGGGCAGATGGCACGGATGATTGCGCATGGTAACTGCTGTTCTCTGCGCTAGGTGGCGTTTGGCGGCCCTTGTCTCCGTCGGGTGGAAACGTCCTGATACCGGAACCGCGGTGTGATGGATGCGCGGCGCGGCCTGGCGCCGAGATGAAGAGATCTCAGCACTTCTTAGGGACCTCCGAGCGTCTCTGTAGCCTGTCTAGCTGCGACCCTGTGTGGCACCTTCCGTTCCCTCATTTCATCCTTGCCTCCTGGGGGTGGTAGCCACAATAGATCTCTGTAGGTCGAAGTGAGCGAGGTGTCCCCCTCTGTGTCTGTACCCTTTACCCTGTACGTTTTACCCTTTTTCCTGAAAGGGCTCCGTTTCCGTGTCGCGTATTTGATCCTAAATTAGAACGTAAAAATTACCTGAAAATATAACAGTTGGTACTACTACATGTCATAACCATCCGACAAGAGAATGTTATTTTTCTATGTAGGTTATTATATATGGAAAAGTTCTGATAAATAGGCAACATTATTACATTTCTCACCCCTTAACTGTAATTAACTATGGAAACCATTAAAAGTTTTAAAAACCTATTTTTGTGCCTGTTTTTTTTTTTTTCTTTCTTCCCCCCCCCCCCCCCCCCCTTTGTTGGTCTTGTAAATGTATGTGTATTGTAATTAGTATAGCAACAATACAGTATCATGTACTGGGTGACCGCCTCCGAAGCACAGTGCTAGCGCGCCTGTCTGTGACGCGGTGGAACTGGGTTCGATCCCCGGTACCGGCGTGAGGATTTTTCAACTGAAACTACATATGGAGACAATATAGCTACCTATATCCCATCAGATGCTTGGTGGGCCTGACAAGGAAATCGGGGATCACTGATGGAATCTAGGAATCCACCTTGGTAGCGTGATATGCCAGCGTAGTGGGGTGGCAATAAGTGGACACACCCCACCGACAAGGCAAAAGTAAAAAATAGGGCTAGGAAGTTCATGCATTTGCATGTTTTTTCATAGGGGTTAAAATGTATGCTTTTTACATTATATGCACGAATTATGGAATTTTCAGTTATTTGGACATGATTTTATGGTGCATATAACTGCATATTTTCTTGATTTTGATAAATGCATATTATTTCAATATTATTGCCCCTATATTGCATATTTTAATGATTTTTAAGGTTTTTTATTATTTTTTCATCTGAATAATATTTTTCATATTGGTAGTATTGTACATGATGTAACTCGCGAGGTGGCGAGAACCAATGCTGATTCATGTTGCCATGCAGTGAATCCCCTGTTTCCATCCTTTCATTATATGTATGTGCGTAGAGAATAATCAGTGCGTTATCTGAGGGGTTTATATTAATATAGATAAAGTACAGGTCAACGTTTTGAGCCGCAAGATTATAGCAACGCTTACCTGCCCACTACTAGTTGGGTCGTGGTCTTCAAACGTAACAGTGTTGTGAACTGATTCCCATTAAATTAGGGTATAACTAGTTAAAAAGCTCTTCAAATGCCGAAAATAAAACCAACTGCAAGTGCTAGATTTATTAATTTACAGAAAGAGTTTTCGGGTGATTTAATATCTATAGATAATAGGGTACAGTTTTGTGGAGCGTGTGAGAAAAATGTAGGGAGTGAAAAAATATTTCAAATAGTTCAGCACAGCAAAACATAAGCAGTATTTAATCAGAAAACTTGCAAACAAAGAACCTGTTCAAAAACAGCTAGTAGAGTGTTCAGGAAGTAGGATTACTGAATTTTCCTATGACTCGCATCAAGCATTATTAGCTGTTGACATTCCCTTGTTCAAAACTAATAATCTGATATCCAAAAGCTTTCTTGCCAAATACACTCGACAAATGTGCCTGAAGAAAGTAGTTACAATAACGTATTGTCAAATATACAAAATGAATTAGCGGATCAGTTTGTGTGGTTGTCTGTTGATGAAACCCCTGATTCTGAGCGCCGTTCTATTGCTGATATAATCGTAGGTGCCTTAAATAATGAACAAAAGACTACAGCTTATGTTTTTAATGTGTGCGAATTGTCGGCCACTGATAATGTAACTGTGACACAGTTTGTGATGGACTCTTTGAAATTACTATGGCTATGTGGAATCAAATACAACCGGTTACTTTTATTTGTTACTGATGCAGGTCCTTATATGGTAAAATCACGACAAACTCTGAAAGGTATTTTCCTTAACTTAATTCATATAACTTGTTTGACACACGCTCTTCATCGCATTTCTGAGACAATGTGTGATAATTTCCCATTGGTAGATAGATTTGTGTCCGGTACAAAGAGAATTTTTGTTAAATCTCGTAAAAGAGTTAAGTTGTTTAGATCAACAGCACCTAAAATCCGACTTCCTCCTGCACTGGTGTTAATGGGGGATGGGGAACATGTGTCGACGCAGTTTTATGTGCTGAGGACATAGAAATAGTCGAAGAGGTTGTTAATGCATTGGACTCGAAAGATGCTTCATCAATAGAAACTGTGTAAAATATTATGTCAGGCACTGGGTTAAAGGAGGATCTTAGTTTCATATCTGCCCATTTATCTTTCTTACCAACAGCCATAACGGCATTGAAAGCTGTAGGATCTCCTTTGCATGAATCACTTACTGTCTTTGAAAAAACAATATGTGATCTAAGTTTGGTTCCTGGTAGCATAAGACAAAAAGGAAAGAGAGAGTGAATTATGCAATTTCAAAACATTCGGGTTATAAACAGATGTGCGATATTCGAGACATCCTCAAAAGAACAAGAGACTTAAGTGTCACACCAAGAGACTGACTCTCTCTGTGAAACAGTTAACTTCATTTAAATATGTCCCGATAACATCTTATGACGTGGAGAGAAGTTTTTCATGTTACAAAAGTGTTTTGCGAGACAACAGACAATGTTTTACAGTTGAAAATTTGTGCAGTGTTGGTTGTGAACTGCAATTTAGCAGTTAATACTAGCAGCGGGACCACTACTGCTTCAACCTCTAAGAAATAAGGTAACTTTATTATTTATACTAACTCGTCTTGTCTGCTGCAAAGGAACATTGTTTTAATTAAATAGTACATATTTCTTGGCATATTTTCAAGTTTTTAAGAGCATATTTGCATGCATATTTCAGTGTTTTTTAGGCCATGAACTTCCGAGCCCTAGTAAAAAATCATGTACTGGGTGGCCTGGACAGACATTAAGCAATGGCCTATTCCCCAGACACTGCAGGGGTTTCTATTGTGATGAACTGGAAATTCTGTTCAAAATAAAACCTATTCTGCTCTGCACATAAGGCAACCCTCCTCATCATTGTCGGTCTGGGTGACTCACTGATTCCAAGGTCGTGGGTTCAAATCCTGCCCAGATCTATGGTTTTTAAGTGTGCTTAAACACGACAGTTCCACACCAGTAGATTTACTGGCATGTAAACGAACTCCTGCGGGACTAAATTCCGTCACACCGGTGATGCTTATATCCTGGCAATTGACAGCGTCGTTTAACAACACATAATTTTCAACCCTCCTCATCAGTCCTTGCCATACGTTGCGCTGTATTGCAAGTGTTATACTTGCATTTGCTACGCCAATTCTATTTACTAAAAGATTCCTGTCAGAAGGTAGTCCTTGGTAAGCGCTATCTCTCGTGTTGTCCTAGACAAGGTAGTCTATGGGACTAAGATCTGAGGAACTCGAGAGCCATCTTTATAATCCATCCACCGAAATACTTTAGTTGTAATATCCGCCGCGACCATAATATAGTTTGCACCATCTTGATGAAAGAGCACTTCTGGGTCAATGTCAAGTGCAATGTTATATGTCTCCAAATGTTCTTCAACAAAGCAGATTATCTGGAAACCTTTGATTATAAATTTCTCGTGCATGTATGCATTTACATTGACGCTGTACAAAATTAAAAACATACATAAAATAGGATTTATTGTTTTCCAGTTGTGGCCTCTATGATAAAACGATGTACGTTTGCTACCAAGCTCCAGCATGTATCCGCCAGGAAGCTGGACATTAATACCCACTCCCCCTCCACAAGTAGGCCACCCAACCCACTGCTTAGTATTTCTCCGAGCCACCCAGTAAATTAGAACTGGAAAAATAGAGAATTTATTCCCAATATGAATGTTCAATAAGCAAATCGTGATATACGGGGTGAGCAAGGTTGGTTGCCGTATGGAGTTGTGGGTGATAAGTCTGCAGTAAGTGTAGTTCGATTAATTTATTTGTAACTCAGGTAACATAACCACTTAAAAAGAAAATTAAACTATTCGCTCATATCAAGCATGGATATGTTGTTCGTTGTTCAAGCATTTCTTGCACCTTCTTAGGAAGTTGGCCATTACACTGAATTCTCTCTGAGAAATGCCAAACATTTCCTGATGAATGTCACATTATATTCATCTAAAGTGTATTGATTTGTTTTGTAAATCTTCCATTTTAATGACCCCCAAAATATACACATCTCGGGGTTAAACAGTAGAACAGTGGGACATTAAACAAGAAAGTTTGTGTCAGTTATTCCTACAAAAACTTATTCTTGTACCTGCTACATGTTAACCGAGAATAAACCTTTGCAGAACTTTTGAATTATACGCTTCGTTGTAGGTTTGGCTTAAGCCATCAAATCCTTTAAAAGCCGATCGCTACGCGATGCTTTGATATTATCCCCTTTTTGCATCACCACGAGGAAAAAAAAAGAACAGAGCCTTACCACATGATACCACATAAACTTACTAATGCTTATGAATTATAAAAATGTATTCAGAACTAAATAAACTTCACAAGTAATTCACAGAAATGTATCTGTTATTTGGCATGTAAATATTACAAACATGAGGTGAATTTAAAGTAAATTATTCTTAAACTTAAAATACAGTCCAACAAAATAAAATTTTCTTTAAACTAAAATTAAAAATTTCTTTAATCAAAACTATTAAAGTTATTTTTGGAGAACTTATAGCCAACGTGTTTTGCATCTAAAGAATAATTTGAGAGAGAGTTACTTCATTGAAAGTTTTAGTGTACGTCTCTGAACTATAGCGAACTGAAATACCAAGTCTGACATTTAAAATACTTTTCTATTTTGAGCTTACTTCAGACACACAAGCACACACGAAGCTTTTTCTAAAGAATGATTTTCTAATCGTTTCTCAAATCATGTATTTCCAGTAAAATGTTCATGTTAAATTTTTGTGTGGAACACATTTGCTCTATTTAAACTGAGTAATAGAGAAAATAAACATTTAAAATGACTTTCCTTTATGGATAAATAGGTCTGATTGCTATTTGTTTGCTCCTATCCATAAGTTAATTAAACTATAAGAAAAAAACGTTTTAATATAATCACAACGTTTCGGTCCTTTGTAGAAAGAAAACGTCTTAACTCTCTCTTTGAGAAATAAGGGAGTAGAAGGTGCACGAGGACAACTGCGAGGGTATCGAGAGGGAAGAATCAGATTTTGTTCTAGAAGTGCCTCTTCTGCTTCATGCTTTCCGGAGTTTGAGTTTAGTGTCTTTCCTTCCTTTTCAGTGGTAGGAGGAGGGTAGGTGTTTGGGCAGAAGTCACAGTCGAAACCACTGTGCCTACTTTGGAACTTTGGGGGGTTGGATATAATTCCATTGCCAAGGGAGACCTCCTGGAACGCCTCCAGAGACATTTCATTGATTCTTCTCTATGTCTCCCTTTGCCACTCTCAGTGCAGTCGGCTTCGAAGCAAACAGAAAGAACGGAAGGTAACCCAGAGGAGTATATAATGCGAAAGTGGGGAAGATCCTCCCTCTAAGGATCTGCCGAAGAAACCTTTAGAAAAGAATAGATCCTGAGGTTTCATTGAATGGCTCTGTGCTGTCTCCGAAGACCCTTTTGGAGAATTAATATAGTTTCAGCTTCAGTTATTAGATTTTCTGAGCTGAAGCGAAGCCTATTATTAGATGAAAGTGGTTTTGGAAATAAGAATGTCTTCGCAACAAAATACTTGAAGCATTGTCTTGGTATGATGCATAAAAGTATAGTTTTAATTTAGGGTTTCTTTTATTTTGCGAACTTGGTGCAAAAATGTAAACATCTTCTACTTATACTTTCTTGGTAGCATTGAAATCGCTCTAAAAACCGACTGATTTAACATAGATTCGCTCAACATGATTATAGCATAGAATTATTGTTGCTTGCCCTATCTAACAAACTATGCAAGAAAATTCATTTCAGGAAGTGAAAATCAGTCTCATTTCATGTGCTTTAAATAATGACAACTTCCACATTTTTTAATCTATTCTTTAATAGTACTTTAGTATCAAAAATTAAATTTTACATAGCATTTAACCTTTTTGTGAAATAAAGTTTGCAACACCTTTTCATTTTCTAAAAAAGCAATCACGTATTAAATTGTTCAAAGTTTCAATCCAAAAGTATATATGATACCAATTATTATTAATAATTATTTAAATATTATTTAGAGTTCTTCATTAAACTTTCAAGGAAGAATGTAATAATATGTAAGAAACACAGGAAATATTATACAAAGAAGAAAACCAACCTTTTACGTAGAACTACAAAACAAAAATGGAGCTGCTGTTTAACAATGCCACAACCGAGGTTTGAACCATGGATCTACCAACTTCCGTTCGCTGAATATTCTAACTTTGCGCTTGATATCCACACACGTATGTATATCTGCTTCTTCAAGTTTGCTCAATGTATTCTGAAAAAGATATATACGTACTTCTGCGCGCCTCTGTGGTTTGTAGCCATCAGTGTTTGCTTCACTCCATTGTTTCCGCCTCTGTGGTTTGTAGCCATCAGTGTTTGCTTCACTCCATTGTTTCCTCTTCAATAACAAATCTGTACTAAGGTGTTCGATGTATAACCTGTACTACATTTATAGTAGTCAGTGAAAATATTTTATTCTAGTCCAAAATTGGACACTGAGGTTTTAACGAAATGCGGATTTTGTGGTCTGGTGGAGAGAAACAAATATCTATATCCGCAAAAGAGACAGAGTAACCGCAAGCTGAAAAATGAACATCGAATGAATACCAAACTCCATATTCAGGTTCAACACGTTTGAAGCAGGCAAGGCAATGTTACGTGATACTATTGCTCACAAAATGCGCTTTTCGTTTAATATTTTTTTTTTTCGAAATTGGCTATAAAGATTTTGATTAAAATATCAGATACTTGAAATGCTGATATGAAGGTAGAGTTCATTACTTTAAAATATGCCTGTTAAGCGCCCCTCATTCTGAATTTTATAACATTTACCTACCTGTAAAACAGAAGGAGAGAGAATGAATTTATAACAGAATAAATGCATATCCCGTTAATTGTTTTTGGGATGGAGGGGGAGCGGCGGGAGGTCCTTTAACTATTGATCACACGATAAACCAAATGGGTCAAATGATGCTCAAATGTGTTTGGGGTCCATAGAGCTTAGAGTTATCCGGCATTTCTTTCAGGATAAGGGGGAAACCCGGAAAACCTCTTATTCGTATAACTCACCGTAACTGAGATTCGAGCTCAGAACCTCTTGAATGTGAGGCACACACATACCCCTAACCACAGAGATGGGCACACGTTAAATTTATCTCACACTTAAAATGCTTATTTCTAAGGTATTTTGGATTTTCGTTGTTAATTTGAATTTTAAACTATTTTCCTTCCATTTCTCGTGACATGCAAAGAGGATACATGGATTATACAGAGAATCTAGTTCTCAAATTGATGTATTTTGCCTTAGCTAACTGTATAATTATGCTTACTAAAAATAAAATGCATATTTCAATCTATTTCTATAAACATTCATGTGGAGTAATACGAGGTGGACAGAAAACTATACATTTGTATTATTAGCTCTAGAATACGTAAGGAAATAAGAATATCTTTTGTGGAACACATTACATCTTTATTTAACTTTTCAATGCTGGTTGCTTATGCGGTGTCTGCACCGACATGGGCGTGAACAAATTACGTATTTATAGCAATGCCGCAGAAACGTTTGGTAGAATGAGTATATAATAGATAAATTCTGCAAAATCAAAAATGTCCTCACCAATGCGCAACTACCCCGCAAGTTGAACAAGAAAGTAATAGGATAACATTTCTTCCCCATTTTGTGCAGATTAGGACTTATAAAACACTACAATTCCAGATTCTTTCTCAGTACTAATTAAAATGTTTTCATTAAAACTTACGTATTTATTCAAAATACGTACTTTCCGATTTACTTACTGCGTTCTTACTACCTTCTCTTAGCACATGCTGTTTCTGATATCAAATTTATCTAAACTGGCTGCACTTTCAATTGTTACGTGAATTTTCCCATCTTTCTTTTTGCAGCACAACTCACAAGCTTGTCCACATATTTTTATCATGTTTACAGCATCACTACGCGAAATAATATTGCTGCCCGAAACTAATCACTGTAGCTTTACATACAGGCTGTTAGGGGTGTCAGTTTAGATAGTTGTACTCTTAATAAAATTGAGGACAGCGCAATGAACAATATCACAGCTTCATTTGCGGACTTATAATGTTATTAGTATGTTTACAGTTTGGTTAGTGCCTTCAAGTAGGCGTGCCACAGAAAATATGGCACAGAGTGGGCACAGTGAATACTGTAACGCGATAACGAAAGCTGTACCGGAATTGCGCTAGAATGCTTTCTGGTATTATGTAGGCCAGTGGGTCGCGCATTGAGATATGAAGCAAACCAAATAGTCTATATCACAGGCGTTGTCCATTTCGCGGCGCGGTTATGACCATGCAAACAACACCACATAGTGACATAGTCTGACTCCGAGCGTGAAAGCTTCCGACTACTCATAACATCGCATAGTATTTAAACTATGTGACTAATTCGTGGGAAAACTGTTAGACGAATAGAAAAAACAAATAAAACACCCAAGTGGATACATATTAAAGTATTATTTATTAAAATATTATGACACTGGGCTCGGCGCAAAACAAAGAACTGTTGGAGATAGGCTGCCTTAGGCCACATGCCGGGCCGGCGAACGGGCAAAGGCGTTCAAGGTAAGGCTGCCTAGCGCAATTGTTTGTGTGTACAGTACTAACACCAAACGATGCGGCTACACAAAAGGAGCTTTCTCCGGAGTCTTCGAGAAAAATCCAGCTGCGTCACCGGCGGCACGTTTGTGAAGTTCGAGAAAGGTCCGCATGACGTTATCCCCACTATATAAGGAAAACAGCAACAGCCGTGATTGAGTTAACGGTTACAGACATGAGTTGGTTAGTGTGTCAGTAAGTGCGAGACAGCTGTGCGTGTGTGTGTCGTCATGAAAGAACGTCGGTCGTCGTGAAGAAGGTTCTAACAGACGTCATAGTGAGTGTATGGGAGAGAGTGAAAGTGAAGAAAGACACTGCAAGGACTGAACAAGGTTAAGAGAAGTTATGAGTTGATACCCCGAAACACTTTAGACTGTGTATCTGTGGTAACATTTTAAAGGACAATAAAGGGATAGAAAATCGAACTGATTTTGTCATCTTTGTGACAATATTTACACTTATACCCTTAACACTCTGCATTTTACTGCACTGCATCTCCAAAGTGTTTTACCACTATTCATAGTTTTTTTTTTTTTTTTTTTTTTTTTTTTTTTTTTTTTTTTTTTTAATAACTATATCATGATCAGCAACTTATTTCCCTTTTCAGAAACACAGAAAGCGTTTCAATTTATTAGCAATACTACTTCAACAGTACATAGAGTACCAAACACATAACGCGGAATTTACCTGTGGCTCAAGAAATAGTAATAGCACGTTGTAATATTCCTTAAAATATTTATGTGATATTTACCGGTGTTCAGACCAATCCGAAAGTTTTGTGCAAAATTTGACTTGTCCCACCGATATTATTTGATGACTACCTGATGCATTGAAATTCTAAAGCGTTTCTCGCGTTTTAAAAAGGCATTTCGCATTTTATACTATTAATGCAGCCGTGAAATATGGATTGAAGTTCCGGGGTGGGAGAATTTGAGTTTTCAGCACGAATACTTAATTGTGGAGTTACCTGTTCCTAAAGCTATAGGTATCACTCGGAGGCCAGAGCTTGTAATGACACCCACTTCATCATTAGCATATCCCAAACCATTCCGCTTTCTTAGTCCCAAGAGGAACAAATTGAGCAAGAGCTAGCCGTGGAGAATGGCGTGGTCAGTTATAAACTTGCCGAGTATCCTCTTGCTCCCAAGTTTTCACTGGATAGTTCCCGTAACCACAGCGTTAAGCTGACGTCATGATCGTTAATGGAAATTCAAGTGAATCTTCGGACAAAGAACTTAACTTTCTTTGAAGAGCTCAATCCTATGGTCTGCATCGTTCAGTTGTTAATCTCTTGGACGTAAACTTCGCTTCAGAAATAATGATCCGATTCATGGACATATAAAGGCGGTTCACAATAAACAATTATTGCTCCAAGATGTATCGATGAAGTCTGCCGTCCCTCTAAATTTGCAGTGTTTTCGCTGCTAGTAGAACTGCAGGAGGAGTGGCCTAGGGGTAGCGTCGTGTCTTAGATTGCGCTGGTACTGATTTCGAAACTCCGGAACACACTTTAAATTTGTTCACTTCAAAATGTTTCTGTTTATAAGGTCATGACGTCACATTTTATAACATTTGTGCTCGACCATGCCATATTGTATCACTTATACGCCACTGTAATGGACTTCGTTATATCCACCTCTTCATAACGATACTGCTATCCACCAATCAAAAGTGTACCCGTTCATAACGACATTTCTATCTAACAATCAATTCTGAACCTGTTCACACTACACTGCTAACCACCAATCACAAGATCCGCATGTAGCAATTAATACTTTGCCTTTGTGCACATTTCCACGCAGCTAAAAGTGAAATCATCGATTCCCGTATATGAGATAAAGCTACTGTTTATATAATAATTGGTGTTAATATTATAAACAACATTCTAATCATTTCATAATATACTATTATGCTAATTGGTGTTAATATTATAAATAACATTCTAATCATTTCATAATATACTATTATGCTAAAGCCATTGTGAAAATACTCTTGCCGATCACTTCTGGACTTTTAAGATCTACTAAACTTATAAGCTGCAAATAAACACAAAAATAAACATTCTTCTTATTCTTGAAAATGTAAAATAAATAAAACGGACCCAAAAGATGGCGGTGGTGCTAATACTCTAAGGTCCTATGCCCGGCTTGGTAGCGTAATTGTTAGCATGGCTGCCTCACGTTCATCAGGTTGTGAGTTCGAATCTTGCTAAGTGTAAATTATCCGGGTAAGGTATTTTTTCGAGGTTTTCCCTTAACCTGTGAAGACGAATGTCGGCCAACTTAAAGCTCCATCGACCTCGGGCTCATTTGAGCATCATTTCACCCATTTCGATCACTCACCGTCCGATATGACATTACGTTGGAGGACGTTAATAAAAAAAAACAACTCTAAGGTCCTAGGACATTACTGTACTCTTTACAAGAGAAAAAAAGAAAAGGTAGTACATTGTTATTGGGGCGGGATTCGAACTTCAAGCTCTGTCTTGACCCCACTCTGCAGATATGTGCGTTAAATGTCTGTTTTTCGCATTGCAGTCCCTATACTCATATTATGTAGCAATCGTTCTTGCATTTGCTTGTCAGGTGTTACATCTATCAATGCATCGCTAATTTCAGCTCTTAGACGACTTGGTTGTGGTTATAAACAACCCTATTAGTATGCACATTTTAACCTTGGAACTACACTGTTTACTTTGAGAAAGGGTAGATTTCGTTGACGTATGTTTTGTGACGCCGGCTACCCACCAAAGAGACGCTCAAGGTCAACTACCTCACACCACTTCTGGTAAATACGCGGCCCCACCACAATGGAGCGGTCAGAACAAAGACGACTATGAACGGGGCAGAACAAAGTGACTCTATTCGAGAAACTGTTTATGCATCGGACTAGTGTACAAAAGGTTGGATTTCGGGAAAAATATGTACCAGGTGGTTCTCGGTTGTACAATAAGCGAATGTAGCGACGAGAGAAGCCAGTTTTTGTTGAAGTTAATTAGTTTTAAAGTGTGTATTATCTACGTTCATTGTTAAGAGAGTTTGAGTGTGTATCGTCAGGGGCAGTTAGACATTTAATAGTTGCGTTGGAATTGTTTGCTATGTGAAGCAGTTTTTAGCGCCTTTATCGTCTCTATAGAACAGGGAGAGAGAGAGAGAGTAGAACTGAAAGACAGTGAAGTATGTGTGAAGGTTACGAGAGGACAAAACAGCTGTGAGTTACAAAGTCACGAAGAACTGTAGATTGTGCTAGCGATAAAATAAAGGACCTTGTTTTTATGATTCAATTTTAAGGGATATAAAGTGACAGAAAAAGTAACTGGACCTGTCATTTGTCGCAGTATATTTGCGTTATCCTAAGCATGAGAACGTCTACTAAAGTAAGAATTTCAAAGCTTGAGGTTGGTAATTTTTACTCCCATTTGCAGCTCGTAATTATTATCCTCTATTATCCTGTTTCTATTTAAAAATTATTTTCGTATATTGTATACGCTACACTGCAAAATTATTTCAGATTGTATGATGGTACCACATTTTAACTTTATTTTGTGTAAACCTCATCCAAGACAAGGAAGTGGTACTCTTAGTAGCCAAGTGCCGTGTGTTTGTTCTTCGATTGAATTATTATATTGACTTTGTTCATCTAAAACTTATTGTTTTATTCATTGTATAGTCAAACCGCAAATTTACAGAACTAGTAATGGATGATGTGTTCCTCTCCATTTCTCTCTGCCTCTTTCTGTATCCTTTCTGTTCATTTAGTGTTTACAAAATCAATAACAGACTACCTTTTTTCTGTGACAGTACAAATCAAAACTACGCACACAGTTTAAAGCTGCAGGGTTTTTGAGGAGGTCTGTAATTCAAAGATTATTTCAAACAAACTGTGAATGTCAGAAACACATTCTACACCTCACTGGATACAGGAAAGTTCAAAATTAAAAAGCTCTGCTATAAAGCATTGCTGGTTATATAGAAAAATCGTGAGCACAGGAAAAATAGATTTGTGTTCTGTATTTTACGGTAATCTACTGCAAAGGTAATTTCTGACTACATGCATCAAACAACCACTTCGTCATAAGCAAATTTACATGTGGCGTAAAGCTTTTAGGAGCTAGTCTCCATGCGGTGGGTTAGAAATTTCATTCCTTTTGCATGCCCTGGGGAAAAATAAATAACGGGTTCCTATTTGAGAAAAGTATACGTATATATTTTAAAATTCACAAATATATTTCACCTAAATTGTGTGCTAAAAGCTTGTTTGATTTATCTTGTCGCAGCCTAAAGAAAGAGAAATAGATATGCTTAAAAGAGAAACAATTACTCGCCCCTCTGTCTCTCTTGTTAAGGGAAAGGCTGGAAAGGTTTGATTCCTTCCAGTCAATCAATGGTGGATTGTGAACAATTACAGAGTTCCATCACAATTCTAAACAGGAGAAATACGTTTTGAAGTAGGTATCTAGCAGGCCTCCATACCGCCTTCTATTCTAAAAGTAATGATATAATGTTGAACTGGAATTTCAAATAATGCATACACAAGCACACACACTGGAGCAGACCGACAGTGATCACAACACAAGACAAATTGAGAGGCGGACTACCGGCGTTTGTGACCGCAAAACATGTTTTCCACTCTTTACATTTTTTTGTGTTGTAAGACGGTGTCTAAATTTTTTCTTTAGTTCAATCGGCCGCAACACATATGTTTAAGGTGAAATCTGGACATCGAATTTTGGTTCTACTTTCCCTAGTGGAGAAAGTCAAAATACAACTATGCACTTATCAGAAATACTGTGGAGAAGTTGGGCAGTTGAGTTTCATTCCTGCTTTTCGCTTCGGTAAGTTTGTAACCTGCTACTCGGGAAAGGTAAGTAACAAGGTGTGGGAGGAGAGAAAAAGTTCATTTAGCTGCGGAACGTTTTCGCCAGTCGTACCAGTGTTCAATTAACTGTCCATGTTGAATTTGTTCTTCCCTTCTTGGACGTGGACGGTATTTAATTTCACACAGCTGCCAAGTCATTTCGTTCTCCCGGGAATTCTCCTGTTGTTTCATCTTTGCCCTCCGAGGATTGCACGCTCGTTTCTCAGTAAGCAAGTCGACGCAATAATTCTTCTGGAATTGCGTTTTTTTCCCTCTGTTTTGCTTGCCATGCAACTACAGAAATACCAATTTGTCATTTATTGGGTTGTAGCTTTAGCAGTGAGCGCCAGTATTTGGATTAACTAAGTGTCTTGAATAAAAGAAAGAAATTAAGCTTAATTTGGGTGTTTTAAATATCCTAAAGGAAGACTATACGGAATGTGTAAAAGTGCCAGAAATTTAATTTTCGAAGTTTTATGTATGGGAGTTTTAATTCTTTGTGCAAAAAAGTTCTTTCTTCAATAATTGTTGTAATTTATTATTTATTTATGCCAACAAACTTACTGTTGGTGTTTTTAAACATACAAGCCGTGTGTGGACAAAGTTTAAGAGGTAGAACTGGAACTTAAAAATTCAATACCACAACTGGGATTTGAACCACAGACCTTCCGCTTGCCGGGCGGACGCTCTAACCACTGAGCTATTGTGACAAACTGCCAGATTGGCGTTAAATTCTCAAGCCAGTTCGTATTTCTCCTGGTAAGTTTAACGTCCTTTAACCTGGTCATCCATATATGGCGATGAATGAATGGATGAAAAAATGTTCATAGAGCTTAAAGTTACCCGAAATTTACTTCTGAGGATAACCTCGGAAAAAAGCCTTACTCGAATAACTCTTTCTGGCTGATTCGAACTCGAAACCTCTTGAATTGCGAGGTAGACACTACCACACACCACAGAAGCTGGCTTAAATAATTTTTCTAATGGTAGATCACGCCTGTTTGCCTTCAGCATGTTGTTGAGTGAGAAGTATTTTTCCCTCCTCAATTTCTCTATATTACCTAATGCAATTCTTTCCCCATCGGGAACAAAACTGTCTTTTCTGTGGTACGGTTTGGAAATCAAATAGTAGTTTAATAGTGCAAAAAAAGTGAATATCGGAAGTACAGAGGTTATTATAAAGACCGTGCAAAAAAATGTACATGCTGACATTCGCTTAATGATATGGCGGCACCTTGGCCGAGCGGTTAGATCGCTCGCCTACCACCTCTCGCCTAAAGGCGGGCCCGGCTTCGATCCCAGGGACCCGCATTTCTCCGGTTTCCCTCGCTACTTATTCCGCCAATTGCTCCATCATCACCTTTCAAATCATCAATTTTGCCTGAATTTCATATCATTCTCTTCCTCATTATCATACCAGGTGCTTGGCTGACCACCCGCTTCCAGGTCTTCACTCTCGGTCCATAAGTTCGTGTGCTCCCCGACAGGCATTTACAACACTTAATTTCTATATCTAGATATTAGAGAGAAAGAGTGAGTGAGTGAGGGAGGGAATGCTGATATACACTGTAGTGTAATTTAGAAACAGTCAGAGGCCATAATCCCTAATGGGACATTAACTCCACGACCTGTATTTCAAAGAGTTCAAGAATACTTAGCTACACCATTATATCAGCCGGTTACTAGATGCACATGTAAAGAGTTTATAGCTATCTGTTATGACATCTGAATGCCTGCCATATTAATTAGTTTACACATGTAAAATTAAAAGCGTGTGGTGTGTACATATAAGTGTGTTGTGATCTGATGTTTGTATGCGTTGTCGCAGTTACTATAAATCCCAGTGTCTGCCACCTTAGAGTTATGAGGTGAAAGATTTCTCCGTCAGTATTGACTGGTGATTTAGATTTTAAGAAATCATCATTATTCACACAACCATTAGGTATCCTTGTTGCTATATTTCAATCTGCATTATCTGATAAAATGCTTCTTCTCATTTTCCAGGTACGTTACCAAACTCATCTACTCATCTTAAACTGGATCGTTGGTGAGTGGTTTTGAATTAATAAATATAACGTATTTATTTTAATATCCAAAAGTGTAACACAGAAACGAAACATTTAACTTGAAACATTATTTTACAAGAAACACTCAGTTTTGAATTTGAGATTTCGTTTAGATTGAAAGGTATAGTGGTATAGTTGTCAAAAACTGAAACGCTATAGTTGAAATGTTTTTTCTCCCCAAGTGAATGTTTAGCGCCACTTAGGTGCGTTGAAGTTTTAAAGATAGTCTTTCTTTGCAGTTAGTTTAGTTAAAATCTACAGGCTGTCCGGTTGGGTACCAGAAAAACCTTTAATAGTGTGACAGGTGATGCAAAATGGATCAAAGTTGGCTTATATGTCTTATCCCAATGCTCTCAGTGCTAAGCTACATAATTTAGAAAATTATTCCGCTCCTTAATGTTATTCAGTTTACTTTTAATCGTGTTCAGACCTTTGCTTTAAACCAAGTTTGTATTTGTGAGCTCTTACAGGAAAGTGAAGTTACATAGTGCAGTCGACTAATAAATGAATGTTAGCACAAAGAAATTAATGGTACGTAAATTATCGAAAGTCTTTCCTCAAAAAGGATGGTTATGGATAGGGAATTTCTATCGAAAATATTCGCGCTGCATCTTTGAAAGATACTAAGCTTAAATACCAAGTTTGGTATTTAATCGACTTTTAAGTACCGTTCACAGACACATTCACATGGTCGTTTTCAAACATTTTCTTTTTCAGATTTACGGACGCTCAAAACGTGTATTTTCGGAGAAATTTACAAGTTGTTTAATGGAATTCAATGTTTACTCCACTAAGGCAATAATTATCATATAAGCTCAGAAGCCACAAGTCCATGCACCCCGTTGTAATAACACACATATTGCTTAGCTGAATGTGCCAGATGGAGAGCTATGAGTCATCTAGTTTACACGTAAGGATTTAAGTCAATCAGTACAATGACACACGAATTTTTCTAATTTATTGCAAATTTATCATAATATGGTATAATTATTGGAACGTTCCTTCGCACGTTTTTCTTCCTTATTTAAGCTGTAAGAGCGCCTAACGCAACAGCCCATGAAGGGCCAAGGCTTGCCACCCAGCCGCTGCGTCCCCCACCTTTTCCCACTACAGGCGACATTGGTGCGGTGGAGTACTGGAGGCTGGGACAGTGGGGACTGGTCAGCGCCCCGAAGCCTCCCTTCTCGACCGGGGCCGCTACTTCTCCATCAGCCTCAATTGGCCCCCTGGGACCTAACGAGGCTGAGTGCACCCCGTGCTAGGACTCCCAGAGAGGATAAATCCCCATGCTGGTACCGGGGAGCGAACCCAAGTCCTCCGCACCAGAGGCAAGCGCGCTACCAACTGCGCTACGGAGGCGGCCATTTAAGCTATAACCAATAAACAATTACGTTATTATTGTCGACGTGAAAAACTAAATAAGAACACATAATTTCGTCACATTTATGAGTCAATTGAGTGTTTATTTATCATGTTTTAAACGTTTAAATTCAAAATTAAGTAGTTTCGTAATATTGTTAAATTGCATAAGTATAGAAGGCGTGATGTTTAAAGAAGTATTACATTAGCAGTATTCTGTATGAAATGTTCTTCTGTACCCTCTTGAATCATGCCGTCTTAATATGAATTTGTTTAACGTTCTGCCACAACCAGCTTTATTTCGCCGTTCCTCTGTAAAGCGTTGAGAGCGCGCTCTTTTTAGACGAAATGATTTATAGAACTTGAATTTCAGTCGAATCTACACTATTGTAGCTTAAAATAATTACAGTCATAACAAGACCAAAATATACATTTTGGTTCTATTATAGAGACGTTATTTGATCAGTCACGTACCTCAAAAGCCTTTCTTGTGGCTTCAGGCCTTGAGTGCTTTCTTTTTTGCATATTTTGCGGGCAAGAATACGAGAGGGTGGTGCAGTCTGAAAAGGTATGCTACCCCCTGAATACATTCAAAGCCTCGGAAAATGAATAGACTGGGGGAAGCCAGACTTCCGAAAAGTCAGCGGATATTGAAAGGAAAGATAGCAAATCATTTCCACGAGTTTACCAACATTGAAAGTGTAAGGCTAGGGATGTTGATTATGATCTACGGCAGGATAACTCCGCAAATGAGCGTTGCAGGAACAGTCTTGCTATTTTAATTTAATGTTTGCTATGCATATTCCTTAATAATGCAGTTCTATACTAGTAATCAACTATAAATAAATCATAGTAATAGTTTAATTGCTGCAGATATAAGCGGTTTTATTTTGACACACCTTCAGCAACCACAGTTTCAACGAACATTGAAATGTAAATAGATAGGCGCCTACAAACACGCTGTTTTTACTTTCATTTCATCCATATTAATTGGGTAAACGTCTATTCAACATTTTTGTTGTTCCTATATTAATGTGAAGCTTTGTAAACATTTCCAATTAATGAGAATATTTAGCAATTTCATATTGGAGGCAAGCGCTATTGGTTTTTACTGCGACATCCATTAATTGCGGTGGAATTATTAGAAGATTAATTTAACGTAAAATGACACCGCATGTTACCACAACGCCGTTGGTTATTACTGCAGTAATATGCACATAGCTTTTCCATACAATGTTGCTTCTATAGGTACAGTTTAAATCTTTTGTAAATAGTAATGTCATAAGGAGCTAGTGCCAGTCCTGTTTCCATTGTTTTTTATTATTATTATTATTATTATTATTATTATTATTATTATTATTATTATTATTATTATTATTATTATTATTATTATTATTATTATTATTATTATTATTATTATTATTATTATTATTATTATTATTATTATTATTAAAGGGTTATCAACAAGTTCCTCCGCACCGTGCCTCTGCGTGTCGTTCAAGATAACTTGCTATCCTGTTTATCTTCATTACCTTTCATGAATTACGTATGTGAATCTATCATATACTTTATTTCGTGGAACTTTATAAATAACCATATGCTCGGGGCAGCCAGTGCTGCCACTGGAATTTCCGTTTGTAGGCGAATTTTGCTTATAGGACACGGCGAAGCAACTTCTCAATAACCCTATATTATTATTAAAGTGAGAAGGATATATACCTATATTATTTATTTACTCCGAAGAAAACTATATCAGGCGCTCCTAATATTAAGGGTACTAATCAGTTGCCACAATCATAAATTATAATTGACGTTACTGTTGGTAACAATAACATAAATTTAGTCATCTCCAATTAAATGACGTAATTCATTTCCAATTAACATTAAAAGATGTTTCTAATATTCCTGTTCAAATACCGAAATAGCATATACTGTTCCAATGGCTTCATGATTTGTTGAAAATAATTGCAATTAAGTTGCTAAAATGGCTAGATAATACTCATCCATGTATAGTATGCACTACTATCTATGTGTTTGTTTGATTTGTTATACATAAAAGTAGCACGTATGCATTATATTTAAATTTATGAGTTCATTGTATCTCTCATTGTGCTTGTCTCACAAAATGAATATTTTAACACCTGTGTATCCATGTTAAAAACACCGACGCGCATTGTCGATCTCTTTAAGGCAGACTCGTGCACCGGAGGCCCGCGATTCAAGGTCTATCAGAACCATCCTTTCTGAATGAGTTTCAGGCTTTCCTCAGTTCCTTTAACTGTCGAATGTCAGGGAACTACTCTAAACGTATGCCTGGAATGTTTCCTTCCCCAATTTCAAATTTCCTTTCCCAATTATAATTTCATTCCATATGTCATTAGTGTGCACTGCCTCTGGTGTGTATGTAGCAAGAAGCAGGTTAAACAATACTAAAATAAATAAACAAATATATACACACGTCATATCCAAAGATATATATTCTGACACCGAGTCGTTCAACAATATGCGAGAGGTGACCGGGTGACCTTGGTTACGACGAGATACTGTGCGAACGTGACAATAAATAATAATGCCGGCAGCACATAAAAGAGGTCCGGGGCTACAGGATACCTGGCGACTGTGTGTGAGAAATCGAACAGCGTGATAACACCGTAGTGTCCAGCAATCTCTAGTATCTTCTTCGCTGAGTCATGTACACCTGCGTGTGGAAATAACTCTAAGGAGGTTGCGTCACGCCGGCTCCGGTATAAATAGGACAGTCAGTGAGCAGCCAGTGTGTGTTTTAGAAGATATAGTTTAGCTTTTGGTGTCAGAGTAGTTGCTTAACTCGTCGTGTACAGTTAGTTTTAGGTACGAGAGTGCATCAGCCAGCCTGTCAGCGAGTGTGTATGTGTCGTCGAGTGATTGTATCGTAATAGTAAAGATATAAGAGACATTGAAACTGGAGAAAGACATTGAAAGAGAGAAATATTATCGGGAGAACAACTGTGAATTGTAATATTATAGGAGATTATAAACTGTGCTATCAACGAAAAGGAATTGTGCATTTGCAGTAATATTCAGAGCAAATAAAGGGTTAGAAAAAGAAACAAACTTTTGCATTACGCCGTTTTTGTTACAGTATTTTAAAACAAAGCAACAAAAAAGAAAATCAAATGCAGCATCCACAATGCAAGAATTGGCTCTAAAATATCACATAAAAACGTGGGTTGAGTACGAAATTAATAACGGAAAATACTAGTACTAAGTAATCCATAACAGTTAATTGAGCAGCCCGAGGGCCAAGGAAACATTGATTTATCATGGTGTAGGAGTAAATATCGCCGAATCTATTGCTCAGGAGAACTTAAGAATCGGAAGCACGTGTAGCTGTTCCGCAGCTTTCTTCAAATGGATATTCTCCCTATAACGGTGCTTCCTGCTAGGATCGTGCTGTTCCAGTCTCTGAATTATTTCGATGTCAGTTTTATTGAACTATTTTTCCATGCTGCTACAGTAAGAACTGACTGTAGATTTACAGAGAGGGAGTTGTGAGGCGCCACCATAAAGATTTCACTCTCCTGGGGGTGGGCAGAGAAAAACTTGCAGTTATTTTTCATCTCCTCAGACATTCTACCCCTTCACTCCCGTTGGGGAATGTATTTTTGGCTGCTCCACTACATTTCTTCGTGTGCTAGCCCTAAGCGTTTGTAAAAAAGTAACAAACTAAAATCCCAGATCTCCTTGAGAATTACATGAATCACCACTAAGTTTGATTTAAAAATCGTTAACTGTTATCAAAGAATTGTCGCTCAAAAAACAATAACCATAATTGAATTTATATCAGTACTGTTAATTTAAGATTTTGGAAACATAATATATATTTTACTTGTACCACAAATTAGTTTATTTACTTTTTGCTAGATTTTGAGACCGTTATATTTGTATGATTGTTAAAGGTGATCTTTTTAGACATAATTTATGTATAGATGCGTAACTTGTATTGTAATAGGACCATATATTTGTCACTTTGTTTCATGTAACATTCCATGTTCCCGATGGAAAAAGTTAGAAACCGTAAAACGCATCTAGTAGTGAAAACCCCCTGAGAATTGCGGTTCCCAGCGAAGTCTTTTGTCTTTCCTAAGAGGAAAAACATTTGTCTCTCCGTGGAACCTTTTAGAAAGTTACGAAGGCAAAATTGTCAACAAAACAGGGTGAAAAGTTCATGTGACAAATCCATCAGCCAACGGCATTTAAAAAGATCACGTCGACAGAGTTCGCGCTTGGAATGAGTGCGCGATAAAACTACCAATGACGTCAGATTGTTTTATTCCACGCGGGAAAAACTCGGTGTGTATAAAAGCAAAGGAAACCCCACATTTCAACACAGTTTTGGCCCAGCACTTGTACTTGAAAAAGTCTAAAATAGGATTCCGCGAGGATATAGTGCCGATGTATGTGAACCGGAGTACTGCAGCAAAAATACTGCAAGAATTACAATACTACCTCGAAATTATAATTAGGGAAGAAAACTTAAGTGAATGTAACGTTATTTCGCCAGGAATATTAATAACTGCGGGGAGAATTGTGACTGGAAAATACAATATCACTGTTAGAGGCAAGTTTCTGTAATGAATGTCGCAGTTCCATGTCCCTCGAGTTGAGACCTTCCTACCGCTTATCTACCTGTAAGCAAAGATCCTTGTTTCTCCGCTGAGAAAATATTAGTCACAGGAAATATTTCTTGCTTCCAACGCTGACAGGGAATTGCCATGCAGAAAGCAACGTTCGGACGCTGCGCTGAGGGAAGCAAGCTTCGGAAGGATCGAACCAGAGACTTCGACCAGCGAATCAGTCTGCAGTGTCAGAGGCAAATCCCATCACAATTTTAAGGTATCTTTTAAACACCTCCGAATTAGGCCTTTGTTCTTTGCATAAGAAGAAGGGATGAAGGGGGAACCCGAAGAGATGATACATGGAATGAAGATGGAGCTCCGGTGGCAAGAGATGACGGGTGAAACTGGAGAACCCGGACGAAACCCACCCCAGCGCCGCTTCGTCCACTATGAATTCCGCATGCGGTTGCCTGGGATCGAACCCGATGAGTGACCAGATCTGAATGACGATATGCACTAGCAAAGGTACCTAACAATTGCAGTATAACAACAATCCTAACGCGTTAACAGGAAAGGGACAAGACATTCGTTGGTAGGAAGGAAGCCCCAGCAGTCCCATCAAGAGCCAGAAAGAAATATTTTCATAGCGCAAATTTCACCGTCCTGCTTCAACAGGCCAACCGCCGGCACCTGATTCTATAATCCTGAAAGACATGAGCCGAAGCTCATGAAAGCAAAATCGTGTTAGAGGGGGAGCTAGCCCAGCACTTCCATGGTCAGATTGGTTGGTCCGGCGAGATTCGAACCAAGGACCTCCCGCAAATTCATCTCGCTCAGTAATACTGCCGAGACAATAAATGATCAATTAAATTAACTTACAAGATATATGCAGAAACAAGAGAGACTCGTGATATAGCTTAACAGGTTTCGTTCTTTCTTTATAACTCAGCCTTTTATGTGGCAGGTTTTTGGAGCATATAATTAAAATGGCATAAGCATTCTTAGTGAAGTTAAAGCTGGGACGAGTTCAAATTTTTGAGCCACATATTTGTTAACTGTTAGTAACTCAATGAACTCGCCAATAAAGAACTTTAGTTTTAAAACTGATTATGGAAATACTCTTTATGGCGAAGTTGTGGAACTATTATTTTGGAACTGTATACAAGATATATAATTATTATTGAAAAATTGCCATCCAGTAACAATAAGAGTTATGTTCTTTTTTCTTCCTCTATTAAACTCTTAGCTCGAATAACGTTTATGGCGTTTGTAAACTTTAGAAATAATCGCAGTTGTACATTCAAATGTTACAAGATTGAGAAGTATTTTGATGTGTTAAGGACCAATTTTTAGTTTTCTCCAGTTTAGGTTTGCTAATCTTTCTCAAGAGGTTTCCTTCCAGGCTTCCTAGTTACCCTGATAACTGGCAAATACCAGTGAGGTACCCTAAACTTCACAAACTCTTGCATTCCCAAGTTTCTTTCTCAATAATCATTTAGTTTATTATCAGAGTACACGCCACTGTGTGTAGTGGTAAGAACACAGATTAAATACTACAAACAAACAAACAAACAAACAAACAAACAAAGGAAATGGTGTTTGCTACAAAAACTCAATGTAAATTTCAGCAAAAGTGCACCTTTTGGAACAAAAAAAAAAAGCCCTGAAAATGACAAAACACATTTATAAAAATAAATTCCTTAAGTGAGTGACTGAGTAGGTGGGTGAGTGAGTGAGTGAGTGAATGTATGTATGTGAATGTGTGTGTGCGTGCGTGTATGTGTGTGTGTGTGTGAGAGAGAGAGAGAGAGAGAGAGTTAGACGACAGAAGTCGTATAAATGCTAAGTATCAGAAGCTCAAATACTTCGGGGAACCTCAAACACGTATTTCCGTTGAAGTGTCAGATCAAATTTTTTAGTTAAATGTATTACTTCCTCTACTTTAAGTGTCTAAGAGGTAGAAAAGGAAAGAAAGGTAAATAAAGGAGCATATTTTACATGAATAATGCATTAAATCCTTGTGAAGTGATTTGTGAGCAAAGAGTCCTGCAACTTAACAGGTTGGATTTCCAAGGAAATTGGCCTTCAGGACAGTGACAAAGCGCGTTTCCAAACACATTCAGAGAAGCCGAACCTCGCAAACTAATTTGACTTTAAAATGCTTCATGTCAGTAAAGTGCAGAACTAGAAAGCAAGGCTCATTAGGAATGACCTCGAACGAAGACTAATTAAGGGCACCTCAGAGCAAGTGGTTGTTATTTATTGACCCTCTCTCTTTAGCCACTTCGACAGAATAGGCCACCCCCTTCCTTAGGTATGTACCCTTCCGTGCAGTTGAGGGAAGTTAGGGTAACGATGCACATAGTTGGTGTTACCCCATTCCCGCGTGACGGCTGACCACATCTCCACCTCGCAAACTTTTATAGCCAGGGAAAGTTTCATGAAGGGCAATTTCGGTTCCCAACCGGAATACATACATGATAACTACTAACATGTGTTCTATCCTATCCCGAGGGTTCCGTAGTCGTTCTCATGAATGATTTCTGTTTTGCTCGGTTGCTGCTTCACGTCTGGGTAATTAGGCGTGGAATAATATGTCTGGCTCTGAGACGTTCATTATTAAACTGCAGTTACACTGTTGTTGCTAGCGCCCTAAAGTTACAACAAAATATGTACATAATACCTCCCTTTCTGCTCAAAACATCCGTTGCTTCTCAGCTGCTAATTGGTGAGGGTTGCAAATTTTAGGTTTGGAATGCACATTGCTAACCGCATCTCCAAATTACGTTTTAATGCTCGAAGCTATAGAATTTTTCTTATTGCAATTCAGCAGAACATCCATCATGGTGGTGGGTGAAGTAGTACCGACCCAGAACACACAATTAATAATAATAGTAATAATAATAATAATAATAATAATAATAATAATAATAATAATAATAATAATAATAATAATAATAATAATAATAATAATAATAATAATAATAATAATAATAATAATAATAATAATAATAATAATAATAACTATAATAATAACTATAATAATAACTATAATAATAACTATAATAAATAGTATATGCTCATTACCTAAATCAAATTCAGAAAGAATAGTAAGTGATTGAGTGCGAGAGTGCGCGCGCGCGGGTGTGTGTGTGTGGTTTAAGAGCCCGTCGACAACTAAGTCATTAGGGTCAGTAGAAGAACAGTTAGAGGAGGTAAGAATGACAGTAAAGTCAACGTCACATAAATTACAACGCCTATGCAACAAATTATCTCTGTTTGTACTACACAATTTTGTGTTCGCTTGAAGGTAGCAGAGAAAGATCGCAGACATTATAAGTTTTGTCGAAGTACCAAACCACACGGAAGTAATGAGACATTGGATAAGTGCAATCCCGGATTTGGGTCCCTAGCTGCCCAAGGAAATATTGTCTTTGATTTACTGGTTGGTGAAACCTTGATTTACTGAACTCACTACTATAGATGCATGACCAGTCAACATCAGTCATCAACTGTCAATAATAACTTGTGTAATAGGAGCCTTTAGCTGTATCCTATACGCCTAGTGACGAAGGAGCGCACAATGACTACTGATGTGTCAACAACCCATTCGATTACATTGATTATATTGATTTTCATAGCATCGCTATGATTACCTCATTACGTCTGCATTTTTCTGAAGTTTTTGTCTCTCCTATTGTTTTATGTAAAACTCAGTGAGAATGAAGAGGCATTTAGATGCTACTCATAGAAAACTCAAGGTATATTGAATTGTTTTGTTTATGTCTCGTATCACAAACGGCGATTCATCGTCTGACTGGCAGCACTGTTGCAGACTAACAGTTTATAAATATTTCTTAGCAGAAGTGTAACATCAAGGAAATACACCTGTCCATTCAGAGTATTTAGATTCAGTTGTCTCTGCAGGAAGAAGTCTTCCCTACTATAGAAATGAACTTCTTATTTCTGCTTTCTGCTCATTCTTCATTCAATTTACCACTTATTTCTCACTCTCTTCCCTTCTCCAGCCATTTCTCTCAATCCATGAGTCAATTTGTCGCCCTTTATGATTGCGGGATCCAGCTGAATGAAGAATGGTATAAGAGGGAGGAAGAAAGTTGAGTTAAATGGCATGCAAAGAGAGAAAGAACACGAAATGTCACTTGCTCGTTGAACTGCAGTCATCATTGCTATTTGACATCGTGAGACGTAACTGTTTCTTAAGTTATTGACAAGGACATTGAAGAGAGAGAGAAAGCATAAACCAAGTGGAAAGAGAAGTGCGAAGGTTGTAGCGGGATGAGCAGGAGTGAAGAAGTGAGTGATTTCTGAGAGCTGTTTCCTGCCCATTAACAACTTTCAAGAACTATTTCCCTCATGTCTGCTGGGGTTGAATGGAAGAAGCCCATCGTTTGTGGGATGGAACCAGGTGACTGATGGTCGAGGGTCATACAGACATGAAGAGGGAGGACATCCTCCATCGTGGACATAAAAAAGATTTCAAGAGGGAGGCAGGATGAAGAGAAGTCGAGTGGAACATGCCCATATAAAGAAGAAAAAGTAGTTTGAGTTTGTCATTCTCTTGAGAAAAAGAACGTGTGCAATAAGTATATGTTGAATAAATCAATGTGAATTTCTTATAATCAAAATATGTTCTAAGTTTAAAATTACGCAGAGGTTTGTTATAATTAGATGTTCTAGCAGAGGATAAGTTGGCAGTTGGACCATACAAATCACCAAAGATTACTGAACTATAGTTTAAGCCTTGTTTTTAGAAAGTATTTAGAGGAAGAATGAAATGAATAAAATGTAATGATTTAGTTGATGTAAGGTAAATTCGCCTGTGACCCACTGTAAAACCCAAGATTAGAAAGGTCGGCCGTGGGACTCGAACCTGCGACCTCCCGCGACCGCCTGAGCCATTCCGCTCGGTGCAGAGGATAGATAATATCAATAATCTGAATTTTGTTGTTTTTTTATTTGGATATTCCTAGTGACGAAAGGAAGCGTGATAAATCTTAGGCTGGGAACATCTTAGTGAAAATGACGAAACTTCTGCTGCTAATTGATATAGTGAGGACATTAAGCACTACGCCAGCTAGTCTTCATAACAAAGACATCACATGCCATGTCCGTAGGCAAGTCAAAGAGTCTGTGTCCCATTATGATGTGAAGCCCTAAAAGTAGGGAGGTCAATGATGTTCCAGAATAAAACCCCGAGACACAAGAGAACCCTAACATTGAAACGAAAGTCCTCATATTAAAGGAACAGAGCTGGGTCTTTTGATATTAGAAATGAAGTTGTACAAAGCTTCTTCTGTTGTACGGCCATGAAATTCTTCGTTATTTAATCAGTCTCACTCTGCTCATACTAACAAGGAACATACATCTTAAAAGTGCTTCAAATCGCGAAGAAGTATGAATTTTCTTGTCCTAATCTTTTTTACAAATTCTTATTCCTTATCTTCTTCATGTTAGTCGAGATAATCTTTTGTAGAAATTGTCTTATTGGTAATTACCTTGTAGATGCAAGGGGATGGGAATACGGTAGGCTTTAAGCGATAGTCATAGTCTGCAATACTTAAACTTTTCTCATTTGAGGAAAGTTTAAGTATTGCAGAATTTACACAAATAACAAGGAACATCACCAAAATGGTTCACTCCACAAAAAATGTATTTGAGCGTAAATTGTGCCTCTTAACGAGATATACACTTTTTGTACACTAAGATTTGGTCTACCTCTTACGGTTTACCAGTTGTGCAAAAGTCATCCGGAGTAAACAGGACTACATGGGCTATAGCCAGAAAACTTAATGTATAGGTTTCATTTGCCATAAACATACCCCAAACACGTGGCATTTTAATAAAAATCGTTAGACTATTTTGAGAAAATCAAAGTGTTCGAAACACTTTCGATGTAAAGGATAGTTTAGGGTGGAGCAATTTTCTTTAAAATCTTCGTGTCGCATCCTTGAAATATATTAGACTTAAATACCAACTTCTGTTTTCAACCGACTTTTCGCTTTAGAGTTGTGCTGTTCACACACACACACACACACACACACACACACACACACACACACACACACACACACGCACGCACGCACGCACGCACACACACACCTCTTTCTAAAAATGCTTTTTCTGAATTCAGGGGACTCCAAAACATATTTCCGGTGAAATTTCGACATTGAAATTGCAAATTCCCCTACTTATTATACGAAGTAGAGAAAGTAATAGAAAGGTAATTTTACTATTTCATAGTGTTCCGCCTCCTTGAAAACATTTAGTCGCTTTTGAATTTTATGAAGGGAAAGATTTAAACATCATTTTGTCAGGCATATGAGACACTTTAGGAAACTGTTCTTCAGTTCACATTATCTAGCTGTTATTTTAGCACAGATATTGCAGGCAAGAGTTTAGTAAAGCAATAAACCTTAACTTTTCACAATCGCCTGCCAATTCATTGAGCTAAGACTCCCAAGAACTTTCCTTCCTCAACACCGAGGGACGCCACGCCCAAGAATAGGATAATAATGATGCTACTTACAGGCGATTTACGTCCTCCATTTTAAAAAGGCTTTTTCTTTAAAATTTTCTCTTGCACCCTTTTTCTTTCTTCCCCACCAACAATAGAAAGTTTTCCCCTCGCCCACGTCTTCCTCCCAATTCAAGTGTCGCAGGAACGACCTGCAAGACACACTCCCTTGGGTGTGAGGGAATGAATGAAATGTCTCTCAGCCTCGGCTAACTAGATGTAGCAACACAAACTTATGTTTTGTTAACAACTCAAGATGGATGTGTCTCGTTGCTTTAGAAAACTTTCTGTTTCTGCTCATGTTTTTTAAAATGGAAAACAAAGGGAGGGGAATCTGTGGTACTTTGAAAATGCGCATTTTGTGTAAAGAAAACTCTTCGGAACGACAGAGAGAATTCAGGAGAAACCATTATGAAGATATAAATTAACAAAAGTTATCTACTTTTCACTGATGACAAAATAAATGTTATCAAATAATCTCAACAGAATGCATTCCTATTCTCTACAGTTTTACTCGTAAATATCAACAACAACGTCCGTAACAATAGTGTGATATCGGCCGCGGCACACAACACAGAAAGGTCGAGGCCGGGTTGTCCCACTCTACTGATGGTAGATGCATCAAAGACCCCCAAGTCAGGCTGCCTCAAGACTGCTTATGTATACGTGACTAAAAACAATGAGCGTGGCACTTCAAGGGGCTTTCTAGATTATTTGAGAAGTGTCTTGTGGCGGCATATTTGTTGAAGTTCGAGAAAGCTCCATGTTACGTCGTCCTCGCATTACAAGGATGCGAGGCGACGAGAGGACTTAGGAGTGAGTTACAGACATGAGTCAGCCAGTTCTTAGTTTGAGTGTGTGTGTGTGTGTGTGTGTGTGTGCGCGTGTGTGTGTGTTAGCTGCGTGTGTCGTGAGAGATCCGGTGCGTCTGTAGGAAGTTAACGGAGCAGTAAATGAATGTTGAGTGATTTTATCAACAGAGGTAGTGTTTGAGAGACTGAAAAAGTAAAGAATGACAGAAAGGAGTGAGTCAAGGTTACCAGAAGAAAACAGTGTGAGTTGTAAATTCAGGAAAGTCTGTAGACTGTGTTTACGTTAGTAAAAGAGCACTGTGTTCTGCAAAGTTTTGTAGGAGAATAGAGCAAGAAAAAATAACTGGACAGGCACTTTTGTCATTTTGTTACTAAGTTGCATTGTGAGACTTTCAAAATGCTCTTAACTTATGTCAGGTTGTGCGACACATGACTACACGTGGGAGGTGTGAATGTTTAAGTCCTACTTAAAAGTTGGACTTTCAAGAAGGGGTATAATGGCAAATTTACCCGTTATTTATATTTGTTCTTAGCCGTGGTTGGTCGAGAATAATAAACGCTTGGTGTTAGGTGAAGAGATTGAAACGCTTTGAAATTAAAGTAACAATCCGAAAACACTTGCCTGTCTTTCCATCAACATATGAAGTTTGCATTTAATGTTAAGCATAAATGTTAACAAAGCATTATGCAGATTGTAACGGGATCGTGACTTGGAGCGCCGTTTGTAGCGGTTTCTGGACGTTGGGTGCCGGATTTAGGTAGGCATGAGAGGATGTTTCTCGGGCGCGAGGTTAGATGACAACACAACACAGGCTTTTACTAAGTTTATTCTTCAACACTTCATTTGCCTCGAATTTCCGACCTGAGCAAGTTTCTGGTGCTTCTCTCTTAGGTTGCTAACTGCTTTACGTTCACTAATCACCCTTGCACTTCATACCTCGACGTTTCTTTTTGGCGCGAGAGCTATACTCATTTAGCGATACCAGGTTTACACACTTCTAGTCACATCGCCACCCAGACTCAAACTGTCAGACCGTTACACTTTCCACCTCGACGTTCCTTTTTGGCGCGAAGCTATACTTATTTAGCGCTACGAGGTTTACACTCCTGGGCACATCGCCATCCAGACCCAACTGTCAGACCGTTGCACTTTGCACCTCGATTTCCCATACTGTCCATTCGATACATTATTTAACTGTTTAATGAACTCTAATGTGACTAATTAAGGACATAGATTTGATTTCTTTAGTTCTAGAGGCCTTTAGAAACTTGTTCAGGTCAACCTACTTTCAAAAGGCAATTTCTTTGCACAATACCAAGTTATACTTATATCTAAAATCTTATATTTATGTACATTCTTAATCTAAAATTACAAATATATACGTAGAAGTTCCCGTCTCAAATGCGCCGGATTTTGTAACAAGAAAAACAGGAAGATCTTTGAGAGATTTCTCCTTTTTTTTTTTTTGGTTACCAAATTCTATTTTCCTCCGAAGTCCTGACTTCAGCTTAACCTACACATGAAAATGTCCACTTCCTCGTAGTATACCTTTGCTTTCAATTATCTACCTGTCTTGGACTTTCACCTTCTTCCTTTACAATATCACACATATAGGTCACTGACACAGGTTCTCCTTGTCTACCTGGCCCATGTAAACACAAGGGTTCAATGTCTTCCAGGGTTCCTTAGTTCATAACCAGAGTTTCACATAATGACATTGTGTACTTCTAATCTACTCACATTTACAAGCTACTAATTTTACATTGTCTTTTTTTTTTTTTTTTTTTTTTTTTTTTTTTTTTTTTTTTTTTTTTTTTTTAAATTCTTAAACCAGTGTTTCATATAATGACATTCTGCACTGCTAATCTAATCACACTTACGAGCTACTAATTGTACACTTATTTCTACCTAATTTTCACCTATATCCTTCCAAGTTTACCATTGTTCCTTCATCTGTCTTTTTAAACTTATTTACCGCTTCGCGCGTATTTTAAACCATCATTTTCATTTCAATTGTTACTTGTTAGAGTTTCCCGCATCTTCGGTCTCCCTTTGATAAGTAATTAGATCAAATTTACAATTACTGTATGATACAGTTTACACTTTTAATATCATTTATGTAATTTCTGTCATAGCCGTAATCAATCTGTGATTTCCTTCCATTTTTCATTTAATAAGTACTACAACGAGTTATAACGTTCCAGCAATTAGGACTCTAATCCGGTTTTAGCATTTTTCTACCTTTCTCGCCTTGTGCATGGCTTTGCATTGGTCTACTTTTGTTTTTATTTAGTTATTTATTTTCACGGTCAACTTTATCATTTTTATCTCAACATACTTTTCGGCAGCTTCTACTTCAATTGTTCTTTTATAAGTTCGCGCATCTCAAAATACTTTTCGGCAGCTTCTACTTCAATTATTCTTTCATAAGTTCGCGCATCTCAGTTCACTTTTCGGCAGCATCTACATAAATTATTCTTTCATAAGTTCGCGCATCTCAGTTTACTTTTCGCCGCTTCTACATCAATTGTTCTTTTATATGTTCGCGCCCACTCTGTTAATGAATTGGATCTCCACTATTCTATCGGTTCGAATCCCCTTTTGTTTCATCTATTCCACGGTCAACTTTATTTATTCATTTTTTTTTTCTCAGTCTCTTTTCACGCCGGGTACTTAAGTCAAATTTTTTTTTTTCAAGCTATTTAGTAAAGTAGGTAAATAAATCTTTCCTTGTTACTCTCTACTGTTTTCAATCCCGTAACTCGGTTCATTGGCCGTAAATACAGCTGGTTCGGTCGTCTGTCGTCCCTTTTCGCCTTGGTGTGGTCACAATGAGGACCGTGGCTATCCGCCTGCCCCTTATCTATTGTAAAGATCTTTACTACGCGTTTCACAAATGACTGTTGGTTTCGTGTATCAATATGGATTTCCCCTTTCGTTTTCTTTCTGATCTTATGATTCCTTTTGCCTTTTTCGTCTTTCTTTTTCACTCGTTCCGCGGCCAATTTCCTAAGCATTAATTTTATCTTACTTTGTGTAGTCGCATCCCAGTACATATTGATAAACATTTGCTTGGAATGCTCGTAAAAGCAATTTTCTCCCAAAACAAGCTTTAACCACGTCAGGGATCTATTTTTCAGAGCCTTACGCACAACAAACATTTTGAGCTGTTCCGGTATATCCTTTATCTCGAAATAGCGGTCTAAGTCGATAAGGAATTGCTTAGGATTTATGTCCTCAGACTCTTCAAAAATGGGAACAGACACTTCATTCAGTAATTGGCCATATTGACTAAGATTATTTCCTGTATTAGACGGGTTCACGTGGAAGGAGCTAGGTGTCACATTTTCTATAGCTACAGCCTCATGCTGTGCGCTATTTACAATTGAGTTATTTCCATTACTGTCAACTGCGCTTGTCGCATTACCATTATTAATACTTCTTAATTGTATCTCTATTCTCTCTACAGATCCCTGGATTTCCACTATTCTACTCTCGTTCTTTTTTGAACGGTTATCTACCTCTAGATGAGCTAATAGCTGTCTCTCCGTGTTTTCCTTAAGTTTATTAATTTCTTGTCCCTCAGCTTCTAATTCAGCGTGCACTACCTGCAAAGTTTCATTTACCTCCCCATGCACTGCGTTCTTAATAGCTGTTAGCTCATCCGTCAGCATTTTCCTAGTTTCTACATTTTTTCTTTCACACATCTCTTTCATACGTTCTAAATTTTCGTCTACGTTAATTCTAAAGGAATTTAACCCTTCCTGGATTTCGGAAATGCTCCCCTGCTGTGTATTTAATTGCTCCCTCATTCTCTCCTCAAATTCCTGGTGTTTGTGATCTAAATGTTCTTTGAGCTTTGATTCTTGGGTCCTAAATCCTTCGTCTAAGAGTTCTTTAACTTGACCACCCATATTCTCTAATCTACTACTCATTTCGTTTAGTTCTTTACCCTGACCACTAATTTTACTTTCCAATTTCTCACCCATTTCGTTAACCTGACCACCCATATTCTCTATTCTACTACTCATTTCGTTTAGTTCTTTACCCTGACCACTAATTTTACTTTCCAATTTCTCACCCATATTCTCTATTCTACTACTCATTTCGTTTATTTTTTCCAAGAGTATCTTAAAGCAATCTCCCGAAGTATTCCCTACTGCGTCGCTGCTCTCAGCACTGTTTTCTTTACTCTGTTCTAACGACTCCATTTTGGTATTTCTACTTAGCTTTCCGCTACGAAGGAGCATCTATTTAAAATTACCTTATTCTAATCTTCCCCATTCAGTCATACAGTATATAATGTCCTCTCATTCTTCCACACATTTGTTTCCATGCATCTACTATTTTAACTGTGATATATATTGTCTTTACATATGATTGTTTTGTTTAACTCTAACCTTTCGGCGACTTGCGTTGCTGGGTTGATGTGGTCGTCCTCTGATGTTGATTGTCTCGCTTGTTGAAACAGCACCTCGTGCGCCTTTCCTCCGAGGTCTTGAGGCTGTTTCCTGTCACTCGTGATGTTACTTGGTCGTCGGCTCCTTTTCGCGTCCACGGCTTCTACTGCTGTCCCTGGGTTGAAGTTCACCTTCTTCCTACGCGTCGATTAATTCTCGCCGAGTCAACTGCTTCCCTCGGTGATCCTCTGGTTGTCATTCTTTGTCGAGCCCCACGTTGGGCGCCATTTGTAACGGGATCGTGACTTGGAGCGCCGTTTGTAGCGGTTTCTGGACGTTGGGTGCCGGATTTAGGTAGGCATGAGAGGATGTTTCTCGGGCGCGAGGTTAGATGACAACACAACACAGGCTTTTACTAAGTTTATTCTTCAACACTTCATTTGCCTCGAATTTCCGACCTGAGCAAGTTTCTGGTGCTTCTCTCTTAGGTTGCTAACTGCTTTACGTTCACTAATCACCCTTGCACTTCATACCTCGACGTTTCTTTTTGGCGCGAGAGCTATACTCATTTAGCGATACCAGGTTTACACACTTCTAGTCACATCGCCACCCAGACTCAAACTGTCAGACCGTTACACTTTCCACCTCGACGTTCCTTTTTGGCGCGAAGCTATACTTATTTAGCGCTACGAGGTTTACACTCCTGGGCACATCGCCATCCAGACCCAACTGTCAGACCGTTGCACTTTGCACCTCGATTTCCCATACTGTCCATTCGATACATTATTTAACTGTTTAATGAACTCTAATGTGACTAATTAAGGACATAGATTTGATTTCTTTAGTTCTAGAGGCCTTTAGAAACTTGTTCAGGTCAACCTACTTTCAAAAGGCAATTTCTTTGCACAATACCAAGTTATACTTATATCTAAAATCTTATATTTATGTACATTCTTAATCTAAAATTACAAATATATACGTAGAAGTTCCCGTCTCAAGATGACAGCTAATTTCATCAGCTTAAATGTAGATCCTTGTTTCATTATGCGGCAAAGGCAAAGTGGCGAGAAATGCGAGAAGAGATATCGCGTTTGAAAGTTCATAACCCATTCTGCTATGGGAAAATACAATTAACGAGTATGATCGTCAAAGAAGTGAACTTGATGAAATGTTCAGACATTATTTTAAGCTAAATTACTAACTGAAATGTAAAAGGTACGAATACTTAACTACTTTATTAGCAGTGGAGTATGTTACACCAGCCAAGTTCAGTACTCCATTCCTGTAATAGAATGAAACATACGGTTACAGCATTAAGGAAGGCCTTTCTTCTCATATGGAGGAGGTGGATAAATCTATGGCATTGAGTGAATGTGTGCATGCGTACGTGAGTTAGGAAAGGAGGGAATGAGAGTGAGTGTGAGAATGAATGTGAGTGTGAGAGTGAGTGTCAGTGAGCGAGTGAATGTGAGTGAGTTGGTGGGTGGGGTTTAAGGGCCCGTTGACAACAAGGTCATTTGGGATCAGTATGGTATTGAGGATTAGCTCGTTTGAGGTCTGATAATCGAGACTGCATTGAATCTCAATACAAGAATGGGCATTACGATACGTTTGTAAAGCAGATGACGTCATGGAGTCAAGCATGTGAAGGTTGTATTCTGGCGGCAGTAGCACTCAGTGCTTGGGGTCATGCTGCTGTGCATTATTACAAAATGGACCACAATTTACTTCCAACTGTCATGCAGTGAATATCTGCGTGCTACAAAAGCTGCCATTGATTGTTCACAGTATTGTCTTGGCATCGCTGTGATGGACTTCACAATGATGTCTCTCCGTTAACACTGCGCGAGCTTGTCAGTGTGTTAACGATCCTTGTTATCCGTATTTTGTGTTTTGCACTTCTATAGCTACAGATTTCATTGGGATGCTGTAGATTGACGAGATTCGAACAACACCAATTGCATCACAATGGTAGTCCGAAGCAAAGACATTTTGCATTTATTTATTCTCATACAGGCGGTTTATTCTACTAAGGGACCCTGGGACTGAAAAAATGACTTAAAAGTTATCAAACTCACGATTTTAAGTTTTATGCATTTAAATGTTTCCGGAAGCTTCAGTCGTCGATTGGCTTTGAATCTTTTTAGTTATTCTATTTTTAAAGGTCTAGAGCAGGCTTTAAATACCAAGTGCACTACATTTGAAACTCCGTTTCCTGCTTACATTTTCGGCACTATTTGAACAAAGTGTGGGCCAAAACGGGCTAAAAGACAATGAAATTCAGCGGAAAGAAGTGGTTAAGTGGCACCTCCCGCTAGGAAAAAGCTACACGTCTGAGGAGAGAGACAAATAGACAAAAGAGGGAAGGTGACAAACAGGTAATTTAACTCATGATCATGATGCATGTGTGTAGAAAAATTGATTTTTCTCGACTTTACATATTTAATACACTATCTGCTCTATTCGCATTAAATGCTGTGCTTTGCTTTTAGAACTTTTTCAGCGTGTGTACCATTTATGTGACTTCAGTCTTTAGTTTCAAAATCTGAAAATTTGTTTAGTTTTAAAAAATTAAATACACAAAAAGTTAAAAAAGGATTTTCAAAGGAAAAAAAAGTTAATCTCTTCCTGCCAGAGATTGACGGCGTTTGTTGGGCAATTAAAGTTTTAAAATAATAAACTGTTGTGATATTTTAGTTTTTGATGCGCATGGAGTATTTTGAATATTAAGGTATTTTGGCATTGTGAATAAATTGAATAATTAATTCCCTAACTATAAAACAGGAACTTTGTGTGGAATTTATAGCATGAACATTCTTAAGTGTGTATTGATTTCTTATCTATAAAAATATAGAAAATTTAAATTTCAGACACAGAGTCCCTTAACTATACGTCGATTCAATTATTGAGCGATTGTAATATGTTTATTGCATAATAAAAACACGGTTCTCCTTCATATAAAATCATATACGCTTGATGTAGTACGCGCATTGTTATTAATTTTTATGCTTTTCAAGGCAGGTTTTCATACAGAATTATGGCAGAGTTTCTCACACTATCTTCTGGATGAAATAATATATCCTTTAAAATAAATTATAACACTAATAATATGTATTTAAATCAAACCTTGTTAACTTTGGTCGTTAACTAGAAAAATTATTCAGTCACTTGAGTTATGAGATACTCATCTTATCAAGAAAAATATAAAAATTGAATGGCACTCAGCCTATGCTGTCTCATGGTCTACCTTCACAGCGGCTTCTCTTTGTTTTTTGCTGGTGTGCTTTTAAAAGTGTTTTATATATATATATATGGGTGCGATGTCCAACGCTTCCGAAGGAGAGGAGGCTGGATTTAGCTCCTTCCACTGTATCTGGACTTTTCCACTCTTTAACACACAGGCGTATTGTGTTACAATGGCGGTTTGGTTATATGTACGTTGCGTTTGATTTACGAAAAGACTATCATATCATCATATCTTATGCGATAAACATTTGTTCATTAGTGACTTCTTTGGTACTGCTTACGTTTAAGAAGTCTGTCAACATTCGGCGACAAAGTCGAAGTGCACAGCCTTAGAACATCCACCAACTGATCGTCGCGTAACTATTGCGATACAGAGTTATAGTATTGTTCAATTTGGAGAAACTGTATTCGCAAATATATGTAGAGCTATACTCACTCTTGTTTGCAAATGCTTATTTCTCTATCTCATTTATTTTAATTGACCTAAGCATTTTCAGAAAGTATCCTATTGCTAATTCTCTTGCACGTGCAAGAGGGATATCGGAATAGAGTAGGCCTTAAGCGATAGTGAAATGTTTTAAGAGCTGATTGCTACGGGATGCCTTTGAAATTCCGTTCTCTTTTGGAAGGCCAAGAGATAAAAGCTAATCATATATTCCTACTTGAGCAAAGTATAAGTATCAGCAAGTTCGCACAAATAATAGAGTATCTCGGAAATGGTTCACTCAAAGAAATATTTCACTTTTTTTTTTTTTTTTTTTTTTTTTTTTTTTTTTTTTTTTTTTGGTGCTGTAACCAGATCCACATTCTTTATTTAATAAACGTTTGTATCCCTTACTGCTTACCATTTATGCAAAAGTCGTCTAAAATGAAGAAGTCTTCTGAGGAAATTCCCAAAAAATTTAAGTTATGACAGAGACTGCCATTGAATCACCTGTTTTTGTCCGTCACTGGATACTGACTGTCTGGTTGTGTTTCTACGCGTCACAAGCAAGAACTAATTCAACTGTCATTTTCATGTCAAATATTCATCTCCATTTACTATTGTCATAATAAGTTGTTTAACAAAACTTTTAAGAACTCATTTGCATTAAATGCTCCACCCTACACTAATGATGCCCTAATGAAATTGACCTAATTTGCTTCTTGTTGACTAAATTAGTCGCTGTTAGTTGCATTTACATTAACGTGTAGGTAATTCGGATACAAAAAATTTAGAGGTACGCCCAAGGTGATGGTAACATGAACACTTGCGGCAGTAGTGTTTAATGGACATTGACGTCATAGGGTGTGGTCATCATGAGACGCCCTGACGGCGCCTAGTGGGTCAACACTATGGGTCAGCAGGATAGGAGTGCTAGGTCACGAGTCCATTGTGTTGGCTTTCATTCCCATGAGTAACCTCTCTAATTTCATAACTGCATAATGAGAACACAAAACTCTGATTACGGTTCATTTTACTCTCTACTTGATAATATGCGGATGCACCAACATTACGTCAGCGAAATTAACTACACAGTGTTTCATTTCAGACTTTGGGAATTTGGCATATTAGTCAGTAAAGGGAAGAGCAATTGGTTTGATAAATATTGGTATGGCAATTATAGTAATGGTACTTAACTGCGATTGGATATTTATGTTTTATGGGTAGAAGAAAGATTAAAAATCTGGTGGTTACACTCACATGGCCATCTCTACTCCTGTACTAACTATTCTTACAAACTCGTATTCCTCTATCTTGTTCATGTTAGTTGAGATAAACATTTGCAGTAATTCCTTATTGCTAATTTTCTTGTAGCTGCAAGAGGAATATGGGAATACAGTAGGCTTTAAGCGTTAGACAAATCTTTTAAAGCTTTGAAATTCCGTTTTCTTTGCACTGTCAAGAGATAAAAAGCTGAATAAGGACCTTCCATTTGAGAAAAGTATGGCAAAACAAACTGATCCAAATAGCAAAGATTTCCGAAATGGTTCACTCCACAAAAAGAAAAAAAAATGCATTTGGGCATCAACTGTGTTTTAATGAGATCTTATTTTGTTTCTATAGTAAGATTTGATCTATCTCTTACGGTTTACCAGTTATGCAAAAGTCATAAAGAGTAAATAGGACTACATAGGCTAGAACATTCAAAATACACATTTCATTTTCCATAAAAATATTATAGACGTTTTCGAATCACGCTGTTCACAGATAAACACACAGACACACGCGCGCGCGCGCGCAGACCCACACAAACACACCCAGACACATCCAAGGCTTTCTCTAAAAATGCTTCTTTTTTATTCAGGGGGCCTCAAAACATATATTTCCGATGAAATCTCAGCATCGATCTTTTAGGTGGAATACAATACTTCTACTTACTGTAAGTAGAAGAGAAAGTAAAGAGGTAATAACGTTTCAATTATATTATCTTTCTGCTTTATATTAAACTCACAAAAATCGCTACACATCTCATAGAAATACCTGTATTTTCTTCAAATCAGCAAATTTACTTCAGTATTTTATGCCAATCTTCATCTTTATTTAACCTGTGAAAGAGGAAGTAAAACTGTAATTCTTATGTAATATAATTATCAAGGATCGCGTTTTCGAAGAGTGGGATTCACATACATATGGAATAGCTGAGCCTGGTTGGTTGTTTTATAGTCAAATGTCTCCTCCAATAAGAAGGTCAGAGATGAGGCTAGGCATACTGCGTGCTCTAACTCAATTGCGGGTGAGCTGACAGGGCACAGGTTAAACAAATGGTATTACTGCATTGCCTGGATAGTGGTGATTTGGTAGAAGCAACTGGTCCGGCATCTGTTTACGAATTTGGAAACACAATTCCTGCAGTCTTGTGATTAAAATAAAGTTTCGGCTAACTTTAAGCGATTTATTTTCTGCAACATATATTTTTCACAAATTACAGTAAAATTAATAAATATTTGCGTTCTTTAAAATTAACAGGAATATATTTTTGCCAAAAAATATTTATATACTGGATGAAAGGTACTGCTTCCACATACGTTAACCAGAGATTCTACATGATGTGCTTAACAAGTGAGTCGTCCATTTCCAAAAGGTTCCTTGTCCAAGATATGAAAATTTTGGGGAAACACGAAAAACGTTCTGCTCACAAACCATTCGTTGTGTGTAAATAATACTTTGTACACTGATTAGTATTAACTGTTAAAGTCTTTGGGTGGAATTACAGCGCATGGACCCCAAAGGATATTCGTAAAATAAACAAAATAACTTGGACAAGGTACCGTTTGGAGCTGCATTGTGGACAAGGGGCATTTTGGAACACAGTGAAATGGACAAGGGAGGCTTTGGTTCTGAAAGAAATTTTTAAGGCCTAATAAAAGCGCTGTTTTTATGTCATATCAACTGACTTATTCATATAAAAGTGACCAAAGTTTTACATTAATGTTTAGGAACAAATATATCCGCCATTACACACCTGAATCATCAACATCTCGCATTGGACCACCCCCGTTTTCGTCCTCTGATGCATCTTCATTATCTTTTTCACAATCTGGAAAGATGATATTTTTGTAGAACAGCAAGACAGGAAAGGTCTACCAATCTTCACCATAATGAAGTCCCAGTAATTTCTTGATGTCATCTCTTTTTGTCTGCATCTCAGGGAATGCGAACCGCAATCTGCTCTGGATTAATCTCTGCTACCTTCCTCTTTGGTTTAAGAACTTTTCTTGCAATACCCACGTCTGCATTGTGTGCTGGCTCTCCACGAACAACAATATCTGCACTTGGTGTTTTTCCTCGTGTGATAATAAATCTCTTGCTTACGGCGAATTGAAAGTGCCAGTTGTTAGGTTCCTTCAGAATTTCTCCCATTGCTGCTTTCCAGTTGCACACATTGAAGTCCCCACCACCTATCTTTAGCAGAGTCCCATACTTCTCAAACATTTTGTAGCACTATTCTGGGCTGCATATCGTACTCGAGCCACGGCCGTGCTCGAGCCAATAATTCACGTAAGTATTATGAGCTTCCTGAACGTTGGAATTCCAATGTTTTGGTTGTAAATATTTGTGAAAGCAATGCCACCAATAGGACAATATGTATTACTGCATTGCAATAAAGCGAAGAGGTAAGAATTCACCTCTAAGTAAAATCCGATGAAAGATACCCCCTTGATGGACAAGGGTCATTTTGAAATTCAATATTGTATCATGCTTATCCTTGCAATGGGACAAGGAACCATTTGTTGCTGTACATTATTACCTTCTCCATATTGGATTCGTGACATTGGACAAGGGCCACTTTGGAACTGCATGCAGTATTTCAATGCGTTTTAGACGGGTTTTGGAGCGTTTTGGAAGTGTAAGACATAATACATTTCGTAGAGAATGCACAGACGAAGCCATTGCTACCAAAACATCAAATTGTCAAATTAGTGGACAAGGAACCCTTTGGAAATGGATACCTCAAGTGTATACAATACAGCTATTGTCAACAAAAAACCGTTTCGCAGAAGAAAAAAGTGCGTCAAATATTTGGAGCCATTTGGCTGTTTGACAAATTGATATAAATCGTTTATTATTGGCCACTGACCACGTCCCACCCTCCAGTACTGCACCCGACCAATGACGCCTGTACTGGGTAGAGGTGGTGGTCGCAGCGGCTGGGCGGCAAGCCTTGGCTCTTCATGGGTTGTTGCGCTAGGGGTTTATTTTATTTTTGTTTAATGTGTATTCAGTTATATGACAAAAAATTAACAATTTCAGTTTGGTCTAGTTAGTGTTGTATAGTTTTAAATTTGAAATTCATCTTACGCAAAATAACAAGAAAGTGACTTTGCCCCTTTTGCAGTGGACACTTTATATGTAAGAAGGAATATTTATTTAAATACATTGTAGAGAAAATGTGCTACTCAGTTAAAGTAAATAATAAGTTAGACTTTAGCACACAGCGAACTACTCGTAGCCCCACAACAGGATTAGACAAAAGCTGACCCAGAGAGAGCTGGAAAAAGTAATGGCGTAAGTGAGAGAAAGCACTGAAGAGTTAAAGAGATAAGGATACAATGGAATTCACGAATGTCAGTAGTATTGTGACTGCAAGAAACTAGATAATTGAATTCTCCCACAACGCTATGAAAAGCACCAATGACAACAAATTTGAGAATTACTGGCGCGAAATGTGCGTCGTGACATTTAGATATAAAAGGGGCACTTTTTCTAACCAATAGCTTTGATTTTTAGCATCTTCGAGGGTGGGAAATCAGCCGTACCAGAGATTCAACATGGCAATGTGAACACCTACGCTATACAAAACGCAACCCCGCCACATTCAGGTAGCCAAAGAAACCCCCTCCCTGTCTAGAAAGTATACAGTGGGTTTCTGAAGCACTGTTGTAGGCATGGTAACAACCTCACATCGTGAAGGGATGCAGCTAAATTGCTAAGAGGTAACTTTGCATAATCTCTAGCAACCCCTCAAAATTTTACAACTTCCCCCAGCTATGCCACCATGTTTCATTTCGCTCAATAATTGATTCCCCTTTCTTTATCTTGTCGTTCAGGAAGGAGTCCCCCTGCACCTATAATTTTTGTGGATACTTCCACTCCTCTGTTACACAATATTTGTACACTTTTCTCTCTGTCAATAGAAGCCAATAAAACAGCTGTTGCAGTAGAAGGTAACCTGAGAAACTTCTTATTTTTCTTCACCTCATGGCATAGGTAATCAAATACCTGTCCCGCCTTCAAAGTCCTCCGGCCATCATTTCCTGGGTCTGCCCACCGATCTCTCTTCTGTAGGATAATATTGCATTATTTTTTTGGTAGGTCTGATATCTGGCATTCTTTCAACACCTTCTTTCCAGTCGTGTTTGAAATCTTTTAACCTTTCATTCATATTAAAAATCCCTAACTCTTCTGTTATACTTTTATTTGTTATTAGGTCTCTATTAGTACATCCCTTCACTATTCTTAAGATTTCATTTCTGAAGCCTGAATTCTACTCTCTTGCTTTTTAGTTAATGTCCAAGTATCACTTCCGTATGCTATTATAGGTACAGCTATCACTTTCTAAAACTTGAATTTGGTTTCTTTACGTGTTTTGTTACTAAATGTTCTATTATTTGTTCAACACACTCTTTGAAATTTGCATATGTTATTGTCCACGTCATATTCCTTACTATAACATCACTTCCAAGTAGTTAAAATGGCTCACTGTTATACACAACGATTATTTGCAACTATTTTTTCTAGTCCGCACTTTTCCTTTTTTATAAAAGAAATTTTCATATTATATTGTTCACAAGTTTCATTAAGTTTAAAAATAGGTTTTTGCAGGGCAGACTCCCTATTTTGAATATTTATTTTTTGTGTATCAATTTACATGGATGTCACATGCCTTTGTACCTACTCGTGCAAACTAGACTATCACATACATTCTACTCCAAGTACTGTACAATTTGTAGTGCAAAAGTTATGATTATAGCTATAATGACTTAGGTGATGTTCACATTAGCATTTTTCATCTCTAGATCAGTGTGTTTCACTACGACCTGCCCTTAAGGAAAGTTTTTAAGTTCCTAAGAGAAAAGTTACATTTAAAAAAATATATACATGTATATTATAAACTAGTGCTAAATGTTCTAAATGTTCTATCTTATGTTTTTTCTAGCAAAACTTGCCCGAAATTTAGCGTTACTGCAGATTTTAAAAAGAATGTCCATTTTATGACACCCCCAAATTTGTATAGCAATATATAACGAGTAAAATGCATTTGACCCTCATCTGTCTTCTCTGATTCTCGCTATTTCCCCCTTCCCATCTCTGTACATACCAAACAGTACACCCTGCACTTAGCTGTATCCCCTTCCAAAAACCTTCCAATTCCCTAAAAAGCCTTGCAGCTTGCCGTATAATTTATCGTTTAATTACCATCGCCATGTTTTACCTCTCCCTACATCGAAATCCTCTTCTTTTCCCCTCCACCCGGGCTTTCTCTGCACCTACTTCCCCTTTCCCGCCAAAATGCGGTACGTTTTACGGTTATTGCGTGCCTTGTGCGACACCGCAAGGAGGAACCGGAACTTGCACGTTGCGGACTCTGTTGGCCACTCGCTAAACCACACGCGAAGCTGTTACACCATGGCAGCCACTTCCCGGGCCACAATATTAACTATCGCAAATTCACGTGCGAAATTTCCGCCCCCTTTATTATTGGAATTCGAATGGGATGATTAATTACGTGTTTACCTTCGAGATAAATATATAGTGAGTTTATTTTACATTTTGGGTATCTACATCTAGAGAAGTCCATTTTTTATCATTGAGGTTTTGCACCTAGAAGTCGCAAAGTTCTCTATGAAGGTATCAAAGTCTCCCACAATGCCAATATGCTTCTTCCAAATTTTACGCACGATAGTTCGTTGATAAAACACACGTCTACAGCTTAACCTTTTAATCGTTTTGCTATATTAAGTATATTAAAGTATTTCGGAGTATATCCCAGAGCTATGCAAAAGAACATTGAATTCATTGCTGAGTTGTAATAAATAAAAACCAAGACTGAAGTTTTCAAACCACTTCACAATAACAGCTGATTAGGATAGAATGTGAATAAAACGTTGGTACAAAAATGTATGCATCTATTTATTTTCCCCACAAAGTAAAATTTTTGTTATTGCAAAACATTGATTATACCATAAATAATTACGTAAACTTCCACGGCCTTTGTCCTTTACTTCTTTCTTGGCTTCTGATATGGGCTGCGTGACTAGTTGGATTGAGGTTTGCAGTCGCTGAATGAACGTAGCTTACCGCGAAACGTCGGCGTAAATAACTAAAATAAACCAACAGGACGCGGACCATACTGGAAGCCAAGAAAGAAGTATTTGATTAAAACTCTTTTCTGAAACGTTAAACATGTGCTTCTACACCAACAGGAAAGACAGGTACCCCCGTGGACACATACACACACATCTATATTTTTTCTTTTGTAATAGAACCAATCCCTTTACATAAAGAAGTTGGTATAACTTCTTAAATAACTTAATAAGTTACTTGTTACAACCACTTTAGAATAAATATTTATTCCGGTGCTTTTCGGGGGGGAGGGGGGGCTTCCTATTTAAAACACCCACTTATGCAAATCCCATTTGTTCCGGTTGGTATTAAATATTCATCAAAATCGAAAGTTATACTAACGAAAATATTCATTTATTGTGTGCAGATAAGGATATTTTAATTAAGAGTTTTCTTTTCGTAATATGTAATATCTGAAAGCAATTTGCCCGCCTCGATAGCGTGATGGTTAGCGTGTCTGCCTCACGTTCAAGAGGTCGCGAGTTCGAATCTCGCTTAGGGTAAGTTATCCGGGTAAGGTTTTTTCCGAGGTTTTCCCTTATCCTGAGAAGACGAATGTCGGGTAACTTAAAGCTCCATGGACCTCGGGCTCATTTGAGCATCATTTCACCCATTTCATTCACTCACCGTCCGATATGACGCAATGTTGGAGAACGTTAATTTAAAAAAAAAAAAAAAAAAAAAATGAAAGCAATTTAATAAATAGTGACAAACCTTACATTGCCCGAAAGAGAAATTCTAATGCGTTACAGACTCATGTCCTATTCTAATCTTTAAAATGTGTAATAATTCTATAATTATTCATGTATAACTCATTTCCAATCGCTTCAAGGTGAACAATTGTGTAGCTACATAGAAATATAGAAGACTAAGATAACATACAAGTCTGAGGATTTGAGGATTGTAAATGTCGAAACACATTAGATATGTGGGAAATAGAACGTATATCAATGAATGAGATATCTAGAATTTGTTGAAAGTAAGATGTCTGTATCATCACATTATCTGAATCATAATAAACATGCTCAAAATAGGGTCAAATTAAATAATACGAACTTTGTTATGTACAGTGTTAGGAGTTTATTTAATATTGTATATCTAGTTTACTTTTGTGAGTCACTTCAGATATATAAAAATTGGGCGATTACTTTCAGGCGGAGTAGATGGTTTACGTAAATAGATTTTTATTTGCTAAACGGTGAATATACTTTTGAAGTAGATAATGTGTTGAGAAAAAATTATATAATCTGTATGTTTTAATGAGCTCTACATTATTCCTACAGAAAGTTTTTTCTGTCCTTTGTTATTTATCCTGCTTTATAAAACTTTGCAAGTACAAAGCGGTATTTATCGAACACTTCCATAAATCCAGCATATAGTTTAATTCTTCATGTTAAAATTTCAAGTTTATAATTTAATGAAACGCTTAAAATAAAGTTGCCAAAAAATGACACAGCGGGTTATTCTCCTCGTTTTTCCCCTCCACTTGCTTTGTCTCAGTGGGGGGCCATAGAGGATAAAGGTGACTGGTATTGACTAATGCGGTACATCTGCACTCCTTTGAGTATTACAAAATAAGAAAGTCAGTATCGGGAGTCACCATGTCGCGTAATAAATTTCAACCGGAATTCTTCCAGCATTTTCTCTTGCTTCATATCCATTGCGCCACCAGCGAAGGGTAACTAGAAAGTCGAAAAAGTAATCGCCTTATTTCCTCTCAGTGGCACCACTGGTTTAAAACAGTTTCTGATAAAACATTAATTAACAAAACAGTTTACATGGGATAGGGAAATTCCGTAACAAATCTCATCCTGCCTCCCTAAATGCTATTTTTATATCCGACTTTTCATATTTACGTTATTCATGCACAAACCCACACCAGACTGCAAGCGCGCTTTCATAAGGGCGAGGTCTCTAATAATGTCTTTCCAATACAATCACGATATCCAATTTTTATGAGCCGAGTGCAATATTCCCTCTAACTTCAATAAGTAGCAGAGAAAGTAAAACTCATATGTAGAAGGACTTATTTGTCTTACAGATTATTCGTAATATTGCAAGTTAAAAACTTACGAATTTTAAGAGCAGGTTTTACAAACAAACAAAAATAATTTTATGCCACTATCTAAAGCGTACACCTCTATCGGGGAGGCCAACATACTGGAACTTGATTTTAAAAGGTGGATCTCGCTAAACCTGCCCCATATTCGATGGAAGTACATGATATTATGTGCAAGGCAATTTTGTGAATATTTGTGTTCAGTACAGGGGTTTGTTGCCCGAATAAGAATGTTAATGTGTGTGTGAGTGTGTGGGTGGATGGGTGGGTGTGTTCAGCCTATCGACAACTACTTTATATAATATGTATTTATTTTCAAGGTACCATTTTGCGATCCATCCCAATCTGATCCGCAGGATGTGTAAATTATTTTTGATTAGTAATTACAACCCCCACTAGTACACATATAGAGAAAGTAATAGGGTTTTAATCAACACGTGCTCAAAAATCTTATTTTCTTTATTATGCGGATAGTGAATCTTTTATCACGGATTTCCTGGAAATGTTTTACAATTTTCAATATAAAAAATTGGTTTAATTCTAATGATTAATAAAAGCTATTCAATTTGTGCAATAAGTAATTCATAGACATAGTGTTACTCACTATTTATACTAGAACTATGAATGAGTAAAAAATGTGAAATGTTGAAAGCACTGTCTCACTTATGTCTGGTTACGCTGTAATGCTTAGACTCACCGTCAGTGTCTGTGTTCTAATTGAGCAAAGTAATCTGAGTATGCGATTCACTTCATTGCCTTATGTAGCATCAACTCTATGGTGCTCATTTCGAACTTAAATATCACTTAAGTACTTACTAGTGTTCATCATTGATCATATTTTCATTGTAGTCCAATGGAAGTGTACACATACTCAGATGCTCAGTTGATGTAAGAATTAGCATACGATAATGGCAGTACTGCTCAGGGTTGCCAACATTTAAAATTAAAATTATCGTACCAGCCACTCAAAATTATAGATTTGGTTTCAAAATTATCGTACATCATAAAGCAAACGCTACAACAATAAAAATATCAGTATAATACTTATGAAAATATAAGAATAATGATGTTTATTATATCCACTTACAAGATTGATGACCTCAACAAATATTACAACTTTAGCACTTACGTTTCTCGCACTATTCATCTGAAAGTTCAACTTCCTCAACCGTTGCAGCGTTGCACCAATTTGTTGTTGAGATAAACCTTAAAATCTCGGTGACTTGCCGATTTTAAGATCTACCACGTTCTTTCATAAGTTGGGATGACGAAATGAGTTCATTTACCGTATTTAGTGCCAATCTGTTTCTAGCTTTGGTTTTTATTAAACCCAGTTTAGAAAAAAAACTCTTTCACAAGAAGCGCTTCTATAGGGCAAGGAAACCTCTGATAATACAAAGGCCGCTAGTTCTTTGAAATCAGTATTTCCACCAAGGTGACATATGTTTAACAGCACTCCAGAAACTGTCAGGTTCAGGCATGTTCTTTATTTCACACGGAATGTCACGTATTCCGAGTTTTCTACATTGATCGTCAATTTTCTGAACAGTGCCTTCTTCATTGAAATTACCAGACCTGGCCACACTGGCAATAATAGGATAAAGGGTAGTAGGCTTAGTAGCTATGGGGTGGAGACAGACAATGAGGATAAAAGTGGTGTTATTTGTAATTAGTTTCACTCCACTGGAGTGACAAACCAGTGAAAGTGATATTTCGCCGATATCGAACTATCATACATTAAAATTATCGTATGCCCCCATAATTATCGTACGAGTTGGCAACCCTGATACTGCTCAAAGTTTGTATCGGGAGGGATTTCCAGAAGTTAGATATCCCAACAGGAGGACCGTATCTTAGTTTACATCCTATATTTTGTTGCTGGTAGCTTGATACAAAGGAACGGTGCTAATGATCAACTAATGATTTGCAGCGAATGTGATGAGAATATCTTTGGTAAACCATATGAAAACAAAATAAGCCTCATGTCATGTTGTCAACGGATTTCCCCACCTATCATTTTTCCCGCAAAGCAACGAAAACCTTGCCGCCTAACATGAGTGGCACGTGCTACGAGGCGGTAATGAAAGGATGGTAGAGAGACGTGAAATTCCAATGCGTGCGAGCGTGCGTGCGTGCGTACTCCACAATATCGCATGAAGCCATAGAATGATGCGCTACTAACGAACACCGTCGTTAGTTGTAATCGATAGGTATGCTTTACCCTGCTTAATCACCAGACCTTCGGGCCTGTGTATCGGCATAGTAACAGCACTGATTACTTTGCACGTAACTTGCTTCATTCTTCCCGCACTTCATGGTATGGGCTGAGGCAAGGTGAGTTCTCACTGCTCTGAATCAAACGTTCTACGGACACTGAAGTCACTAAGGTAACCCCAAGTCTCCAACGAATCTGAACTCGATAGAAAACTATGTTGCATTTGCTTGGTCTTCTTCTACTTCTGCTGAGAAAAGTGATGCAATAGTTTACAATTATTACACCAGTCTTCCGTCTTATAGTCTTATAAATCTAAAACGCATAATCAAAGCTATAGTATCAAACATCATAAATGCATGTGTAGAATCACAGCGTGTCTTAACCCTAAAATGTAGGAGCAAAAGTGCAAAAAAAGGCAACTGCAGGTAATTTGACTACTGCTCTAGGGTATTCAGTAATATTATAAAACTCGGAAATTCAAGATTACTAGTAAGGACATTAGAGACATCTGTTAAAAAGAAAACCTGAATATTATGTTCAGGGCTGATACATGGAGGAAAGAGGTCATCTGAGGACTTAAAATTTTGTATGACAACTTAAAATAAGCATTATGATGCGATATTGAAATCAACAGTCGATCTACAATTTATTCAGTGCATGTATTATAAAAAATATACTTAAGCTTATTTGTAGATTTATCTACTTCTCCTGCATACGTTCGGTTCTTTGGCATGCAAGAGATTTGTATTCAGCTTTCCTCGAAAAACAGTTAGATAAGAACGCGAAAACAAACACAAAAGACAAAAAGGAGAAATACAGGAACATATCTACTGATTCTGAAAACACATAGACGTATGTACATTTCCTTTTAAACCTTGTTTGCCATAAAGAGTGCAAACCTTGTCAGTACAACGGACTCCGCATGCATTGTTAGGAACCCTGACATGGATGACGCACGACGCCTTGTTGATACTGCATTCTTGCTTCATATCATGAGATTACTCTACTCGCTCTGCAGAATTAAATTTATGTGATTATTACGTATCTGTCCTCTATGCTCAATTAATTCGGTTGTGAAAATTCGAGTGTTCAAATACTAGCCAGGCATAAGATTCCATTCCAAGCACTTTGTACAACACAAAGAAAGCTTGTTATAACTTATAAATTCTTATTTTGTGCGTTAATCAGAGAGAAACTGGTCGTTCACTCCTGTATGGATAGGTTACATTTGGAATCCAAGTTGTGTGCTGATATTAGCCGTTGATTGATTTCATCGAAAGCAAATACATAATAAATATATTTGAAAGCTGTTGAGGAGAAGCTGCAAGACCTCTGCTTGCCAAGTCATTTTCTATTCACCAAACCCCTCTCAGAGTTTCTGTCACGGTAGGTACCCGACATCCCACCTCACTTCTCTCACAGTGTCTGAGCAGCAGCAAGATACTGCTTAGGTATGCCATTAACGAGGGTGCTCAGGCGGAACCACATCCACATCCAGAACTTCTACCCTAAATCTATCTCCCCAAAAGAAAATGCCTTTAAATCATTGTTAAAGCAAATATGGATTGCTTCATTTCTATGCAATCATAAATAATTTGGTATGTGGAAGGGAAAGAGATAGAGGGGGGGGGGGAACAGAAAGGAGTTTTAATTAAGGCAAATTACAAATCCTTTTGTGCCATGTTGTTAAGTATAAAAAGTTTGATGTGTTAAAATCTCGTATCTTTAGCTGACCACTGACATTTTCGTATCTAAAGTACAAGTTATTTATGAAAGGTTTGTGTGTGTTCTGGGTGTGTTTTTTTGGCGTGTGTGTGTGTGTGTGTGTGTGTGTGTGTGTGTGTGTGTGTGTGTGTGTGTGTGTGTGTGTGTGTGTGTGTGTGTGCCTCCTAATCACAGTCGTTTCAATGCGCACTTTGCTTTCGTTTTAAAGACTTAGTTGCTAGCACAACTCATATGTTTGAAAAACGGCTCACAATTACTAATATACCTGCTGATTGTATTGCCTGACGAGAAATTAAGGTACGACAAAAAATCAAAATGGTTTGGCTTATTATATTGGAAATTTAAATAAAAAACTGCCGAAGAAAACAAAAAGTATGTCACTTGTTACATTCTAATGGATTCCTCTATACATTCTTCAACAAACTACACTTAACAAAATATGTTATGTTGCACTCGCATAACTCTTGTCTACTCTTCTACAAATCATTCTTAAAAAGGCTTATTCCTCTACTTCATGTCAACCGAGATAAAGATTTGCAGAAATTATAATATTGCTAACTGGTAACTCTCAACTTCTTGGCTGTGACATTGCACATTGTTTTCACAGTGCATTCCTTGTAACCTTCTCCGTTTGATTTTCTCATACTTATGCTCCAATCTATTCACAGTATTAAAAAAGTATTGCACAAAGGAGGTAATGAAATAGATTTCGATATAAATTTAGTAGAATCATGGTAATCACTGAAAAACAAGATTCCTTTAAACGTGATTCCTCAGTCTTTGGAATATCAAGCCTAAGAGCGTTGTGTTATTGTATCAACCAAGCTGTGCTTGATGCCCGGGTTTCTTTGTTTACGTATGTAGCTTCCATTCTCATGAAATTATTGACAGCGGCTCAGTACATAGAAATCAGTTCCCCGGAACTCCACAGAAGCGTCCTTTAGTGTTGAAACTAAACAGAGTAGTATACGCATTGTTCTTTGTCGTAAGCGGATGCTCCAAGAGCAGTCAATGACTCGCCTATAGGGAAATCATGTGGAACAGACAGGAAAGGGGGAAAACCATGAAATTGCGATTGGAAGCATATAAAATTCTGTATGTGCACGCCGCATAATAAAAGATTACAAAAAAAAAGTTATTTGAAAGAGAAGTAATAACGCAAGTATAAAGAGGACCCTTTGCGGTACCTAATGAAAGAGGGTGGGAGGCTAAGACTCAACAAAGATCTGCTTAGCAAATTATAAGAAAACCAAAAGGGAAAAGTCTGGAGAAGAGAGTTTTCTTTAGATTTTCTTCCCTTTGTTGTCATTTTTCACCTTTACTTTTCCTTCGCTCGGGCTGGCAGGAACTTTTTTCCTGCTGTCTCCGTCGTCTTTGCATTCATCAAAAGAATATTAGCTCAAGAATCCTCTTCCCTCCTCTTTATGGGTAATATAAACAGCAACCTGGAACTGATATGGTATGTATAGGTAGGTTCCCTGTCCCTGTATAAGAAGCGTCAAAAGAAGACTCCAAGACTTATGGGATTTTCTTCCAGTAACTGGTATCACTCCCAACACAGCGAATAAATCTTTGAACATTCCCCGCCGCTTGTATTGGAACACAGCGTTGTTTTAAGATTAGGCAAAGGCATTTCTAACTATTAAAGTAAGACTGCACTTTGTTCTAATTTGGACTCATCTACGTTGGTTGTTTCCTGCCTATGTTGATGTCTCGGAGGTTACGAGTTCAAAGATGCAATACCTTCCTGTTTATGTTGCATTAAAAACAAGCGTTACATTTCTTTAGAATTTTATTCCTGGTTATTAGAACTGTGTAAAATAAATACCATGCTTTAGTAACGCATACACAGTGTTTATTTTAAATATGCAGCTATGTATGACATGATATTCAGTATACTTCCTCTAATACAAGTATATGTTTAGTAAAAACAAAAGCTGTTTCACATTTTCACACCTAAAATGTACGTTGTTTATTGTTACACATTATAGCTTCTATCGGAAGCATGTACTTACATTGCAAATGCTTGTGTGTAATTTTACTGCCTCTTATGGTGTTGTAGGTAACATTGTAAACATAAATAACCAGACATATGCTACGTGCTTACATATTAAATGGCTGTGGTAACGTATAGAAAATATGGCATGTTTGTTCCGTCGATCCAATGTACATGCATTCCTTGCAGGGTACATCGTGGCGACTCGGCTAAGCACGGTTCGACTCGCACGCTACATAGCAAAGAAGCGACGAAGTGTAAGTTGATGGACGTTTTGCCTATCACTGAAAGAAATACGTGCAACTACTTGATAATGGAACAACCTGCTCCAAAGAAAGCAAAGAATGCCGAAAATCCATTTATATCAGTGTGGAAACCTTTTTATTTTTTTCTGAAAGTCGTGACGATAAGAGCCAAATACCTCATCTGCAGTACAGATGTAAGAGAACCATCTGTTGAAACAAACTATAACTGGGTACACATATGGTGAAATCATAGAGGACGCTACCGAGAAGGAATTAAAGCGCATAAGAGCATTCTTTATCAATAATGAAATTCGTACTAAGGCTTTCTAAAATCATTAAAACAAAAGACTAGATTTGCTCGTAAAAAAAATTAACCGGTTTAACGCTGCACATCGTACGTAAACATGACGCAGTGAAGAAGAAACAGCGCTAAAGTGTGGAAGAGGGAGAAATACATTAAAGCGAAAGAGAGAAGCGTAAGCAAAGAGCGATTGCCTGTTTGCACCGACGTCATCTTTTCGTAGTAGCATTTTCATCTTGCACTGTGAAATGCACTGGTGCATGCACCTGTGAGCAGCATCCGCACCATCTGTCCAGCACCGCCGTAAGCCACGAAGCCTAGAAACAGGCCTAAATGATGAGAAGGAAGAAGGAAAGAAATTGTGGTAGATGAGAAACCATACAAAATCCGTTGAATGACCAGGAAGAACCTTGAAATATCCAAAATAAAAATGGGTGGTCAACTGGACTCGAATTCGACAATTCCCGAATACGAGACTCATACATTAACAAGGAGCCATGGAATATATACACATATAGATATAACTGGAAGATTACATACATTTTATTGAAGTCTGGGTAAAAAAGAAATGAAGTACAGGAATTCTAACTGCCCACGTATGATAGCATGATTGGCAGTGGATAGAAAAACACTATCATCGAAGAAAAGCTTTCTTTGTTGTTCCATTTAACTACAACGGTCATATCGGCGGCCTTTTACCTTTGGAATGGCGAAGGTCTTAACTTTTATGCAGTGATTTTTCTTTTGGGTTTAATACATTCGACCTCACACACACTCCACTGTTATTCACATGTCTAGACTCTTGGGAGAATCGGGAAGAATCTTAGTTGGAGAAAAAATTTCAAGCTCTCTGCCGGGAATTCAAAGATATACGAAGCAGCGCAAAATAATTTCATAGCTTGATTTCAGAATATATCAGCAACCCTGATGTAAGTAAATTGTAAGACGGATTAAATCTGCAATGTCTTGTGTACATTTGAAATGATACTGTTATGGTTTACTCTACTGTGAATTTCAATATTATTCCTGTTGATCTACTTAGTGGAAACGTTAAACCCGGTTAAAAATACAGTTCTTACAGCATGAAACTATAGTATGAAATGTTCGAATAAAAGTAATCTAAAACTTTAAAGCGTGGGACACCAGCATTATATTTTTCCTGCGGGCTTGTGCAATCTTCTCTCACATTTCTAAAATGTGGAGTAGACCGTTGGGGGCGACTATCTCTGTTCATGCCCAGTTGTGGCCGGCACAATATCCTATCTGGTCTGATAAAGTTTCCCTCGTAAATGGCGCTCTCATCTCTGAAGAGAGGCAATCGCAGGGGTTCATAATATATGGGGGTGAGAGAGATATTCTCTGTGTCATCTCCAGCACAGATGACTGACGCTGCACCTTGCATTGTTCCAAAGGAGAAGGGAATTCATTCCTCCTGATTGCTGGTAGGGAAGAGTGTCACGGAGTTTCAATAGGCGCCTGTAAAATTGCCATCGCAGAACTACTTTCTTAATATTACTGCATTGACAAGTTCCTACACAGGAATCAAACAGCAAAATGTAGTGCCATAGCGGGATTTTAGGCACGGATCTTCGGCTTTCCGTGCTGCTGCTTTAGCTTGGTACCGTGCCGGTAAGACATTAAATTCTCCAACTTCTTCCCCTGTTAAACCACAGGTAGATCTCAAGTTAATTTTGTGATAATTCCCAAACACATAAGTAACTCAGCGTAACTTAATAGTGTATCGATTTTGGTTTTAAACTTCAACTCATCCTATAAATTGTGAACTGGTATAGATTTAACGCCTGTTGTTACTACACACGGCAGAGCAGGACGGTGTTCACTGGTGAGACATGAAATGAAATGCTAACGGGAAAGGAAGTTTGGGAGGAAAGTTCCAGACCTACGTTTAGGGAACTTCCTGACATTTACCAGTTATTATGACTGAGAAAAATCCGGAAAAAAAAGCCTCAGGGGAAGTCTTGGTGAGATTTGAATTACGGACTTCCCCTTCACCTGTCCGTGCTTTAAGTACCTCTTTTACCCATATAGTGTCATCGGAAAACTGGTCAACAGTTTGGGGAATAAGCAATGTGTTATAGTACGAAAAACTTCTATATGTAACAGGGAAAGCACAATTCTGAAAAAATAAAAACATGGTGGAGAATCAAATGTGTCGCATTAGGAGCTTTAGAAATTGTACTCTTAAGGAACACCGGATTTACATTTTATGTACCGTTTATCACTGACCAGTTCACTTTTGAGGATATTTCTGTTGCATACTATTTACAAGTGGTTAAACAAGTGGGAACAGTCTTTCACTGCTTGCATATTGATGTCATTAACGAAGGGTAGTCATATGTTTAATTTTCTTAGCGAAATTCAAACACTGGATGAACAGTGAGTCTAATTGAACTTTGCGTTAACTTTGCTATTTAGCAAATAAACTTCTAATTTATTTAAATTTAAAAACTTTCTGAATAGTCATTTTGTGCACGTCAAAAACGTTTTTAATCCCTATCGTGTGTGAAACTGTTAAATGTAAAGTAGAGCAACCTTCTCACGTCTGGCGTTGTGGTGCAGAGCTGTTGAAGTTGGAGATATTGTGTTTGATTTTCCCCCTTCACCCGCGCAGTTGCCAGTCATCCAAGACTGTCAGTATCAGATGACACTCGAGTAAAATGTAGACCAACCATTCTATTATGTATCATAATAAAGTTTCGGATACAATCAGCTGAGTGTTAGGTAGACTGTGAAGGGAGTTGTCCCTTTCAACTACCAATGCGAATTAAAGCAAGAAAAGTCTTTGTGAAGGAAAGAGAAACTGCTGAAAAAAACATCCGAGGATTAGCATCACATTTCGGATGTTACCCTCTTATTTAAATTGAATATTATTTCATAGCTGAGGCACATAACTTATTGATAAGAATGAAAATTTTATCAGCATTAATTGCACTTATTTCACCGAAGAACTTAAAAATTACTAGTGTACGAGAACTTCTACCATGCAGTGCAGATTTACCCTTCTTCAACTGTTGTGGTTGAGATAAACTAATGATAGAATTTGAGGCTTTTAACAACGATTATTTGAAAAATAAGTTCCGGCACAGGTGTTTGCAGATATATGCCTTTGCTTTTCGAAGAATGGGGTAATAAAATTCCCGTATCTCTGATCCCCGCAAAAATTTATGTCAAGAGTTGTATATATGATTTGGGTAATTAATATTAACAGTTTATGTTTGGTTTTAATTCTCAATCAAATATGTATTTCGTGGAAATGTTACTAAATAGTAGTGTTTTCCTGAAACACTGTGATTTCGGGGCATGACAAGGAGATAGTAGAGATTATTAAACCTGCTGCTTGTATTATACTCCCTAAAACTGTACTATATGAATTTACAGACAAATGATTATCATCTGCAATCTAAATTGAAATCATAAGTGTGCAACGTGAAATAGAGATGCAGTGAACACACACGACTTGCTCTACCAAAGACGAATTTGCATACATAATGTTCCATTAATAATTATTTAAGGAATTATTTCAAACTAAGCAATAAATGGTTACTTACAATATGCGGAATTACTTAAGTGCTTAACTTATTAAAAGTTAAGTTATGGTAAAGAACCCTAGTGTTGGAAAATATAAGAATGCAAATTGTAAGCTATGTTTATCAGATGGCGTATGTATCTGTGAAAGTATAAGTATTCAGCATGGAACATATGGAAACGCGACAACGCTATAAAAAGGATAAGTACTAGACTCAAATTCTGTATTTTAACGAGTTCTATCTCAATTATGAGAGACGGATAAATTATTAAGAACAATTTGCCAAAATATGAAACGTTGTTTGCCGAAATATGAAAATTTGAAGAAGAGTACTCCAAAAAGTTATGAAGTATTCGTTAAAGCCAAAACATAGTATACTTGGAGTAGGTGCACTTAATTAGTAGGTATAAAATATACTTCCTAAGTTTTTGTTGATACTTAATAATAACTACAAACGAGATACAACAACTCGCATGGATATTATAGAATTTAATCATTGTGAAAGCATTGAACTTAAAAAAAAATAAATAAAATAGGTTACCGGTAGCTTGTCTTTGTTTAATACTAATTACAATATGTCTCTAAAAGCATCTCTGTGCGAAACTTCGTACGTGACGTTACAAAGTGCTAGGTTTCTCAAATGTACATGACTCATCGAAATGGGTGCTGCAAACAATTTCCTGGAACGAGTGGAATGGGTTCTTTGAATGTGTTTCACAGATAATTGCCTCAATAGAATATCTAGGAATTTCGCTTCATTGCTAACGGACGTTATTTTAAAAACGAAACATTGTAAATCTTACCAAATATGAAGAAATATTAAAGTGTTAATAAAATATTAATATATTACCAAAACATTATGCAATATCTTGTCGCCTTTATTGTATTCTGCATGCCTAAAAATGTAAAAACACTGTTTTCCATAATGATTGCGAACACGGTTTGCAATGTGAAATTTTACATTTTGCCTTCTACAATTTCCAAATAAAATTCACTGCAAAAACACAGTATCTCCAACTCCGCCGACTCCGTGGCGTACACTCTCCCACTCTCCTGATCTTCATTTGCGTGGCACACGTCTTCCGTTTGTTTCGCACCTTAAGTTCTTGGGCTTACACCTCGACAGCAAACTCACATGGGAGCACCATATCCGCCATCTTTATGCTTCCTGCGGTCATTCGCTTCGGATACTCAGGCATTCGGAGATTTTAGCCTTTTAGATTACCTTATTTTTTTTTTTGTTTTAAACGTTTTAGCACTTCGAGTTTAACTTTTTTTACTTTGTAGCAATTTTAAGCTTCAATTTTTAGCATTTTGAATGGAAAACATTTAATCTTTTTTATCTACTCAAAATGTCAGAAGCATTTTTTATATGTAGTAGTTTAATACACATGCACACACGCAGAGAGAGTGAGTGAGAGAGAGAGAGAGATCTGCAGACCTGTGCATATGTATCTAAATATGATTTTGTGAGTTAACTGAACCCCAAACCGTGTATTTTCCATAAATCTAGATGTTAAATTTTTGGCTGGAATGTAATATTTCATTTAGCTACTATAGCCAACTTATGAGAAATTAAAAATTAAAATGCATGATAATCAGTGAAAAACAAAGATTATAAATATGTGGATTCGAAATATGGAGCAAGTGTATAGTTTTAGACACTTATGATCAGGCAGCGAAGCTTGGACACCGATGGGACAGAGAGGGATGGCGTCAGGTTAGCTGTGTTCCTGAGTACCGTGCTATTGTTTGCAATACGACAGTGGCTCCTGCCACGTTGCAGTTCTGCGTAAAAAACGTAGATATGCCAAATTGTGTGCAGTCAAGGATTTGTTGAAAGGAAACAGTCCACCTGGAAATAATAAAGTACATGAATTTGAAGAAATATTTGCGCTTTGTCGGCATCTCATCATGTGACATCGAGCGCAATACTCATAGTGTCTAAGCGGAAACTGCAGGATATTCGTTTTTGAGACTTTTAGACAGTTTATTGTAGTGCGGTGTAATGCTAATTCTGTAACTATAAAAATATATGATGAAGAAACGGATCAAGAAAAGAATGTTATAAATACTATACATATACATGTGTTTTACATATGTCACATAAAATGGAACTATTTTGATTTCAGGATATACATATTTAATTTTAAGGGTAAAAAGTGTATATTTATTATTCATCAATTGATTATTGCTCTGGATGAACGAAATATGCAACTAAAGTAAGTGAGACATAAAAATTACCCAGTTTGTTTTTGAAACGTATCGAGGGGTGAACAGAGCGGTATTGCTCACATTCATATCGATTTGTTTTGACAACCTAAGGTATAGTTAGACCTAGTCTGTTTTATCAGAGTCCAAGTTTTGCTACCCACTTAGGTTGTTGTTGTTGTTGTTGTTGTAGTGTTTAACGCCCGCTTTTACTACTACGGCACCGCAGGCGGTGACACTGATGATACATGAAGATGGAGCACCGGTGGAATGAGATGGCGGGGGAAACCGGAGTACCCGGAGAAAACCCGCCCTGACGCCGCTTCGTCCACCACGAATACCACATGCGGGTCCCTGGGATCGAACCCGGGCCGCCTAGGTGGTAGGCGAGCGCGCTAACCGCTCGGCCACGGCGCCGCCCTACCCACTTAGGAGGTATCTTAAGTAGCAAGTGGTGTTTTATCAAGGAAGCAAAGAATAGGTACTGTCAAGAAAAGTGTTTGCAGCAAAGAAGCAATATGGAACCTCGAATATAGAACAAGGAAGAAGTTCGTAGAAAGCACTTTGCATATGGTGCGAAACATTTTACATTGCAACGAGAAGACGAAAAGGCGCTGGAACATTTGAAATATGGATAACAGAGAAGAACGTAGAGGTAAAATAAAAAGGCAAAATAAATAATGAAGCAATTTAAAAACTGTTATAGAAGAAAGAACAGTCCTAAAACTGACCAAGAACAGAGAAAAATGGCGTGATGAATTGGAGGACAGGAAAGTGCTAGCCAAAAACGCTCTGGAAGAAATGGTGAATGAGTAAAACCTAGCTTAAGTTAATAGTATTGAAATAAGTTGTTGCTTTGTTGAGACGAAGGGGAAAGTGGAGGAACTATCTCTCGATAGAAGACTGTATGTGAGTGGTACAGTCTGTTTTGCAACCAATAATTGGTTGGGCTGTTCTTCAGTGATGACGTACATCAAGCGTTGAATAGAAATTAGCCCTTCATAAAACAATCGATTAGAACATCGGGCATGTCTGTCACCTTATAACCCTTCCCATATACGGAAATGAATCCCAGGAATTTGAAGCGCGGAAATTATGTCGCTAATTCGTCTTCCTAATAACCATTTGCACAGTTAGTTATCATTGCACCATGTCAAAGCATACATGTGAATTATCGCAAGAATATCGAACAGAATAGATTGCGTTTGTGAACTCTTTCTCATTCGCGTATCTGTGCGTATCTGTAGAAGATGATGTTCTTTCACCCGCCAATGCACATTTAGAAGTCCTGAACATCCTAGAAAGCAATATGTGTGTGTGTTTGTGTGAACGAACAGTATAATTCAAAAACTAATATTACAGAAATATTACATTTCATTAACACTTGCTATACAAAGGTTTTTTAAAAGATGCTTCCATCGAATTTCACTTCAAAGTAAACGTTGTCCTTAATTTTAGTTTTCTCAAAATTTCTCTTAAAATCTTGAGTAAAATATATGTTGTATGGAACATTAATGTGACAAATTATATTTATCTATTGAATTTTCTGGGATTAACCTGCCAAGATATGTTTATTCTGATTGACTAGCAAAATATGAGAGACAGAAAAAATGTATTGGGGAAATATGGAGAGCATTTCAAAACATACAATTGGTATCAACCAATTATTTTTGAGAATTAGCCATTGAGTTTGCTGCCATATTGAAATTTCTGACGTTTTTAGTATTCTACATTCAACTGCGTTCTGCCCTGACCCCTAAAAACAGCATTTGACTCAAGGCCTTCATACACAAGCATTTGCTCTTGAGCATATATGCATGTGAGCTATTTCTGTCAATAGTTAAAACGATCAGCAGAAGATGGAATTAAAACACCTGGTATTGATAATTCATGTAATAGATACCCATGCACTTTTAAAAACATTCACATAAAAATTTACATGTTTTGCAGTAAATTAGTTTGCTGACAGATATGTCATATCAAATATATCATATTTGATATCATGATATATCATTAATAAAAACTGTTAATGTGGAAAAAGCGGTACTGAAAGTAATCTTCAAAATTCCTGAGTTTTAAAAGTTAATAATGAATTTCTAAAAATTCCAGCTTCATTTAAAGAAAGTATATTATGATCTATTTTATCCTACTATTTATTTAGTGCATGTTCCATTACAAAATACAGTGATACTACACACGTTGTTAAACATTATACATATTATACATTTATAATCAAACCCCAGTGAGTTAATATATGACATTAATTCCTGGGTGTAGTGATGTATTAGCTTCGTTTTATTGAGTGTCCACTTTCCGTGTTTGATAATCATATTGCTTCTGAAAATGCGTCTTCCTTTTTCTAGTTTTACACATTCAAATAATAGGTGATCTACTGATTGTTCTGCTTTTCCGCATGTACACATAGGACTGTCTTTTATAGTCTTTTGTTTAGTGTACTTTAGAGAGACAGTCTAAGCATTTTGAAACAAATGAGTAAAACATTGCACTCTAACTATGAAATGCAGGTGAAAAAAGCTTGCAAATAAATAAGGTGTCGTGTTGGGCGTATTACGTTGTGCTTGTACATTTTTAGTTTTACTTAACTGTTGTTCAAATGCAACAAGTTGAAAAGCTTATGCTTTCATAAAGTTTACAATTCATATTGTTTTATGTAAATTAGAAAAGATTTAAACTTTTAAAATAGTTTCTTTAATTGTTAAAGTTGTTCACAATGTTTTGTCAAATTTACTGATGCACTACCTTAAAAGCAATGCATGAATTACAAATAAAGTACCGATTTTAAACCTGATTACAAAAACAGGTTTAAATCGAAAAAAGGTTACGCTATTCATTACCGCGTGTAAGTACCTGAGTTCTTTATTGAAATATTGCTATGAGTGATGCCATGTGTGCAGACAGTAATAATCAGCGCTAATTACTAAGCTGTTGGAGGACGAGGCAAAGGGAAAATCTCATTTGTCATGGGTTGTTCTAAGAGGGTTCTGTCTCTATGCCTCTTTCGGTGAGAGGAAAATTAAATTATAAACCATTTTTCTCGCTCGTAGTAAAGAGCCGTCTCTACTTAGTTAATAACTCCTCGTGATGGAACGGTATAATTAGTACATCCTCTGCAACAAAACAATGCGCTGTCATCATACTCATTCCTTATATCACCATTTAAACGTTTCCTGGATTTGACTTCTACTGAATGAACTTGATGAAATGTATTCTCTTGTTACTTACTTTGTCAGCTACTAGTGACTGGGGAAGTATTCCATTTGTTTGCTGCTAGTTCCTTGGAATCAAAATCAGTACAGATGCATCATCTTCAGTTCTTTCACTCAACTGTCCTCTACTTGGAGGAAAGTTAGTTGAGTTGAGTTTCATGAAAATAAAGAGTAGAGCTTTGGAAATTTAAGCTGAGATAATATCCTCCACACCAGCTGAGTGTAATACTTGAGTGGAACGTATTCACTCAGAGGGAAATAACATAGAAAAATAAAATGAAGAATATAATTTAGCAAATACATTTCTGCATCAAGCCCAATGCGTACTAAATAAATAAATCCAATAATGTGGTTCATACATTACAATCTTCAGATACCTTCTGGTCCCCGTCCGGTTGCCCTAACCACTGAGCTACCGTGACAACACGCTGCTAGGACAATAAATTCTCCAACTCTCTCGCACTTCTCGGAAAATCACTGGGAGATCTCAGTTTATATGAGATAATATACGCGACTTAAAATGCCATAAGTATTTATGTCCCGAGCTTCTTAGTTTAACCACCTATAAGGGCAACCAATGGAAATTAATTGTTCTTTCACTCTAGCCATATGTAGGACAAGGATGAAAAGGGTAGAGGAAGGCCAAAAATGCAATGCCGTAGCCGGAATGTGAACCAAGTAATTTCCGATCTCTGTTCGGCCGCTCTAATCACTGAGCTACCATGGCAACGTGCCTACATGACATTCAATTCTCCAACTCACCCGCATACTTGCAGTAACCCACAAGGAAATCTCAATTCATGAGATAACATACCCTTACTTACCCTTCGGTAAGACTTAGTTCCGGAATTCAGATTCAGTGAAACCGCTGTATGCTTATGAAAACTTGTTAGGTACGCACGAAATTTATATTAAATGCTGTCTAGTAAAAGTGTTGTAACAATAACATTGTTTTATTTATAGTAGGTCAATTATTTATCAATTGACCCAGCAGCTGTGGGATTTGCTTCGACTGATAAGTCGTCCCTCATCGCCGGTCGGGCTATAGATGCCTAGACGGGCAACCCAGGAATTGGTATTTCTCTGTATTTAAAACTGTGTCTCGAATTTTAAAGGCATAATTTATATGAAAATTATTACACGTTACAGAGTAAACCATTTTGTATAAAATGCAATTAAGGGTTATAAACATATTATGAATTATTTGCAAATGTATATTTTTGTAGTAATTTTGACACATGTTTTTACTATTTTTGCAGGTTGGTAAACGAAGATACATCTACGTCGTTGTTCGTAATGTAACTATCTTACAAAAAACTAAGAAATTTCTGCTTTCGGAGGTACGCAAAAGCGTGAGTATATAACAGAAAATTATCTTTTAATGGAAATGTGTTTCAAAAAACCATTATAACTGTAACAATCCATATCCTTATTCTATAATTTTCTCCCTGTTCGCGGACTTACTTTAGCAATGGTACTTTTTGTGATTTTCTTTCATTTCCACGGCTTCTTTTTCCCTGCTGAAGTCAAGCACGTTTACTCGTCCAGTGCACTTCCAAGCTCAACGCGCGATAACTACACTAAGAGTCCAGCTATATTAAGCAGGTGTTTCTGATTATGCTTACGTTTGTAAGCAAAGCACGTAACCGTGGAATCGTTTATACTTGTGATCCACTACTGAATCGAAACACAGTAACTTAGAATACAGTTGCATTGAAGTTGAATTTGCAATATTCACTGTTTACAGTGATTGCTCAAATATTCCTTTTTAAAAGTGCGAGGTGAGCCGATGACTGCTCTTCCCACTGAACAGCAAGGGAAGCATGTGGTAATTTTCATTCTCATACCAGCTATGTAAGAACGCATGAGAATTAGGCGACTCTTTGCACAGTCTCACTGAAGCTAACCAATTCCTTGGAGGAAAATAATACTTGGCCTGCCTCTATTACTCATTAATCTCAACGCGTTGGCCATTCCTCTCATGATTCTCTTTCTGACTAGACTCGCTCCTATATTTTCTGAACGAGCTCTCAGCTCACATTAACGATGAATGAGTCTGTCATGGGACAAAGGCGGGAGGAGTTTGGTAAGAAAAGCTCCCTGAAATTACAAACTCAATTACTATTCAACACTAATTGATGACGAGCTAATCAGAAATACATACTGACCAAAAACAGGTAACCTGCGAGGAAATAATTAGCCAAGAAAATAATTAAAAACCGTAGAATAAATTAGTCCTTTCTTAATATTCCCCTTTGCAATATTTTCACCAATGTTTAAATCTGCTGAAAACAAGTGGCTAAAAAAGTTCTCATTAAAACACTTATTTTTTTAATTCCCGACAACCTATCGCAGAAAGCACAACGTTGTTTTACTCCCAAAAAACTCGATACCATCAAGATTAAATCGAAGTAAATTCTTTTAAGTCCAATGAATAATAACAATAATAAGAAGAAGAAAATGAAGAGAAAGAGAAAGAGGGAAGAGGGGAGAGGGAAGAGGGGAGAGGGGAGAACAATAATCTAGAGAAAGTTCTCGGGCTTGTCCCTTTCTCTCTCTTTCTCTCTCTTTCTCTCTCTCTCTCTCTCTCTCTCTCTCTCTCTCTCTCTCTCTCTGTGCGTATGTGCGCGCGACTATAATAGTGTAAATTGAAAACAAAAAGTTACATAAATACCAACATTTATATTTTAATATCATAGCATTTTAAAGATGCAACACGAGTGTGAATGTGTCTGTGAATTTAATGTATAAAATCCCTAAAAGACTGAAAACCCACCATCAAACGAGTAACATTATTGCCGTTAGGCAATATGTTCCACAAGGGAAGGCACCGACATGACCATTGGAGTTAAAGGTGGAATATAAATCATCATCAGCATCATCATCTTCACACCAGCCGTGAATATATATTGTATAAAAGCACTGAAGCCGTTAAAAATCCTTTCCCCAGAGCAAGAAAAGCAAATATTAGAGATGCATGATTTAATAACTTTGTTTTCGTCCTTGGACTCTAGTTTTGTTGCATTATTTGCAGTGTGCATTAAACATAGATAATGAGATATAAATATGTGCTTTTGTTATATACTTTAATTGATTTGCACAAAAAATACTTTATCCATGTTCGTTCAGTAGCATATAAAATGTTTTCAAAACGACTCATCACTTCGGCTTGAGCCAGAGGTAGACAGTTTATGAGCAGACCGAGAAATAGATGACTATTGTAAGATAAAGCAAGGCACAAATTGTTATAGCTTGAAGTTTAATAGAAGAAGGAGAAGTAGTAGAAGAAGAGGAAGAAGAAGAAGGAGAAGAAGAAGACGATTCTTAATGATTGTCTTTTCAGCAAATCTGTGAACATTTGTTTCCACATATTTTCAGCACTTCCCTGTGCGATGTTGCCTAGTATGCTTATGGCTGTAGTGGTATAATGCACTCAAGAGTGCATAGCCATTGTGCATGGAGTGTATTCAAGAGGCAACTACACGATAACAGCAACGCTTTATCGTCGAGTCTCGATATCTATATAGCTAGCCGCGTGGAAGAAATGTTATGCAACGTAGTAGAGAATAAGGGGTAGCTACTCGTAGAAGTGTATGGCTGCTCATCGCTAATTTAATCTCGCTTCCTTCTATAAGCAGATTGTGGGAACCTTAGAAGAGGGCAACCTAATTTAGAAATATGTTTTGTGAGAAGTTTACATATACAAGGAGACGAATTACAGACTAAATATAGCGGTCCTCTCTGGCACTAAGAAGAAATTAAGAGGCACAATAGATATGAAAGAATACGCCCTCTTGTATAGTGAAATAGAACAACAAGAAAGAGGACTGCAGGTATACCAATAATAGTTGATTCGAAATAGAATCAGAAGATTACATTCTATACATTTATAAATGAAAGCATAATGACAATAAAATTTAAAATCTCAAAAGAGCATTGAACTTTAATTGGCGTATATAGTCCAGAAGAAGGTAGACATGAAGAGACGGAAATATTTACAAACAGCTACAAGAAACAACAGATAAAGTCAATAAAATTGATCGTGTTTATTTGTGGAGATTTAAATGTCAGGGTGGGAAATATACCTATTCAAAAGATAGTAGAAATACATGGGGAAGCAGTTAGGAACAAAAATAGAGACCAACTAATTCAATTTTGTGCCTATAATAAACTAAAAATTACAAATACGTTTTAAAAAAGGACATTCATAAATATACTTGGAGGAGTAGAGGACGTAGATCAGTGATACATTACGTAATCTGTTATGAGAAGGCAGTTCCATGTATTATAGACACATGGGTATTGATTTATATACTGAGCATTTTTTGGTGATGTCTAAGGTTTCAATAAGAGCAAGATGGAAACACAATAAACAAGGAGATAGAGATAAAGATATTGAAGAAAGAATTAAAGTAAGTTTATTGCAATAAACATCAATAAGAGATCTGTGCCAATAAAGATTAAATCAATATTTAGAGAATATTAGTACAGAGGAAGAAGGATTTAAAGTTAATCCTGTAAATAAATGATATCAATGAAAAAAACTCCTGCTATAATAGCCAAAACTGCTCCTATTGATCATACGTAATGGAAATGGACTGCTACATAAGTGTCATGTGAAATAATATTGATAGCTGAGTTTGCTAAAATTTTCATATTCATAGATTTTGAAAAGGCCTTTGACAGAGTAATTCGCAATAAACTATGGGATATAATATATAAAAGAGGATAGAATCTATTAAGAATTTGTACAATGGTACACTGATAATTTTAAAAGACACTACAAATAATGTTAACTAATCAAGAATTTAGACATGGATGTTATTTGTCGGCTGCTCGTTTTAATATTTATATGGACGACGCCATCAGAGAATGGAAAAGTAACAGAAGGAATAAGCATTAACAGAAAAAAAGCTATTACATTGTCTTTTGTATGCGGATGATCTCCTAACTTAGGCAGAGAGGGAAGATAAACTACAAAGATTGGTGTATAGATTACATCAAATAGGCCACCAATATAAATTAAGCATTGGAATTATTTGGAAAAAACAAAAAGGTGGACTATAGGGAATAATCCTGTTAGATATTAAATTGTAATAAATAATAAGATAACTCAACCGATGCATCACTTTAACTACTTGGGATATGATGTTAGCTATAATATTATGATTAATATCTAGATATAAAATTACAAAGATATCAAATGACGGATTGGGACAGTAAGAAGAAATCTGAGAATTACACGGAAAGACACACAATTGAAGTTTTATAAAGTGATGGCAGCGCCATCCATTCTATTTGGAAGTGAATTATGGACCCACAGGAAAAAGGATGAAAAACACATCCAAACTGCAGAAATTTAATGTCTGAAAGCTGTTAGAGGCTGTACCACCACAAGGGATGAGATAATAATGTTCAAATAAGAAAGGATTAAAATGTGTATGCAATAAACGATAAAAGAAATTACATTATAGATAAAATTGGACACAACTTCGACTGCGAATGGAGGAAGCTCGTATCCAAGATGGCCTTAAATAATGGACCTCTGGGGAGAAGGAACATGGCAAGACCATGGAAGAGATGGAAATGAGACCGTAACAGGCCGAAAGGCTTAATACTGAAAGGAGGAAGAAAAACATTGTGACACCGGGCGACACGCAAAACAAAGGATGAGCGGGGCTAAGCTACTTCACACCAGGTACCGGTGAGCACACAAAGGCGCCCAAAGTCAGGCTGCCTCGCGCGACTGTTTGTGTGTACGTGACTAACAAAATGAGTGCGGCAGAACCAAAATACACTTTCTTCGGAGCCTCCGACAAAGATCTAGCTATGCTATCGCCGGCGTGTTTGAGGGAGTTCGCGAAAGATCTGTGCGACGTTATCCCATCTATATAAGGAGTCTAGGAAATACCAGATACAGAGTTGCGGCACAAGTCAGCCAGTGTGTCAGTGAGTGTGAGACAGTTGTGCAGTATCGGTGCGTCGTAAAAAAGACTTAATGAACGTCGAGTGATCGTAACGTCTAGTTAGTGTATGAGAGACGGAGAAAGTGAAGAATTGCAGCGAAAGGACTGAAACAAGATTACGAGAAGTAAACAGTTGTGAGTTATGATAGCACGAAAAACTGTAGACTGTGTTAACGATGAGAAGAAAATAGTGAATTTGTGATACAATTTTAGAAGATAAAGTGACAGAAAAGTAGCCGGACTGGATTTTGCCGTTTTATCACAATGTGAAATATCTAGGAATAGTACATAAAGGTATAAGTTAGCGAGATAGCTTTAAATAAAGGGATCGTGTTGATAAGGTTTTAGTAATTGTAACATTTGGAAATGTGATTCGTATGATATTATGCATTAGATAACAAAGCGATTGCATCAGCCAGATTCCAAAGAGCAAGTCCTATTAAATTCAATTCATCCATAACAAACACCTGACATGTCGTCTACTTTAGAGCGGTGGGCAGTAGATGGAGCCAAGAGCTTGCTTGCCGAGCAGAAGCCAGTGATGTCGCAGCAGTTGATAGCAGTTGGGGTTCAACGTTTAGCACAACAATACATCTATATGCGTTCTTATTGCAGTACTTAGAATCAAGGCAGCACGAAATATCTCTCCAAATATTCATACGCTGGTCAACAGAAAGCAAACCAACAAAACATTTAATATAAGCTGCAGTTTAATTTTCTTGTATTTTATAATTTATATGTTACTTATTCATAATTTTTCACCACTTAGATCGTTAACTGTTCTAATTGTATTATCTGCCTTGGGTTTTTATATTACGAAATATAAGTTCATCAATCAAATGAAGAAACGTTATGTGTTGCTGATTAAGTCACTGTAGATGTAGGTATAAAATTGTTAAATTAATGAAGTAGATAAACAAAGCGAAAGTATTCTGCTGTCAGTGTAAGACGATAAATTGTGTGTCAAATTGGAATAAATATGTCTGTAATTACATACGTGCACTTTTAATGCTATAAATGCAGAATATGGTTCAGTATTAACAGATTTTCAGGTTAATTTGGCCTGTTGCATGGCTAGTTGTGTCATTAATAAAGCACCCTACTCACGTAACCAGAGAGCCGCGCTGAGGCTCTAAGCTAGCAGCGAACTAGAACAACGCTCGATCGGGCAAACCCGGTGCCTGGTCTATAAAGATTTAAAAGCCAGCCTTCCAGTAATTGTCTTCTACAACTACCCTGAATGCAAGAAAAAACAACTGAAGCAATTTAGCTGCTTTATTTAATCTGACTAAAGCAAATTTCCCTTCCATATTGAGCGTTTACATCAGTTAAAGAATAAAAAAAGAATAACTGGCTGAATTTTTGTCCACGCAGTTCTTTATCTGCGTCTCAACGGTCCGCTAAGCACCTCACGGAAGTTGCTACATCCCCGCCGTACAATTTGTCTCAAGGAATGAAGAAAGCACAATTCTTATGAATATTTATTAGAAACGTCTTGCATAAAACTGCTAAAACTTTTTTCCTCTTCAGTTGGTTTTTTGTTTGCGTTTCGTGACTGGAATGTATGTGTAGCCTTTTCCTCTGGTTTTAAATTACAGATGTCGGTTTTCCTATTTCTTGTAACATTATTTTAGAGAGGGTTTGGGAAAGAAGCGAAAACACAGAGAAGGAAAAATAAACGGGGAAGAAAAGAGATGAGATGGCTTTATTTATGTCATTTCTCATTCCTACCTAGTAGCAGAAATGTGCACGTTAATCGTGTGTCCTTTATGCAAAACACCGACATCACTTTTCCTCCTGTTTACTGAGACACTGATATTTTTCTTCAGTACTATGAAGATCTTGTATTTCATAACACTGTTAAATTTATTATAAGCTTCAGTACAATATGATTCACAATTTGTACTAGTATCACTCTTATATTTTTAATAATCGAAACAAAAACAAACTTCCAGATATCAACTTCTTCTTCTTCTTCTTCTTCTTCTTCTTCATTTTATGGCATGTGCAATCAAGTGCTTGTTGGACCTTCAAGGTCCTCCAGCTATCGTTTCCTGGGCTGACCACAGATGTCCTTACTTTATGATTATATTTAATTATTTTGGTTTTTTCTCTGGACCTTTCCTTCCAATATAATTCACGATCCTTTAATCTATTATTTATCCTAAAATTTGCACAGTTAATTTCTTATTTTTTCATTGTACGTGATCTTCCTGTGGGTATCCCTTTAAATGCCTTAAAAATGTCATTGCTGAAGCTTGTATTTCACTGTTTCTGTAGTTAAAAGTCCAGCTTCGTATGTTACTTCATAAAACTTCATACATATTTTTTTATAATTTCTAGGAGTATAAATGCTCGACATGTTCTTTGTAATTTGCATATTGTCTAGATTATATTCTGTATCATATCCAAGACCACTTTCAAAATACCTAGTTAAAATTCTATACTGTTATTAATAACCGCTATTTTTGTTATAATTGGATCTATCGCTATGATTACCAATGCTGTAAACTTGGTTTTGCTTTCATTCTTATACTCGTACCTTCAAAATATAAAGATAGCAATTTGAAATCATTTCCTTGCGCCACAATTGTAAGGTTGCACAGTCTTATGACGATGATCCTTTTACATCAGGTGTTTTACTTTTTTATTGTTAATATACAGTTTTAAATAATTCCAATAAATGTAATTATACAGAGTAAATGAAATAGAATGCGTCAGGAAAAGTCAAGTTTTACAAAGCACCGTTCTGCTGACAAATTGCTCTATTACCGTGTTTCAGGTATTTGCGCTGGTATGACAGGGAGATCTGTGGAGCACCTTTGACCTTTGGAATCCTTTGTACTCCCCCTGAATGTAGCCTTCTGTTGGTCAAATCCCTTTAGAAAGGTTTTTCAGGCCCTTCATCAATAGTGCATTCAATGTCGGAAAGTAATACCCAGAAGGAGAACTTCTAACCTTGCGAAATACTTTAAAGCCACTAAACTGTAAGTGCCAGTTTCTTATGTAACTATAAAGAAGAGGTTAACATCATTTTTTTCATCTTGTGGAAACGTTGTTCAAAAGCCCACTGTACATGAGAGTCGCCCCCAGATTATAAACAACTAATGGCGAATTTTTAATCTGTGATCTGAAAGTAAGTGTGCTAGCCTCCAATTCCAGAGGTCCCAGATTGTATTCCCGGCTGAAACCTGGCAATTCTTCTGTAGCAAAGAAATGTATCTTTCCTTGAGCATGAAAGTATGAAAGAATGTGTGGTTTAGTATTTAAAAGCAGATCCTAATGTAACAAGAAACTTACGATTAACACCAAATTAACACCAAATGTTACTTTCACCTCTAACGCATTTTATGTTAAAATTGACATGCTTCTTCACTAAAGAATAATTTACCATGACTGGAAGTGCCGTGCTGGAGAGGGGGATATACTCAAGATACTGAGTGCTAAGGTATCTGGAAATGTGATGAACGATTAACTCAACAAGTTGACATGTAATTCTAATTTTAAAGAAGTTTAAATTACATATATAATATAAACAAATAATTTAACTTAACTTGTTAATACATAACACAAATTTACAAAGCTATTATCGTCACAATATTGTCTGTACTAAAATTGAATCTATTGTAATAATAACCAATTCATCAACAAAACTTTGATGTGTTGCACTCATATGGCTTCTGTACTCTTGTTCTAACTATTCTTACAAACTTTTATTCCTCTATATTCCTAATGTTAGTCTAGATAAACATTTGCAGAAAGGATATAATTTTCTGTAGGTGCAAGGGGAGCATGGGAATATAGTAGGCCTTAAGGGATAGTCAAATATTTTAAAGCTGGTCGCTATATGAAGGCTTTGAGATTCCGTCCACTTTACACGGCAAACAGATAAAAAATAAATAACGGCCTTCCATTTGAGAAAAGTATAAGTATCACAAAACTCAAACAAATAACAAGAAACATCTCCAAAATGGTTCACTCAAAAAATCATCCAGATATAACCTGTGTGTTTCAATGAGATCTACATTTTCGTACAGTAAGATTTGGTCTTTCTCTTACGGTTTACCAGTTATGCAAAACTCATCAAGAGTAAACGGGCCTTAGCCAGAAAATTAAAAATAAACATAATCATAAAAATGCCTTAAACATATGGTATTTTAATCAAAATCCTTAGAGCCATTTTCGAGATAAATATTTTCGAAAACTTTTTTATGTAAAGGGTAGTTAGGCTTGGAGGAATTTTCTTCAAAATTTTCGTGTCGCATCCCTGAAAGATATTAAACTTAAAACACCTACTTTGGTTTTTAACCGAGTTTTCGTTTCAAGTTATGCTGTTCACAGACACACACACACGCACGCACGCACGCACGCACGCACGCACGCACACGCACGCACACACACACACACACACACTCACGCAAAACTTTTTTTAAAATTTTTATTGAATTTAGGGAGCTTCAAAAGGTGCATTTTCTGTGAAATCTGGGTATCCAATTTGTCTCTTCTTTTTAATTTCGTCTTTTGATTCACTTATTTTCACCAAATTCACCTATGCCTACTTTTCATTTCCCTAAATTCATTATTATTCTAAATTACTCACTTCATTTTAAAATGTATTTTCTCCCTCATATTTTAATAATAATAACAACAATAATAATACTAATACTAATACTAATACTAATACTAATAATAATAATAATAATAATAATAATAATAATAATAATAATAATAATAATAATAATAATAATAATAATAATAATAATAATAATAATAATAATAATAATAATAATAATAATAAAGATGATGATAAATCACAAAATGTACAATATGAAATTTCCATCAAATAGGACTATTGGTGGAAGTACATAGGTTAAATCAAGATTGATTCATCTTCGAGTGCTTAACAGATCAAGTCTGCAATTGTTGGATTGTAATTACGAAACTTCCACGAGAAAGAAATAACTGATGGCATTTAATCACACCAGATCTACCATTCGTTATTCTAGAGACATAGTGACATTGCTTCGCACAACAAACACAATATAAGGCTCTTAAATGTATCATCTTATATAAAAACCTCAAGAAAAGTATGACACGTTAAGAAAGTCATATATTTTCGTGGCTATAAATAAATGCTTTACATCGTGTGGAATGTTGGGTGTAATGCGTTAATGTCACGCATTCCAAAGTGATATGACATTTCATAAGTTGGAGTGATACTCGGGAAGAAATGAAAGACGTCAAAAGTAATCAGAAATGATGCAGCTGAAAGCACCCTTTTTATGATCCAAGTATCTTCACGTTAGCGCTACAAGGTCCTTTACATTTCTCTGAAAACAGAGAAAAAAAAACACTCACAAATCAACAGCTACAAAGTAAAGTATATCGAGTAACATAGATAAAAATACTTCATTTTGTAAACACATCATTTACAGCATACGAAGATCAGCTTTGTTTTATTATACCTGCCACTGATCTATTTCTCTAAAAATTCCATATCAAAATTTCATAAGAAATAAGCTTATTGAGGGCCCTATACGCAAAAGAACATTTTATAGAAAGTCCGCGTGGGCGTGAGATAGAAAGAGAGTATAGCTTTTTTATCTACAAAAGGCACCTGAATACTAAATTTCATTTTTGTATCAATTTGCTTAAAAATAGTATGCGAAGATTTTTGATGACATCTCCGTGTAAACAACATTTTATTAGGAAAACTTGGTTATGCTTTATAAAAACGACTAAACGGTTCTAATAAAAGCACATCTCTTTATAATATTCACATAAATGTATAAGTAGCTGAATTTTCTGTGAAGGTTGTCATTTTTTACCTTTTCTACCACGTATACTAAGCATGGGAGGTATTGCATTCCACTCAAAAATTCGATGTCGAGATTCCGCCGGAAATATTTGTTTTGAGACGCCCTGACTCCAAAAAAAAGCATTTTTAGAAAAAAGGTCCTTGTGTGTGTGCGTGTGCGTGTACGTGTGCGTGTGCGTGTGTGTGTGTGTGTGTGTGTGTGTGTGTGTGTGTGTGTGTGTGTGTGTGTGTGTGTGTGTGTGTGTGAATAGATGGTAGCGCATAGTGTATTACTATCTACTCACATTTTGACTATTGTTTTAGGCTTAAGATGGAACTTAGGGCCATGGTATTCAATGTTCATTCAGGTATTTGTCTTCACACCCGAAAGAAATAACGAAAAATTCTCAGTCAGATTGGTCGGCCTATGTATTTGAACCCGGGACTTCCCGAAGTTGGGTCACAGATGATACCCCTGGGCTATGCTGTTCGGTCTCTCAGATAGTGCTATTGTTAACATGTGGACAAGGACAGAATATTGTGACAAGACTCGATCGTTACTGTCGAATACACTCAAGATCAAATTACCTCATATCACTGGCGCCTATCTACCTCAAAAAGAAAACACATGTTAGCTGACTCACACCACTGTGCGGCGAATGAACACCTAACAATGGAGCGGGCCAGAACAAGGACAGTGTACTCCAGACTGTTCGAGGAAATTGGTCGCTGGCCAGGCGTATTTTCGAAAAGGTGGATTTCAAGAAAAATCCGTGTTATGCCATGGTCTATATAAGCGAGTCGAGATGGCGGGAGAAACCAGAGTTAGCTATTAGCAGTTAGTTTTAAGTGGGTGTCTGTGTATAGTCGCCGTTGAGAGAAATTTGAGTGTGTCATCAGAGACAGTTTTGGACATTAATCGTCGCGTCGATGTTGCTGCAGTATTGGAAAAATATTTAGTGAGCAAATCGTCGAAGTTATATGTGTGAATAGTCGAGCAGTATTAGGGTTTTATGTGGATTATGAGAGGACAACAGCTATGAATTGCAACTTCACGACAAGTTGTAAGTTATGTTAAAGATAAAACAAAGAAAAAAGTGCCTTTTGTGCTTCAGTTTTAGAGGATAAATAAAGTTACAAGAAAGAGCATCTGAAAGTATCATTTGTCACAAAGTTTCTAGAATTTGGTAGAACGCAAGTAGTGGCTCCTGCTATCATAAGACATATAAAAATGTCTTTTATGTTGGCTCAACAGTATCATAAGCCTCTCCATTTTTACCGTTGTTGCGAGGCTTCGCAGTCCTTCACACAATACAAATTCCTCGTTTTTTATTTTCCCCAACAACAAACCCTACAAGCCTTAGTGGCGTTTAATTAAAATGAATTATTTGCTCCTTTAGCCTCTCCTTAAATAAGAAGAGGGGTTGCTTCTCCGGACAGTGATAAAGAGTAGCAAGGTGTAGCCTACTGCAGTTGGATTGAATCAAATGAGCAAGCTGAGGAGACGGGGATGATAACAAATGATAGCTCCCACAGGATGAAGGTGAAAAAGCGAGAAGCTAATGGAAATAAGGAACATGAGTAGAGAAAAGAAGTGGCAAAGGGGAAGTTTGCTTCAAGTGCCAAGAGTTCAATTTAAGGCATGATAACTAATAACATCTTCCCACATAATTAAAATTTCTTTCAGTTTAGAGACTTTGGTAGACGTACCTAATGTAATTTGGTTTGCCTATTCTCCATAGAGAGGCTTTATTACAATAATAAAGCTTTTTTAAATTTCAATTTGTTAATAATTTTTCTAGAAAGTTATTAATTTGAACCATTGCCTTAAAAATATTTGGGTTGGCTTCTTCCACGGCCTGTTTTAAGTTCCTTGTGATGAAATTTGTAGACAAGTCCTTTTGACACCCCAAAAATACGTATGAAATAAAAGTGTCCTTTAAACAGATCTACGTTTGTAAGGTCTATATTATATTGCGGTTTATCCGTCATACAAAGCTATATAAAATTCCTTCCCAATCAACACGCTACAGAGCATTACCATAAAATTCTAAATATACGTCATGTAAATATCTTAAATCTATCGTTAAAGCTATTTTTGAGAAAACCAAAGGATGGACATTTCCTGCATGTGAAGTGAGGATTTCTTCAAAATCTTAAATCGTTAGAAGATGCTGTACTTAAATGTGCAGTTCGGTACTTATTTATTTATCTATTTATTTGCTTATTTATTTATCTATAATGTGAACATACAAATTTCCCCAGCTACAGTGTTAACAGTGTAACAGTTTGGTTACGTAATTAAGTGGAAAGAATAGATTCAAAATAAATAAATAGAATATCAAGAAATTAATTACAAAATAAATCATAACAAAATATTAAATATGGTATAACATAAAATAGAAAGTTAGTAACGTTGAATTTCATGTACTCTAAATCTTTCAATCTACTATTGGTAATAAATAATCACAGGTTATAGCAAAATTTGTGACATTCATATAAAATATATAAATGTTTAAGCCATGTACGAGTAATTTATTGTAGAGGGGTTGTATTCTCAGCATAGGTGAATACCTACATGAATCAGTATTAACCCTATTAACCCTCTGAAGAAAAACATATTACGAAATCTATTTGCTGCACTATTTGGAATTATTCTGTCTACACACACGCGCGCGGGTATTCAATTTTCTATGCAAAATGATTTTCGATTTAGGGGGCGTCAAAACCTGCATTTGTGATAAAATCTCGATACAGAATAGATGGGTGGAATACAATACTTCCTATTACTTGCTAGGCAGCTAACGTTTCGCACTCTGAACTGCAACATGGATATGTGACATAATCCTAGGCTGGTGGCAAATGACGAACATTTGCAACACCCTCTTTGATAAATGCAGCACGTTTTCTGTACTTCCCCGGTAGCATGACTAGCGGGTTTGCCTACATATTGTGTATCACCGCTTGCATTCTGCATCCCGAGCGGGAGAAGGAAAAAAACGTTTACGGTGTAGATTAAACAGTATACCCGGTGGAAATTACGCCTTCGGCCATTATTTTCAATAAAGAACCGTTTCGCGGAAAAAAAAAAATTGTGTAAAATATTATTAGCTTCTTGATGAATGGACATATATTGTTTATTGTTTCACTTGTGTATATAATGCTGTCTAGGTCTAGGAAAATAAACCTTGCATGCGTTGCTAAGGTCTATTTTCCCATGAGGAGCAGGCTAGATTTGCATGGCTACCAAATGGTCGACAAGCACGGTAATTTCGACCTTGTTGCTTTCTGAGTATCAAGTGTTGCCTTTCTCCAAAAATAATAAGAAACAAGTGAACCACCTTATATACAAATGTATAATATATAGCTATTATACATTTGTGCGCAGTACTTTTTCAATGTTTGAACTTTACAAACTTGAATTTGGTCTGGATATTAGCTTTTTCTCTTTGAATTATTCTTTTTTATTTAATTATTGTACTTCTGTTGAACTCAATTTTACGCCTAAATATTTAAATTTTTGAACTGGTTTTGTATTAGTTTCTTTCTATTAATAATTCAGTATTATAATCTCCTTAAATATATTTTGTGCTAGCCGTATTAATTTCTAGTACCCAGTTCTTATATTCTTCTCCCAATTTATGTGTCCTATAATCCAAACCATTTTATGTTGTGCAACAACCATTTGATCATTTGCAAAGGATTAAGTATATACATTGTTAAGCTTCGACTCAGATTCTCCTATGTATATTACGTTAAACAACAACGGGATATATAACAACCTTTTTAACGTCCTTCAATCGTTTAGGACATATCGGACAATGACGTGGATGAAACTATGCTCGGATGAATTCGGGCTCAATAGGTTAAAAGTTAGCCACATGTATATTTCAGAATAGTGGAAAACTCCGGAAAAAACCTTATAGAAGTAACTCACCCTAATCGAGATTTGAACTGGAGACCTCTTGAATTTGAGGCAGATACGCTACCCCTATACCACAGAGGTAACCCAGCAACTACACTGTCCTTTGGATATTGCAAAGGCTTCAGGAGTGCTAATCTGAAATTTTAATTTAAAAACCGTAAGTCTGGTGTACATACAAATCGTTATGAATTAAATATGCATTATAGTTGCTGTAAACAATTAGGTCATAAGCGACCATGTTAAGTAAATATTTGTATTCACGGCTTTGAAACGTCGTTTCGCTACATTACTGTGCATAAATTTTGTACAGATTCCAAACATTAAATATAGCCGTTATCTTGGAGATAAAAAATTACAAATAAATTTTGGCTATATTGTTACTTTCTCTACTGCTTGCTTAAAGTAAATAGAGCAGCGTAACTCAAAAAGTAAAGGTTGGTTAAATACTAATTGGTATTTCAGTCTTCCATAAAGATTTGCAAGAAAGTTCCCCAGGCCCAAAGTACCCCTTACAAGAAAAATGCTTCGTTATTTCGTATGACAAATGAAATGTGTGTTTTTAAGTTTTTGGGAATAGGTTGTTAAATCCTCTTTATTCTGTATACATGTTTATAACTTGTAATTTTAAGAGCTAAATAACACAATGTAGGTCTCGTTAAGTGATAAAAACTTTTTGTAGCATTAGATTTCCAAGATTATCTTTATGATTTTTTCAAAATGGCAGATATTTCATATTTATTTTGAACTAAAAAATCGTAATTGCTATTTTTTCCGTGATCAAGCAAAGAGAATGGGATTTCAAAGCCACAATATGGCGTCTAGCTTTTACAAATCATATTACTGTTGCTCAAGTTTCTGTATTGCATTCGCTTATTTCCCAAACGTACAAAGAAATTTGTGAAATTTGCAAAGGTTTATCTATGTCAGTAGGTAGTAGAATATATTTTTCTAAGAATAGTTTGTTGAGGAATTAGTAGAGAAATATGAATGTAACGCATCAAGATTTTATGAATATTCGTATGTATTTATTGCTATAAAAATCAAGATAGAGCAAAAAACCTCTCTCTATTTGACATGTAAACTTAACTTTAGGTAGACTTTTTTTAAAAGCCTGTAGCATTCCTTGATGTAGTGAACGTTTTCATTAACACCACCCTCGACTGGAAACTAAATTTATGTTTCCAATATTTCTTCTTTATCGCTCTTGCGTGACTTATCCTATGTACCCCAAAGTATTTACTAGGAAATAAATATCAGGAAACATCGAAAAGAGGAAGGAACCGAAGTTTTCATTTATTCTGGAGAAAATTATTGAATAGATATCGCTTTCCTGCTGCAGTTTTCTTTGTGCATTAGGTTTCCCGTAACCCTCAGCCCAAGGCGGTGGGAATCACCGCCCTGGCAAGCATTATTACTTTCGCCTTGTCCTTTCTTCAAAGATATTTGGAGATAATCCCCCTTCTGGAATTCGCGGCATGCCCTTGGGTGAAAACAGGAAGGTCTTGGTCTCGCAGTTTGCTTTTGTATGCGTCTGTCGTGTGTGGCACTACACGACGATCAGCAACTTTTGTGACTATTGCCCGGTCATGTGTTAAATAGCTTAAAGAACACTCAAAGCGACTTATACCCATCTATGTTACTTTACTTGGCTATTTACACCTTGAAATCCTATATACGTTTACATTTTGACCATTTAAGCGTACTCATAGACGAGAAATTTCTAAATCTTGCAGTTGATATGTAAATGTTTTGAAAATTTGTCACCTATTACTCTACTACAATTTTAAACGTGGTTTAAAACATTACATAGGATCGCTAAATAAGTAATTTCAGTGTAAATGAAAATCTTGACTTCAATTTAATCTATTTATACCAGACGTGGGCACGAGAGGAGAGGTAGCGATTGAAAGTGCCTTATTCACCCCACATTCTCTTGCCGAGTGACGAAGGTTGCTTTGATACAAGCGCAGTGGTGGCTTCGTTCCACCTGTACGGTAGTAATTTCTGCGCTGTTATTAGCTATTTTGTTCATATTAAACTCAATGTTAGGTTTAAGCTTTGAAACACGAAATACAGTAGCTTATATTAAATAAACCAATAAGAAACTAAACCGCTAACACTTCTACGTTTACAAATATGAGTATTAATAAAGTACCTTTTGAAATTGTAAGTAAATACCTGTAAGACCATTAAAGTTTGATTATACTTCTGATCAAAGCGGCGAATGATATTGCAACGCTTTATATTTGCAAATTGAAATTCCATATTAAACAGCAAACTTACCTACAAAGTTGCAAAATATTCTCTCTACCACTCTTCATGAAACAGACCTCCCGACGAAGCCTACTCTGCCCTACGAAGCGACTAAATGAGGCGTGTTGGAAGCTGAACAGCAGTGAAGGGTAGGAATGGCTTAATGTACACAAAATGTAGATGTTAAAACACACAAGTTATATTCAAATGCTTTTTTTTAATGAACCTTTCGACATATTCCTTGTTATTTGTGCGAGTTCTGCAATACTTAGACTTCCGTCAAATGGAAGATCGTTATTCACTTGAATAACGGTGTTCCATACCCTTCATTTAGCAACCAGATTTAAAAGATTTGACTATCGCTCAAAGCCTACTGTATACCATATTCCCCTTGCACCTACAAGGAAATTAGCTCTAAGATAATTTCTACAAATGTTTATTTCGATTTATATGATGAAAACAGAGGAATGAGAGCTTGTAAGAATAGTTAGTACAAGAGTACAGAAGGTCATGTGAGTGCAACACATAAGTTTTTTAGTTAATTTAAATTGTTAAAAATTTGAACAAGTTTGATTACAAATTACATAGTGTGTCATATTTTATTGAGAAAAAGGTTAGGAAAGCTTCTTCTTTGTGTGTAGGATAGTGTGCTGTTCATTTCCCCCTTTATTCCTCGGATGAGGAAATACTGTCACTATCTCCTAGCGAGTTTTCCTCTTGGCCTTTTTCTCATCTAAAGCTCTTCCTTTTGTGCATCTTTTTACTAGATGGTTGTTTCCACCCTGTTAGTGTATTCTTTCCAGTATTTCCGTCGCTCATAATAAGTTTTTATATCCTGAATTTGGCAATTTTCTCTGATTTCTGGATTGTGTATTTTATATATTATAACACAGCTTTTCCCTGAATTTTCCTTAATATTTTCAATTCGCATGTACTTAATATTTGTTTTGTTTTGAATGCATTTAAACATCCAAGCTAATGAAAATATGAATTTCATTATCGATATAACAGGAAATAAACATCTATGTTTAGGTTGAGTTTAGTTAATTTTTCATTCTGAATACCCCTCTAGTTTCTAATGCTATGGCCGAATAGAAGAATAAACTCCTTTTCTGGATCTTCTTACACATTATCTACAGTGTCGCATATCACTTGCACAATTTTCGGTTCGTATATCATTTGTATACATTCAGCATAAAAGAACATACAAGAAGCAGAAATTTTAGCTTTTTGTGCCTTTTAAAGCAAGTAACTGATCCCTTTGAAAGGAGAGCACAACCCTCCGCATGGGAGTGAACGCAGAAGTATGTTTTATGCACGCAACATGACGTCTTTCTAAAACTCATCTCGGTGAGTGGTGAAAAGTAAAAGTTGTGGCTGTGTCGGAGAGGTGTTAACCAGAACGTCGGCACTTTGCTCCGGTGAAAGGGTCTACAAAACAAGGCAGGGCATGTATGTAGATGTGACGGGTGTCATCTGCTGGAGCCAGCTACAAGCTTCCCTCTAATGGTCCACTGCTTCCTGTCCACCCTACATACATGCTAATTTCACTTTCCTCCAGCTGTTTAAATGTGGGAAGGGCATTAATGTGCAGCAGTTGGCGGCCAACCACCAGATTTCGACCCCATGAACCAGCTGCACTGCTTTCATCGACAATTTTTATCTTCCTAAATGGGGAAATAAAAACCTAAAAACATTTTTAATGTGGGTTTTAATTAGCAAACAGTAATATTTTAATTTTATTTGTTAATGATACAGTCCTAAATTCCATACTTTCAAGAATTGCTGTGATGTCCATTACAGGGGTGAAGACAGACAATTGACAAATTTTCTTTTAGGTTCGCACATAAATACATATATACATACAATACGCACTTCCGAAGGGGAGGTGTTTCATGTTGCGGGCACTGTGGACCCGTTAGTAGAAGTATACCGAGCCCTTTCCCTTGTTCGGATTGGGTTGGACTTGGCAGGGCAGTGATTCATTCTACCCGTGGGAGATTGGGTACATCTGAGCAGTGATGCCTTCAAGTACAGAACATGAACTTAGTAACATGCAAGGGTATAATGATTATATAACGAGGCCTTCTTAACCCTTATCCTTTTTCTCCTCTCTTTACCCCTCACAAATGACAGCAGTATTCGTGCTACTGGCTGCACATATAATCGACACATCGGCCTGAAAGGGAAGTGTTGATTATTTCTGCTGTCTCTCTTAAATCTTACTCATTAACTCGACTATTGTTTGATTCACTGCATGCTGTACACATCATGTGGGCTAGATTATTGGTCTATGGTAAGCTAGTAACACTCTGAAAATTTCAGAAGCTGTAACGTAATTAAATTGTAATGCCACCCAACAGAGGGGGTTTACTGCGTTGGTATTAGAAGAAAACCTTTTATTCGAAACTAGAAACAGTATTATAATATAATGTATAAATATATGTGTAGAGCGAGTTACGTTACGAATTTTAATTAACTGTTTTTGTAATTCTAAGGACAAAATTAGCTTTTCTTATGGCACAGAATTGTTTAACTCAATAAATGCTGCTTATTTCAAGCAATATTTAAAACATTTTCCACAATGTGCAGATAAATCTAAATAAAATGCTATGCTAAAGCTTTTCATATCGCACCTTACCCCACCACCACTTTTCGTTGTTCTCATTAGAGCGCCACGCCTCTAGTCACGCATTACAGCTGTTCAGCATTAATTGGTCAAATTGGTCAGTCAGTAGTTATGCTTCACGACCCCCGTAAGACGATTAGAAACTGAGATGTGCTCCCAAACGAGCATTTTACTAAATTCGTTTTGTGTACCATCCCAAAGAGCAGGCAGATGGTGTGCCAGGCATTGATTCACGCCGAGGTTTCTGGTAGTCTTTTGCCTATGTTGTGATTATCTTTTATCCATTCTACTTGTCCCTGACAACCTTCCAGTCGTTCGAAGCTAGGCTGTCATTCGGTTGCTGAATTAGGTGGTATAATTTTAAGAGTTTGGAAGGCTTTGATCCAACGTGACATTTAGGCCAGTATTGCAGCGTTGAAGTTTTGAACGGTAGGTGTTCTGTTTGGTGCGTCAAGACGTTCACTAAGAGTGGCTCTTTTGGTACTGCCGACCTTGTTTATTCTTAAGCTTCCAAGAAGGAAAGTGCTAACAAGTATAACAAACCCTTAAATACGTAAATTTAGTACGTTATATCTATAGATAACTTCTTAGAAAAGATGCCAAATACGATACTCGAATTACTAAACTCAATAACTATGAAATAAGCAGTTAAAGATAGCAATATAGGTTCCTTTACAGCCAGCAATTTTCTGTTCTTTCATATAAGTAATTCAGTTGAAAACAATACAAAACGTTTGTGTTTGGAAATTTTGTTTAGCTTCCAATTTGAAGTTGACGACTACGTAATTTCTCATATACTTCAATATTGTTTACTGACTTGACATGGTGGTCACTGCACACAGTTTGGCTCCTGGCTGGAGCCGGAACCTTCTGCTTGCGTTCAAGAATCAGTGTGTCCTGTCATTCATTCTCATATTCTAGAACCGTGCTCAGATATGTGCTAATGCAGATCCCTGCTCAAGAAGAGTCAGAAGTATATCCTGAAGCTTTTGTCTCCAACACCATTATTGGTGGTTCCACTCTCCGACCAAGTTCGGCGCTTGTGTACCGAAGCACTAATATGGTCACTGTATATCATTTTATCCCTACTTGCCCCTTAGCAACAAAAACGCAGCCCAACTGCAGCGTAGGGGAAAACCACATAATCTTTGTCGTCATAATAGTAAGCTGTTCAGGGCTGATGGTGTCGCCATTGTCAGGTTTGGTAAGTTATGGCGTTCATTTCGAGGCAGCATCAGAGCCCCCTCCATGCAGCAAGACGTTCCCTGAGGAAGAACAGGGGTCCCTTAGGGGAGAGAAGTAAATACTAGCGGAAAGCAAGGTCAGGAAGCATGGCGAGACAGAACACTATGAAGGAGATGAAAAGTTGAGAAGATGGAATAAGGATTATAATAATGGAATGCAGTTTCTTTGGTGAAGAGGAAGGGAAAGCGAAGCTCTGAAAGGGGGAGCACACAAAAGGTGATAAATACCCATTGAAATGTAAAAGGCGTTGCATCTCTCGCGGTCCATGCATTCCATCCGGTCTTCTGTCTGCAAATCTCTGGAAAGCTGTTTCGGATTTAAATGATCGTTTTCCATCGCTTCACTTCTGTTTGATCTAAACTGCAATCAACTTATGTATGTATGTTAACTCTATACAACATGTAACACTGCTTTTCTGCGCTGTCGAAGAGAAATATTTTTTCTGAGAAATATATTCAGGAAGCGTTTGGTTTATACTTTTATTGTTTGGGGTGGAACAGCTACCAATAGGGGAATACACAGCAATGATTAATGTATTCTAAAATACTGATAAAATAACGCTTTCGTTTTTCCTTTACATGCCGTACATTTCCGGAATATTTCCACAACCACTTGAATAAAAAAGCAAGCACTTCTTTTAACAGTGCAAAAATATGAAAATGGAGTTGTGCGTGCACAAAGAGTGAGTATAGAAGTATCAATAGAAAAACAACTTGTAGTTCAAACCGTAACTTATTCTACAGTATCACTTTACAAGTACAAAGTATTATCAACTAATCTACATACTGAAATAAACAATATTTGTGTTCATCAAATCCCTTTAAATTAAAATGCGTGGATGTTTTCGTAGTCGCAATCGTAACAAGTAAAGATCCTTTTGAATAACCCAACAAATTTAACCTGACAAATTTCAAAGCCTGTTGCTGAATGTGTCGATGATAATTATTGCAAAATTCCGCGTTTGAATTTCCGCAAATTTAAGGAAATTGGGAAGTTTATGGCTTATCTAGACACGTGGTGAAACTCGAATAGTACGTTTCTAGGCGTAATGGATATATTGGGGGCAATGTACATATAAACAGCTACTTATTTCAGTGCAGCCCCTGTTCCCACAGTGCCATTTTCAGATCAGAAAACTTATCATAAAGGTATTTCTTAAAATACACCAGTAAGAGAGTTTTGACCAGCAGACCTTTAAAAAAGGTGCATTCCCTTTAAATATATTTTCAATAAAAAATATTTCAGGTATACAAATTTTCTTCAAACGTCGAGAAAACAAAATTTGGCTATCGCTCCCTTAGTCTGGGTAAGAAATTTTCTCGATTATTATCTACATACTATAAAACTTACCCAAACTGTTATGGTGAATTTTAATTTTTATAAATAGTTGATACTGACTGTTGAAATGGCCGTTCTTGAGAAAATTTGGGATTTGAATTACGTACTTATTTCAAAGAAATGGATTAAGCTGGGGCAAAAAATTCAAAAAAATGTCCCGTTTATTATTTGAAAAGCATCAGATAACATCGGTTGAAAATTATATTCAGTTATATATGAAACTTGAACAGCATGATTGTTTTAGATATCTTGCCAATTTGCCTTTCCGCGTATGTAAATTGCTTACCACGATACACAGTGTGTTCCTGATCACATTGTAAGCATGACAAAACAGATTTGTATCCTATTGAAGCTTTAAACTGGAGGGCATTTTATTATGGATTTTCAAAACATTACATCTCACGGAGAGAAGGAGAAAGCAAGGGAAAAGGAGGGATTGACTTCGAAGAGAGAGAGAGAAGAGGAAGGAGGGAACAATAGAGAAGACGCGAGAAAGAGGGATATACAGTGAAAAAATGAGTGAGGGAGAGGTAGAGAAGAATTTCTGCAATTAGCAACAGAGAGAAGGAAAGAAAGGGAGTGAGCGTGATTGAGGGGAAGAGTGGGAGAAAAAGAGGGATGGAGAGGTGAGATATAGGCAATAATAGAAGAGATAGAGTGACAAAGACAAGAATCTCTGTATGGCTACCAAAACGTGAGAAGAGCTGTGGGTTCTGCCATATATCTATTGTATGCCTCAATATGAAGGTATATTTGTACTCTATGCGCTTGACCGAGTTACATGAATTAAAGGATGATATAGCCCATGAAATGTTATTTAAATGCTGCATTGTAAGTAGTAACCTCTTAAAAGAAGCATGTGGCAGGCATATATACATCGGCGTCCATTGGCACGACCAACAACATTGATGCTTCAATCTTTTGAGATGTTGGAAATGTCAAGTATCTGCTGTTAATTTCTAATCTCATTGATGCTGAAATTAGGATTTCATAAAATAAATGCTCATCTTAAAAGAATGAGGGATGTAATGAAGTAGGATCTATAAGTAATTGATTTATAGAGAAGGCAGTCCAGTAAAGAGCAAATATAAAATTATGTTATATCAAGTTAAAGTGTATAAATTATTCTGCATGGAGAATTTGTTGAACGTTACAGTGGAGAAAAAGGTCTAGGTAATTAGGAGAGCACGAGTGGGTACAAATTCGAGGAATTGGCCGCATCTCGAAGATTCCAGGTAATTGGGTGGTTACAAGGAATTAACAAGTGAAAGGTGAACATCGCAGTGTAGCTTGGAAGTAGATGGATTTCTAGGAATTGATAATAACCAGTGAGTAGAGAGGACAGATGAACCTCTCCTGTGAGTGGCATGGTAGCTCTTCTTGGGCGAAGAACATAGGAGTCATTTTTTAGTAGTGCTTAACGCTCGCTTTTCCAACATACGGCACCGCAGGCGGTGACACTGATACATGGAAGATGATGGAGCACCGGTGGAATGAGATAGCGGGGGAAACCGGAGAACCCGGAGGAAACCCGCCCCAGCACCGCTTCGTCCGCCACAAATCCCACATGCGGCTGCCTGGGATCAAACCCGGGCCGTTTTGCATAGAATCCAGACGTAACTTCGTCTATCGCTGAGTGTTCGCAACACACATTTTGATTCCTCTGCAACGGTCGTTGGGGTAATAAAGTTGTCGGCCCGCAATGTGGAGAATTGTGTTCCTGGATACAGTTACCAGTTCTACAAGTAATATCCAGTTCTGTTATACTACATCGGTCGGTAACTTCTCAGTGACTGAATTTACAGATTCATTAAATATTATATGAAACGAGTCCATGTTGTCCTTAACCAATAAACACACACGCGTACCCTGAGTTAGGAATCTCATCGCTCGAGTGAAGCCAGGTACCAGCAGAGACATTGTGGTATAAGGTCCACTGGTGCCCAAAACAGTTCATCGATGAGCAGAAACACTGCCTCCAAGAGACGCCATTGTCGAGAGGCGAAAACCCTTGTTCAACATTCAATACAGAATTTGTCAGACTGATTCCAAACATACTGTGTGTTCTGGAATTCCTTGTTCAAATTATTTCATCTGTTTCAACATCAGATGGTTCACCGAAGCGAGAGTCCACTATTTTTGACACTTGAATAGCGGCTCTGTTGCGTCAAATTGTGTAAACTGTTGTGCATCTGTAGGACAGTGCAACTAGTCATAACACAACCGATCATAACAGAAAAAAAACCAGAGAAGAAGATAATTAAATTTCAGAGGAGTTAATAATGAAGTCTGGTAAATCTTTAGCGAATGTCATTGGTTGACGTTTGAAATTGTTATACACATGATTAGTAGATTTAAACCAAGTCACGTATGAGATGAATAGTCTACAAAATGCTTCTTGTAATGTCACAGAACGAATGGTATATTGGTACAAGAAAACGTGCGTACTTCTAATGATTTTAAATACAAACAGAATTGTTTTTTCAAAGCAATGATGCTGTTTTATTTTTTCTTTGATCTTAAATGGTATAAGCTTTATGATACTTCAACATTTGTAATTTACTTTCAAAAAAAAAAAAAAAAAAAAAAAAAAAACATTAAAAAAACGGACAGGAACTCGCAACTGCTGCATCTACAAGTCTATTTGTCATTTGCCTCCATCCTTGTGCATGTTATATGACACTGATATTCCATTTTCCTGTATGCTTTATATAAATTTGGAATGGGAAAGGGTAGAGTAATTTGTGCCAATAGATTCATCGATATGCTATAAAGAGAGGGTGTATTTTTGCATATTTGCCAGCTTTATTCCATATGTATGCAGAACGTAAATTTGTTTCGTGCTGTGAGGTAGTGATAGGGGAAATGCATGTTATGAATGTTTATTTAGGTGGTTAGTGCATATTTTCTTCTCTATCTGCAGTCATGTTAACGCGCTCATTTTGGTTCACTATGGGCCATTTTGAAAGCGTACAAACAATTCAAGCGAATGTGGATAAACAATAGCCTTTATGGTAATTCAGACTACTGTTCTGTCAGGATATACTATTGTCTGTATATAACTCTGCTACAGATGAAGAGAGTTTAATTTTGTTTTGTGATTGTCGTCCACGCTGTTTTCTTTGTATTGTATCAGAGCGGTGTATTGCTCGTGTTACAAATAATGCCAAAGGAAGAACCTAATTTACAATAGGTTAGAAACTACTGAAACCACTGAAATTCTGTTTTGGTGCAATTTCATAGAGAGTAAACTTCAAACGAAACTTGTATTCGGAAGCATGAAGTAAACAATTCCTAGATTCATAAACTTTAACGAACCCGGGCACTGTAAATATATCACACTAGCCCTATTCATTCCTTATTGTTAATCTGTTCCTAACTAATGTGAGTAATTATAGTAAAATCACTAGTTTTTCAAAAAGTATACCTTTCGCATTTATCTTATTTGTAAAAAAATAAAAAAGCAAAATTATTTGGTACTTTGGCAACTAATTCACATGTAAATAAAACACATCGATTGCGTTTATTTGGATAGTACGTAATCTGTCCGAGTCATATGTTAAATGTTTCTATTTAGTCTTTCTCACTTTTCCTTAAATCAAGTTTGTTCTATCTTCTTCGGTTTTCGTCCTTTTCTCCTTCTGACTCATTGCAGTCTCCTTCAATGTTGCCCTCTCTTACCTTCCGTCGACTTAATCCCTCCTTCTACTTTGAAAACCAATACTAAAATTGAGTTTTTTTTTCTATTATTTGCCTATAGTAATTAGACGAAATATAGAGGAAATGTATCAAAAAGTTCTATAACTAGATTTCACTGGAAATACAATTTGACTCTCCCTGAGTACAAAAAACGCATTTCTAAAAATATTCCGTCTATCTCTCTCCCTCCCTCCCTGTTTCTGTATGCGCAGAATGCGTGTGCGTGCGTGTTTATGGTAGTGTGCGGGTCAGTCTGTGGACAGCATAACCCAAAAACAAAAACTCGGTTAAAAACCAAAGTTGGTATTTAAGTTTAACATTCTTTAAGGATGCGGCACGAAGAGTTTGAAGAAAATTTCTCCACTCTTAAGTACCCTTTACATGGAAAGTTTGTCGAAAATTTCGATTTTCTAGAAAATGGCTCTAACGATTTTAATTAAAATGCCATATGTTTCATATGTATTTTTATGGCAAATTAAATGTACGATCTCGTATATTTTGAATGTTCTGGCTATAGCCCATGTAGCCCTGTTTACTCTCAATGACTTTTGCATAACTGGCAAACCGTAAGAGATAGACCAAATCTTACTGTACAAGAAATTGTAGATCTTGCTAAAACACACAACTTATGTGTAGAATAAACTATTTCGGAAATATTCCTTTTAATGCGTGTGGGTTTTAAAATACTTAAACTTTCGTCAAATGGAAGATCGTTATTCATTTTTTATATCTTAGTTGTACAAAGAGAACGGGTTCTCTCACTCAAAGCCTATGTGTTTCCATATTCCCCTTGTACCTACAAGGAAATAACCAATAAGGTAATTTGTACAAATGTTTATCACAACACGAAGAAGATATAGGAATAAGAGTTTGTAAGACTGGTTAGTACAAGAGTAGAAAACGTCATGTGATTGCAATACATCATATTTTTATGTAAGGCACTGGAAAATGTTTTTATTAATAAATAGGTACAACATGTCCAAAAATAATTAAAATAGTTAATTTTTCGACTGTCCAGTTACTTGTGAAAGACTCGTTATACATAGCAAGCATAGTAAACTCTAGTAAGCAGATTAAAACGTTTAAACCATTACAGAATATTATCTATAATTAAGAATTGTCATCTTGCCACTCATTTCGTGTACAGTACCATACCCTTGCTTTACTCTTATCGTTTGACAGTTTTGTGCTCTTTGAAAATATTACGAGGAATAAAGAAACGTCCTTAACTTTTCTTTTTAAAGTATGCTATTTAATTTTTGCCATATGTTACCAATTAATACTATGAGAATATTCAAGTTAATATAAGGAGTACAAGTATATTTCTTAATAAGACAGTCTTACACTACCTTATCTACCTAGAGGTAACATATATTACTGTTGAAAAAGGCCAGATCTTGTCTAAATGCTGCTAAATGTAGAGCTCTTGAAAGCACTTTTAATTCTACATCCAGCACAGAACCTTCAGACTGCCCACAAAGACGTCAAAACATCACCATCAGAATGCTTCATGGTCTGATGTTTTCCAAGAGGCCATCTCCAGCAATTACTTCAATGGTCTTTTTCTCTACTTTTCTTTGATGTCTTTGCTTGCTATTGACTGGTGTAGCTTTTTATACCTTTCCATACATCTTCACCGAGAGTTCCCCCCTTCCCCGTAGATAGTCCAGAGATACAAGTATTTTACAAATAGCTTCTTCTAGACTCTAGAGAAACACCAACATTACCAACTTCTTTTATTTTCTGATGCATTCGCATTACCTCGTCTTTACATACATCCGACTTTTATCTGTGGTGAATCCTAGAATATGGAAACCAAATAGATCAGCAAAAGATAAATGTTAATGTAAACAAGGTTTCGACGTAGATTGACTGTAGTCAAATGGTCAGAGCCATAGCTTCTCGAACCCTGAGGACCCGAGCTCAGTTCCTGGCTGGAGCGGGTAAAGTTTTCTTTGCTTAGAACATTTCCCTACCATCGTAGACTCTGACCATGTGCATCTGGGATTTAGCGTGTTTGTTTCAAGTTAGAAATGACTAAAACCCAATGTTAAAGGAATCTAAATTCAATAAGTTTCTCATGGCTAAGCCCCCAAAATGACCACAGGAGTTAAAAGGGTGATATAGAAATGAAACAATTAAAAATGATTCCATCTTTAAGTTGTGAAACTAGGCATCAAATTAAAACAGTTTGTTAATATGTTCCTCTGAAGTATATTTGCTTTGAATATTATAATAGTATCGGTTACTTCACAGTCAGAACTTGTCTTGGTTTCACTTTGTTCTCATACGTCACGTCGATGGTGACCCGAGTTAGTGCACTTGAAACTATTACTTTCCAAAATTTAACTCACCAGTGTGCTCTTAAAAAAGACAACATATTTTGTTGAATTCTTTCAATAACATTGAAAATAAAAGCAATTTGCGTTAAAATAAGTTCATTAGAACTACTGCTTTAAGTTTTATTTTATTTACATTCTGTATACTCGTAATAAACGTTAGTCTTTCGCAGTAAAATTCATGCTCTAAAGAAGCTATATTAAAATCGTTACCACTATTTATAAAGACACCTCATTGTTTCTTATAACACAAAACACATTCACATTCAATGTAAAAAGTATCTTTATTTAGATGTTCGGTATAGGCCGATGGGGAAAAGTGACTGAATGTGTCATTTCCCCTAGCTCGTCCACTCTGCTATACACCGCTTAGCTACCAGACCACATCCCCTGATGTTATCTATCTACATCAGGGAACCGCTCAGTCGCTCAAATGGTATCAGAGGCGGAATCATGTCGCATAACAAGGTAAAAAGACACTTCAAACCCAAATGGGACTTTTGTGTTCTTGGCAAAAATAAAGCTTTGTGTTTGTTATGCCTAAAGAAAATGTGCGTAACATAATGACGATCACGTAATCACAAAACGAATACATCATGTGTTTATTCGGTTCTGCCACTGGACGGCTGGAAGCGCACCTTGTTTGTAAAGACAGTACCGGAAAAGACAGTTGGTCTGCACAAAGATGGAGAGGGTGAATACTAGATTGCATTCCTGTCACCCCTCTTCCCAATGTCTGGTATAGACAGTCTCCTGGCATGACGAATCTAGAGTACCAAGGCCACACCGCCACTGTATTCCCTGCCTCCGTTCATATAGACAGGATACATAATAGAGTACAGTAATGACAGCGGTGTGTGGTCAGCAATTGATCTCCAAATGCTTCACGGAACTGAGTCCTGAGGGGCAAAATACGAAATCTGAGTCAGCTTGTACGCAAGCAATAACGTTTCTACAGCTCTGCGTAACTTCTAGACATCCCAATATGTTCTAGCATAAATTCTAGCAGGAATTTATACCCTGAAAAGAACTAATCATGAATACAAAGAATGCTTGTGTTATTTTAAATAGTTTTATTACCAACCAGTAATAGAGAATTTAAAATATTGTAGAATGAAGTAGTTCGATTTGAAAACTTTGTTTCTGATTCCTTTAGACTTGACTTGTATGTACTTTGAAGTAGGTTTTACTTCTTATTAAGAGTTATATTTGTATTTTGAGGTGGAGCCAAGTCATAACTTGGAATAGTTAAGCTCTTCCTTAAGATATTGATTCCCACTTTACTCCTGCAGTCTTTGCTTTTTGTCGTTTTGTTAGGGAGCATCCCTCAGATCCATAAATATGAATATGCTTTCTCTAATGACCCTCATAACTGTCCTTAGTGTGGTCTCGCAAACTTCTTGGCTCCATATTATCCCATTTATCAAAGCAGTGTCCCGGTTGCTGGGACATTGTACATCCGACTTTCTTCCCATAAATACCAGACTCTTATTACTCTTAAGGTGTTTTATTAGAGCCTTTCCTCTGCTTCTTTATCACGAATATAAAATTAAATTACTATTGCCTAAATTTTGTATGCGTATTTGCAACTATTAGTAAGAATTTGTCCCCCAATCGATTACACTGGGTTATGCGGTGCTGAAGAATTTAGATACGAAAAGAGCAGAATAACTAAAAATGAGTAATGTTCTCAAGAGGTTTATTCTACCATCGGTTCTAATGGCCTCGTCTAACCAATTCAAATATACATAGCTGTGAGAAATCTACCTGGTCTTGATGTTTACAAAATAAATATTACGCTACTCTGCCAACGTTGCCAACAATGACTGGACGGCTGACAGGGGGCACTACAAGATATTGATGCGTGGGAGATACTTCGGGCTTATATTGTTTTTGATGCTGAATATAATATAGTATTGTGACTTTTGGTGTGGGTGTAAAGTAAAGTAGACAGATGTAGTCGAGATAAAGAAACACTTTTATTTCCGTAAACAGTAACTTTGTACACTCGTTGCAACAACAAGAAAGTCTTTTTCGATTCTCCAACAGCACAGCTCCAAACTCGTAACACAAAGAACTAACTCTTCTCCGTCGGCACAACGCTTCACATCGTCTGTCCGTCTCCGTCGGCACGACTACTCAACGCTTCACATACTGACTCCTTTCTGTCGCACTTTACCGCTATTTATATCTCCCAGGCACTATTCTGGAAGCTTCAGGAACGTTCAGTTATTGCGGCGAGATACAAAGTAGAAGACTCCAGAAGCCTCTATCCTTTTCTCTCTTTCGGCAAGCGCCCCAACAATGCGGCCATTCTCTGTCTCTTTCCTTCGGCTCCTTTGCCGTAGTGCCGACAATAATGCGATGGGTGACACTGCTGTTGTCGGCAATTAGATGCGGCGGGCGCGGTGACAGTATATCAGCATTTTACATTAACCAATTGCTTTGGTTTCAATAGTTTTTGATATGTTGCTTGGCTCTCGGTGCAGGATCATTACAATGTTATTTTATTTACAATTTTCAATTATGTAGTATTTAATAAAATCGAGCAATATGCTATTTGTATCATTTTAACCCAGATCCACGAAGACTCGACACTTCCAATGTGCCCCTTTATTATCTGTTAAATATAGGAGAGAAATAAATAAACATCATAATATGTTTATCCTCGATCAAAGGTACAAATCGTAATATGAGGAAACAATTAGAACGAGAGGTAGGTAAAGACCAACATAGGTGATACGGAGCATAGACTACCAAAACAAGCAAGAAAAGGAAATGTGAAGGACGAATGAGTGCCAAAGATATATACAATATTTGAAGCACAATAAATTAGTTTTGTCAATTGTCTCATCATATTTTCAATAATTGCCGTGAGCTTCGGTACGAAAATATTGTCTGCCAATAAAGTAGAATATATACTTAAATCCCCCTATTAATTTATTACTGCTCCACTCATACTTTAAAATAAACCTTTAAATCCATTTATGTATTTGGTGTATATTAATTACTCAGACTCCCAATCACAGAAGGTCCAGTTTTTCCAGTAATATGCCCTTAGGTAGTATTCTCTATATTAGCATTGCAATATGTTCCTGTTCCATTAGATGAAGTTAAGAAACCACTTCTTCCTCAGTAGCTATTGACTATTTCATTGATTTTGTTCACTAATAAATTTGGACGTTGAGTATTGCAGAGTATTTTATAGGATTTTCCATCAGAGGCTCACAAATCATAGTTTCAAAGCACTAAATATTTATGTACCGATGGAAATAAATACACACTGTAGGAACGGTTTGATTTAATTAAATTACTCAAACTGACAATTGCATCTAAACAACAGCCTCTTTTCGTTTTATGAACTTTTCTCCAGTGCTTCGAGGGTTGTCACACCGTTCAGCAGAGTTTGCGCCGCTGCATACCTATTGGTACCTTAGGACGAAGCTAATCTCCTTCCTGGACACATTCTTGTTGGTTCATTATGTCATTTTATAGAATCGCGACATTCGGAACATATTTGTTGGAGCAAAGCCATACGGTTCTTAGAATTCGTGCAAGTTATTTCCAGAAAACTAACGTTAGGACCAGGTACCTCCCAAGTCTTTACTCCATGAACACGTGGAGCCGGTCCGCTGACATTGCTGACACGAGCTCCCATCAGCAGCTGTTTCAGCACGTGATCTGATATTTAAGGTCTCCAGTTTTTTGACATGGGGGAGGCAATAAATGTGCTAGAAGGAACCTACGTTGCTCTGCATTTTAAACGTTAAAGACTTGCCGTAAACGTTCATGGTGGACCTCCGCAACCCAGTCTCCTCCGTACAGCTAACGCTAGATGTCATCAGTCCTCCTTGTTTCAATGTAGCAGGTGTACTAACTTCATTTATGTACATAAATTAAAGCTCACTTTTAAAATATTTACGTATCTGTAAGTCTGAAGGTCAACCCTTCACCACTTTTTCTTCCACTATCCTCCAGTGGTAACCCTCTGACCTACTCAGCATGTTTTTATCAGAACAAAAAATTCAACATTTACAAATATTTGATTCTAGCGTACATATGAATACAATAACAATAAGCTATCTAACAAAATTATCATCTGCGCGTCTCCTGTCTAAAGTGCCAAATGAGCATCATTTTGCTGTAAGAAAACAAAATGGCATGTTTATAATAAACTGTTATAAACTTACAAAGTTTGTAACTGTAATAAAGTATCACAATAACCTAGCGAGAAGTTGAGACAACACGTTGTAAATTATTTATTTAGTCGAATGTCCAGTAGAAGAGCTATGAGATGTCTTATTTTACAAGGTAAGGGTTTAAGTCTATCAGTACAACGAATTATTTTTTAAATTGTTATAATTTATTGCAAAATATTATAAAAAGTTGTTATACGTAATTTCAGTAATGAACTCTTAGACTTAGATGTATTTTCAAGTTTTGGGGTTTTTAAATTTGTGGGTCAAGCAAGTTATTGAAGTTATTGAAACGCTCCTTCTCGGTTGTTGTTCTTCCTTATAAAACCGTATCCATATACAATTAAAGAATTCAAACTCTTTCAGCCGTTCCCGTTTATAAACCATATACCTATTACGAGTCCAAAATCGTTGCCTTTTATAAAACATATATTACTGATTGACCGCCTCCGTAGCGCAACTGGTTGCGTGCTTGGCTCTGGCGCGGAGGATCCGGGTTCAATCCCCGGTACCAGCATGGGGATTTTATCGCCTCTGGGAGGTCTGGCACGGGGTGCACTCAGCCTCGTTAGGTCCCGGGGAGACCAATGGTGGAGCTACTTGATGGAGAAATAGCGGCCCCAAGTCGAGAAGGCCGTATAACTGGCCGGGGCGCTGACCACGTCCCACCATCCAGTACTGCACTCCACTAATGACGCCTCTAGTGGGCAGAGGTGGAGGACGCAGCGGCTGGGCGGCAAGCCTCGGCTCTTCATGGGCTGTTGCGCTAGGGTTTTTTTTTTTTTAATCTGTTACTGATTGCAGTAGTTTAGACGAAATTAGCTTGATTAAACTCACAATATTGTTTTATAAAACATCTATTCTTCTTTTCACTATTAATAAAGCACGACTTCCATGCCTCTGTATTTTTCCTTCTAGTTTTGAGGACTTAAAAAGGTAGCAGCTTCATATCACATAGATTTCCTTAAGGTTAACCTGTCGGTCTGGCTGGCTCAGTTGGTTAGATGCTGGCCTACTGATCACAAGGTCGCGGGTTCAAATCCGGCCCAGATCGATGGTTTTTAAGTGTGCATAAAGCACGATAGCTCCATAGATTTACTGGCATGTAAAAGAACTCCTGCGGGACAAATTTCCGGCACACCGGTGATACGGATGGGATCTAGGCAATTGACAGCGTCGTTAAATAACAAAATAATAATTAATTTTTTAAGCTTAACCAAACTCAGGAAAGATTATTCCAGTTTCTGCAGTAAATCGAAACATGTAAGTTATTTTTTAAAAAATGGACAGTTGGCCCGTTTTTGTAGCCATTTAATTTTAAATTTCCAAAAATATAAGTTGAAATCGTATACCCGAAGAAGAGTTCTGTAAACCCGATTTATTCTAACTATAATTTCCTATTTCAAAGCATGTAATTAACTTGTAAACATTATTTGCATACTATAAGTGTTTTTAGCCTCAGTAGACTTCGGTGCTTTGTCCCCGTTTTGTGGCAAAAAATTACGGATAACCTTCCTGGAAACAAAGTAGGTGCTTAACTTTGTTCATCCAATTCCCTAGAGCGTAACCTGAGACACTGGATTACAATTTAGTCAATTTTTTATTCCACGGCAATTGATATAAAAAGTGTGAAAATTGACCCGGCGACACCAGAAAAGGGCGCCACACCCTTGTTTATCATCAACATCTACGTGTTAGAAGACCTTCCAGTAAAGCCATCACTCTTTCTGCAAGGTATAATATTACCAGTAGCTGCATTTTCTCACCACTTGAAATATGGCCCAATCATCGCACCGCTAGGGGCCATTCGTCTACGTGACATGGCAAGAAGGGGTGGGTCGGCGGGATGCAGGGAGAACTGCTGATAAAGTGGTCCACACGACGGCCGAGTACAGGTCACGCATCTGTGATACACGACTCTTACCTCTTTTGTTTATATTCCTCGGAGAATTAATACTGCCAGTAGCTGAACTTAGCTTTTGATTCACTGTTCTTGTAATTGCTTCAAGCGTTAAGGAGATTATTCTTTACGTTGACTTTGGCAAAAATAAATTTGCAGATACTTGAATGTGCTTTTTGTATTGATGTTTTGTGTATATAGGCAAATTCTAAATGTTTTAAATATACTTTTAGAATAATTCTTTTGTAAAATGTTATTTATTATATGTAGTTTTTTGATACACTAAATCTCATATTTCTCTAGAATCCTAAATCACAGAAACATACCCTTTACCTGTGATAAAATTCTATCGAAAGATATTTTAAAAAATCAATATTCTGCCTGCACACATTTACGCATTGCACTTATAGTATATTTTTATGCAATCCTAGCATTAAAACAGCCTACTATGACGGCACCAGAGCCAGAAAATGAATGACGTAATTACCATGGCAACAAAACAGCAATGACGTCTTCACCGCCATAACATAATTTTTTTAATGTCTTATAAGAAAATCTGAAATCGTCACTCTCGCTAACACATTTTTCGTTTCTCCATCCATAAAACATCTCATTTCTTTTTCGTAAACATATTGGTTTTTCCGGAATTAATAGTTTCAACTCTCTTGGCTTCGTTCAAAACGTCAAGTAGAATACAATCCCTGCTTTCAATAGTTTTATCATTACCTTCCATTTTCCTTTATAAGCATTAAAATAAATGAAATACCTGCTTAGCAGCCATATTGCGTTATATATCTCTGATCTGTTATACATTCTAATTCTACATTTAGCAAATGTATTAGTTATTTTTGCCTATTTTAATGCTAGCATTGCATAAAACGGTGTACGTTACCTTTTCATTTTGACACTCATAAAAATTAGCGCGTTCACTTTCGCTCAGGTGCTAAACATATACTCGTGTCACAATCAGTCAGATTACACACTAACCGAAATGCGGTGTTCTTCATTATATTAGAAAAATTGTGTTACATTCACATTACTTTCTATGTCTACTATCGTTTATTTCTAATTTCCTCAAACTATTCTTAGGACTTTTTTTCTATTACTTCACGTTGATATTGACCTTTGCATAAATAGTTCCTCACACGTTTTGTAGTAGCAATAGAGCAATAGAGGAAACCGAATCAATATTCGAATGTTTAAAGAACCTATCGATATATGCTTCCGAACACAGTGTGTCCGTAAAGATATGTGCAGTTATGAAGTCTTATAGAGGCTAATCGAAACGAACACAAATTGTGAAAGATGCGTTACGTTTAAGATTATCTCTAAGAGTGCATGCGGCATGATTTTCATTGTTGTGTGCAAGCAAGCAATATTTCAACACAATAATGAACCAAACCACGCTATTTTACACAAGATGCGGACAGCGGAAAGGAAAGTTCAGTATTCCTTTCATTTGGTAAAGGTTTCACTTCTCTATATTGTTTCTTCGATTTTTTGTAACCGGTCAAAACTGCATCATGACTTTACGAACACAATTTTCTTTCCAGGATATATGGAGAAAAATAACTGAATCGCGATAGTACTTTAACATTGATATTTTGATTTCACATGACTTTCTCTACTCTTTTATAAACTATTCTGTATTGTTCTGTATTATTCTAGCTAGTTCATGTAATCCAGATGAACTTTTACTTCACATTTACATGTTTCTCGTAGTATACAGTGTATAACGGATAGACTTTTAAAGAATCTGTTGCTGTGGATTAAAAATTCTATGGGAATTCTCCAAACCATGATCGATGTTCTTTTGTGTGTTAAACTGAACACTACACATAGGTACTTGAAATGTTTATCGGGATTGTGGATTTTGTTCTCCCTGGAACATTTTTATCCAAGATTCCTTCTGCAAATCGTATTTGAAGTTGACGAGCTGGCTAGTTTAAAACATAAGCTACGCTGTTTCGTACTACAGTCCATTCGTATTCTTTTCGGCCAGGACTTGAAGGAGGGCGAAGGAGTTGCGCTACCCTGACCACCTGCTGCACGGACCTGTCTTCCCCTCCCTTTCCCCACCTGGTGGCCGCAGAGAATGCGAATAGACTGTAGTACGAAACATATACTGACACAACCATTGTTCGGTCAATACTGGAGAACCAGAGACAATTGCGACTACACTGCAGTCACGCCTACAGGTGCCCACAGGTTCCATGGAAAAACACTGTAATTGGGTTCACAATGCATTGGGTCATAGTCAATTCAGTTCAGAAAATAAATTTCTACAATGTTATATATCTAGTATGGCAACCAACAACGAAAGAACATGTGTCAAGACTTTTTTGGACTTTTTTCTACCATATACCAAATGTTATAGCTCAATTTATTTAGTAAACATTTAATTTCACAACCTGTCGTTAAAAAAGAGAGAACAATGTCCTCTTATGTATGTATAGGGCAAGACCAGGATATTATTATCAGGGCGAGGCATTTCAAAATCTTTCCGGTGACAGAAGAGTACTGCAGGTTACGATAACACGGTCAGGCACTGGCTGTGTTATGCACAGCCGCTTCAGGACACACAGCACAGCACAGTACAGTGCAGTAGCGCGAATAGGAAACTTGACTCGGGATTAATGTGCAATTGAAGTAAATCTTTAAGTATTGTCACCGCGCCCGCCGCATCTAATTGCCGACAGCCGCAATTGTCACCCATCGCATTATTGTCGGCACTACCGCAAAGGAGCCGAAGGAAAGAGACAGAGAATGGCCGCATTGTTGGGGCGCTTGCCGAAAGAGAGAAAAGGATAGAGGCTACTGGAATCTTCTACTTTGTACTCCAGCGCAATAAGTGAACGTTCTTGAAGCTTCCAGAATAGTGCCTGGGAGATATAAATAGCGGTAAAGTGTGAGAAGAGTCAGTGAGACGTATGTGAAGCGTTGAGTAGTGCCGACGGAGAACAGACAGACGTATGTGAAGGTTGAGTAGTCGTGCCGACGGAGACGGACAGACGATGTGGAGAGTTGTGCCGACGGAGAAGAGTTAGTTCTTTGTGTTACGAGTTCGGAGCCGTGCTGTTGGAGAATCGGAAAAGACTTTCTTGTTGTTGCAACGAGTGTACAAAGTTACTGTTTACGGAAATAAAAGTGTTTATCTCGACTACATCTGTCTACTTTACTTCACACAACACCGCAAAGTTACACTGGTGTCAGAAGTGGGATTCGTCAAATTGCTTCTAGTTTCGTTACTTCGTCGTTAGAAGTTGCAACGTTAGAACCAAGATGGAGGGAGATTCGGAAACCAGGATGATGGCAATGATGAAAGAATTATTCGCCGAGCTGAAAGAAATGAAGACGGCAAACGACAACCTCGCTGCCAAAATGGAAACGTCATACGACAACCTCGCTGCCGAGCTGAAAGAGATGAAGACGGCAAACGACAACCTCGCTGCCAAAATGGAAACGTCATACGACAACCTCGCTGCCAAAATGGAAACGTCAAACGACAACCTCGCTGCCGAGCTGAAAGAGATGAAGATGGAACAACTCGGTGAACTGACTGGCGTGACGGAAGACGTGGAAGAACTCGGCGAAAAGGTGGTAGACCTCTGCCAGCACGTGGACGTCGTGGAGGACGACGGGGAACGTCTTGGCGCCCTGGTAGTAAGAGTTGACGAGAGCGTCAAAGTACTGGATGCCAGGGGCAGACGGAATAGCGCGGAGCCGGGGAGGGAGCACCTAATGGCCGAGGCGACAGTTGCGCCCGTTCCAGATGATGTGAGGGAAGACGTGAAACAACTCGGCGAACTGATTGGCGTGACGGAAGACGTGGAACAACTCGGCGAACTGATTGGCGTGAGGGAAGACGTGGAACAACTCGGCGAACTGATTGGCGTGACGGAAGACGTGGAACAACTCGGCGAACTGATTGGCGTGACGGAAGACGTGGAACAACTCGGCGAAAAGGTGGAAGACCTCTGCCAGCATGTGGACGTCGTGGAGGACGACGGGGAACGTCTTGGCGCCCTGGTAGTAAGAGTTGACGAGAGTGTTAAAGTACTGGATGCCAGGGGCAGACGGAATAGCGCGGACCCGGGGAGGAAGCACCTAGTGGCCGAGGCGACAGTTGCACCCGTTTCCGATAACGAAAGTGTACGTCTCGGGGAAGACAAAGGGGCAGTTCAGGGACATCGTCGAGGATCCCCTGGAGGAGTGTGTCGGGTACGTAACCAACCAGGATATGACGTGGAGGACGATCAGCAGGGAAGCGCACAAGCAAACGAGCAACACGCGAGAACCGACTTGGCGTGTGACATGGGGGGACCGTCGGAGCCACCCAATCACCTGACGCATAGTGCCGTGAACGGAAGAATGGTGGACATCATCCTGGACGGCAGGATACAGGAGAGGCCGTGCCGAGCACGAGTGAACACGAGTGCAGCGGTGGACGCGACTCGCGCGGATGTGGCGGGGCTTGTTGCCGGACCCATCGGAAGCAAGGTGGCTGCGAAGGTGCGCCAGAGAGGTCGGCGGACATGGTACCCAGTGAGCCGTTTCCAAGTGCGCAGGATGGCCCGGCAACACACCAGGAAGAAGGGCAACTGGACGAGGGACCGTCAAGACCGGCGGTACTGTTGCAGAATTTCGAAGCAGGATGGCATACATCGTCCTACCCAGACCAAGGGACACTATCCAACAGCGATACCTAGGATCGTGCCTCCTGGAGAAGAGGTTCGATGGGATAGTCCGCCGGGGCGCAAGGGAGATGCCGCAGTGATAGTGCTGGTCGGGACGACCAGCTCTGAGGAGGGAGCAGTGTCACCGCGCCCGCCGCATCTAATTGCCGACAGCCGCAATTGTCACCCATCGCATTATTGTCGGCACTACCGCAAAGGAGCCGAAGGAAAGAGACAGAGAATGGCCGCATTGTTGGGGCGCTTGCCGAAAGAGAGAAAAGGATAGAGGCTACTGGAATCTTCTACTTTGTACTCCAGCGCAATAAGTGAACGTTCTTGAAGCTTCCAGAATAGTGCCTGGGAGATATAAATAGCGGTAAAGTGTGAGAAGAGTCAGTGAGACGTATGTGAAGCGTTGAGTAGTGCCGACGGAGAACAGACAGACGTATGTGAAGGTTGAGTAGTCGTGCCGACGGAGACGGACAGACGATGTGGAGAGTTGTGCCGACGGAGAAGAGTTAGTTCTTTGTGTTACGAGTTCGGAGCCGTGCTGTTGGAGAATCGGAAAAGACTTTCTTGTTGTTGCAACGAGTGTACAAAGTTACTGTTTACGGAAATAAAAGTGTTTATCTCGACTACATCTGTCTACTTCACTTTCACACCCACACCAAAGTTACAGTATATATGTCTGAATCTAAATTCATGTATAGGTATACAATAGTGGGGTAGTTAAATTCAATGCATTTCTCTACAGATGGAGAAAAGATTACATGAAAGGTGTGTTATACAATTTTTGTTTTTGAAACACTGAAAATGTATATCATCATACAGTGCAGCAGGTTACGAAAAAATAATGTTTATGTGCAAACTTGTGGCAATTCAAGTTTTTAATGTATTGTCCCTTTTATATATTAGTGTGCAGTTTAATAGCTATCTGCATCTTACTATAACCTGGCATATTAACTCTAGACTATCTGCTCATCTGCAGGCACACGTTTACTTTGTACGCGACTGTATGTTGTTTATTTGTGTGCGCAAGACAGGCAGATCTGTTTACATTGTCACTGCCCGGTATTTCGTGGGTTATGTCCGTGTGCACTAAACTTATAGCGACAGGTATTGAAATGCCTTTCCTGATTATTATACAACCGAAAACTAAAAGTTGACCGGGAAGGAGTAAAGGTCCTTATTCCGTTCAGGCACTTAACTAGACACCAGTTATAAGTACTATTAATAATTATTATGTTAAAGGAATGTGTGATTAAATCAAAGTGTTCTTAGAAGTTGGTTGGAAGTACATATATAAACTACTGAGTAGTGTTGCAACAAGAGCAGATCTGTGCAGGGCAAAGCTCTTTGATGTCTAACGTTTCAAGCAGTTTTCCCTCCCCAACAAGTGAAGTGGCACTGCCGTTTGCAGTATGCCCTTGCTTTATAGAGCAATTCACTGGCACTAAGAATGACGGAAACACTGGCTTGGGCTTTTAAATTTAAACTCTTTAAATTCGTTTCCTTTATTTAATTTAACAGCTAGAAGGGGCTGCCTTTAGGTGCTATGCGCAGATCTGAAACAAAAGCCAACAACTAACCTTACAGAAATCTTCAAAGCGCCGAGTTGATATTTAGCATATTGTAAAGGTGAGGTTCAATCAGTCACTTAACACTTCCCATCTTAGAGCAGCGAAGCCCAAAAACTTAAATAAATAATGACATTCACTCAACAAAGACATAATTAGTGCGTCTCTTCCCATAGAGGAATCTCTGGTAATTCCTTCACTCTTCAAGTAACCAAGCATTAGAGAGGTTTGTTTTTGTGCACTATGAACGCGTGAAAAGTAGCTGGAGACAAATATACCTTGCCCTGTTTCACATAAGGTTGGTCTAACACTAATAGCTGCGTCTATATTCCATCAAAAAACTCGACGTGGATATTTCATCGGAAATATACGTTTTGAGACCCACTGAATAAAAAATAGCATTTTAAGGAAAACGTATATAAATGTGTCTATGAACAGCATAATCCAAAAACGAAACTTGGATGGATACCAAAGTTAATATTTAAACAACTTGCAATAGTGCGGCACGAAGATTTTCAAGAAAATTCTCTACCCCTTAACTACCCTCTATCGTCAGTTATTTCTCAAGTAAAACCCTCCGATATAACTGTAGAAGTTAAACTGATCTGGACAAATGAACGGATAATAATAAAATAAGCAGAATCTTACCGCGTTGTTAGGAACACCGCGATTCAGTTATAACACTCCCGTCCAAGGACTCGTCTCTTACCTTCAAGAAAGTGCTACGTAATTAATCAAAGCAGCGTCCCTATTAACTAATAGGAGTGGCAAAATGTACATAAATATACAAATCACTATATTAATAAACGTATGCAGTTTCCTGCATTTGAAGTGGTTGGTAGATGTGCTCTCTGTAAACATATTACCATTTTCGTTACAGCAACAGTTCATGTGCAAAACCAGGCAATTATTGACAATTATTGATATTTCAAATTCACTGACTCGTCAACAGAACTTTGTAATTACATGGACAACGCTTTGAAATGGTCCACAAGGCGAGCTTCGTTATGAAGAATTTATTAAGCTAGCAGTTGACTAACTCAATGAGTAAATTAACAGAATATTGTCTTAGGAATACATTCAAATCGAACAGTTCTTTCTTTGTTTTTTCTTTCTTTCTTTCTTTCTTTCTTTCTTTCTTTCTTTCTTTCTTTCTTTCTCTCTTTCTTTCCTTCCTTCCTTTCTCTCTCTCTTTCTTTCCTTCCTTCTTTCTTTCTTTCTTTCTTTCTTTCTCTCTTTCTTTCTTTCTTCCTCCCTTCCTTCCTTCTTTCTTTCTTTCTTCCTCCCTTCCTTCCTTTTTCCCCTCTCTCTTTCTTTCTTTCTTTCTTTCTTTCTTTCTTTCTTTCTTTCTTTCTTTCTTTCTTTCTTTCTTTCTTTCTTTCTTTCTTTCTTTCTTTCTTTCTTTCTTTCTTTCTTTCTTTCTTTCTTTCTTTCTTATGTGCAATATTTTAACACAACATTTATCGTTTCTAATTCACGGTTTTATTACTGATTTGAGATTTTGCGCTAAAAAAGTCTCAAATTTCGCTGACTTTCTATCCGAAAAAGTGAACTTTAAACTGCAATATTTTAAAGACGGTAAAATGTTACGTACATCTTGTAATGAAGCCTGCGTTGGCCGTGCACGAAAAATTCAAGATTTACATGTTATTTACCATTCTAGCTAATTTTGCGAAATACAAGTTGGTTTAAACAACTATAAGGTCAATCACTGGAAATTAATTGTTCTTCCACACTGGCATGTGTAGGAAAAGGTTGGGAAGGGGTAGAGTGAGACTAAAAAATTCAATGCCAAAGCATGTTTAAGCTATGAAGCCCAGGGCGACGCAGTAAGTCGCCACTGGGGCATGGTATCTCATATAAATTTGAGATCTCCTTATGTGGTTCACCGGGAAAATTTGATGTCCTATAGTTTGCTATAGTAGCTCAGTGGTTAGAGCTGCGGGACGGAGACCGGAAGATCTGAAGTTCAAATCCCCGCTATGGCATTGAATCTTACTATCTCAGTCTACCCCTTTCCAACTTTGTCCTACAGGCGGCTATGTGGAAGAACAATTAATTTCCAAGACATATTGTTCCTTAGTAAATGTTAAATGCTGATTGCGTGTACGCTGGTCAGTTTGTGATGACTGCAGTCTCTTACATTGCGGAATGCATTATAAAACCCACACCGCATGACAAGAATTCAAGTTGATGGATGGAGACGGGATTCTCCCTAGTGACATTGATGGCACTCAATCTTGTACTCCCTCTTATTTCTTCCACCACTCTCCGCCTCTCATTTCTCACCCTGCACATCTTGTTTTTATTTGTGCCTATCATCACTACTCTGAAGCGCACTGCCGATAAAAAAGATTAGTTTGCTTTGCTGCCCTTTTAATTTAGCACGAGTGCTTTCGACACTTCGAGGGAAGGGGGAAACCTGGTTTACAGCGCGTATTGAAAGGCGGGAAGGAATTTCTGGGGAAGATATCATGTATGCTATTGCGAATCTCATTTCGATGACATATGCCCCCGACCCTACCTCATCGGATGGATCGCAATAGAACGCCGCAGAGCTGGAATTGGAAACTTTCAGCAATATCGCCTCAGTCGAACGGAAACAAATTTCAATTAGCAAACACGTGTACTCGGAGATTAATACATAGAAAGTTGCTTGGGCTGAAGCACTTACCTTCAGGCGCCACTATATCACATATTCTTACCGAATCTCTTTATTATCAATAACATATCAAATTTGCTTCCTGGATGGGGCGAGGGAGTCTTTCTGTAACTATAATAATTCCCTGCCTTCCGTAGAATCTGGAAGCATAAATGTGGTATGGAATGCTAGTTCTTTTCTAACAAGAACCAGTAAAAGCCAACAGCAAAATTCTACAGTGAGCAAGTTAGTTGTTTCTACTATCAAAGTCCTGGATATGGCCACAGTAGCTGAATTGGGACATACAAACGAAGCAATGAAAATGCTTAATTAATGACTCTGCTTCAAGAAATTAATCCTTTAGCAATTTTATCAATTCATAACTTTTAAATTTAACCTTAAAGTACATAGGTAACACGTTGAATATTGTCCTAACGCATACTATTGAACGATAAGGTGGTGTACATAATCTACGACCCAGAATTCAGTCGTTGGTTGCGTTCAATGTTCTCTGCAAAAATCACAAATAAAGCAGTAATTTATTGCACCTAATGGTTCTGACAGCTGTAAGTGTCAATACTACTGTATTTTTTGTATTCTTCATCGTAGATCGTTGATGTTAGACAATAGCTTCTCGAGCGAACAGATAGGTCAAATTTGGGTAACTGCGTAAGCTTTCCGCCGCTGGCTAGGTACAAATATTGTGATATCAGTAGTCTAGCTCCAGTTCCCCTGAGGATGGTGGCAGAGTTAGTCGCTGAAAGCTCGAGCAGTAACCCAAATTTGACCTGGCTGTTAGTCCGAGAAACTACCACCAATAATCAACGCCGGGAAAAATTCAAAACGTCAATCGTTGGTTTTAATGCATTGCATTTCACCGAACAATTTATATTTATATTATGAACAGCAAAAGCTCACATTATTAACTTATTTGATACAGTGAACACATCAAACCAAGGCATGCATGCTCAAACGTATTGTGAAAAACGATAACTCCAGTTACTTTTAATGTCGCATTAGTTCTGTTAGAATTGAATCACAAAAGTACAGTTCCCTTTTTTATTGTTGACACAATCTACAATTCGTCGTGGCTTTGCAATTGCGACTGTTCAGACAAACAACTCTGACGTTTCACTCACTAAAAACTGCTTCAAACAGCAAACCACCCCGACGCGACGATTAAATGTCTAACTCTGTCTCTAACGATGAACACTCAAACTCTCTCAACACTGATTGTACACACACACGAACTTAATAACTAACGGCTAACTCAATACTCAACGCTGAAAAGCTGCCCTAGCACTGGCTCGCTCACTCACTTATATGTATAGCCGAGTTCTCTGGAAAATACACCTTTTCTGTATACATACCTCTGGTAAACTATCTGGCAGTCGAACGCTTCTTGAACAGTCTGGAATCGCCTTCTTCTGCCGCGCTCATAGTCGTCTGTTCTGACTGCTCCATTGTCGTCGGGCCAGCGGCCGGCCTCACATTATTAACAATAGCTGGTTCAGGAGAAAACACTGTTCTATGTCGTTTTAATACTACAGTTTTAGATCTAGAGAGAGAAATGGCACACCGGGGAAATAAAACAGCTCACTGGTTCCTAAATGATACAGAATTTTATGCTAAAATTTATTTTTCTGTTCTTTCTGAGTTTCTAACTCGCAAGACCTCATATTTACAGATTTAATGACACCCCTAAATTGAAGCTTTGGTTACAGTAGAGTATTTCCTCTAGCTTAATTAAGCGTTACTTAAGCAGAAACGAATTCACACTTACACATTTTCACATAGTGAGTGGCAATAAGAGTGCACAGATCGGAAAGATGCGAATTCACTTTAAAAGCCCGCGTACAAAGCATTTTGCATTGCAATTGTGTACATTTCCAAGCTACTTTCATTCTTTCTTTGCATTCTATGGATCATAATAGGTACTGGAATACATATGTATGCTCCAAGTACAACTTTGCTTCCTAGAATTACACGTTAGAGAGCCTTTGTGAGAAGCAAATGCGAACACTTAGACTTTTAAGTGGGAAATGGAAGCATTGAATGTCGGCGGAAATACAGAGAAACGTAGACAGTGTCAAAAGAAATGGAATTCCTTTTATTACTGTTGCACGCATAGCGACAAGGATCTTTCAACAAAGCTAGCGAAAGCTTCAAATTGTTGAGGTTTTGTTGCAGACCGGAATTCTGCTCCTCCCGCGCTTTTTACTTGGCAGTTCCCTACCCCTATAGTGCATTTCTTATGTTGTTTTGTACACACCAGGATGGTTTACCACTGATGCTGATTTTCAGGGGCCAATAAAAATCTTTTGTATACGTTTTTGCCAGTAATCCAGCAATTCCTCGTAGACCGAGCGAGATGGCCCCGCACTAAAGGTGCGAGCCTCGCATTCGGGAGGTACCGGGTTCGATTCCCAACTGGCCTTGGGTTCTATCGTGGTTTTCGTCGGTAGGGGAATGTTGGGGTGATTTCTCTTCCACCACCAATCTCCTGTCTCAATCATTTTGTTTCACCTTCATATGCTTCAGGGTTTAGGACCAGGCGATGGCGACTGGTGCGTTGCGGCGGGACGGTGGATTTTAGCTATATAAAGATTTTTTATGCTCGAATGGCTGGCTGTTGCCCCTTCGTTAATCCTGAGAGCATTCAGTTTAAGATGAAGACAGGATTGTGCAAGTGTCAAGACTAGTGTCTTCTGGAATTGTTGGGAATCCCGTCCTTGCAGCGCGCATCGTTCTTCGGGTCTGATCGCCCTCAGGGCTCCCCTTCATGCCTCTCAAGATCTTATAAGTCACAAAGGACCTATTTTGTTATAAACAAAATTACTTTGCAATTATCATGATTTATTAATAATATTATTATTATCATCATCATCATCTGAAACTTGTCTACTAGAATTTCTAGTAAAGGAATGCTGCTACAAGTGTGCTATTCTCCGAACTTCGACAGCGGTGACCAAAAAACATAAATTATTTTGTACCTCTTAATCTTCAAGCCCGGACCCGGCCCGAGCCGAACAAATATATATATATATTTTTTTTTTCTTTCAGATTAAGCCCGAACCCGGCCCGCGCACATTTCTAATGTGTGGTGTTGAGTTCCAGTGGCTAGAATGACCCTTCGTCTCACTAATCCTAATCCTAACAGAAATCCTAATCTTAGTTTTTCTCCAAAATGTATGTGCATTTCGTCTAATAGCCATGCTTGTGCTATGGAAAAAAGGGTTTATTTACACTTCAAGCTTCACAGCGTTTATTTGGTGCCTTGGTTCACATTGTCATATGAATGTAATTTGGCACATTTCACAGGCCCTTGCCCACTTACAGTCCCGAGATGAGTTATTGCGATTTATTAAATACCCCCATAAAACACATTCAAGCACACGTTTCTCCTAATTTTCTGTTGTTTTTTCCGCATTTACTAATACATATACTCAGACATTTACAATCACCTATGCCTGTGGCGGCTTTCGAACCCACGATCCTCTGCGCCACGAATCACCAAAATTAGACATTTCAGTGAACACGGTCATGGGGACCTTCAGTCACTCGAAACTACGTAACAGACTTTGGGCATGTCGAGAAATACCCTTGGTTGAAGAAAAATACGAGCTCGAGTCCAGCCGGTAGGTAATCGAAAGCCCTCACACAATAGGTGGTACGACATTGACAACATTCAGTATAATGAACAACTAAATGGGGTGGTTCATAATGGGCTCAAGTGACATGTTTTCTGATGGTCGACTTTTGTTACGCCTCTTTTCTTAACGTGAAGAACCATCTGCTGAAGAATGACCTAACTTTCCGATCAGTTTATTGCATAAATTCTGTATACTAATGGATATTTTAAGAACAGTCCCACCGCCGTGTTACAGTCAGTGAAATGGGACGTTCTTGATCTCAGTAACCAAGTAATAGACCGCCTCCGTAGCGCAGTTGGTAGCGCGCTTGCCTCTGGCGCGGAGGACTCGGGTTCGATCCCCGGTACCAGCATGGGGATTTTATCCCCTCTGGGAGGTCTGGCACGGGGTGCACTCAGCCTCGTTAGGTCCCGGGGGCACCAATTGAGGAGCTACTTGAGAAGTAGCGGCCCCAGGTCTAGAAGACCGCATAACCGGCCAGGAGGGCTCGGGGCGCTGACCACGTCCCACCCTCCAATACTGCACCTCACCAATGACGCCTTTAGTGGGCAGAGGTGGGGGACGCAGCGGCTGGGCGGTAGGCCTTGGCCCCTTGTGGGCTGTCGCGCCGGGGTTTAGTTGAAAAAGCCAAGTAATAATTGCAATTAAATATACTGGGGATGTAGACCTTGCAAAAGTACTATCTAACTGTGAGTGAGTGAGTGAGTGTGTCGGGTTTAAGGGCCCGTCGACAACTTGGTCATTAGGGCCCTCTAACTGTGATGTGGCATATCATTTTTACAAAACATATTATTTAAATATAAGTTTAAGCGTTCTCTAAAAGTAGGACACAAGTTTGTGATGGTGTATTACATTGATTGTTTAGATGTCTTTATGATTTTAAGATGATAAAACTAAACATTCATTTGATTAGTATGCCACAGCACCTGCTTAAGCAAGTGATCTATCTGTGAAACTTTAGCATTTTATAATCGGTCTAAGGCATTGAAAAATTCAAATCAATTATAACAAGACATATCTTGGAAATTGTCAATTCTATAAAAACTATTTGACATAAGTTGTGTATTTTAACATTTATATATTTTCTTCAGTAAGTTCTCTCTCTTCTCTCTCTCTCTCTCTCTCTCTCTCTCTCTCTCTCTCTCTGTCTCTCATGTGTTACCATGTATACAAAATTATACAGAATGTAATAAGAGTGAAGGGCATTATACAAGTTGTTCGCAGAAAGCCAAACATATAACAAGTAGTGTGAATAATTTAAACATAAGATATTTTAACAAAAATACCACATTAAAAACAAATTTTCATATAGAGGCCAGTTTAGATCGGTCTTGATCAACACTTGGAAGATGCTCAACTTACTGAATTTTGTATTTATTCAGTTATTGGAACAAAGACGTACACAGACAGATGCACACACATTCGCGGGGGCAATGTTTTTTTTGTTTTTGTTTTTTTTTTTTTTTTTTTCCCACATGGTGATGGTTCTGTGCAACTTGAAAACATCCACTTTCACTAAAATCTTGATATTGAAGTTTTGAGTGGAATACAACACTTCCACATCCTAATATAAACAGGTAGTAAAGAAAACAAAAGAGATTAAACGTCTTAGAAAGGCCTACTTTTTTTTCGCATGCCTGCTTCAGATTCCCGGCTTACGGTATGTTTTAATTACAAAGAGATCCTTTTCCCGCCACTTTATTCACCATAAATCCCACAATCCATCCCCTGGGATTGAACCTGGGGTGCCTTGTTGAGAGCTACTTATGTTTTCATGATCGTGATTTAAATCCCCTTAATTCAAAAGTATAAATTAATTTACTATATTTTTTCCTACGTACGAAAATGTGAAACGCATTGACAGGCAGCCATGACATTTTTTAATTATTTAATTTCTGCTTACTAAAATTCTTATTTATATTACTAGTATTATCATTATTTTTGTTTTTAATTTTACACACTATGGTTGTCTTACAAAGTAACTTACTGGCAGCTGACTCATACTTAGAACAGCATTGTTATGCTGCAGAATATCTATCGAAATGCTCAAAATGTCGCTCTTTCCGCTACACAAGTTACCAAAATTGTAATTGTCGTTGACCAAAAGTCCGTAAGAGCTGTTCTTTATGGACGATGAAAATCCTGCTTTTATGCTGCATTAGTTTCATTTTCACAAATCCAAGTGCGGCGCAGTTTATATGCAAGGTTTAAGGGCTTAGGCTGGATATCTGATGCTTTCACTGCAACTGATTCCACTGTGAGCTCCAACCGTACTCCACAAAGATTTTTGTAAAGCTCCGCAGCTGCAGTTTCACTTGCGTTTTTAGCAATGTTCAATTATATTTTCTTCATAATATTTTTAGAACTAACAGGGACAGTACCCCAACCGGGCAGATCCGACCTCTTTCTCACAGGTAGATCTTCAGTCGATGGAAACAAAATACCTAGTCGTTTCCCTATCTTTGGCACCAGTCACAAAATTGGAAATTTGTGTTATATAAAAGCTTGACAAAAAGCAACCTCAAAGAGGTCTCTATTGCTATCGTATTTTGCAATTGAACTCAGTATTAGAGATACAGCTTTATTTGAATATTCCATATTAATTTGCGTTCTCCAAAACTTTGAACTAAAGTACACCTCCCCGAAGCAAACAAGCAAAATGTTCCAGTAGCAGGTGTGTGAGTGTGTGTGTGTGTGTGTGTGTGTGTGTGTGTGTGTGTGTGTGTGTGTGTGTGTGTGTGTGTGTGTGTGTGTGTGTGTGTGTGTGTGTGTGTCAATGCAATAAAGGCTCTTAGAGCATGCTTATATGAAACGGATGTTGAGTGAAAATTATTTCACTGTATTAAAAAGTGAGGTCTTACTATTCTTCAGATACTTTCAAATAGTTCGCAAGCGTGTCGAAGGTAGCAATCACATCTTAGCGCACAGACATGCAAATTCAACGTCATTGCGTTTCCCTTACGTGATCAGTATTGTTTGCGAAACTCTTCCGGTTTAGCGGGAGTTTATATGTAAAGATGCAGATGTCACAATAATTGGCACGTGCAGAACTTATCCTGCGTTCACTAAGTACATGGATGCAGAAGTACGAAGTAAGGGGGAAAGGAAGAGCATAGATTTGTGTTCTGCAGACTATAACCTCTTTAGCTTACGTGAATAGCTAATTTACCCCTGGCGAATTAGAAACTACGCGAGTGACGCACCCTTACGACCAAGTAACGTGGGATGGATGACCTGAGGTGACTTTAGGAGTAATGTACAAATGTGTAACAGTTCGGTATGCCTTATTTCATGAAAGAAGTTCAAAGAATCAAGGACAAAGATATAAGTCCTACGGTTTAGCAGTTACGCAAAAATCGTTCAGAATGAAGAGGAAGTCAGACGATATTACCAGAAATATACATATTACTTTTGAAAATAGCTCCAAAGATGTATTTTAGTAAAAATCGTTGGAGTCATTTTGTATAAAATGAAAATGTTGAAAAATGTTTCGCGTAAAGGATGATTTTCTTGAAAATCTTCTTGTGGTATCCTTACAAGATACTGAACTTAAATACAAAGTTAATTTTTTAAGGAATGTTCACAAAAACACACACAGACCATTTTCACAATGGCCTCAATGCTTATTTTGCACTGAAATCTTCACAGTGCATTTCTGGGTGGAATACACTACTTCCTCTGCTTATACGCAATAGAGAAAGTAACAGCTATTTTCAGTCAGACATAATCAAGAAAAGAAAGTACATACATTTTACTGTTGTGCAGTGATCCTGAGTTCCTAAACACCTGCCAAAACTTGAAAATAAAGCCGCAACATCGGTTACGCTGCGCATTATCCAGGAGTCAATAAATTGTGATATTTTGATCTACCAGGTTAACCTTAAAATTTCCATCGCTCAGTCCAACAGAAACCAGCTTTAAAGTATTTGAGTATCGCTCAAAGCTACTTTATTCCCATATTTCCTTTTCACCTACAGGAAAATTAGCAATAAGATAATTTCTACAAATGTTTATCTCTATTAACATGAAGAAATAGAGGAATAAGAGTTTCTAGGAATTGTTATTAGACGAGTAGAGAAAGTCATGTGAGTGCAACACATGTGATTTTTTTATTTGTTGAGAATCTTTTATAGGATAGATGGGGTAGATACTCGCTTAGAAGCTTGTGATTTCACTGGTATTCATGATAAGGGAATATTGATTTATATCTTGTCTAACAACAATCTTACGCATTAGTTTCGTTTAATCCTTCTGATCCTCATATTGAAGGATTTTATAATTATCAGTACCCATGACCGCGCTCGCTTAAATGCCTACTTTGGTGATTTGTGCCGCAGTGGTTTGGAGGTTCGGGACCCGCCTCCAGGGACGTTTGTGTGTTTGTAAATCTGTATAAGGAAATACAACAACAACAAAAACTAGGAAAATAACGGGAATGAAAGCGGAATTGAAACATGAATTTCAGCAAGCACATATGGTTGTTCGCCGCGTTTTCACCTCATTTTCGTTTCATTCACTTGTAATTCACAGCAAATTTACAAAGGCTATTGGCTGAGCGATAAACCTCCTGTGCAATTGCAACTGGATACAAAACATCCGATTAAAAATAGGATTTTGCATGTATTTCCTCTGCTATCATGCCTGTCCTTGTTCACATTTGCGCGTGATGCACGCGTCCATCAACGGTTCGAGCCCTGGCACCAACAAACCCAATTTACATTGTAATTCTGTGCAGTGCCGCAGTGACCACCAAATGCTATGACGTAGTGTGTTTTACCGCATGTCCTTTCCTAAACCAAACTCACGCTAGCCGCAACTTCTCTCTCACTCACGTACAATAAAAAGTTAATCCTCCACACAGAATAAACGAAAGCCTATTGTAATGTCATCGTTACTCTGGGAGGGCACATACCATTGTTTTGCACCACCGAAAAGGGGATGGCAGTCAATGTGAAGGGTTGGGGCTGTTATCTACCGGGCCATAAACTCGCTCCAGCTATCTCCAATACAGTGGGAAATCATGCTCCGTTTAGCACCTCCCCTTCGAGAAGGGCCATCCACAAGTCAAACCTCTGCCTACAATATTCATGGCCAGCATCCAATACATCTTCCATGGCAAGATTTAAATACCATGAAAATTGCAACTGTTTTCCGTAGTCTTCCCCTTCTAAGGAAACAAATGGTTGCTTCTTGCTGTGAAAATGTCCAGAGATGAGTCACAAACAGCTCAAGTGTCGATTTGCATGCATTAAACCAGAACAGGTTGGACATTTATTCTCCAATTTGCATAGCCGCCTTCTGCTGTTAACTTAACCATTTTCTCAACTCACCTAACAAAGCTTAGCTGGCACTCAAGTTTAAATTTTCTTTATTTTATTAGGTATGAAATTAACACTTTGCACACTTAAGGGTGTCTATGTTATAAACTATCAGACAGTTTGAGCACAACCTCCTTTGTATTTTTGAGGGAATCAATTATTACATTTATTCACAATGCGAAAATACTAGTACCTTAATGTTCAAAATATTACATGCACATCAAAAAATAAAGTATCACAACAGTTTTATTATTTTATAAGTTCTAATTGATGGACATCATGAATAATTTTTTAAACTTTGTTGTGTGTTTAATTTTTTAAAGCCACATATGTTCAGATTTTGAAACCAAAGACGAACTTGAAGTCACATAAATGAAGCACATGCTAGATAAATTCTAGGAGCGTATCAAAACATTTAATTCGCATGAAGGAGAGAGTGAAGTCGAGAAAAACTAATTTTTCTACACACATATATCGAGTGAGATTACTTCCCTGTTTTGTTCAATAGCCTCTCTCCTCAGATTCATAGCTTTTCCCTTGTGATGAGTTCCGCTTAACCACTCCTATCCGCTGAATATGGTTCTTTTTGAACCCTTTATGGTTAAAAAAACAACCATATTTTATTCAAATACTCCCAAAAATTTAAGCAGTAAAGGGGCTTTAAAGGTAGCGCACATTGCGCTTAAAACCTGCACTAGACCTTCAAAAATGGCGGAATCTAAGAAATTTCACTGCCAACCGATGACTGAAGGTTTGAGGAACATTTATAGGCATTAACCTAAAATTCATCAATTTGACAATGTTTCGATTCCAAGACTCCTTAAGAAGAAAATGTTTCTAAACTTTCCAGACAATTTAAATGAAATTTTACTGTCGATGTTGTTTTATATAAACATTAAATGATTTTAAATTCCAGTGTGGTTTCTTTTAATTTCGAAGTTATTCAATTTGAAATCTAAATTCACTATCCTATGCCGAATGGTCCACACAATATATTTTAAAAACAACTGAACAACTTTTTTTTTTTTTAATCATCGACCTGATTATAATGCACAAGTCTGTCATATTATTTTGTTTTACCAGCTTCGGTTCAAAAGTAAATATTTCTTTATAAGTTCCACCATCTAAAATATCTAGTCTTTTTTAAGCGTTATGTAGCTTTAATATTAATAAATCAAAAGCGTTCGAAAGATACAATTACTTTTGTTTTTGGGAAACAATCGCAAGAAATCAGTGGGAGGAATAAAACGTGAGCTATTTCTGTAAGCTTAGTATTAGAACGGGTATCTGTTGCAACGTTTGAATTTGCCAATTTCGGAAGGTTCCCTTGTGAGTTGCATAGACACATGCCATAGTACTCTATTGAACCTTTCACAAACAGAGTAATTTGTATCGGTTGACAAACAGGGGACGGTAGAGGTATCCTTAAACGTTTTGTAGATACTACGGTTTATTAAATAAAGGCACTGACAGTTCAATCATCATTTTGTGCGACATAAAAGTGCCGCCACTATTGCAGCTCTGTCGCAACTAGTAATGTAGTGTCCTGGCTCTTTTTGGGGGCGAATGACGGGCACAAAACATGAAAGAGGAGAGGAAATGATGAAAAGTGAACAAATATCCCAAATGGTCTGCGAATGATTGGATTGGACGAAAAGGGGAAGGAAGGGAGAGAGATATAACCATGCGCTCTTTTATTGAAACTGGTGCGCGAATGTGCTGTCCCCTATAGCAGGGATGCCAACTGTGGTGTTTATTGAAAATGCGGATTGCATTTGCTAACTGCCGGCAAGGCGATATAGCGGTCGCTTTGTTGGCAACCCGCAAAACAATCATCAAAGTTAACAAAATAAAATTTGAATTATATCAGTAGGTATTATAAAACAAGCCACAGGATTGTTCAATAATAATTATTGCACTATGAGCTTTCAAAAATGTTCAGAATCAGGACTTTTTTATGACCCCAATGTTCTTAAAGATTTGCTCCTCAAAAGGAAGTAATCAATTACTGGTTGGAAGATCCGGGGTCATATCCCGGCTACGGTATTGCATTTTTCAGTCCGATTTAATTTTGCTAATCATTGTTCTACACACGGATAGTGTGAAAGAACAATTAATTGTCATTCGTGTTGCTAAGCAGAAATACAGAGCTCAGTGGCGGATGACACATATACCTATATTTTCATTTACTTATTGAAATCAATCAGCCCCATTGATGTTGTACAGATTCGGTGGAAAATACGAAAAAAAATCTGATGTGCTGCACTCACATGACTGTCTCTACTCTTGTACTAACCATTCTTACAAACTCTTATTCCTCTATCTCCTTTGTGTTAGCTGAGATAAACATTTGTACAAATTATCTTATTGCTTATTTCCTTGTAGGTGCAAAGGGAACATTAGAGTACAGTAGGCTTTGAGCGATAGTCAAATCTTTTTTAGCTTTGCGATCCCGTTCTCTTTGTACGCTTAACATATAAAAAAATGAACAGCGATATTGCATTTCACGAAAGTTTTGTTTTCCTAAACTGACACAATAACAAGAAATATCTCCAGAATGGTTCACTCTACAAAAAAAAAAAAAGAAATTAGACATAAACAGTGTATTTTAGCGAGATCTACATTTTTTGTGTATTAAGATTTTGTCTATCTCTTACGGTTTAGGAGTCATTCAAAAGTCACCCAGAGTAAAGAGGACTACATAGGCTAGAACCAGAAAATTCAAAATATACATTTCATTTGTCATACAAATATCTTAATCATATGGCATTTTAATCAAAATCAAATTTTTCGAAAACTTTTCCATGTAAAGGGTAGTTTAGGGTAAGGCTATTTTCTTCAAAATCTCCATGTAGCATCCTTGAAAGACATTAAACTTAAATACCAACTTTGGTTTTTAACCGACTTTTCGTTTTTGAGTTATGCTGTTCACAGACGGACAGACACACACACACACACACACACACACACACACACACACACACACACACACACACACACACACACACACACACACACACACACACGGACGTTTTTTTAAAAATGTTATTTTGGGGGGAATCCAGGGGATCTCAAAACCTATATTTCCGGTGAAATCTCGACATCGAATTTTTAGGTGGAATACAGTACTGCCTCTACTTTACTAAACGTATTAGAGAAATTAATATAGCTCAGGAAAGTTACAACAAACAAGCGAAAGGCAATAATGACACTAGCTGGATTGAAAGTCAACCCCTTTAGGCCCCTCGCTGACAACATCGGATTATTCGTACTTACTGGCATATGGATGAAGTGGATTTATTCGAACCTCACTGTATAGGAAGTTAAAGCAAAATTCCTTAGGCACCAGATGACCAGATGACTGGTATGAAACTGTGAGGAAATGCCAAATTGATAGAAAACGTATCTGGAACAAGGCAAAGATGGTGAAAGAATTTCTGTGCCTGGCGAGATAAACTCCTCAATAGTAAGGATGCCAAGCTAACAATGTAACTGTTCGTTCTGGATGAAAGTTACTGTGCGCAAAAGTTTATGTTGGAGCGACTGAATCTTCTGAAATTTGCTGCAGGCTACACAACCCCATAGAGCTTATAGAAGTAGAAGTTCATACTCGTGTCTCATAGAGACCTTGTGATTGCATGCCCAACTTCATGAGAACATATCTATTCGTTTTCGTAGAACAGCTCGCTTTCGCTCACACCCTAATTTTTATGAGTGTCACAATGAAAATATTATACACGAGTTACATACACGGTTTTATGCAATTTTAGCATTAAAGTACCTACGTAAAGATAACTAATAAATTTGCTAAATGGAAAATTTCAATCCATTAGAGACCACAGATGTAGGTATGATGTAATATGTTTATTAAGCAGATGTTTCATTTGTTTCAACACGTAGAGGAAAATGGAAGGTAATGATAAAACTATTCAAAATATGGATTGTACTCCATTTGACATTTTGAACGAAGCCAAGAGTGCTGAAAGTTTATTAATTTCAAATCTAAAGATGTTTACGAAAAAGCATATGAAAAGTTTTGTGGATGGAGAAACGAAAAATGCGTTGGTTTGACTTATGAAACCATATTACTGGTATACTTTTCAGAGCTGGTAATTATCAGTTTTTCCTACAGGCACATTGGGGAAAATTGTGTTTTGGCTGTTACGACGTCATTGCTGTCTTGTTGCCATGGTAGTTGCGTCATTCATTTTCTGACTTTGGTGCCAGAAATGGCGTAATTTTGCATGATTTGTGTCATCATAACAAGCCGTTTTCATGCTAGGGTTGACTAAAAGTATATTATGACTCTCCCAATCATAGCCTTCGTATTCCAAAATGTGCGTATACACTCGTGTCATCTATGCTCTTTGACCACATTGTATCTCAGACCCTAACTATACTGCGTAGTGTTTTGTTACAGTTTTATACATTTTCAGGTCTTTTAGGAGGTTTCGTCTGTTCCTTTTTAAATATGACAGGGAAATCTGGATCATCGGTAATCTTTTGTAGCGGGAACGTCTCGTACAGTCTGGCTGGTCCTTGCATCTCTTCAGGCTTCCAGGAAATTATCTCCTCGGCTGTTTTCGGCAGAGCTGAATGAATCTTAGGCTAACTCTTAACTATCTCAGGATTTTCTGTGAGTGAAGGCATTTGACGAGAAGCAAATATGGTTAAACTAATTTATTTCAAATAACAAATCCTTACGAAGCAGTTAGCACACGTGTTCCTTCTTTCTTTTTAAGCAATACTAGTCCTTTCTTTAACTAGGTCAATGCACGTATAACCATACTGTTCTTTTAACCTACGCCCAAGTTTCTGTTTGTCCGCCTGAGAACTATAACTGCACAACTTGACTTTCTCCAAGCAAGTGCTAAAATAACGGCGTAAATAACGGCCCCGCAGATCCCGCGGCGCGGGGGTCCGTGATCTTTAAGGGCCCCATACTGCCTTTAATAGTTTTCTTAAAAATGACATTTTATATTCAAATCAACCACGGAAAATCCCTAGGAAGAAGCGCTAGAACAGATGCAGTTCACTGATGACACACTGACAACGGAAGTGTACCTTGTGAGCATTTCCTATACTTTCTTGCTTAAAAGCGTGAAACCTCCAAGTGTATATGCTCTCAAAAGCGTTCACAGTCATGAAGAGAAATGCATTAAAGCAAAGTATTTTATTCAATACAGTTGTAGTCGATTGGCCAATAAATTGGATTATTATAGAATTTTGTCACCAGGGCCGCTTACCTATCGCAAGCTCCTCAATTTCCTCACGATGCTGAGTGGGCACCGGTCCTGTACCCGGGACTTAAATTACGCACCCCCAGGGGTGGGATTGAACCCGAATATTATTTGTATACCTAATTGGGTGAAGACATTTCAAAGATATATGTATATAGAGAGAGGAGTTAATTCTATATTAGTACCACACAATCTTGCCATAAATAAAGCGTTTGCAGAATGCAGACCTATCAACGTTAACGCATATTTACAACCCACCTACTAGGAGTTAAACTAAATTCTGCTTCTCAGAGGTGTTTCTATGCATCTATAAGGGCAGTCCCTCCTTAGTCAAGTAACATTATTTACTCGAATTAGAAAATTCAAATATTATCAGGGATTCATTTTGAATATTTGCGGTCAAAAGTAGACTTTTTTTATTAGTTTTGTTCAACAGTTCTTTTAATCAAACTTTAGATACAATAATAATGAAGACAGATGACGACAATGAAACGCACTGTGAGAAATCGCCCAAAACGACGAATTCGATTTTTTTATTATTTTATAAATAAAAATGTGCGGTACAAATTAATTAAGGGCCGATTTTTTTTTCATAGTACTCCTTTTTAATATTTGCTCTTAAAATGTGTTTTCAGTTGGGGAAACATCCTGAGAATGATTAGGCCCATGTGCGATTTGGTTTAATATTGGCATATACCGTTTTTTATATATTTATTTATCCCAAGTGGCGAAACATGCAGTGTTATAAGCTTGAGGTCAAATAAACTCAAGGAACTTTAATGCTCAATAATACGCGTTGTTGGCACTGCTTATAACAGCAGTTTGATCTGGCATAAACTTAGGCGTGCCAAAAGTTGAAATAAAGTTCAAAATACGGCAGCGAGATCAAACGTATCGTTCCGATAGACAGATAGACAGGTGGGTTCGTCCCCATGAAGAACACTAGGATGTAATACAGTTAGGAACGCTTCAGTGCCCGAGCTTGATTCCTCGGTCCGCTAAAGTCCGCACTGTCCCCATCTTAACTTAATTTGCTTCTGTCCCTCTCTGCTTCAATACGGTTAGTTAGCCGGCCCGTGCAACATAAAGATGTCGCAGCATCCGCCGTGAGATGGAAACTTGCCATGTACATCTCTGTTCCACAGACCAGCTGCATTCATAACAGAGCTACATGTATAAGTGTAGAAAAGAAGGGATTAGTTAAAAGTAGGGTTTAAGGGTTTTACTCAGAGAATATCACAAAAATCCACAAATCAAAATTTACATTTGTGCCAAATATAACTGTGCAAAATTCCTCTTATTGGAAAGATAAATTATAATATTAATGAAGGTTTTAAAAGTAAAATGTCTGTCTTTTAAATTGAAACCAACAGCAATCTGCTAAATGCAATTTTATTATTTTTTTTTAAAATTAACTCTTGCACATATGATCTACACATTCCATATCATATCTACATTACAGTAAACTATCAGTATTGATTTGCATATTTGCATTACATTATATCACATTAGAGTACTCGGTTTTTATGCATACTCCACATACTGGATGCCTTTTCAAAATCAAAGTTATTGCCCTTCAGTACTATCATCAGAAATTTGTAAACCCGCATTAGTTCTCGCGTTTGTTGCAAATGTTAATACTATAGCTTACCTCATGATGACGTCTAACAGATATTCTTCGTATTCTCACAAACTACATACAAATAATGGAATTTCTCTAGAATACTGCACTTTGCATCATTTATAACCTTTTCACTTTGTACTAATGCTAAGTATTTTGGTACCAGGTGTTGTTTATTTTGTATATCTATTTTTTGTTTCCTTGATTTTGATCCTTTTTCTTCCTTAAAACAAACTTATGCATCACTTCTTAAAATGCGCGCGCACACACACACACATACACACACAGTGTACATTTGACAAGAATGAGTGAACCACGCAGACCAGATCAGAAACGTGCTCCAATAGCTGGGACGGAAAGTGGCGCAACGTTTGTCCCTGAGATAAATTGTTAACGGTTTTTGAACGGTGGTGTTTATAGCCTCTGTCGTTTGTTTCTGCGTCAGATTGTTGTCGCATTTTTGCGAATGCTGTTCTAAACTTCATCACATTCTTCGAACTTCAGTGGCAAAAGACAACAAAGGCGACTGTAACTTGAACCCTGGTTAAGGAGTACTCTCCATTCAAGGGCTAATTCTTTGCAATAAAGTGAAAAAACATATTTTACTTTCTGTGCTACATATAGTAAGGATATACTCCAACCAAAGATTTTACCGAGACTTCCTGAATAAATACCTACTCCTAAATACTCAAGTGTTATCTGTGATGCACTCATCTCGCGCAAGTTCAGGTTTCATTTCTAGCTCGTGAGTATTTGGCAAAAATGTCTGGTGTTACTTCCTCTACTCCGTTAGCTTGATATAGCTTCTACAAACTATCCTTACGAAAGCTTATTTCTTCAATCTGCTTCATGTTAACCAAGATAAACCTTCACAGAGACAGCTTCATTTCAAGTTGATTTAAGATACAAGGGGCCTAGCAGTGGAGGAAAAGAATCGATAGTCATTTTTCAAAACCGGGTTACTATGTGCTGGATATACCGTCACGAGAAAGAACTGAAAATCCAAAGCACCTTTAAAAATCACAAAAGTATTGAACAATTCAAACGAATAATAGCGGCTATATTGGAAATGTTTGATACCACAATGTAATATATTTGAAGTATATTTCGTTTTAAATAAATCTACATTTTTTGTAGTACGATTTTCACTAAGTGTAAATAATGGTTTACCAGTTACATAAATCATATTTTGACTGTTCCTACCAATTCAAGATAAACATGTTCATGCATTAAATGTATATATTTTAATAAAATTGTTGCATATAGTTGTTACAGAATACAAAATATGGAAAAATCTTCCGTGTAAAGTGTATTTTTGGGCGGTTGATCTTCTTGAAAAGATTTGTGTCTAACTTTGGTGGACGGTGGACCTAAATATCAAGTTAGGTGTCTATTGGACATTTCGTTTGCGGATTATTTTCTTCACACACACGCGCGCGCGCACACAGAGATATTTTTTCTAAAAATATTATTTTTTGGTGGTCTTCAAAACATTTATTTCCGGTAAAATCTTTATAACAGTTTTTATCGCTGGAAATCAATTTCTTTTCCTCAGTGAAAGTTCTGTGTGTGTGCGTGCGCGTGCGTGCGTGTGCATGTATGTGCTTGTTGTGTGTGGAAAGGGTATCTTTTAAGGGTGATGCGTCTCATGGTTAAGAATTAATATTGGAAAAAAGAGATAAATACTTGCATCTTATTCATTTCATAAACAAACTTCTAATAGGACTGAAGTTTTATAATTTGACTTCTCTTCATTTTGTGGCAGATAGTTTGGTGTGACTAAAGTACAAGTCGCAGAAGTAGTGTTAAAGTAAATAACTTACTTTTATTCATTTGTATATTCTTGGTATGTGATCCAGTAATCTGGATGCTACTGATTTGAAAGAGTCAATAACACAGTTTGAATCTCAGACCCTTAATATTCTTTACCAAAGTTCCGTGACGAGATGTCCAAACACGTATTTTCATGTATGGTATAAACCTCCTAGGCAATTTCAATTCCTTTGAGATAAGACAGCTCTAAGAAAGTTGCAAGTACAGTACTGGTGATGTTTTGTTGCAGGTGTCCTTATGTGACGAATACAGTCTGCCGGTTGACTTCGTAAACAAGCGACGACCCCACAGCTTCGGGGCGGGGCTTGCCAACTGGACAACTCCAAGTCCCAATGGTGAACAGGTGAGTTATGCACATATGCATTAGAACAATACATTTACAAATAAAGGTAGACGAATACAAATTATGCATTAAAGCGTTGGCCTAAATACCGGTTAACTTTGCCCCGATCTCTTAACTGCCACATGCACTAGTCATATCTAATTGACTGTTGTCGAATAAGTTGCGAGATGCAAATTATTTTTATCATTTTTGTTATATATTTAAAGAGAATAGTCATATATATTATATGTAGAGGGTGTTTAAAAATGTCCGATATTAAAATATTTAGAATACAATACAACAAGAACACAATTATTGCTTTAATATACAATGCATTTATATGTTTTAATATGCATGCTATGCATTTTCAACGTATTTTTAGTGAATCACCACACACATCTTGAAGTTATTGAACGTGAATCTTTTACGAATTGCGATAAGACATTCCTAATATCGTGAAAAATTGCGCTCTACACCTCAAATTGGATATCAGCCACAGAACCTCTTATTATTTATATAATCAAATACCTTTCTATATGAATCTTTTAAGTACCTACATTTGGTACATTCATTTTTGTTTACTTTTCCATGAAAATTTTAAATCATGGATTGTAATTTGTTAAATGAGATATTAGCCCCTATCATCATAAATCTGCACTAAAGTCAGATTGTGTGGTTGGGTATGAGGTAGAGGGCGTCATTTCACCCGGTTTATTTGAACCCACCGAATGCATCTGTTGGCAATGTCACTTACTACAACAATGCACATTGTTAACCTTTGTTCCCTCCGATTTCTGAATGACACAATTTGCATTCTGTTGTATCACATTATTAGTAAAATAGTGTGAACCAAATTCTTTTGTTTCTCTTTGCGTGATTTAGGCATATTGAATTTCTGCATATAAACATCCAAGTACCTGTTACTGTGGCCAGAGAAAGCGATACGGAACCGGCACTTGAAGACAGCAGGACAAGGTGCTATGTATATGCGCAAGGACTGTACAGGGAGTGGAGGTAGAGATGGAACCTCCAGTCCAGTCCAGTTGCAGCGCGGCCTAATTTCCATTCCTTTTGGCATAAGCGCTTAGGAAATCCTCAGCCTAGTCATAATATAGCAGTTAATTGTAAAGTTAGATGACAAAACAAAATTAAGCGTTATATTCATTATCTATATAATAATGATTTCAAACTTAAAATGAATCATACTTATCAATATTAAAAAAATTAATAAATAATAATAAATAATTTATAAACTTGCAAGAAAATGAGCAAGCAATACTCATTGCATAATCTTCGTACAAAATATGAGAAAGTCCATTCTTCCCTAAATGCGCAATCAACTATTGTGGAATGTATCTCGTATTTCCGTACAACAGTGTTGCTTCACTGAATTAGAATACGAGAAGGGGAGGGGTAGAGGTCACTTGACGCGTGGTGACACCTGGGTTCAAGAACGCCCATAACTGCTCTAAACCCTAATCGGAGAAAATTTTGCATTACACACACACACACACACACACACACACACACACACACACACACACACACACACAAATACGCAGACTGTTAGGGGTATAAGGGCAGATATTTGCATTGGTAATTGAGGACAGTGTAATGAACAATATTGCACCCTTATTTGTATCTTTTGAGGACATATAATCTTATTTATTAACAGTAGACTGTGTTCAGGTTGGTTAGTAGCTTCAAGTAGGCATGCCATAGAAAACATGATGCAGAGTGGGCGCAACGAATGATGTAACGCGGTAATAAATGTTATATCGGAACTGAGTTATTATGCTTTCAGTAAGGCCAATGACTTCGCAGTATCTAGGCTTCTAGGCCATTGTGTCGTGCATTGAGATGTGAAACAAAATGGATAGTCCATTTCACAGGCGTTGCTGATTTCGCGGTGCAGTTAGGGCCACGAAAAAAAAAAAAAAAAATATCGAGCAGTAAACTATGTGATTGGTTTGTGGGGAAGACCGCTACCGAAGTGCATACATACCATTTGCCAAAATATCTGCACTTATACTACTAACACTGTCTATATATGTTGCTATTTTTCTTACCGGCGGTGCACTCATCCGTGACTGAGTAGATCGCAGTTTTTGATTGCTTTTGAGCCGTAGACAATCCTAACTTAAAGTAAATGAACTAATACTCCTATTCTGCATGTTGTGTTGAAAAACTTAGGAAACTTACTCAAGATTTAGGAGGAAGGACATTAATCACAAAGTATAACGTACCCTTAATTGCATTAAGGAAGACTACCTGAGCAATAAAAATCAATGAATCTTGTAACTCCGATTTTTTTTTTTTTTTTTTTTTTTCCATAAGCATGACTAGGGTTTTAACCTAGACCAATCCATGATGATATTCAGCATCTCATAAGACAACTAACTAGAACTAGGCTTTTTATTTGTCTTATTCATTGATTTCTTCTTTGTGCCTACAGTGCTTTCTTTGTAAAACAAGAAATTCAAGAAGTAAAACCTGAGAAAGGACAAAAGGATATCCTATTTGAGAAGGAATAAAAGAAAGAAGATTATCGGCAAAAAAAATGAAATGATACTTTCATGTACTAACTGGTTGCTTTTTGTGTCTTGTTCAGTTTTCTTCTTTCTTGTTTAAAACAAAACAAGATAAAAAATTTTCCATTCGTCACTAGTCAAGAGAAAGGAGAAGAGGCAAAGGAAACCAGTCCTTCCTCTCGTTATCTCCTTGGCTTTCCTTTCTTCTTTAGATTATTTCCTGGCTGCTTCTTTCTCTTCAATAATTTGACGCTTGGGAGTAGCGCCTTTCATTAAATGGATGGATGCTTCTGAGATATTTTTATTATTCTTAGGTGCGTAGAGCATTCATAACTCCAGTAATTCTATTGATTATGTTAAAATACACTTGATGAAAGAGATCGGTGGAGCAGTAAAGTCAAAGTAGAGTACAGGCTCAGAGTGTATAACCGGAAATGTATCTACGTTGTTTGCGTCAAAAGTACTGCTACTACTATTATAAAAGGCAAAGTAGACCAGGATTAATTTCATCAAACTTTCCGGCTAATAATTGTGAACAGATGAAGAGAGCTGACACAAAGACCATGCAGAAACAAAATAACACAGAAATTAAAGGCCAAACCAAGTTACATTACCCATGTAAGTATTGTTATGAGAGGGCAAAATCCAGTCCGTTACTTTTCTAACAGTTTATTGTCGTCTAAAATGTTACCACAAATACACAGTTTTCTTTTCGTCGTTAAGTCCTTCCGGCTATCACAATCCATAATTACGAAATACAAGCACTCGTGACGCTCGTTGAATCTTCTTACGACGTACCAAGACGACGAGACACGCACAACTGCCACACATTCACTGACACTAAACGACTCATGTCCGTAACTGTAACTCTTTACTCACTGTTCTTCTGTGGTCTCCTTAAATACTGGAGATGACGTCACATGGATCTTTCTCGAGTACTACTACCACCACCACACACACACACACACACGCGCGCGCGCGTGCAGCCAGAAGACTCGCGAACATTCTCGTAACCCCCTTTGTTTCTGCCGCCTCGGTTGTTGACAGTCACATACACACAGCAGCTACGCGAGGACGCTCACCCCTGAACGTTTTTGCCCACTCGCCACTACGGCATGTGGTGTGAAGTAGCTTGGCCCGTCTGTCCTTTGTTGTGCACCGAGCCCAACGTCACAGTGTTACAGGTGTTGGGACCCAGGTCAATGTATCAAAATACGCTCATTGTTCAGCTTAGACAGAATAGGACCACATCCCAGCCAGTGATAATTGCGCTATCCCTAAGCCACGAACAATCGAAGGCAGGAACAACTCCCGTTCATGAGTCCATCTCTTATGACCTTGGCCATCCTCATCGGTCCGATATAACTTAAGGAAAACTTAGTTGCAAATGGGAATATTGTTGACAAGAAGTAAAACTCTGCAAAATATAAAAGAAAATATATTTTATAATTATAAAACGCAAATGACACAAACTATAAGGTAACACGGAAAGTTGTGTGACCTAAAAAAAAAAAAAAAAAAAAAACACTTTACTAGCATAAAAGTTTTTTAAAGTTATTTGTAACTTGATGTAACTACCCTAAGTAGAGCCAGAATGAGTGATTTCTTTTGTGCTTTCGATATGCTGATTTCATGATACTCACAAACTTTTGTGATTTATTGTATTCCATTAGGTGTAAATATGAACCAAATTTACTTTACAGGTCATTTGTTTTCAAAATAATGAGAAAAACTGCTTTAAACAGTTCAGATATTTGGCATACTGTATGTAGTACTTTCTGTTTCTTTTATATTTTCACATTTTGGTAAAATATTTTCCATACTTTGGCTATCTGTAATATAGCCAAACTATTTTGTTCCAACAAAAGTTATGAATAAGATGATCATACGCAATAGCTCAAATGAGCCTAGACTCCAAAAAACTGAGAAGTTCCCAATATTTGTATCTTTAGTATGTAGCAGTTCAGATCTCGTTGGTCAGCTAGACCAATAATTTTATTGGTAGTGTACGAGACTCCTAATCTCAGCTCGTTGGGCGCCAAATATGTAGAGGTTCTGGTCTCGTTGTTCGGCTAGCTATGTTTTAGTGCATTCTTTTTAATGCTGGCGTCTGTCAGGACATGTACATATAGAGGAATTAATAGCTGGTTATAGACAAAACACAGCGCAGCCGGTTCAGTGTTTTGGATCACTCTTTATAATAACAATTTGTGTGCAGAGGTCTTTGAAAGTTAATCACATATACACAAAATCAGTAAATTAAACAAGATAAAATTATTTAATTTGGGGTCGTAACATTTAATTATTGCCACAAATATAAAGGCCAAAATCTCCGAGGTTACGAGACAGATAGGATATCCGTTACACCACGAACACCTAGATCCATGCGAGTCAGTACTGAAACTCCAAGTAAATTTATAATTCGTTTTGCTAGTTATAAAGGCTAACGTAAGGGAGGCAATGCTCTACTTATCGGTGATGACTAATGCCATTCTCTGAATTATTTTCTAAGGATTTCTTAAACCCTCTCCCCAATTTCTGGTTGAGTGGAAAGCGAAGGGGGTAGGAGAGGGACATGTACTTGGCAAGTGGCAGCAGAACAAAGCAAGAGGCAGTAATTAAACGTCTTTAGCGGGGTTCAGCAACTGGGGTGAAAGAAAGGTTTTGTACAGAAAAGGGAGGAGGAGGAGGAGAAGAAGAAAAAGAAAACAAAGGAAAACGGTAAGAAAATTGAGGGTTCCTTGAGAACAGGCTGCGACGTTATGCATGCAACTGCTTGGGCTAAGTGTCCTTTCTGCAAATGTGTTCCAAAAGCAAGATGGCCCTAGTTTTATATTAATAGTTCTTAACAGTAGAGTCTGGGGCACAAGCTTGTACTTTACACACTAAAATACACGAAGAACAATGGGAATGTATTCAAATAGGCGACATATTGTAGTGAGAAAACAAATCATCGTAATCCTGTGGTCGAAATAAGTTTATGTTGGTAAAGGTTTCTAATAATAAGTATCTACTAAATTTTGCCACTTGGCTACTTAGATAAACAGCTTACAGGCTCAATAATTCACTAATTCAACTTTTACAACCCTATTTTACTACCTCCATTCTGGTGGCTAGAGTGTTAGCTTACAACTCTAGAGCTCTCGGGTTCGATCCCCAACTGAAGTATACAAATTGTTCTTTAGACCGGATTATTCCACATCCTTGTTACAGTCTGTAAGATTGATAGTAAATGTGTCTATGAATTTAATATAAAGAAGACATCCTGATGGCAATAGGCCCCCTTTTCACAAAAAAGAAAAATATTTCATTAGAAGCAAATTTAATCTTTTTTTTTTTTTTTTTTTTTTTTTTTTTTTTTTTTTTTGCTTTGTTTGTTTTGTTTTGTTTTGTTTTGTTTTCTGAACCTCTAAGATGTTTCTGTTAACGGCTGTTGCATTTTAATTCGTTAGAAGTTGTTCAAATTGTTTTCTTGTAAAACTTCATAAAGAATACGTACACACCAAAGCTCAATTGAAAATATAGCAGCAGTTCTTGCTTTAACCTTGGATTTATAATACCAAAATGATTCACGTTTCTGCATTATAGATAAGAGTGAAGCCCCGAATTAGTTCCATTTTTAGAAACACTTCCCAGGGTTAAAAACGCTGCCCAAACGATTTATGATGTTTATTACGAACGCTAATATATAGAGGTATGGATTTATCTAAATAAGAATGTATAGCTAGAATGAAAATGTCCACAATCGTTTCTTATTTTTCTGCCTCTAAGTATGTTTTCAGACTACCTGTCCGTGTGTATATGTGTGGCTGTGTGTTTATGTGTGTGTGTGTGTGTGTGTGCGCGCGCGCGCGCGCGTGATGTGTGTGGTAGATTGTGCTGTATGTGAACAGCATAACTCAAAAACGAAAAGTTGGATACCAAAGTTGAATTTAAGCTGGTTCTCTTCCGCGGACGCAACTCCAAAATCTTCAAGAAATTCCTTCGCACCTTGACGTAGAAAACCTCTTCATTTTTGTTTTTCTCAAAGGAAGCTGGAGCGATTTTGATTAAAATAACATGTGTTTGAAGTCGTAAATATCAATTGAAATTTATATATTGAATTTTAAGAAATAGTAAGGTCCTTTTCAAACAGAATGACTTTTCATCTTGGGTAAAGCGTTACAGATAGAAAAAATCTTACTGCATAAAACATGTACATCTCTTTAAAGCACACAATTTATGTCAAATGTATTTTTGTGTAGTTAGCCATTTCCTAGATACTTATTGTTACCGGTTTGAATTTTGAAATACTTAAACTTTTCTGAACTGAGAAGTTACCTCTCAGCTTTCTTATCTTTGTTCCTTCATGGTGAATAAAGATCTTGGAATTTCAAAGGCAAATTACATGTAATAAAAACATTCAGTGAATCAGTCAAACATAACTTTCTATAAAGCTCTTCGTTGCAGATTCAGATTGGTCCAATCTTTCCTCTTTTCTTATTTCCTCTTGGTCATTGCATATAAACCATTTATCTTAATATTCGCCTTCACCCGACATCATCTTCGGCCTCTATATGTTTTCCCATTTATAATTCCATCTCTTCCCACCCAATTCTTCCCACCCGCCATCCCAACCAATTTCGCTTCCTCTTCCGTTACAGGACTGTCCTTCTTCGTCTACTCTTTCTAAAGGAGTTTCATGGCCAGTTTACATTTGCACTATTTTCCACATCCATATAGTTTCCTCGGTTCTGCTTAACATCCATATGTTACTACTTCACGCAAAACTTTAATTCTTTCTTCTAGGGTTGACAGCAGATCTATTTACTTCTTTCTGTAGTAGCTTGCTCAAACGTGATGTCTGATTGTGATATTGCTTACCATATACCCGAAGGGATTCACTGTTATTCAGCACCATTAGCATTCTCCTTAAGATGTATTCCTTTCCTACTCATAAAGAGATAATGCGAAGGCTGGAAATAAATAAATGGCAACACTGTTCTATCTCCGTACAGGGATTTTTGTTCGAGCTGTCTTTGGCAACACATGTGTACAACCGGGTGGCGATGTTTGTGTAGGTGATGCAGTGTCAAGAGTAGCGTGTGTCGAATGTAAGTCGTCAAATCTCACCACCCTAAAGGGGAAGTTCACAAATTCAAAATGCACAAAACTCGTCGACTTTGGCAAAAGCACATATGCATAAAGATCGAAGTGATCCGTTTAAAAAATTCCAGGGAATGTCACTCTGGGCTACGTAAAGCTTGCGGGAATGAGGTTATGCCGTGTCGGGCAGTGGCACATTGTGTTGCAGCTTTTCGTGCAGCACGTGATAGGGTGCACCAGGAACCATGCTGAGGTCAACATGGGGTCGAAAACAGCGTCTTCGAATTGATTCAATCTTTGCTGCATGTGGGCATCATCTGGAACTCCATCTTCCTTCAGTACTGCGCGGGGAAGGATCCACCGATTGTTCTGCAAGACAAAGCTCACTGTGTCATCGGTGAGCTATTGATCTGGAATTTTGTGCCATCGCCAACAATACTACTGGCAATTAAATTTGTTTTCGTTCTGGGCAGGCAGGAATCGAAACTTTAAAATTGGTTACAGAAATAGGGTTCTCGACCATCCACCCAGAACGATAATGATCGAAGTGACGGTGTTATTGTCGGTGATGTTGGCGGTACTGCTGCTGATGATTATGATTACCAACTTAGTATTTCATGCCTCTAATAAGAGATTATGAACTACATTAACGGTTATGTTTACAACATATTTAGTTACGTAAGCGGTGAGGAAAGTCAAGCTGTATACTTGCCTGGAATTTACTCTCCGGTTCGGGACGACATTTTCGCTGGCACATATCCAACAAGGTATGCCGTCTCGACTGAGAGCTATACTTGCCTAACTTTATTTTTGAGTTACAGGGCTCTATCAAAACTTGAGTTTAAAGCACAAGTTGTTGAAACATTTGTGTCCATTTGGTCTAACGTTTAATGACCAAAGGCCACAAACCTCAGAGAATCAAAAATCAAAACTTTCCTCAGAGAGCTTAAAACAAAGGCGATGATTTGTTAAGTATGTTTTCTTTTTACCGTGGAGGGGTAAAACCCCGATTACAAGTGGAGGCCTACGTGCAATGGCCAGCTGTGTCGGGTATCTGTATTCTCAAGGGAAACAGATGTACACACTAACAAAAAACCCTTCCACGTGTTGATGCAGCATTTGTGTGTAATATACAAGTTTTATGCTATTGTCGGATCCGCTATATCAGCCCGGTTAGTATGTTAGCATGCATTGCGCCAAAGGTTACTTCTGGGCAGAGTCCATGAAACCTAGACAGGACCAAGCGAGAATCATGCATTGCTTTAAGCGAAGTTATTTCTGGTGTTCCACAGGTACTACCTGCCAGTCACTAGTTTATTTGCTAATATTTCATGTCCATGTTTAAATGCTAAGATAATGCATATGTGTTCTGGTTATTCTAGTCTTGTCAGATACAGTTCTATTATCTAGGATGGGCCGGCGAATCATTGGGTGAATCAATGTCTTGTATGACGCGAGCCTCGTGTTAAGGTTTAAGTGTGAATCCATGTTTATGAGGGGATACAGACTGGCTAATTGGGCGTTTGCTGTTCCTCTTATTTGGAATATGTACGAGTATTGTGACAGCGATGAAAGCTGATTCTGGCATTGCGAGCGTGAAAGAAAGCGCCAGAATATGGAATGGAGTTGTGTCGTAAGCTTTCAAAATAGTGGTAAAAGTGCATACAAAGAAATGTGGACTACGTCGAAAAGCGAAAGATTCTGTAGATTTGATCTACTTGGTTTGTTTGGAAAATGGAGATTAAGGTTTTCAAAATAGTTGTTCACGACTTTCAGTATGACTATCCTTGGATTTAAAAAGGCACCAAATAACTCACACATTACTGCCCGCAAAATGTGTTGTGAATTATAAAAATTTCTGAACTACGGTTCTTCAGGATATAAAAATGAGTAATTCAATGTTTACACATGGAGAAAAAAGAATTTGTAGATCCACTTACTCCAAACATTGTAGTGTCATCTGACAGGAATATAAAGAACCACAGCTGATTTTTGCAGCATTTCCTTAAAATACACAGTCTACGAAAGAAGAATTTTGATAACTTCAAAACTAATTATTTTTGGAATTGCTGGTACATGAAACATAGGTTTGTGAGTGTATTTTATGATAAACGTAATCGGAATAACACGCTGCGATAAACTTGATGAGTTTTTCAGCGATGAGCAAATGAAGTTTCAGAGTTTCTGGAGAGCGTATTAATCTAAAATTTAATTTTACTCATATCAGCACTGTCACATTACCCGGAAGAGCGGAGTGCATAACAGATACTGATGGAGAGTATATTTTTAACGAGCGTAGATAAAGTTAGTCGCCAACTCATTATCGCCCTTTTAATTTTCTCTTTCGGAAGGTGTCATTCTCACATCCTAACTGTGGTAAAGATAGGAGAGCAGTATAACCCAGTTTTATATTCTGTAGGAAAATGACTAAAAAAAGAGGGAAAATATTTACTCTTGCGAAATCGCATTAGACGGTTTCTCTTACTAATTACGAAACGCAAGCCAAAAGAAGACGATTAATGCTTGATTTATAAGTACTAAAGGAGGAAAATGTTGGACTATATTAAATACTTTATACAATCTTATCTTTATAAACAGGTAGTTACTGTATTGATTATTTTGCATAATTGGGTCATACCATCATACGTACTAAAAGTATCAGTAGTGTATTTGCTATAGCAATGACATCTTGCTATGAGTTCAACGTATCAGGTTAATAACCGAAGAAATGCAGGGGGAGATCACAACATCTCATTTATGAACATATCACTTATGTCGGCTATGAAGCTTAATTATTTCATGATTTATTTCGTATTTTTATTCTGTAAAGATTGCATAAAATGTTGTATACAACTCCCAAATTGATGTTTTAGATATGATACTCATGAAAACTATCGCACGAACGACATTGAGGGCGACTTCACTCGCGTCATGATGATCTAGAACATCCTATTGTTATATAAATTACTTCTTTTTTTAATGTCCCATTTATATGCAACGTTTAACATCGAAGATCTATTGGCAGCTTTTGAAATAATTACTCAACAGCAATGGTGTTCACTCGCTTAACGGTGGAGTCTTTAAGCTTTGGGTTTCTATTACTTAGGATTAAATTCACACACACACACACGCGCGCGCGCGCGCACACACACACACACACACACATGTACACACACCGTTCATACTTCCAGATTCTAGGGAAGGTGGGAAAAATCCTAGTTAAGAAAAAATTCCCATCCTTGAGCCGGAATCGAATCTGGGATCTATTGCACAACAGACAGTGTTCTACCGACTGAGCTACCGTTATGACTTGATCTTACATAAAAGCTGGATATGATGAGTTGAGGCATTTGTATTACGAGAGAAAACAAATCTATCCAATGAACACAGCAATACTGGCCATAGAAGCAAGTTGTGAAACTTAAAACTCAAAGGAGGTTTTACCAATCGTAGTAAAAGAAGAATTCAATCTCTTTACGTAGACAGCATACATACCACTTCATAAAGAGAGGACATCAGTCGCGTTGTTTTTAAAACCGTTGGAAAAATTAGTTTCTATTCAGAGCATCATCCCTTTAATTCAAGCTGTAGAAAGTCATTCTGAAGTAAATACGTTGTCATCGTTGTCATACAGATAGCTGTTCTATTTTACAAAACATTGCAAAAACAGAGTAATAATACTTACCAAATTCATATACAGAAGATATACCTATACAGTTTCATTTATTATAATCGCAGTGTACGTTTTTCAGATCTGATAGACGTTTGTACAGGTGTCCCCTTAAGATGGAAGTAATCTCTTACAGAAACAGGGAGTGTAAGTCCAAAACTTTTATATTATTCGGAGAAAAACTACATCTGCACCTGCTTGGTTTTCCTTATGATGCAGTTTTCGATTCTGTGTTTGAACAGAAGATTCTTAAAACGGAAATGGAATCCTTAAAGTAGTAGTAGCAATTCTGTGTCTCTTTAAGTCCTGGCCAAAGTTTATATTGTTGGTTTTCTAAGAACACCAACAAGCGTTTAATTCCAAAATTCTTGAAGTTTACATAATTAAAACTACGTCTAACATATGTGTTTAGACTAAATAGTGCATTTACAAAATAGGAGATATTAATTACTATGAGTTTTCATTTGTTCAAACTCCAAAGCTACTAGACTAGATGTCTCCCCTTTGCAAAAGGCAGAACGTAATGGTGCGGAGTACTGGAGATTCAGAAAAGTGCAACAGGTTTGGATCCGTCCTCAAGGACATGCAAATAGAAAATAACCATAATACAGCTTAGGAAAACTGAGTATCATTAATTAGCAGCCCCCTCTCTCATAAGAAATCTCGTTTAGAGTATGAAAGGTGAGTGAAAATTATTAATGTTCTTAATATTAATTCCAATAGCTCGAATTAGTGCTATGGGGTTCCTAATCCAAGGAATTTCAGAACTGTGGTTTGTACAGAAATGCAATCTTGAATTCTATAGTGTTCAGGAAAATACTTTACCAAATCAGAGTTGTTGAGGCATTTGTTTAGTTAAATATCATTAATACTGTTATTGATTCGTCTGCGATTCCTTGCAGTTCCTTTAGGTTTTTGGGGTACCTATATTACATATTTGTTTCCAATGTTTTCAAGGATTTAGTTTAACCAAAACATATGTCCTTAAGAGTGATGAATTTGCTTCCGTTAATGGCGATAGGTCTTTCGCCGTTCTTCTTGGCGTTCACTTAACTTGTTGCATTTATTACTAAGCCAGCATTGCATAAATATTGTTTATCGTGACCTGATTTTCATCTTCGACTTTGTCTTCCTACTATAGGAATTTCTATCCTCAAACCGACTCAAAAACTGCCTGCCTTCACGCACTCTGCAAGCTTTTATACCGACGATGACGCAGCCACATTTTTCTAGAACTTCTACAAACAAGCCAACTCCGGAAACTTCTCGAATGCTCTTGAAAACTCTTTGTATTGCCGCTTAACTGTTGTTAGTCGCGTGCTTGCTCACGTGAATGGCGGGGAGACGCTTTACCTTGAGCACCTTTGTTACACGCCGCGCCGACTTTTATCCTTTTACTATGCTAATATTAACTTAGTTGTTTTTAGTTCGATTGATCGGTTGATAACAACAGGGTAGTCGAGGTCGTTAAGACATGAATTCGAACACGTGAACAGGAGGTGCGCTTTCATATCTCTCTAGAACCGTCCTTCCTGACAGATGTAACTCTAGGTTTTCCTCGATCCTTCCCCGATTATCATTACATTTAATTTCATGGATCTTTAATGGCCTTCGCCTAAGTAGCACCACTGATCATACATAACTACAAAGAGAGAGAGAGAGAGAGAGAGAGAGAGAGAGAGAGAGAGAGAAATCACTGACAACGGTTCAGCAGTTCTGACCTGAAGCTCTCAGGTACGAAGCTATCAGTTCCACTAAGTCATCATTCCCGGTACCCAAACAATATACTTTCCCATCTTGCGCCCTGAAGAACTACACTTAAGATCCTTTGATTGACTTTTGGCGAGCTGATTTTCCATTAATTGAATTTCTTAGCGAGCTGAAGAAGGAAATGGAAGGGAGCGTCAAGAGTGGAGAGGTGGCTGATGCAAGAACTAATGAAACTGCTTTCCTTATCGAGGAAAGTGCTGCCATCTCAGGCGCAAAATACATAACGTTGGATGAAGCAAATGGGGACATTCGTAATAAAATTTGCTCGCTGGGGCTTTAATTACATTTTCATGATGTCTATTTTAAGTTTACTGCAGATGTACCCATTAGCATTTCCTTATCAGAATACTGGATAAAATGTGACTTGGGCCTTTGGTTGTTTATTCCTTATACTGAGTTTCTTTTTATTTTATCGGAAAAGCGAAAATACAGTGGTAACAAGGAAGGATTCATCGTAGCACTATCTCAGTTTAATTTCATTAGAACAGGTTTTCCAAATATAGTAATGTATTCGGAAAATAAATGCAGATTACTGTTATTATTGTCCGAAGTATTCGTATTTCTGTTTACGATGTTTTCATTGTTAAGGCCTACGTCAGGGCATCATCTATAAAAGTGACAAGGACAGAGTACAAGCTCTTTACTCATGGCAAGCAAAGTGGTACAGTTGGGTGTTGTCTCCACATCCTGTACAATTATAAAGACGTTCAACGATTTGAAAATATGTTTAACCAACTGTTTGTTGTAATTTAAAACCGGCTAAAAAGTGCTATTTTTATTCAAAAGCATGTATGAAATGTTAATGGATGGAGAAAACGGTGTGATTAGTAAACAGTAGCTTGATTATACGAGCTGTCAATAAAGCTCGTTTCTGCTTTTCAAAGAGTCAAAAGCGAATATTTTTTGGGCTATTTCATAAATAGAATGATCATTATTTTGCTTTGTGCGATTTGTCACTAGAGCATTCCTTTCTTTAGTCAGTGTGCCCAACTGTATTCCCATAAATTGCTGAAAAACAATTGCAACCGATTAACAATCAAAGCTCAAAATGGAGGGCGTTTCAAACGATATGCATTTTCCCAGAACAAAAGGTTATTTCTTAATGTTAAAAATAAAGTGAAAATTATTTGAGATTGTCAACTGGTTTTCGTCAATTGGCATTACTGATTAAATCGAACTGCGCTAATCGTAATGAACATGTTTTAGTTATTCTTATAGAATGTGACATATTCTGGTCAAATCTTTATGAGATTGTATTTTGTGTCTGACAGTGCGTCGTCTAAACCATGGGCCTGAAACGTGCTTTGTATAAATGAATGACGAGGAAAACTACGGAGTAATTTGAAGGAAGCTGAATCGTAGCACATGAATTCGCAATTCAATCACGTGGGCCGAACAATCTAATTGGATTTTTCTGGTTTTTCTTAGTCGGCAAGGTAAATACCGGATTTGATATTTAATGGCATAACCCCAAAGTTCCAGCTTAAGGTAAAACAATAGCAAAAGAAAAAAAAAAGAGAGAGAGAAACTAGAAATAAATCGTAAGTAATAGCGAGTGCTCTGCCATCTATCCACAGATAACGAAAGCAGGTAAACTGGACGGCATCCTAATGCTATCTGCCCGGCGCGTGTAGCACTAAGGCCCCTATGGACACGTGATGAAATAAGATGACATGGTAAATGGGTGAGACCTAGAAATTGTCCACCACACACCGATCCACGAGTTAATTACTAACAGAGCCTTTGCTATTTGATCACGTAGTTAAAGGTGATGTATAATAAATAGATATAAACAGTTTTCCTGGTTGTACTGCAAGGCAACCTGTTCCAGATGTTCTTCATACCATCAGCATATATGCTTCATCTCTCCCCGTTGTGCGAGCTGCTCGTTTTGGACTAAAGTGTCTATGCAGGGCGGCGCCTTCACCGAGCAATTAGAGCATTCGTCTACCACCTAGGCTGCCCGAGTTCGATCCCTGGGACCCGCAGGTAGTATTCGTGGTGGACGAAGCGGCGTCAGGGCGGATTTTCTCCGGGTTCTCCGATTTCCCCCGCCACCCATTCCACAAATTGATCCATTGCCATCTTTCCAATCATCGATTTCGCCTGCATTTCATACCATCTTCACTATTTTACCTGTTGCTGGGCTGAGCCCCGCTTCAAGGTATTCACTCTGTTCGGTCCATAGGTTCCTATGCTCCCCGACTGGCGTCTGATCCTAGGCACTGGCCCAGTCCTAAGGAGGGTACGTCCTACACAAGGGGTAAGGAAGAAGTGTCTATGTAGAGGACGTCGCTTTTAAAGAAAATGGTGGGTATACTCCGTGCTAGTCTTATATTTGCTAAATACAATTCATTATTTTTCCTTACAAGTTCGCTTGATGTGGATTCAAAGACGCTTGCTTTTTGCTCCTATGCTGGAGGGGGCTATCTAAGTAGCATATTTTTTATCAAAATACAGTTAAAATGGTATAGGAGATAAAATTTACATGGCATATCATAGGAATAGTAAGAACCTAGGGTAGCGGTTTTACAGCATTTCTCCATCAATTCTTCAGAAACACATACTCTCATATTTTTGTATGCTTGCAGTAATTACAAACACCAGTAAGAGTAAAGATATTCCTCTCAAATTCTGATGCATTCGATAAAACTCAAGGTGGTGCGTAGAGCTTATCATGCCATGATTTCTTTTCACGCCTAGCTTGATTTCGTGGGCAGTATGAGCAGATTGAGCTTTTTCTTTTTTTGTTACTGTTTGGTTACGGTTATCAGGCGTCGAGCAATATTTATGTAAACAGTTTGATCCAATTATCCTTGCTGTTGTCACGTCGCTATTCCCCTTTATCCCATTTTTGTTTTCATTTGCTGGTTGTTCCCCTCGCCACTATCTCCTCGACTAGCACGTGGATTGCCTCTTCCATGCACACGTTCACGAGTGTCGTACTCAGGGATGTCCCAAAGGTTATTTTCATTAGCAGTTCCCAAACCTTTTAGGCCTTTTTGAGACCCTTCAAGTGAGTCGCCTTTATCGTCAAACCACAACTCCTTAACTAATATTACCGAATTTCGTTAATTTATTGTGTTTCATTTAAATCATACATTGCAGGAGTACTTTATTTAACAATTGTAGATTAATGAGCAGTTAAAATGTAATTAAACAGAATTTCTTAAGCATCCGGTTTTCTCTTCATTTTTGCACATTAAAATGCAGTATCTTTGAGCTTCAGTCTATTTCTTTTGCTTCTGTTCTTGTTTCTTTCATATGTTCAATTCTTCTCTAAATCCATGTTTCAATCTTTGATCGTATTTCCTCTTTTGGTCACAACGTCAGAATTTTCGAACTGTACAACATACATTCCACAAAAGACTAACCGCTAACTTCGTTCTTTCTTCATATCACCATGGAGGACGCTTCCTATCTATTAAAAGCTTCATTTTCTTCATTAGGGAGTTTATAAATACATTAGTACCTGATAGGGTCTTCAAGTTTCCGTGTACATATCATCAGTTTTCAAATCTTTTCGCTCAAAAACTGAGTTAGAAAGCAAACGCCATTTGGCAAATAGAGAATTGCATACAGATAACAAATGCAAAAATTAAATAGTCTGCACATTTTGAGGCCTACCCCCTCAAAAATTTCGGGTTTCCCGCGTTGATGTTTACAAGCCTAAATATCGCTACATGTAAATTAACTAATTTAAAAGCAAGAAAATAAATAATGGCCTGATTATAAAGTATTGCGATACTGGATTGGTTATTACATATTACATATTATAAAAAATAATTGTAATTGCCATTCATTTATGGATACGTCTGATGTCTGCCCATATGTGTGCATAGAAGGGCAACTTGAGTATCTAAAAGAACACATGAATATAATCATAGAATAGAAAATGGATTGAAAACCTTTCAAAAAGATGGTGAAAGCCATTTGAACATCAGAAAGCAGCATGGTAGTTTGTTCTTTGCTAAAAGATAAATGAGATAATGAGAAAAATACTGACATATTCCCAGGGTTTGTGTTCTTGGCCTTATTTCGCGAGTGATAAAAGATCACAGAGTGAAGGAATAATACTCTTCTTCTCAAACAGTCGCTTATATGATGAGTTGCTGACACTCGCGACCGATTATGCGGTCTTCTGACCAGGGGCCGCTACTTTTCAATCAAGTAGCTCCTCAATTGGCCCTCAGGGACCTAATGAGGCAGAGTGCACCCAGACCGGCGACCACATACCCAGTACCTTAATAAAAATCCATCAAAGTTGTTTCCAAGCAATGAAGTTGTAGTTTGGATATCAAATTGTGGTAAACGTTTTGGTGAGATGACTACCCATAATAATACTACTACACCTATTTGTGACAAACTTTGCTCTATCCCGAGGGATCAGAAAATGCTGGGTCTGTTACGTTTAAGTAAAATCGACTGATACTGGATTTCGGCCCCACAAAAAATAGAATAAGCATTGTAAATAGTCTAATCTTACTAATTCATACTAGCTTCAACTTCTTTGCATCTCAGTTTAAACCTATAATGCTTAAATATGTATTATTAACGCGTTATCCTTGGTGACAGGCGGTCTCTTTTGTTTTTATATTTATGGCAGCACACGCTTCTTGGGCTGTTTCTGCACAATGAGGCTCGTTTCAGATAAATCAGGAATGTTAAATTCAACTCACTCTTTCCTTGTCAACATACGTCTTTATTTACTTCACTTGGGGAGTTTGTGGCCTAGTAGAAAGTTGTTTGAAAAACAAAACTGGCGCTTTCATGACTAGTTCTGACGTCATTGAGTCCAGCTGTCGCTAAGGATAGATTGAGGGTAATGTTAGGGTAAGAAGTTTTTACACCCCTGTTAGGGTGACTGGTGGTGCTGATTGGCGCAGATAACGGATACGGCACGTCGAAGCTTCATCCTCGCGAGTAGAGTTATCTGGAAATATTACTTTGCACCAGCGTAGCACGCGAAGGCAGGCGAGCAGATAACCAACGATAATAAACCCGAGATTGAAAGAGGAGTGAAAGGCTTTCATCACGGCTTTTTTTATTGGTAATAATGAACCCTAGAGAGCGAATGTGACCTCGGTAATTTGTGCTGGCTTCGTGAGATGCTAAAATAAAGTACGCATCGTCAGCAAAGTTGCTGTCACATGGGCAATCTGTTTGGTAGATGATTTTACTGGAAAAATTCCATCAGGAACCATTAGCTTGACATGGGTTGAAATTTTTTTCTTTCTCTTCTGCTTTAACATTGGTTAAGTACAGGCCCTTTCTGACAGTACAATAAATGTGATGAACAATCGTCGTTAAAATCATTTTCATATGAAGCATTCTTACATTATTTACTCTTCACGTTTCTATTACACTTTCCCTACTTTCATTTTTCTTTCATTTCTTTGCTCTTTTTTTCGTTATTACTTTTTGTATTTTATTAGTATTGTAACGGGCTGCAGTTGGAAAGAGCAGAATTTCAATTATTATTGGTATTATTACTATTGTTATTATTATTATTATTATTATTATTATTATTATTATTATTATTATTATTATTATTATTATTATTATTATTATTATTATTATTATTATTATTATTATTGTTATTATTATTGTTATTATTATTACTATTATTATTACTATTATTACTATTATTATTATTATTATTACTATTATTACTATTATTATTACTATTATTACTATTACTATTACTATTATTATTATTATTATTATTATTATTATTATTATTATTATTATTATTATTATTATTATTATTATTATTATTATTATTATTTTCATCTTTCTTTCTAGCCTTCTCCATCTTTCCTTCGTAATAGTCCAGCCATGGTAAAAATAATTGAGTGCATTAGAACAGAATGTTTCAAAGTCCTACGTCGTTTTGCAGCGTGGTTTACACAAGTCGATATGTCTGACATGGACCTTAGTTTATTGATAGTCTTTGTTCCATGTGTTATACCTGTGTCCGACAGAAGATAACATATGGAAGTATCGACCTCTGTAAACCGCGCAGTAACACGACGTAGGACTTTGAAATATTCTGCTATTCTAATGCGCTCAATCATTTTTTCCATTGCTGCACAAAGGCTTGCAATACATTCCTTTGTAACACCGTGATTTATTTACTACTACAATCATTTCAGACACCGAAGTACTTTGATGAACAATACTTGGAGCTACTGAACAAAATATGTCAATTCATGACAAATTATGTTTTCTCCTTTAAAAAGTGATTTCACGTCTCATTTTGCATAAAAGCACCGACGCAACTAAAGCAACTGCGATTACTAAAAAAACAGAGCTATCAAAATATTGTGCTGCCTGAGTCATTTTACTCTTAGCAGAGTTATTTTCACTCAGAAAAGTTGATCTCGTCTAGGTGCTTAAAATATTTTTCAGTGAAATTTGTCTATAAGATACATAATATATTGTACAGCAGTCTTGTGTTTACTTTGAATAAATTCATGCATAGATACTATACGAGAGGAATAGGCGACAGTTAGGTGCACTAATGATTCAACCGAATATAGAACCAGAGGACTTTTAACTTTAATCACTCTAGTATTCAGCACATTAGCAGGTTACTTAAAGCAAGTTACATCCCTAACAAATCCAAACAAACAAAGAAGTAAACAGTTTTGCTTAGAAACATATTTGCATAACGAAAGTAAGGTTTTTATATCGTTAGGTATGTTGTATTTTGTACGCTATGCCCCAATCACTTAATTAATTAGGAATTCACTATCCAAGGTGTCCCAAAAGAAACACCTACACGGCTTAGTGTGTTGTGCCGGACGGCAAACTGATCGATTTTCAAAAAGGAACCTCTGTCCGAAAATGCACGGTTTGGTCGCCGGATGGCGTCGGAGTTAGAGAACGAACGGTTGTGACAATGTGTTAAGATTCGTTTTGGTATCTCAATACGTAAGGTGTGCAACCATTTAGCCATCTGTGTACGGCGGATGGACGACCTGAGCCTAACAACTTTGATGTTATATGCTACATTCCTCCATAGTCCTTGGTGGGTATCCTAGTGCGTTACTTGTGTAGTTTCCAATGTAGTAACGTTTTAAGAGCAGTACGACACGTACCAGCATACATCTGCGGAATTGGCCGACATGAGTTTCAGCGCACTTTGATGTAAATGTTCGGAATCACATCAACGTCGCTTATGCAAATCGACGGATTGGTAGAAGTGGACCAGTTCTATGACCGGGGTTCCTTCCTGAATACCCATCAGTTTGACATTCCGCACTGCATACTAATCGTTGTCAATATTTTTGGGACACCTATATATATATATAAATATATTGCGAAACCAGTATTCATGTATTCCTTGATCATCTTGTTAAATATATGTAGAATATAAGCACACAAAGTCTACACAGTATGTTATATTAAATTACTGTTCATTTTAATATTCCTTAAATTGTTCATGGTCATCTGCCATATATACAGGGTGTTTCAAAACGACACCGAACGAATATATAGAAGTAGCTGCTCAGCTTCTATGTGACACGTATACATAGTTTTTACCGCCAATGTAGTTGCATAAAAGGACGCTCCAGAATGAGTGTGGATTAGGCAGTGACAGGAACAACGTCGCATGCCTCACGTTATCGGAGTTAGCACAGGTAGGTGACACACCGTGAGGTTCGCACACCAGTGGTTCCTGCGCTGCCTAATCACAAAATAATGTAATATTTAATGCTGCATAAAATTATACCTAAAAGAATTTTGAAGCTGCGACACTGAAATTCGGACTAGTTAAGTTATAAACTACGAAACGGCTATATTCGTTCTGTATCGTTTCGAAACAACCTGTATATTTTACTTTGTGCTGTCCCTAATGCGACTTCAGTTGAACCTTTGGAACCTTTATGAATAAATATAGAAGCTCTGATATGACAAAAAGCAATAATTCACCAAACAATGACAATACTTCATCAAAAGGGCCAAAATGCTGTGCGTATAATCAAGAAAGCTTTACCAGATTTCCAGAGTTCAGAAAGGCATTTTAAGAACAAAATAGGATTATTCCGAAACGTATAATACAAGAAAACAAAGATGTAAAGTTCATTCGAAACTACAGGAAGAGCGCCAAACTTAGACAATTCCACACAAATGAGAATCGGCTGAAGTATAAAAGGAAAGAAAAATATTGAATATGGTAACGGAAAAATCATGCATTGCATTATGGTGGAATGTGAATGAAATAATGATCACAGACTCTTACTTAAAAGCACTGCTCTTCTGACTTCATTTCTAAAACATATGTATAACATATACATAACTATTACAAACTATTACATAACTATTACAAAAAGTGCACGCTGCTCTTTGAAGCCCTAATTCATAAAAAGCGAAAAAGAATTCATATTCCAGCGAGTAACTAAGGACTCTTTGGAATCTCTAGATTAAAGCTGCAAGATGAATCAGCTGGCAGAGGTCCAAAGAACGGTCAATAATTTATCTCTTTATTTGACTCATCGGCCCACACTTTGATCTTTCCTACTTTATATCCTGCCTAAGTTGATTGGCGTTTGTTTATTAGTAAATAATACTGCGAATGCATTTATATTAATGCGTTTATTAAATGGAATAAGTTGTAGAATGAATTTCGGATAACACTAACAAAAACATTACATAAGAATGTTGTCAAATTAAAATAAAAAGTAGATTTATTAATTGAAGTTTTCATGCAAGAAATTTACGTACCCCCCCCCCCTTGAGCGTACACACCTTTTCCAAAAACAACATTAATTTTGCAGTATAGAACAAATTCAGTATACAGAATCTTCTGGTATCATATAAAACAGACAAAAATGCAGGTGTTTATAATATAAATTGCTATGACAAGGATGTGACAATTTCTACATTGGAAAAACTAAAACGAATCTGAACATTAGATTTGAACATTTTCAGCATGGCCGAGTATGAACCTTTGTAGGCGTACACTATTTTTCACGATCATAAATATTTACAAGAGGCAGGACTAGCCATAATCAAGGATCTAGGAAAATAAGGCAAATAGCAATTCTTTTAATTATTACAAACGCATGTAGGGAAGCCAAAGGGTGATGCCCAAAAGCTGAATATCTGCAGGAGTACGGGTTATCTGATAAATGCAAAGCGAAGGAATCAGAAGCGAAAGAAGTCCAAAATGAGAAGACAGAACCCTTTTCTTCTTTTTTTATATGAACTTAGGTGTCACAAAACATAGACAAGCAGAACATGGCACATTATAATTTCGGACGTGCTTCGTGAACCTTCTTTATTTCTTTTACTCTGCTTCATTCAGCATTAATTAGCAATTTATACTCGCACATAAAGCAAAGAAGGCAAATTGGAGCACGTTATAGAATTTTAGTTATGGTTTTTATCATTCTAGGCTTTGTTAGGAATAGTGTTGCTTTCTACATTGTCCCTCCTTTGCGCGAACCTAGAACAATGGGCTATTCTCAATACAAATTTAGCATACAAATAATTAGACACAAAAATAAACATTAATTAAAAATCTTAGAATTTTGCAAGACCTAAGCTTTGAAGTTTATACTGCCTCAAATCTAAGAAACTAGCAAACCAATGGCGAAATATTTATACGATTTGAAGGGAAGTCGGTCTGGGTGACCCATTGGTTAGACGCTGACCTACTGATCCGGTTCAAACCCGGCGCAGACCGTGGTTAAAAGCGACAGCCTTGTCACTAGGTTTACTGGCATCTAAGAGAACTCCTGTGGGACGAAATTCCGGCACAGTGTCGGCATTAAAATGATCCTAGCAATTACAGCGTCGTTACCAAACAAAAGATTTCTTTCTTTAGCAAATCAAAGAGTGATTCTCGTCAGTTGATGATCTGCCACTTCCCACCACTTCCTATCAAATGTTAACTCGACGACTCTTTGAAAGATTAGATTAAAAACTACTGGTATATCCACAAAAATTGCAGCAAAGGTGATGCCATTTTATATTTTAGGGTCCTTTAACTGGATAGCTAGCTGTTGTTCGTGTTTATAGATATGTCCTCGCTTGACAGTGGTCCTACGCAGTTTGGCTATTTAACGCTCTGTTGTGATTATTTGTTTCATTTGTCGATGTGAATTATACACTCAAAGTTTTACGTTTATATCTATGCTTAATTTTCATTGAGAGTGGCGCCTTTGTCCAGTGCTGCTAGCTTCATCTTTCCTGTGCGCGTATATTAATGGCAACATGCTTTCTGCTGTAAAGTCAGTTCGTCTCTAGTCGTTCTGTACAGCAGATCTCATCGACTTGCTCATTTAAGTCTGGTTTAACTAAAATCCAAGTTACATTGTGTGTCGAACTTGTTAGAATCCAAAGGAGTCACTTCATTGCTGTGTTACATAAATAAAAGAGAGGTATGACACAACCATATTGTCAAATATAGATGATTAAATCATTTCAATTTGTACCTAGTACACATATTTTTTTCCTTTCCTCATCTTTTTGTAGTATTATAGCTGAACACTGATTCGCTTCTGCAGCATTCTAGATAGCTGGATGACACACTTAACGATCACTGGTCCTACTCGTTTCATTTGACTTTATTTTCACTATCTGCATCTTATGTGACACTCGAAGCGCAACTTCGGCTCCAGCAAAGTTGAACTGCCATTAGCGCCAAAGAATTCTTCTTCCTCTTCTTCTCTGACTTCGGCTTGCCATCGATTTGCTCGTCGCTTCTCCTCGCTAGTTGATTTTATTCACGGAAATTTCGATACTGCAGTGGCAATGGGTCCGGCAATACGTTATCCCTTTGTTGCAAGGCCTCCAATATTTGTTCTGTCTTCCTCCTCAGTTAGGAGTTGAGTTACTCCTGACATTGTAATTAAGAAGTTTGTGTTTTGAATAAGAGTCTGCAATATTTCATTGGAACAAGCAGGTATTTTGAATATTCTGTATAAAGATGTTCTTCTTTAAATGGGTTTAAGCAGAATGTTGTTCTTAAAGAGTGATACAGAAAGCTGTCTATAAAAATGATTTATTACTGTTTTGAACATAAGCTTTAATAATACCATCCCTGAATTAATCATCCAATATTATGCTTCATTAATAATATAGTACATTTGGTTCCAGCGAAGCTCTTGGTAACATATTTTGTTGTGATAAACTGGATGATATATTATCGTTGATCACACACCATTCAGGTTTATAAAATATTCACCATGTATAACTAGAAACCATCAGATGCTCTATCACGATTATGTTAATTTAAACTGTTGAGGCTTTTAGTTCCCAGTAATCACAAATTAATATACAACCACAAAGGGTGAACTTCAGCTGAGAAGAGAAAATCCATTTGGGGCAACGATTAAAATCATGTAGATTTTAATGGACAATTGCCCACAAATTGGGATAAAACCAAAACCACAGTGTCATATATCTTACATAATGCTGATGCATTATAATATGGATTAGGTTGAGCAGAAATGTTAACACCCATTTTCTCTCGCTGGAGGTGTGAACTTAATAATCGCGTAGTTTTCTCTTCCATTATTCCCGATTCAGGATGGAGGTGCACATTGAATAGATTGCTGTCAATTGTGCTAATAGTTACAATATAAATTGTGACTATTATTTGAAATTCTTTCTGTATCCATTCTCTGCAATAATAAATAACTTTTATTCCTCAAAAAACGTTTTCAATATTCTGAAATAAATTAATTAATCTTTCATATATTTACAACTTTGTTTCTGCTCTTAACAAAGTTCCAGCATTTCTCGCAGATATCGTAATTTGAATTATGGAATAAATAAACTAATCTTCATATATTTACTATTTTGCATGTATGATTTTATCTAATAAACACTTTCACAAATATAATTCACTTTCTTGTACTAGTTGGTCTTCTGCATTAAATTCATTGCTCTATTATTTAGTTACTTGTAGTGTTTCAATTTGTTTGTAATACTAAATAATTCCGCTACTTGAGATAGCATATCATCTTATAATACATTATTTTGAAATTATTTCTTGGCTAGTTCTGTTAATTGTTCTGCTTTGCACCTTTAATTTCAATGGTTATATCGGGGCCTTTTGTTTGGAACATGTTGCCTATAGGAAATGGTGTTAACTTGTATTCAGTGAGTTTGCTTTTGGGTTTTTTTATTAGGTCTCTCTCTCTCTATCACACACACACACACACACACACACACACACACACACACACACACACACACACACATGCACGCACACGCACAGACATTCACACTTCTAGACACTGAGGAGTTTAGGGAATAAACTTGACTAGAGAAAAATTCCCAGTCTCCAGCCGAGAAAATCGAACCCGGGATCAGGGTTCTGTCAATTAACCTATGGGCCTACCTCTTGCGTAGGTGTGTTCAGAAACACTGTTACTGCTAATTCTTCTTCCGTTGACTATCAATTATTTACATTCCTTTGCAGCTTCTTTTCATTAAATCTTAATTATTCTATAATATACATTTGTTATATATATACCGGGTAGAAGGGAAGTCATTGCATTAATTTAAACCAGTGATAAGATCTAGGTATTTGAAACACATTCTGTATGTTACGTTTTTGTCTCTATTTCCTATAGATATATTTTAGTTTTGTCGAAATCAAGCTGACAACACCGCAGATTGTGTGTCACTTTTTCTAGCGCAGTACATAAACAAACAATATAACGGTCCGTCCTGAGAACCTAAACACTTACACTACCTTGTGCTTTTGTATTTACTGTGCGAGTGTAGAACAATCACAAGAGATTTCCCAAAACATTACACGACCCTACAAGCAACCGATCTGTGTATATATCCGTAAACCAGGTCAATTCCCTGACCAACCTCAACGCCACGTTGTCGACTTACTTCACGTATGAAACAGCTGCTCGGAGTATTGCTGCAATTGTTTTAAGTGATTAATTATTTCGAAACCCTGTGTGATGTCCAATAATACTACTGAAGCTATGTCAGAAATAAGTTACTCTACGCATCTTACAAGTAACAGTCATCTTCGTACATTCTTGTGGTATTACGCATCCAAGTTATTTTTTCAAAGTCGGCTGATCAAGGGATAAAATGCCATTCGACGTTTTGGCTGTAATGCTTCTATGAAGAATATATTAGAAGGAATGTAATGACTTCCCTTCCATCCTGTATTGTTCCATTCCAAGAGGTTTCCTTTAGGTAGTCATTCTGCTAAATAATAAGATGATTTTTTTCACTCTCTGGTCGTAAATGTGCTGATAGTGTCACATTTCATGGCGTTCGAACATTTTGTGTCATATATTCTAGTGCTTGTTTGTAATTTTAGAAAATGAACCTAAAAGTTGTACATTTTTAGCAGTCTCCCCATATAAGTTATTTACCAGGTACTCTAAACACAAAAACAAAAATTCGGTTACATACCAATCTTGGTACGAGTATTCTGGATTAATATATTTCAAGGGTGCAACGTGAAGTTCTATAAAAAAAGTCTCGTGATATAGTAAAGGATCTTGACGCTGATGGTGCTGATCTTGGCACCATCTTGATACAGAAATCTATGTACGGTACGTCAGCAGGACTGTTTTTACCTGGACGTCGATTTTGAAGTCCTGAGTTCGATGCGGGGGCTACTCTTCTTCTCCTAATACTATTTGTGTGCATGCGGTACCTGTATTGATGACGCTAATTATATACACATTAACATCCTAAGTTAGCCTTGTTTTGGGGCAAATGACGGGATACTTCCGTCTCACTCCCCTACTCAAACCACCATTTATATGAAATTTTTTTCAAAAATCTCGGTTTCTTTAGTGTTGTGTTTTTTCAAGATTATTTAGTAAAGTTGGGTTTTCTGGTTTAATCATAAGAAGCAAGGTAAACTAGATTAATACTTCAAATGAAATATGTTCTCTTTTTTTCAAATAGTTGTTTCTATTTGCAGGATAGAAACGTATGAGGCCTAGCTTATTTTTAAAATACTATTCCCTATTAAATTCTCATTTTACGGACGTAGATGTCTGTGTACTAATTCTGAGCTGTCATATTTCAAGGATAGTTATGAGTTATTTAGTACGATGTATGCGGCGATTATTTGCTATCAATCTATTGTAAAATACATGAAAGAAAAAAACATAGCTGCCACACCGTACTTTGACGGAAAGATCAATTAAATGTTATTGTATGGAGAACATAGCTGCAGAAATGTTTCGTTTCTGTTTTTGCTTGGGAGAAAATGAATTAGATGACTTATAATTGGTTCCATATAATCCTGACGCAATGCAAATCAGTATCTACTACATTAGCAAAGTCGCAGGTGAATAACTGACAAGAGCAGTGGTATCTCTTCTTGAATGCATGGAAAATTCAGAGAGATATGGGATTTTAAGCTAGATTAGCTTATTTTATTATTCATTGGACATTTTGTCATGGAACACTTAACTTTCTTCCCATGAGAAGCAAGAATCTCATATGTAACTCGACGTGTCGCGGAATGGTAATTTCGTGAAACCCAGTGACGTTATTTATCGTAAGCCCATGTTTTTCATACCTTTCTGTTAGTGACAATAGGAAACATCCGTATTCGTGCAATTTTAAAGCTGCATTCAACAAAGAGACCTCTAACGTGCAGTAATTTCCCACAGGTCCTAAGCAGAAAGACATCTGTCAGTACACGTATTCCAGTCGCTGCATTGTGAACAACTGTGAACTAATGCAGAAACTACTCGGAACAAACTTAAGGCATTTGTATGCCTTTTGAGAATACGTTTCTATCTTCTGAAGGTGCAATGCCTTATGTTAATCATGAATATTTTTGTAAATACATTTAGTTTTACTGTTTACCTTCCGGAACAAGCATTTTCATTGAACTGTAAGAAATACCCAGGTCGAGAAGACCGCATAACTGGCCGGGAGGGCTCGGGGCGCTGACCACGTCCCACCCTCCAGTACTGCACCTCACCAATGACGCCTGTAGTGGGCAGAGGTGGGGGACGCAGCGGCTGGGCGGTAGGCCTTGGCCCTACTTGGGCTGTTGTGCCGGGGTTTTAGTAAGAAATACAGTGTTTAAAAAGTGCCCGATGTTTTAACAGGAGTTGGGATTGGTCAAAACTAGAATAAATGTTCTTATAAACATATGTCCCGAAGAAAATAAGTGTTGAGGTAAGAGCCATTTAATAAAAATGTGCAACGTATTCACATTTTGATGGGTTTGACATACACCAATGTCTTTAAATACCTCTCATTAAATTAAAGGTATGCACATCGTCATGAAAATAACTTCAACAAAATCGTTAGACTATTTTTTAGAAAATCGAAATGTTCAAAAAACTGTTCATTTAAAGGGTATTTGGGATGAGGGAATTTTTAACGTCTTTGTGATGTATCCTTGGAAGGTGCTAAACTGAATATCAAGTTTCGTATTTAACCATGTTTCGTTTTTTATCTATGCTATTCACGGACAGACATAAAAAATGCTTCTTATGGGATCCAGGAAACCTCAAAATCTATATTTCAGGTGAAATTTCCACGTCGAATTTTTGGGAGGAATGCAATATTTCCTGTGCTATAAGACCTAGATGTCGCTTCACTTCAGATGGGTTTTCTACGGGTCCTCTTAGACAGAGAAACTATTTCTCTTGTAGGTTATCTTTAGCTACAAATTTTATGGCGGCATTTTGATTACTTTGGAACTCAGTTGATTAGAAGCTGCTTTTGCTATCCAAACGAAGTTGCTCCTTGAGTAATGAATTAAGCAACATTCATGCCAGTGGCAAAGATCCAACTGGGTTTGTCTGTAGGGAGAGTTAGTTGTATCGAGACTAATGAGGACTTCTTTGGAGGAGCATGCAATAAGCTCTTTGGGCTTGCAACAAACTAACAGGCCTTGTGGGAAATTTACTCTCTAGATAGGGAGGGTTGGCAAGACACAAGCAAAGAGGACGCTGATACAGCACAGAGTCCTTCATCTGCGTCTCGCATTTCCCACGGGAAACCAGTAACCAAGAATGTAAATATTTTATTTCTACTTTCAGAACAGCATAATAGCCTCTCTCTCCAGTGACTTTCTCTTCCAAAAACATATTCTGTTATTCCGGTTCTTTTTCTCTTTTAATAGCCGGATTGTAAAATATTTTTCCAAGTACCTACACGTGTTCTGCAGCTCCTTATGAGCATTTTTACTTTTCTCTACTATGTAATTAGAGCAAATATTGTATTCGATTTCGAAATTTCACCGGAAATGTATGTTTTGTGGCCCTCTGAATCAAAATAAACACTTTTAGAAAAAGATCTGTTTGTGGGTCTGCTAGAATGTCCCCATTTAAGAGTATATACCGCGTTTAACGCCTAAGCATATCAGCGGCTTTGTCTTTGGAACAATTGCTCACCGACAATGATATTCACTCCTTTACTATTATGTACTGTAAGAAAACAACAAAATCGGTACAATAACTTTTTCTGTCACTTTATTTTTCGTCCAAAATGTTATCTAAAATATACAGTTCTCTTTTACCCACGTTAACATAGTCTGCAGTCTTACGTGACATTACAACTCACAACTGTTTTCTTCTCGAAACCTTGGCTCAGACCTTTTATTGTGTTTCTTCACTTTCTCTGTCACTCAAACACTAACTCTGACGATACAACCACTCAACACTCATAACTACTTCGCTATCCGCCTTCAAGACGCGACGACACACCCAGCAGACACAACACTCAAACTAAGAACTGCCTGACTACTGTCTATAACTCACTCTCCCGACTTTCTGCCTCGCCTCCTTATATAGCGGGGATGACATCACAAAGTCATTTCTCGAACTTCTACAAACACGCCGGCTGCCGGACAGTTCTCGGATGTTCCAGCAAACCTTTGTTATGCGCAGTATTTTTTTCTTTTACTGTGCGGTCAAGTGTTCGGAATGTGTGTAGTTTGTCCATAATGAGTTAAATATTGTTTCAACTCCTGAATTACACAATGCAGCCAGTAATCAACAAATGCGATTTAATTGTTAAAAAGTCCCCATATTCCAATGTAAAGCTGATATTTGCTATGTATTTTTGAGAGGACCTGAATGTACTCCCATCTTTCTGGAAAACAGCTTTAGTACAGCCTCTAGTCTTAATAGAGGAATGGAATGTCATTACATTGCACGAATAGTAGTAAAATAGTATGTAAGGGAGTGAAGGACATTTCAAGTGCAAAAGCCATACATTCTTAGCAGCCAGGGAAACGGTACAAAGTGGTGTGGTATTCAGAAAGCTACCATAGAATGGAAATGGTCATGTAATTCAAACTTCCCTCGGCAGTAAATAACGGTGGAGTCTTTTTCTCCGTCTGGGAATGTTTATAAGCGAGCAACGAGGAGGGGAATATTCGTAAATTGCACTGCAAGCTGGAAGTTATTTCGCAATATATAAGGAATTTTGATTTAGTGAGGTATTTATTCTGTTTGAATTAAGGAAAAGATGTATCATTAAAATACCTGTTCTATATAAAACTGTCCATAGGAGAGACCTGGAACAAAAATCTCATGTTTTATATTTACATGACCTTCTCTACCTATCCTTCAACAAAGTGCCCTATGATGTGTTGCACTCACATAACTTTCTCTACTCCTACACAACTATTCTGACAAACTCTTATTCGTCTATCTTCATGTTAGTCAAGTAAACATTTGCAGAAATTATCTTGTTAATGCTCTTGTAAGTGCAAGGGGAATATAGGAATACAGTAGGCTTTGGGCAAGAGTCCAATCTTTTTAAAGCTGGTGGCTGAATGAAGCCCTTGAAATTCCGTTCGCTTTACATGGCCAAGACATAAAAAAGTTTAATAACGACCCTCCGTTTGAGAAAAAATAAGTATTGCAGAACTCACAGAAATAACAAGGAATATATCTAAAATGGTTCACTCCATAAAAAATGCATTCGGAAATAAATTGTGTGTTTTACTGACCTTGGGATCAGTAGGTCAGCGTCTAACCAACTGAAACACCCAGACCGGCGTGCTTTAGCGAGATCTATATTGTTGTGCAGTAAGACTTTGTCTATGTCTTACAGTTTACCAGTTATGCAAAAAGTCATTCAGAAGGAAGAAGCTATTCCCAGAAAATTCGAGACATGCACTTATTAGTGTGAAAATGATTTAAATGTGGTTATTTTAATAAAAAGTGTTAGAGCCATTTGTCAAAACTTTTTTAAAATTTTTCTGTAATAGGTAGTTTTGGGTGAGGCTATTTTCGTGTAAATCTTCGAGTCTTATTATTGTAAGATGCTGAACTTAATATACAGCCATTAGCACAGGTTTAGAGCTGAGAAAAATCATTGAACCACTGAGCTAAACATAGTAGCTGACGCGAGCTTCATTAACCAAACCAACAGTCAAATGTAAGCCTTACTTGCATCCAGAATGTTCTCTTACTATTTGTGAGAAAAACAAAATGTTACCATAAGACGTAACAAAATGAGCACAAAGAGTATATACAATTTGATTATCCTAATGCTGACATTAAAACAATGAAAATGTAAAAAACTACACTGATAAAAGTTTATTTTAAGTGTACACATACTCTGTTTCCATAAGTATAATGATGGATTAAAAGGTGGACACTAAAGATAGTTATTCTGGGTTATATCATATCTTACATAGTTGCTCTGATTCTTCTGTTTGATTGGGGTACTCTAATATCTCACTAGATATCTCACCGTGTAATATTTTTGGCATTCTGAAGTTAAACGATGTGTGATATCTTCTCAACAGAAGTATATCGTGGTAATAGGAAAGAAATCAAATTAAAATTAGCAAAAGCTATAGTCCATCACAGTAACTTATAAGTGCTATACACTTTCTCGTTAGTGCTTTGTTCCAGTTCACTAAATAGCGCTTGCATGTTACCACTTCAGAGGGACGCCAAGTATGTGTGGAATGGAACTGACTGAGCTACAAAGCCTTGCAGACCAAAATTGCTCTACATTTGGGCTTCAAAAGAAGCTTGATGTCCGCGCACGCACATACGCAAGAAATAGGAATGTATGTAGCCCACACTTACCACATTTCATCCTCTGTTCTGATTGTAGTGCTCAGAATAGCTGTACATTATCAAACGTGTGTTTGAGGGTTTGCATAACCTCACTCGGTCGTTGTGGTTAAATCTCATTGTGGAATACTACACTAAAGCTTTTAGCCCTTGCATCGCAGAAACAATTTACAGAAGCCGCAAGCCGATGCGAAATGAACTTGTTAACTAGCATAGGCTACATGGCTTGTTTTCTGTTCGCTTCAACAAATGAGGTAGATCAAGCAATGGTACACAAGATTACTGTAAATGAAAGGATAAGAAATCTGTTTTCAGCAAGTGCCACGTAAATTTGATATAAAATCCTACGTTTTAGGATCATTATAGATCCGTTCTTCAGGGAGGTTCATATCTGAGTGAGAGAAAAGGTAGTCCTATAATGTAGGAGCTAAAATGAAACTGAGATAACACTAATCGTGAACAGCATGAAAGTCAATACTCAAAATAATGACTAATTCATGTTTAATTGCATTCAAATATAGGGATAGGCACCAAAGGAAAGATGAGCTAAAAGATTTGATTCATTACATCGTAGATACCCATTCACTTACCTATAGTAGGTATAAGAGTTGTATTCCATCCAAAAATAATCGATTTCGAGATTTTATCAGAAATACTGTTTCCAGAGCCCCTGAACGCGAAAGAAAAGCATCTTAGGAAAAACGTTTCTGTGTGTGTGTGCGCGCACATGAGAGAGAAAGATGAAAATGAACTGAAATTAGCTTAAACTGTCCCGTTAAGGGCAAAGGCCTCCTATCAAAAGGGAAAGCCCATTTATTCTAACGTGATGAGCTACTCCACGTTAGGTGTTGTACATTCTATTCACTATTTAGTCTCTACACAGATATGTATCAAAGGATTTCCACGATGAAAAAGGAAATTCAATCATTTAAATAACAAGTAGACTTTTGTGGAAAATCTAAGACTTGCGCATTATCAAACAAGTTACTTTATAATGAAGAACCAAAAAAAAAAAAAAAATCTAATTTTACTATAGCTAATGTTTCTAAAAGTGTTATACTGGAAAAGGTGCATAGGTATGCTACGAATTGCGTAATTTAAAGTGTTATACATTAGTAAGTTATACACCTACAGGTAGATTTCAAGAGAATTAAGAAGAATTTAGAGTAGAGAGAGAAAAAATGCTGAAACCCTTTCAAGAAGGAGAAACGGGAGCTCTTCTTTCAGTACTCCTAGAATGGATCAGAGAACTATGACTTAATACGAAAGAACACGACTCAGAACAAGTAAAGGTGAACGAAAAGTATCTTGTCATTTCTGTTAAGCATAGGTAGCAAATACTTATGAAGTACTCGACGGTTATTTTGGATCGGTTATCTGGAACCTCTTTTTGACCTATATGGTCGTAAAAGATAACCGCTCCAACTTTACTGTGGAGTTCACTTACAGAAAACCGAGCTCAGGCGTTAATGTTTGTGGCCCGCACTCGGAAGGTCGCAAGGCTGATCCCCGAGGCCGAACTTCCTGACCCATGGGTTTCTCCGGGTCGCCGGACGAATGTTTAGAAGGATTTTCTGTCCCTCAATTTCGTTAAATTAATCATTTCATTACATTAACAATTTCATTTCACCCTTCATCCCATTAGGTTTCTCAGGGTTGGAAGCGTCGGCAAGCGTCGCGGAGTAGCAAGGAGGGAGGAACAAATACGCTCTGGAAATCTAGTCCCCCGGATTAGGCGACCCACTGGTTTCCGCCCCCCGCTATGGAATGGTAGAAGTCCGAGGGGGACGGGAGCCGGTTTCTGAGACCCGCACCCCTCTTGGGAGTACGAACCCGAAGGCGTGGGAGAGGAATCGGGCTGAGCCAGCCTCCGTCGGGGTGCTTCTAACTGACAAACTGTAGGGACCCTGCCCTCTGCTCTTGTCATGGCAACATTTCGGCCACCCTTTGGATCCATTCGCCTCATCCATCCTCCCGGAGGCTGCCCCTTCAAGCTCATAGGCACAAAAATCGCTTTCGGTCGAGGTGCCAAGTTTTCATTGAGTCATTCACAGAAAACTTCTCAAACACCTTATATTGCCATATCAGCGTTTCAAACGTGAGACATTTGAATCAAAACCATCATAGCAGATTTTGAAGAAATAAAATAATAAATACGGCCATCTATGTCGTTATTTGGAGCAAGGAAGTTCCATTAAAATATTTGCCTTATACCCCCAAGAGCATAAAAGTTAAACATAAACTATCAGCATTTTCGTTTTTAAGTTATGCAGGACGACTCATTTACACAACTGTATACATATTTTTCTAAATTAGTTTTTTTATTATTATTATTCAGAGATACTCAAAAGAAGTAACGCCGTTGTAATCTTGATACAGAAGATTTGGATGAAACGGAATATTTCCTGATCTGTCTGAGGCAGAGCAACTAAAAATTAAGCGAGGCGAAAGAATAGAAGGAAAGAAAACAGAAGTTTAGAGACAATGTTTTATTTGTTTTGTCCCCATTCACGCATTGTGCCTTCGTAAAATCTTTTACATCCCGAAAGTAATCGCTAAACTAATATGCATGGATACTTAGCAAAGTTCCGACCCGCCAGTGCCGGTTATGGAGTTAGAGAAACTTGTGTAAGTTTCTAACAGAATGGCTGGAACCCTGATGAACACTTTCTTGACTCTTGAGATTAAGTTGTTAACTTTTGAGGATTCTACCGGATCTCTTGGCAACACGAGCGAAGGAAGTTACGTTGATAAATTTAGGGTGAAATATCTTTAGAAGCCACATAGACGAAGTAGTAAGTAGTTGTATTTCCTAGATGCCAACAGAGCTCTATCTAGATGGGATCTAAAAGTTTGAATCCTTTGTTCGTTGATTTATGATGGTTAATTTTTCTGATAAAGTATGTGTGTTTTAGGAGATTTTACAAAGAAAATCTACCAACAAGTAGTGTGGAATAAGCCGTCTAAGACTTTGCAAAGAAAGACTTTATTAATTATATGATAATGAACATATCATTAAACGTTCATATTATTTATTTTTAGACTACAAAAATGAGGAGGAGAAGAAGAAAAAGAAGAGGCTGTGAGTAGAGTGGTACCTAGCCCTGTTATAGCCGTTCTGTTTATAACTTTTTGCCCATTTTCATTCCTGAGTACAATAATCGCAATGCAGTTGTGTGGATACCTGTTAAGCGTTTCAACTAGATATTGGCTATGATAAGTGAATACCAGTAATGGTGAATTACAACAAATTTCGAATGGTGTAGACATTGTCATAATGGATACATAGAGCGTCGTGAAAGTACCAGGAGAGGGTTATGTGAGTTGCCATTCGTTAACACTCCCCTACATACCCTAATATAAAATTTAAAGCCACAACTTGCGGAAGAACAACGCACAGAAATTTGTGGGGTAGAAAGACAGCACCAAAATAAGCATTTTGAGGATAGGAGCTAGAAGTCGCCGGTGCAGCATAACAGAAAGATAACACGAGATAGTTGAATTGAGTTTATGAAAGATTTTCACTTGTCAGACAAAATGAAATGTGGTTCACATACAAGTGCGTGCGTGCTTTAACTACTGAGTAGTGGTTCACAATAAAAAGCTAACAACTACATGCGGATACTGCACTAAATAAGACAAGCGTAACTGCTTCTGCGGTCTGGTGATTTGACATGCTAACTTCCAGAGAATTGTTCCTGACTGGGGAATGGGACTTTTTAGCCAGGATAATTACCCATCCACTCTACAGTCTGGAATTCTGTGTGAGAGTATGCATGCACGTGTTAATTCAATGTTTGTAAAGAAAACCTGATGTAAACAATCCCAAGGATATACTATGATAAAAGTTGAGCAATTGTTCCGAAGGCAGCCGATATGACCTTCCATGTTAAAGGGACAGGTAAGTGTTCGGTATTATTTACTGTAAAATATACTTCATAATACACAAATTCTGTATTGAACATCAGCCAATGAATATTGTGACTGTACAAGAGTGGGTTTCGTTTACCCCACAAACATGTCACAATCATAGCCTAACATGATGGATTTAATGTTGACGCGTGTAGCACGGTACGGAAACTTTTTGGACCCCTTGTTCCTGTCCCCAAAATGTTTATTTCGGTACTGACTTTCTACTCTATAGTTTTCTACATATAGTTTTTCCGCATCAAGTATATTAGGAGAGAACTCCAGCTAGTAGAATTCAGTACCACATTTAGACCATTCTGACCTGAGAAGGGATGAAGCGGAAATTCGAAGGGCGACCAATCACTATGATGCTAGCGAAGACGGGACCTCTAACAATTTTAGCATGACACTAATATTGACGTCGCCGGCGCGAATCTACCTGCTCAACATCGGGAACGAGCCACCTAGAACTCGGCCATCCAGGCACCATAGAGAAATCTTTACGAAATGTAATCTCCACTGTCCCGCTGAAACACACCAATCGTCATTGCCTGGTCTTTCAACCCTCAAACAGATGAAAAAAATGATCAGGATGGGAAATTATGACAGAAGAGAAACCACCCGGCATTAGCCTACCGACTTGTGCCATCCACGAAAAGATCCTACGATCGGTGACGAGCCTTACATGTGACTCCGCAACTATCTCACTCGGTACCTGTGTATCAGTGATAGCCATTAAGTTGATGACACCGTATCTTTTTTCGCAATTCAGGGGCCATGAGTACTTCTCACAACCCAGCACATCCCAAAACTTCCAAGGCAAGCCGGGAAACAAACTTAGGACAGCGTTATCAGAACTTAGACGTGCTGACCATTAAATCACGGATGCGATGGATATTTGCTCGTAACCACAGAGTAATCACTCCCCACTGATGATAAGAGCGAAATGGCAATGTGAAGTGGATAGGGAAGCTCCCCTGTTATTTCACTGAATCTCTACAAATACGAGTTCCATCGTTATGGCCGGTCTTCGCATCAAAGGAAGACCTGCCTATGCTACAACCCTTCCTACTGAAAGCGATACTCCACCGCACCAGTGGCGGATCTACAGCCTCGGAATGTGCTGTGATATGACATACTTTAAGGCCACAGGGATCTAGGAAATAAATTGTGGAACTGTTGGTACTTTGAAATTGGGCTGTTTGGTTTTGTTTATCACTGCTTGGAAGTTAACCTTGTATCACTCCTAGGAAACCATTAATTGAATAAAGGCAATGATTGTAATTAGTATGAAATCAGGGAACCAAATGGGTGTACAATTTCGAATACAATTATCATCATAAGTGACAATATCGTGACAAAGTGACAACTCGATGAACCCCACTTCTGACACCATATGAGAAAATGAAAAAATCAGCCCGGTTACTTTTCTACTGCATTAACACGGTCTACAGCCTCTTGGGTTATTACAACTCACAACGTTTACTTCTGTAACCTTGCTCAGTCCTTTCAGTGTCTTTCTTTACGTTCTCTGTCTCTCTTACACTCACTATGACGATACACTCACTCGACGCCCGTTAGATTCTACTTCACGACGTCTCACACTCGCACAGTTGTCACGCACTCACTGACACACTGACCGACTCATATCTTTAACCTTAAAATCATCATTGCTGTTCCTAGCCTCCTTATATAGTGTAGATGACGTCACACGGACCTTCACAAATGTGCCGCGGGTGAAGCCTCCGGAGAAAGCCACATGTGTGTAGCCGTTTTCATTGTTATTAGACACAAACAAACAGTTGCGCGAGACAGCCTGAACTTGACCGCCTTTTGCCCGCTCGCCAGCACGGTATGTGGAGTGAAGCAGCCAGGCCCCGACATTCCTTTGTTTTACGCCGAGCTCGGCGTCACAATATGTTTTGGAGTGTTACTCTGATGATTATTTTGCACATCTACTCACTACAAAGCTTTGTTCTGTGTTAGTGATTTAAGTTGACCCATCAGCATTCCTGAAGACAGATTAGTATGGCTTACCTCTATTAAACAACTGACTGTGTAAGACTGGAGGACTGTAACAGTTTAAGAAATTCATTGCCGCCACCGTACTCGAACCATGGACCTTAGCTCATTTTTCGTACTTCTCGAATCACGTCCATTACATATATATCTGAGATACTTCACTGAATGTAGATGCACCATTTCTGTCGTTATTTCTAAGTCAGCAAAAGTCACCTGACGTAATATGGCGGTTTATCTTCAGCCTAATTAACCTTCTAACATTTTAAGAAATGAATATTTTTACCCTGTGTCGTTCATTACAATAATTTTTACATATTATAAATATGTTGCATTTATCGTGTAGCATTATGATCCAGGCACAATAAAATTAACAACTCACGTGGCTAATGAAAAAGACAGGCTACGGTGCAAACTGCAGTGACGTAATTCTCCTAGTCTGATCATGGCCCAGTGAAGTAAAACCACAATCGCCTAATACATCCACATTCTATACAACCAAAAACAACTGTCCAAAAGATACAGTTTTATCATGATGGTACACAATGTTAGCCATGTATCAGACAACCATTACTACGTAACTCCAATTCGTGCCGCAGCCTTCTTTTCGTTTCGAACAACTCAGTTATGACGTCAGTTGCAGCATATTACATTTGCTTGGCGTAATGAAATCAATTTGACCCAATCTTCCTATCTGTATAAATGTAAATGTTGGTACTCAATTCCAGCGAATTCGGAAACCAATTGTGTATGGGTTATAATATAATACTGTACGAATTTTTGCTGTAAATAAACAGTGCTATAATTTCATACATTTTGAGGTATTTGTGAGTGAAGAAACTTTGTTTAAGGTAAGCGGATTCCAAACGATCTAAATTGTTAACCAGTTCTGCACATAGATGCAGATCCAAAAAAGTACAGAAATGGGTACATTGATTTCAGTGCACCAGTAAACAAAGAAAAACTTTCTACTAATAATACCCGTATGAACATCAATTCTATATTGTTGCCTCACATTTTTCTCCCAGCAAAGTTATGCGAACATATACAGTTTGAAGGAATAAATCTCATGGAGAAGGTAGCTAGGGAAAACAAATTGCATTCTGAAAGTAACGGGAAGAGTGTGAACTACTGTGACTCTTCAGCAGAGGCGCTGAGACAATGTAGCATCACCCTTGCTACTGCCACCAGTATACAACCTTGGAAATATACAACCGATTTACTGAGTTAAGGAGCATTAAACTGTTCTCTTGTTTCTCCTGTATTTTCTTGTTATGTTCTCCATCTCGCACCTAGTAGACGGAGGAAGCATAGATGTCTAGATTTCAACAGAAGTATATGTTTTGAGATCTTCTAAATTAAAAAAGTATAATTTTTAGAAAAATAATTTTGTGTCAGTCAATTCAAAAACGGAAAGCTCAAAAGATGCCATACTTGGTAATGAAATTACTTCCAAAGATGCGAATTTAAGGAAAATCTCCCAACCCAAGCTACAGTTTAGATGAAAATTGTATCAATATTTTTTTATTTTCTCAAAAGTGACCCTTAATATTATTATTAAAATGCCAGATTTTTATGTATTTACATGACAAGTAAAACATATATTGATTTTCCTAGTGATAACCTGTGAAGTCCTCCTTATTTGGAAGATTTTGTTTAATGTTATATAATGGGCAAACCGTGAGAGATAAAGCTTATCGCACAAAATGTGCAGATTTCTTTAAAATGTTAAGTATTTCAGATAGGTTTTTTTGTGACATCAGCCGTTTCCGGAATATCCGTTACTGGTTTGAATGTTTTAATACTTTGTAATTTTTAAATGCTGTATGTGCTCAGTTGTTACTCGTGATTTTGTGAAATTTTAACATCAGTCTGGGCTTTTCTGTATATCCACTGTTCCTACAACGAAATGTGTAATGAAACAATATTTGCAAACGTTTTCTGGATTATTATGACAAACACAAGTCTGATAAGAATAAGTTAGTGAAGGCTACATAAGTATAACGTATGCAAATAACATATATAACATATTTTTTAGTTAAATGATCAAAAATATGTACATAACAGTATTTATTGTTCTACATACTTGATCAAAGATAGAAAACAGGTGTGTGGTTTTCTATAGCTTCTAGGGATGAACTAATGAAATCCTTCACTGCTTTCCGGCCCTCTACTGGTGATTCTGCATCCGTGATTTGATTACTGTCTCTTTCCCTCCGGCTGATAGTGTAGGGGTAGCAAATACCTGAGTTCGTAACGCCGGCAGTGTCAAGTATTCCCTTGTGGAACGTATTGACCAGTGACTCGAGAAAGCAAGTTTGTGCTTGCACATCTATCCGTGTACTGTGTAAAGTGCTTGGTGTTTGCATGGTTGAGAACGTGATATTCTAAACAGAATAAAGACTGTTTAGACCAGTAAGTGACTGTAAAAGTCACATCTTTGTATTTCGTGCAAGTATAATACAAAGGTAAGACCCATAAAAATGTATTCTTATAGTTTAACACCCAATACCTCTTACAACACATAGTTTGTTATAAAATATTAACATTTGATGGAGACCTTTTGTCACGAGAGGAATTTTGGGATAATGTTTCGCATATACCAAAATCCAATTTTCATCATAAATACTTATGTTAGGGAATCTTGGGTACCTCGATAAATAACGTCGGTACATTATTATTGTTTTGAGATCATCATATTCCACCCTGAAGCTCTTAAAAACTTCGAACCTCATTAGAAACCAGACGTCATACACCGAAAGCAGCAAAAGCGAGATAGGGAAAGGCGGGGAGAATGATATAGCCAACATGTGAAAAGCGTGTGCAAATGGATTTTCGCGCACTTTAAACACTATATTACACTGTTTTATTCCACAAGTATTTTAGGAACAATAATTGACACACATAATATGTTATTTATTTGTTTAAGTGTGTCTAAACTGCAATCAACTTGAGGTACACGTGCTTGTACTTCGAGTGCTAATGTTGGAAACAGCTTCACAGGAGGGGTAAGGAAACGCTCCCATGATGCCCTGGGTGAAGCGTATCACGAACATTTCGTTAGATTCCTCAAGTTCGTGCAGGTTAGCTCAACGAAGTGCGGTTTACTGTGCAATAAACAGTACAATATCGTGTTAAAAGCGCATGAAAATCCATTTGAAGTGTTTTGGTAAATACGAAACATTATCCGAATTTTGTCACTACATTTCGTCATAAAAACGTGAATGTGAGGTATTTCATTTTAAGTATTTCACTGAAACCAAAGGAAAAGATTGCATTTACACCTTACATATACACTTGGCACGGTTAGCGGTTCATGGGGTTCTAAAGTAAAGTCTTTGGAAATCTGCCAAGGACGACAAACACTTCGAAGCATCTTATAATTTGGCTAATAAACTGGTTGAATAAACTTACATCACCTTTATTCTATCTTCATGAATGCTCACAATGGAAAGTTAATGAAATTTTGTGGAATGCAAAGAAATCAGAAAGTGGGCAATCACTGTGGATAGGTCGAATATTTAATCGTTCTTGGCCACAGTGTTTACGACATTTTAGGTTCTAAAACGTTTCTTGAATTACTTGATTCTTGGGGAAAACTTTGTAAAACATATTCTGTATATAATCTTAAATCTGACATGACTAAATGCGCCTTGGAAGGACATTGAACTGTTTAACCCAAATTTGTTGAGGTTTGTTGGGTCTTCCTATTTTTCTCTATCCTGTGATGTATAACTTGAAAATCTTCTTGGGTCTCTCTTGCTTGAATTTGATGTGTTCTAGCCAATTATTTCTAAAGTTGCTTATTCTTTTGTTTACATATTGTGACATTGGTCGTACAACAATATACGAACGAGAGAGTGAGGCCGGGCGGCCTGGAGTGGCTGTGTGTGTGCGTGGTCGTGGTGGCGCGATAACAACAAAAGGGGTCGAGAAGCTTCTCGTTGATTCTCGCTGAGTCATCATTGTGCACGTGTGCATCAAAATATCTCGAAAGGTTACGTGACATCGCTCCAGTATAACTAGAACCACAAACAGCACGAACAGTCAGTTTTTAGTTAATATGAGCTGAGTTGTGTCAGTAGTTTTTAGTTACGAGAATGAGTCGGTCAGCCTGACAATGAGTACATATGTGTCGTCGAGTGAGTATATCGTAATAGTCAAGATATAAGGGACAGAGAAACTGAAGAAAGGCATTGAAAGACTGAGAAAGTTGTGAATTGTAGTAACAGAAAACACCATAAACTGTAAAATATCTTGGCTATCCGGTTGTTGCCGCGTCAAATTATAAAATGCCGACGTTTCGACCATCTTGTCGTGGTCGTTATCACAGGCAAACTGTGTTAACAACAAGCAGGAAATTATGCACTTTTAGTAAAATTTAGAGGACAAGAAAGTGATAGGAAAGTAACCGGATTTTGAATTTTGCCGTTTTGTTACAATATATTACATATGTCAGTCTTATTGTTTAATTTATGTAATTTATCTATTCTTGATACTCCAGTGATTGTTCTTTAAAATCTCATCTCAGTTGCTTGTATGTGACTTATATCGGTAACTAATAGAGGTTATTTCTAAGTAAATTATTAATATTTTGGCTGTTTGGTGCTTATTCTTGAACATGAGTGCGCTATATTAAATAATTCCGTATTTCAAGAATAGCATTTAAAGAGATTCACTGCCATGTGCATAACAATTTTTTCTCGAGTTTTAGGCCAGGCTAAAAGAAAATCCCTAGTGATTTCCAATAATAGTATTACTTAATGCATTTTAGAGAATCCCTTTATTAATCATGAATACTTCCGGGGAGAAATCTAAAACAAAACAAGTTTGAAATCAAATATCCCTATGGCTTCGAAAGGCTTTAATGAAAGAAAGCTTCTGAACTATTTTTAGAATACAAAATCCCTTTATATGGTCTTTGTGTTCTGAAATACGAAGAGAGGACAAAGCCCCATTCTCGTGCAACTATTTTATCGAGTTTTTCGTCGCCTTTGTTATGTAAATCCATATGTCGGAGGTACACACTCTCCTCGGCGCATTAAAGCATAGTTCATGCAGATTCGATTTCTATGAAAACTGACTCTCTCAACGTTATTCTCCTTTTGTCAAAAAATGCATAACAAAAAGGGGAGCTTTGTTATATTAGAAAATGTTTTACCTCTTATCGCATAAAGTGATTATATTCCCCTAGGAAGGAAAAAATCGGTGTCAGGACCATGGGTTTGAAACTGGAAAATAAGTTAAATACAGTCTGAGTTGTTAAATGTATGAAAAATTGCAGGGCAAAAGTCGTACCCTTTAACATTTGAACACCAGAATGAACAAAATAACCAATTAAAATACTTGTAGCTCCCACGACAAAAAGAATCCACAGATAAAAGGTTATTTAAGCTCTAAACGTTAAATATCGAAAGTGAACTATAGAAAAATTTTATATATAATTCACGATTCCTAATAGATGTGCTGCGCAGCAATCTTCAACCAGTATTTTGGAATTTTCCCTTTATTTTTCTGGAGAAAACAGTGCGCTACTACATAAGTATTGGGTAAACCACCAAAACTCGTTCTGCAGGTCATTCGAGAAACCGTAAACCGTATGGATTTAATCTAGAGTTTTGGAATGTCAGATTGAGGGTATATCCCTGCTGCTGACGTGGGAGCCAATATTTTGCGACTGGAATTTACAAATGGAATGTGAATATTGTTTTAAAATGATAAAGCACGACACGTTGAGTAACTTCTTATTCGCTTTCTGAAATACCTCGATCAGATATTTCTTACTATCTAATGCTAGAAATATTCTAGCTAACACAAATGTATTTTACAATCGTAGCATTGAACAAATGCATGTGGTCGCAGTTCTTTCTCTTAATTCTTCTTGGACAGTGTTTATACCAGAGCTTTAATCTTTCTGGGCCCTTTCTACTCCAAAAAACAAAAACAAAAACAAAAACAAAAAAAAAAAACAAAGCAATTTGACTTACTCTCTCACAAGTCGAAATCAAAAGTGCGCGCTCATGAAGACATGATTCATGGCGCCTGAGTCCTCCATTTAAAACCGATTAATAATAATTGCACAGCTCTCTATTTGCATGTTTCGTTCAGTACAATTCATGTTTTGGGCGATGGAAAAACACTAATAAAACAACTTTGAAAGAAATCGATGGAAAATTTGATGCAGCGAATATAAATTTGTAGCGAAAGAGGACTTACGTGCAGGATGGAGAAATAGCCATGCATTTATAAGCAGGTAGCTATATCAACTCTATGTGATATTTTGATTCGTCTTTTCCGTGGGAAGGAGTTTTCAAAGTACTAAATTATGTTAAATGTTTGATACATAATTCAAGCCATGTATCCAGTATATGCCACTTGTGATGTATGTATATATCGGTCCATTTCCAAGTCTCTCAAATAATTACGCTGTCTCCAGTATGTAACAGTAAGCTACAGCTACAGACACACAGACACACACACGGACCTTTTTCTAAAAATGCTTTTTTTTTTTTTTTTTTTTTGGATTCAGGGGGTCTCAAAACATATATTTCCGGTGAAATCTCGACATGGAATTTTTGGGTGGAATACATTACTTCTACTTACCAGCAGAGAAAGTAAAAACATTACTGTGCTGAAAACTACACAAGTAACGCAGTAGGATGCACATCAAGGACTCTATGGAAGAACTTAGCGCATGCCAGGAATATTAAGCTCAGGTCGTTCAACCCAGTAGGTACATAGATAGGTAAAGGGTTCCCGTATTAAGACACCAAAACCAAATGTTAACAAATTGTCACAACCGTTCGTTCTCAAACTGCGATGGGCCCTAATGACCTAGTTCTCGATGGGCCCTTAAACATCACCACTCACTCACTCAAACTTCGACGCTCTCTAGCGTCCAAACCTAGCATTTTTCGACAGGGGTTCCTATTTGAAAACCACCAGTTTGCCATCCCGCACATTTTCTAAGCGTTGTCGGTATATATAACACACACAAGTGGTTCCCTATGTTAGTAAGATGTCTACTTTCTCATTGCTACTCATTCCACAATTTGGAACACTGCTCGTATATTGGAAGTCTAATGAAGCTCAAATGAACGTGAAAAATATTCCAAAGTAATTGTCCCCCTTTCGCATCTCAGTGTTGGGACCACCTTGGAAATATGTGCTTTATAAAAATATAGTAATCGAATTGTAGAAGTCTAGTTATGACAATACTAATAAGAAAATTGTTGCATTTATACGTTTTGAATAGCTTTTTAGTGTCTGTTCCTACAATATCAAAAACGATTGGCTCTGTTGCTAGAGGAGCTGAAATAATTTGGAAAGGAAGTATGGGAAGAAAGCGCTCCATCACCTCCCGTTTATGTGATTAGGACGATTTTAGATGTTACAACTTCAAAACTTTTACAGCATCTCAGGGCTACAAGATTAGCGATACACTTGGAAGCTGGTTTTCAATGAAGTACTTTGGAGTTCACGTTCTTGGCCTTTTTCTTGGGATCTCTTTCCCCCATTGCTAGCTTTCCCTTTCACATTCCCAACAAGATTGAATAGAGGTTTGCGTGATAGCTGATTTTCTTCCTCTGTAGCTGATTTTCACATGATTCGGATGAGATAAACCAACAACGATCCATTCTATGAAATCTCTCTCCCGACAGCAGTCTGGTGGTAGGAGAAAACATCAACAGCCCAATCGTGAACTTCAGAAGGATGTGTTCCATTTCTGTCTCCCCTCTAAAGTCTTCTCCATGCCAGCAACCTAACTGTTACATTTAATATCGACTTTCCGTCTGGTTCTCTCTTTCGTCTATAATTCCTGTCGCTTCTTGAAACTCGAGCAACCCTCCATCTAAAATTCCGTTATCTTATTAATAATCTTACTCTGCTCCGTTTTAATGGGCACGTTTCCACGCGGTATGATGTTCTTCTCCGTGTCCTTATGAATATCTTATAGGGAAGAGAGCATGTCCAGAATTAATCCTAAGATAATAAAGCACTTCGACTCAAATATGTGTTGCATCTATAATGCTTATCAAATTTCATGATCGTATGGAAACTTTAGTCATTTATTTGTAAGAAAAAGTAGCAAAAGGTAACCGATCTCCATGCTGCGGCGCAGACCCTACCTGCTCAAGTAAGAATCGACCATTATAACTTGCAATGTGTTTTCCCAATAGAAACATAAACGGAAGAAAGTTGCTTGTTTGCATTGTATACAAACCTTTATCTCTCAATGTACACTCTCAAAGCGATTTTGCATTACTTAAATATACACGCTGTATAATTAAATCCTGCGCATTTAATAATTAAATACAATTTAACTAATATCAAATTGATATTTACAACTCAGAGTTTGGGGGTTCTCAACAAATATTCTGGATTAGTAAATCATATTTTTGGGTCTAAGCAGAGGAAAACGGGTTATATTATGTTATTCATTTTGTTTATTTTGTTTTGTATAGCGAAGAGACTTTTAAATTTATCTGTTATTATTTGTGTTAAAAAATTACATCAAAAAAGACAATTCTAGTAGTGGTCAAGAAAGGGTTAATATTTTGCAAGCTGATTTTACGGTGGATTTGTTGAAAAGAGCGTGCTGGTGTGTTATGTTACACTGAACTGGTTAAAAGTTCGTATCACACATGTTATACATTTTATTTAATTAGCAGTCAATATACCTATGCATTAATCACTATGACTAATCAGAACTGGATCCTCACGTTTATACAGGATGGAAGGTATTGTTTCGGCGATACGTTACCCAGGGATCATACATGATGAGTGTAATAAATATTTCCAGTAAATTATTTCCAATAATGAACCGCTTCGCCGAAAATAACAATTAGTCTCAAATACTTGGAACACTTGGAGCCATCTAACTTCTTGACGATAATATAATAATATAAATTGTTTATTACTTCACTAATTGTGGTGAAAACATCGTGTAAACAATGCTGTAATGCTTTTTTTATTTCAGTTCGAATGAATTTAGACATCATTTAACATTAACGTGACGTTGTCAAATCTCTCTTAGAAATTAAAGTTTGCAGGACATTTTAACATTAAATTGTGACTAAATTCATTCGAATTAAGGCAGAAATGTATTACAGCATTGTTTAAACAATTTTTTCATGACAGTTTGTGAAATAATAAACCATCTATATCCATTCGTCAAGAAGCTATATGGCTCCAAATATTTGACACAATGTTTTTTGGTTGAAATAGCGTTGAATTGAACAATAATTGCATCGGACATATTTCTTGTACTCATCAAGTAGAATACCTGGTTGGCGCATGGCCGAAGTAGTACCTTCCTCCCGGTGTAATTTCTGCAAGTCACTTAATTTTGTTCCAATGGAACATCCTATCTGTATGAAAATGCTTCCAAATTATGTATATAGAGCCACGCTCCAAAGTGCCAAGATATGGCTTCAAGTTGCCATAAGAGTTAGCATGTGTCTGAGGTTTTTAGCTTCAGCTGGACGTAAGAGGAGTAATAACTAGAAGAAAATGTAGGGCGTATGTTTAGTACGAAATCAATATCCGTACAAACTGAGAAGTTTTCATAATCTTAAATCCACTTATGTGTTAATCTTCGACTTCTTTATATTTTGCTTTGGATTGGTAGTAAATACTTACGGTTTTCAACCAAACAAAGGACTCAAATTTATAGTTTAGTTATCAATTACATCTTTATGACCTAAGATAGTAAAAACTACATTGAAAATAAGATCATTAACATCCTCAGCATAACATTAAACATCTATGTATCTCTGCTTGTAATATTAAAAATTAAATTAACATTGTAATATTATACAGTAGGAATAACCAGGAAACAAATACCATTGCCTTTAAGGAAATTACTCAAAATGGTAATCTCTACCATTAACTCACAAGCATCTTGTCCTAGGAAAGATTCCTGAAAGACGCTGAGCATTCCTGGACAGTCATATTACTTTGCACTGTTGCTTGGTTCCAAATATAGGTCAGTTTGTTCTCACTGTTACCTCATACGTTCCTAAATATTTCCCGTGCCACAAAAAGTAACACAGGTATTCTTGGGTCTGAAGTTGAAATTAATTCTATTGGCTCACACTCCTGCACATAAGGGTGTTGTCGGTTGTGAAATTTAGTATCGTGTCAGCATGTTGCTAAGGTATGTCAATTGCTTCTAGCAGCAGTACAGTGAGCTGAAGATCCGTTGTTCAAATCCAGGGTAATGTATTCAATTTTTTAATCTAATTCCACCCATCTAACTTAAATAGGGCTTATGTGGAAGAACAATAATTAGTTTTTTATTCAGAGGTTTTAGATCCGATGTTAGCTTTCCCTACAATGGATTGGTAGTTCATCTGGCAGAGTTTATCATTACTCATAAAGTGCAGAGAATTCTAGACCAGGCTGATTTAACACTCATGCCATATGAATGCTTGCTGAACCGACACCAGATTCCATCAGCCGGTCAATGTTCATTATCCACATGACATACGAGCTTAGCGTGCTGCCTATAGAGAACGGCGAGTATACAACGCACACGATTATGACCCATCAAACTGTTACCACAGGACCCTAACCTGGGTAGTTTTAAGGCAATTGTTGTTACGTTCGGCTTCTACTTGTTGAACTCAAACTTAAGAAGCTTAAAATCATGTAAAGCCTGTATTCCAGGACAGTGTGGAGACAGAACCTTTGAGTGGCAGAAATTAAAATTAACGATATCTCGATTATCAACGCCGAAAAAATTGCATATTACGGGATACCTCTAACTTTGGCTTATGAGAGAGGCGGTACAATAGCATAATTTTGTTGTTTGGTTCCGGCACGTCTACTAGGAACTATGCATGAAAACCAAGGCTTCATTTAAGATTGAGAGGCGATAGACAAATCTTTTAAAGCTTTGAGATTCTGTTGCCTTTGCAGACTTAACATATCAAAAATGAACAACAATGATCCATTTCACGAAAGTTCTAAGTTTTCCGAAACTCACACACATAACAAGGAATATCTCCGAAATGGTTCACCCTACAAGAAAATTTATTCCAGGCGCGGCTCCTCAGGGTAGGCAGGGTAGGCACTGCCTACCCTATCGTAATACATCAACAAATAATGTTTAACTATGATTCTGCATTTTATCATTTGAACCGTCATTTTCCCCTAAATTGCAGTTCAAGAAAAGTTTTCTCGGTTATAATGACCAGCGCATGGTCAAATCCTTTAATTTCAATTCCGATTCATCAAAACTGCGCTGCGTGTTTGAAAGGTGCGGCAGAAATGATACGCATGGAACCTGGGTAGTGGAGAGCAGGCTAGCTTAACCTCTGCCTGCCCGGTCCCATTTCCTCAGTACGAGGCCCTTGAACAGGGATAAGGAAACATTCGGTCTGTATATGCACTCCGAGCATGCGTAGACGCGTCTGCCAGCAGTCCGAACACTTGCCGGCCCAAATCCGAAATTATGCGACATTTTCCGAACAGCCATACTCCACGAACGAAGATCTCAGAGATCTGCATCTGTCGTTATCTCTGTGTAATACTAGTATGACCGACTTAATTAGTGAACTATTACAAATTTCGCTTTCGCGGCGCACTGACAATGAAAAGAGGAGTGTTTTAGCTATTTAACACAAAGCTGCAGTCAGACAATTTTTCAATTTCTTAATCTATTTTAGTCATGGGCGTAGCGAAACGGGGGCAAGGGGGGCCACGGCCCCCCCTTGGAAGTTGGTGAACTTAATGTGCAATCAGTTACTGACTTTTAAACTATTATTTTAATTTTGATGTAAAGAACAATTTTTGTTTAGCACAAATTAATACGGTTATCTGCAACAAATACTATAAATTTTGACAGTAAAATAATGATTTAATATTATATGATTGCAAATTTCCAACATGTGCCCCCCCCCCCTGGAAAAAAGTCTGCCGACACTCTTGATTTTAGTTTTGGCGGTAATTCGTCCGTAAGTCACACTCATTCACTCTGCTCTTATTAAACAACCAAACAATATATTGTTTGCGTTATCCCCAATGACTTCGCCCCCTATATTTCGGATAAACGGGGTTTATTATTATTATTATTATTATTATTATTATTATTATTATTATTATTATTATTATTATTATTATTATTATTATTATTATTATTATTATTATTATTATTATTATTATTATTATTATTATTATTATTATTATTATTATTATTATTATTATTATTATTATTATTATTATTATTATTGTTGTTGTTGTTGTTTTTTGTTACTGTTACACTTTGCCTACCCTAAAATTTTGACTGCGAGCCGCCACTGATTTATTCAGACAAATTGTGTGTTCTAGTGAGATCTACATTTTTTGTATGTTAAGAATTTGTCTATCTCTTACGGTTTACTAGTTATTCAAAGGTCATCTATATTAAACAGGACTACATAAGCTATAGCCAGAAAATTCAAAATATACATTTCATTTGTCATAATGACATTTTAATCAAAATCGTTAGAGCCATTTTCAAGAAAATCAGAATTTTCGAAAAATCTTCCATGTAAAGGGTAGTTTAGGGTGGAGCTATTTTCTTCAAAATCTTCGTTTCGCATCCTTGAAAGACATTAAACTTAAATACCAATTTCGGTTTTTAGCCGACTTTTCGTTATTCAGTTATGCTGTCCACGTACTGACACACAGACACACACACGGACCTTTTTCTAAAAATGGTTTTTTTTGGATTCAGGGGGCCTCAAAACATATATTTCTGGTGAAATCTCGACAGCGAATTTTTGGGTGGAGTACAATACTTCCCCTACTTACCAGTAGAGAAAGTAAAAATTGAAACTTAGGTGTCAAATGTTATGTTTATACCGGGCATTTTAAGGAAATAAGATTTTCATGGAGTTTCACAACATCCAAAAGACCTTCTTATGTAAAAAGAAATGGGTATAATTTCTCAGGGTTACTTTAGTGATTCTGGGTAAGAGAAAAAACCGAGTAGTTGGATAGCTATCCTATTTTAGTATTGTCATAAAGACAGCCCGCTAATAAATCCTAGAGAAAGACAATTTTAAACATGTATAAGAAGGGTTAAAATGTATGACGTAAAAATATCTGAGAAAGGAAGTGTAATAATGTGCTAAAATTATTATAAAATTTGGAAATGTGACAGCTAATCATTATACAATTATTTATCTAATTAATTTAGTACACTATACACATGATTTTCTAAACAGTACACTAAGGTGTAAATATCCTGTAAAATAAGTCCACTATTCTGTATATTATATAACTAGATGTAGATAAGAATATGCGCTAATAGAATTGTAAGTTGTATAGGTAGAATTTTTGTCAATGAAAAACTTTTGATGCTAAATATTTTAGTAAATGATGCTGGTATTCGTTCAAATTTTTCCATAATTTAAACAATACACTTTAAAGTTTTAGGTGCCTACATTTTCCTCATTAAGAGTTCATTTACAGAGCATCTAGCCTCAGGCCAGCATATATCAACCTAATTAGCTGATCTCTCATGTTCCACTACACATTAAATGCTTATTTTCCATAAATGTCCAATTATTAACAAGGACAACTTATTCATAAAACACAGGCATTGCATATTTAAAATTACAAAACATTCCAACTCATCTCTGAAGGAGAATAAACTCGCCCTAATGGGACATTCCACAGTAACACCAAATATGTAGAACACATTAGTAGCAAATAGTAATAAAATAGTGTGCATGGGTAGTTATTTGAAAGTTCATGTTCCTCTCCAATAGTAGATTGTATTATAAAATATAATAAAGTAAGAAACTTTGCGTGTTTAAGAATGTGGCTGTTATCTTATTTATTCTTGGATCAAAATTGACAGTGCGATTAAAAGCTGAAGTTGTTATCCTTTAGGTTCTAAAAATATAGTACCTGATACCGTGGGTTTATATTTGTGCGAGTACAGGTTGAATAAATGTGTGTTTTTATGTATTAAACTCAATGGAATTATATGTTATACATATATCCCACATAAAAAATTGCTTAATTTTAAATTACGTTCTGTTTGAAGGAACGACCAAAAAGCTATGAACTTTGTGTTCGAGAATTTGGCCATACATATCACTAAAACAAAAAGATTAAAATTTCTCATATCTGGCTGTTGGAGTTAGATGTATAATTAGATAGATTAGCAATTTGATAAACTTGATCTTTTGTGTTTAATGATTTATCTCTGAGTTTTATCCCAGTTCTTTTAAGAACATAAATGACCTATTCTAAACGTGTAGATAATTTAGAGCAACAATTTTTTGGACCCTATACATACAATATAATTTCCATTTCCAATTTCTAGTTACTTCCAAAAAGCCACTCCATTATTGTATACAGAGTTCTGTGACTTGGGCTCTGCATTTGCTCTTGTTTTTATGAAACCCATTTGAATCACCAACAGGACCAATTTCAGAATTCATATATTTTAGGGCATGACCCAGAGGTTTATTGAACCATTTTTGGAGCAGCATTAATAGCTTGAACGGAGTAACAAAGACACATGTGCAATCTGTGGTAGAACATCTTTATCATAGCAAAAATGTTATTTCAAGTTACTCAACTTCAGGAAGTTCGCTTAGAATTGGACAGTTGCACTGTGCTAGAAGAATATTCACATACGTTAATTTATATTTACAGTGATTAACGGGAACTAGGTATAAAATTAGCTTTACTACGAATAATGTATGATATTTATATATGATTATTAGCAGGCAAAGAAGATCGTGTAGTTGATATGCATTATGTCAAGTATAAATGAAAAGCCTCTATTTGAAAGTGAACACATGCTGTAAATATGTGGACGATATTGTAAATATTTTCCATGGAGGACTAAGATGGTTTTATGAGTGGTAATGAGTAATGTAGTGATCCCTGCAGGTTTGCTCTGTCGAAGTGACTAATGGCGGGATGTGTTGCAGGTAGAGGTTGTGGAAGCATACAGCGACCCGAGGGATTCTAAAGCGTACCTGGAACCCGGAGAGGAGGCCAGCGGAAAGCTCTATACAAGCCCTGACAAGGACTACTCCCAGCCCTACACCACTGGTGAGTGAATGAGTCATCATGAGAACATCGATCCGAACTGCAGTCGCGACTACTGCCAGGCCGTACAAAAATCTCTCTTTGTCGTGCACTGCTAGGGGTTCACGTATCTATCGCTAACGAGACATCTCCTCTAATAGGCACATAATAGAAACTCAAATTAAACTACTTCAGCCCTATTTGTGATAGAAGCAGAAATAATTCTGACAGTCGATCTTTAAAAGTCAGAATTTCCACCACATAAGGCAATACATGTGCGAAAGTCCAAATTCTATAGTCTTCCTCTGATTGCTTTGGCCTTTCTACCATACATTCAACACATAAAACATATAGTGCACACAAGTTTTAGTGCACTATGTCAAATTATTGTTAAGGTGTTAATATTTATCCACAACTCATCACTTTTGAACGGTAATATGAAATGTCCCTTGGACCCTAAAGTTCACTGTATCACTTCCAAATTTTTCATTTGAGATTAGCATACTGGAACATGATTTGTATATACTGAATTCGTCTTGTGTGCCAGATGCAACGGGATATTTGTATATGAAAGCCTCTCTCGCGCCTCAGCACCAGTGGAGAGTTTGAGAGTTCTTAAATTTAAATCTCAGAGGTAGTACGGGTGTAAAGTAATTTCTAATGAATTAAGATCACTTCCGAGAATGTCTAAAACACTTTATTTACACTCAGAAATTGCCAGTCTATATATGATTCCTTTTACAAAATGTCTCGCTAAACAATGGCGGATTTTGTCGTAGATAAGAAATGGCTAGGCATAGCTAACGATCGTATACTATCTGTTTCACTTGCTTTAGTTCACAGCAAGTAGTTGAATTAAATTAACATCAGTTGTAAAACAGCTTCATTTACCAGCATCTCATATAAATCATAATTTCTTTCACAACACAATGGTCATTTAACTTCTTCCGTAATTAAACTATCGATCAGTGTCCATTCTTTCTCCTGGTCGTTCTATCTTAAAACAAAAGAAGTTAGTCTACGCTGCCTCTATTCTCACAGAATTATTTCAGGGGACTATTTACTGCCTCTGTTCCTTACAATTGGAGTAATTTCAGAGGGCTTTCTCAAAATACTGCCTCAATACAAATTTAAAGAAGTCGTTATGTACATCATTTCCTAATTTTAGTTATTTTAAAAGAAAAATGTTTTTGTTCCTAAGTTATTCAATTTTTCACTTGTTCAAGGTGAATTATGGAAAATAATTAATCTCAGCCGAATTACTTCAAATAGTTTAACTAATGCATAATAATTTTAAAATTCATAATTACTAAAGCTCTCCTGAAAATCCCAAGCTATTACGTTAAAAATGTTGTCTAAGGAGCACTTTGATTAATTAAAATACTGAAAAAATGAACTTAGAAAAATAGAGTATATACAGGACCAACTAACTAGCCATTTTTGGCTTTAAAAGGTTTGATATTAAAAAAGTGTGTAGCATAAAACTATAAGTATAATAAAAATGATAAAAATTTTTAAAATGTGAACGTTTTTACCAAATTTCACAGTGCATTGCCTAACCAGAAACTTTGGAACACATTCCACCTATTTTGAATCTGTTGCCTAAATTAGGTCTGGGTGCTCTGAGCGCAGCCCGCTCACGGCCTTGCACTGATTACTGTATGTTTAGCAGGTAAAACAAGTGAAGATCGCTCAAGGTATGCCACGAATTGCCCAGGCCTCATCTAATTAGTGAACCTCATATTGGAAGCGATCTTGTCCAAAAACTCAAGTGCGTCCAGTTGGCTAAGTTTTGTATTAGGTTACTGAATCCAGTAAAGCAGATGCTCGGTGAATAGGCCCTAAAATGAACTATAAACATTCATTAGTCTATTTAAAACACAATTCCATTCGCCTCTGTAACTGGGACCTTGAAAAGAGATATCAATGTTGTTCCTAATTCTTTTAAACCAGAATGGACGCGATGTTTCATGGGATCTTTCACACTGTAATTTCTGAATTAAGTAAACTCTTGGACACAATAGGTTCTTGCAAAGTGCACCATCTTAGAAATACATTCTCAAATCTTGTGAGACATACTAGAGGTCTCTTGACTCACACCAGCCGTTCGCAGTGTTAATTTGGAAGCAATTATACTTACCAACAAACTAGGTAACTTCCCAACTTTATTTTACATGCACTAGTAATTATGTATTACAATGATGTTTATTTGCTAGTTTTCTGAATAAATGTGAGATCTGTTTATCATTTTCTCTGAGTCAATCATAACTTCGCAGCACTTTTATATTAAGCATATCACCCAAAAGTAAATGTAACAGCTGCGCGTCCAGTATTTACCAGATGCGGAGATTAAGCATGTCACAGATGCAGTTACAACTCTTCTTGATTACAAATTCCTAGTAATTTCAGTTTACTTCCACAAAATCTGTGTATAGTCTAAAATTGGAAAGGTAGAATTAAACTGAAAACTTCTTCGGCTTTTTCTGTCGTTGCTCTAACCAATTGACTTACCAAGGCAACATGAGTCTCGCAGTCCGACCTAGTGCCACGGGGCCCAAAGTACTTACGAAATTGAAAGTAACCATTGGAATATATCTCAGAATGAACTTGACAGCGCCTTGTAGTTTACCTAACAAAATGGGGTTAGTGTGGTACGGGACCTTAGAGGCATTTCCGTTTAGGGAAGGCCCACCATTTCAATGGAGGTATCATAGCAAATATTAGCTGCCAGAAGTCACAGTGTATGGCTATAGAATAGTTAAATCCCATTGTCGTTCATTCTGACAAATTCCCACTAGCTACAAAATGATGGGGTAGTATAACCTAGCAGATAATGGCTGGATCCATTCATAACAAACATGCCACCTTTGAATCTTTGTCCAGCAAAAATCTGTATTAAACCCCTAGCGCAACAGCTCCTGAAGGGCCAAGGCTTGCCGCCCAGCCCACCTCTGCCCACTATTGGCGTTATTGGTGGAGTGCAATACTGGAGAGTGGCGCCCCGAGCCCTCCCGGCCATTTGCAGGCTCTTCTCGGCCTGGGACCGCTACTTCTCCATCAAGTAGCTCCTCAATTTGTCTCCCGGGACCTAACGAGTGCACCCCTTGCCAGACCTCCCAGAGGACTGGTACTGGGGATCGAACCCGAGTACTCTGTATTACAGATGCTAATTTGTAATTTCAGTGGTAAGACGTGAATGTAGGACAACCCAGCAGACTGTGAGCTTGCTCATTTATAACAACGTTTTCACGCCATGTGATGGAAAATAATTAAGGAATATGGAATGAAGTCCTTAAATGTTGTAAGTTCAAAATATGATCTGGTAGTCTTAGGACTATTTAACACTGCAAGAGAAGAGGAGACTAAACAAAAGTTATATACCTCCAGAAAAATCCACACGAACCCCAGACTTCCCTTTAAAAGTATTTTAAATATCCCGTCTTATATTGATATTTTTGGACTGGATAATTAAATAAAAAGGGTGTTTCCGGATAATTAAAGACGGCGAATAGTTTACTATTACTTTTCATGTTGTGCAAATAAATATTGTGGGTGCAAATGATATTTATATCAGCGGCTGTACAGCCTAATTTCACAGCATTTTTAACTACACAGTAGTGCAAGGCGTGGCAAGCCTATGATTGGATTTTGTGTTCAGCTAGCCGCCTTTAAATTTTGCGGCTACAATTATTCAATTAGTCGAAAGTTATACATTATAAAGCGGAAAAAAGTTCTTTTTAACATATACCTGACAGTACAGGTGACTATAAAAATCCAAAATAAATAAAATTAAATCGAAATAACATGCTTTGTAAAATTCGTTTTTAGTGAATGTTTCGAAGGCATGTGACCAATCACGTAACCTTATCTGGCCGCGCGTTTTGATGTTGTTTGACATTGGAGCTAGGGCGCCAAATACGTAAGGTTTCCATGTGTTGTGTGCCGAATAAAGTGACAGTGTACCTCCCCAAGTTTGCCACAGTTTGAAGCTGCGTCGTCGTTCGTCCTGCAGGGAACCGCCCTCCAAGTTGCGGTCACAGTTACAGTGTGTGAACTGAATGTTTTATATTGCCACGATGTTGAGCTCCAAGTATACAAGGTATTGTGCCCCATGAGAACCCTAAACCAGGACATAACAAGGTTCTGTCAAGGTAAATGTACTTCCTTTATTCAAGTGTTTAGCAGGTAGCTAGTTAGTATAAATGAAGCCGTTTGTAGGTTATGAATTATTCAGAAACGTGACACGCGAGTTTAGATAGTCTATGCAATTATTCTAGCTTATAATCAGGTTGCTACCGGATGCAATATAGTTCATAATTGACTCATTATAGCACGCATGCCAATAATAACAATATCGTATTTCTTATAGGAACAACGTGATATTAGTATTCTAAAGCTCTTGACTTTTACAGAGAAGGCGACACCATTTTGTGATTATTCTATTCTCTCAGCAAGAAAGATACAAATCTTCTGCATGTTATTAAATGTAGAATAATAAGAATTGTTAATTCATAATTACCATACTGTGCTGATAATACGTTACATCACAGTCCGTAACACCTACTCGCTTCTGTCCCAGGAAGTAAATGTTTGTAAATAGGCATGTTCTTTATCGTCCAACATGGCAGGTATTAACAAATGAAATGTAGGAAGACGAGCGAATGTCTCATACGTATAAAGGCTCTCTCACATGTCAATGATGGATGCCGAATTATTTCATGATTTATTTCCTACAATGTATTGAGATGCCGGCCGCGGCGCACAACAATGGACCAGTGGGTCCAAGTGACTTCACACCACATACAAGGCGCGGCGCGTATCAAAGGTGCTTAAGGTCAAGCTTCCCCACACCACTCACGCAAACAAACATGTAACAATAGTGAGCGCGGCACCCCAGAAAGAGGTTTCCATATCATTCGAGAAGTGTGTGGTGCCGGCTTGTTCGTATACATTCGAGAAAGATCGAACTTCGTCATCGCCGGTTTAAAGGTTTGCAAACCGCGTGAAGGCAGGCAGTTTTTAAGTCGGTCAGTGGCTCACTGAGTGCGAGACAGCTGAGAAAGATACGTCGCGTCGAAGTGAAGAAGTTTTTACGAGTGTTGAGTGATTGTATTGTCAGAGTTAGTGTTTGAGAGATAGAGAAAGGAAGGGAGACAGTGAAGGGAGTAAGTCAAGGCCACGAGAAGAAAACAGTTGCGAGTTTTAATATCACTAAAAGACTGTAGACTGTGTTACCGTCAGTAGAAGAGAACTGTGATTTCTGCAAAAGCTTAGAAGAAAAATAAAGTGATGCAAAAATAACTGGACTGGACTTTTGTCATTGTTGTTAGATAAAACATGACAGCATAAAATGTATTTTCTCACTTGTGGGTAATCTTGTTACAAGTCTTAGTGTAAAAGTAGCTATATATGTGTGGTAATAACCTGGAAATGTTATGGACCAATGTTATATTCCTCTTAGTTCGTGTACGAATTTTCTATCTTACGCAAATGCTAATTAAACTAAGTCTGTCCAATTTACTAAAGAGAAAACATCTAGCATATTAACCAAGCGAGGAATGAAATTGGATGCGAACTGAAGTAGGCTGTACCATTATGAAAATCCTTTCGCGTGTAATGTTCTCTTTGAGGCTGAAAGGGGAAAGACGGAAAAGCCCATGAAATACATTTCCTCATGCTTTACGACAGATTTAAAGTTTAATCGAACTGCAGTCATGCATTAATATAGGTATTACATTTAGAGAAGTAGAAGGGTAGGATGTAGCTGTATTTCTCAAACTATCTCCTGTTTTCGACTGTTTCATGTCATATTTCGACGTCGAGAGGGGAAAGAGTGGAGCATTCAAAACCAGAAACTGCTTCAAAAGAAAGTCGTCCTCTTTCCGCAGTACGCACTTGAAAATTTCGCCTCATTTAGTCGGTGCCGTTAAAAATGACGGAGAGAAGGGGAGCGATAACGTGATTGGTTGCTTTATTTACCGCTCAAAATGAAACAGTTTGTTTTCTTGTATACGTGAATCGTTAAAAGGCCTGTTTATATCTCTTTTCTTTCTGCTGCATTTAACTACAGCAAGAACCGTCTTTTCTATGGAAAGGGGAACGAGTAAAGCATTTTAAATGTGATGACTCTTTTAAACAAAAAGTTATCTTTCAACAGAACTCCGCAACGGCAGACATTTATGGTTTGTTTCTTTGATCTTATTTTAAATTTTCTCGCAACAACATTACCAGTAATATCCTTATGAAGATTTTATTTTAAAAACTATAATAAATAAGCTGCTTATATCTTTATTACGTTTGTACTTTGCTTACATTATACCTCAACTTTATTTTACTTTAGAGTTATGATGACCTTTTGACTTTCAGTAATTCCTGTGGTAAAGGAAATGTTGCCATAAATAAAAAATTATACAGCGATTTTACAGCGAATAAACTTTAAAGCTCTCTTAATATAAAACAACGCGTTTTAAAAAAAATCGGATGTACTAACCATTCTTATAAACTCTTATTGTTCTATCTTCTTCGTGTTAGTGGAGACACACATTTCCAGAAATTATCTTATTGCTCGTTTTCTTGCACGTACAACGGGGATATGGGAATACAGTAAACTTTGAGCGATAGTCAAATCTTTTAAAGCTTTCAAACACCGTTCTCTTTGCACGGTTAATATATTAAAAAGTCTGATGTTTTGCACTCATATGACTTTCTCTACTCTTGTGCTAACCATTCTTACAAACTCTTATACCTATATCTTCTTCGTGTTAGTTGAGATAAGCATTTGTACAAATTATCTTATTGGTTATTTCCTCGTATGTGAAAGTGGAATATTAGTATACAATAGGCTGTGAGCGATAGTCAAATGTTTTAAAGCTTTGAGATCCCGTTCTTTTTGCACGCTTAACATATAAAAAATGAACAACGATGTTCCATTTCACGAAACTTTTAAGTTTTCCGAAATTGACACAAATAACAAGGGATATCTCCGAAAGGTTTACTCTAGAAAAAAATTATTTTGACATAAATTGTGTTTTAGTGAGATATACATTTTTTGTATGTTAAGAATTTGTCTCTTGCGGTTTACTAGTTATTCAAAGATCAATTTGAGTAAACAGGACTACATAAGCTATAGCCAGAAAATTCAAAATATACATTTCATTTGTCATACAAATATCGTAAACATATGGTATTTTAATCAAAATTGTTGGTGCCATTTTCAAGAAAATCAAAATTATCAAAAAAGTTTCCATGTAAAGGTAGCTTAGGGTGGGGCTATTTTCTTCAAAATCTTCGTGTCGCATCCTTGAAAGATACCAAATTTGGTTTTTAACCGACTTTTCGTTTTTGAGTTATGCTGTACACACACACGCGCGCGCGCGCGGGCCTTTTTTTAAAACTGTCTTTTTTTATTCAGGGGGTCTCAAAACATGTATTTCCGGTGAAATCTCGACATCGAATTTTTTGGTAGAATACAATCCTCTACTTTACTATACGTAGTAGAGAAAGTAGAAAAGTGTTTGGTGTCCTACAAAAATTTAACCGAGAGGAGGTCGTTGAGGAACGGACAGCTGAACCAGGTATACGGTTCAACTCCCTGCAGGACCTCACAACTGGCAAATGACGGGGAGATTCAACTTTCTTTTCCCAATTGCCACTTCATTGCATGTACCAGTAGTGAACCTCCTGTGGCGCCGTGTAAAGTAAAATCCGGGTGTTAAATACGTATCAATATCTATATCTTCACTGTCCGCATATGAATTGATTTGTTTAGTTTCACGTATATCAGAGACTGATGTAATTCTAGCATCGGCTTATTATGACGGCATAAATCGTACAATATTATTCTCTTTCTGGCACCAGTACCAGAAAATGAATGACCTAATTACCATGCAAACCAAATGGCAATGATATCATCATCACCCCAACATAATATTCTCCTATATGCCTGTATGAAAACCTGAAAATGCCAGTTATGTAGTTTCATTAGTCTAACTAACGCATTTTTCGTTTCTCCATCCACAAAACGTTTCACATTCTTTTTGGTAAACATCTTTTACATTTTTCTGGAATTAATAAACTCTCAGCACTTTTGGCTTCGTTCGGAATACAATCCGTATTTTCCATAGTTCTATTATTACCTTCCGTTTTGCTCTAGAAGTGTTGAAACAAATGAAACATCTCCTTAGCAACCATATCACTGCATACATCTCTGATCTCTGATACATTATTATTTTACATTTAGCAAATTTATTAGTATTGTGCGCCACCCAAAACTTCGACGTCGAGATTTCACCGGATATATATATTTCAAGGCTCCCTGAATACAAAAAAATCAGTTTTAGCAAAAGGTCCGTGTGCGTGTGTGTGTGTATGCGCGCGCGTGTGTGTGTGTGTGTGTCTGTGGACAGCGTAACTCAAAACGAAAAGTCAGTTAAAAACCAATTTGGTATTTAATTTTAATATCTTACAAGAAGGCGACACGAAGATTTTTAAGAAAATTCCTCCACCCTAAAGTACCCTTCACATGGAAATTTTTTGGAAAATTTTGATTTGCTCGAAACTGGCTCTAACGATTTTGGTCAAAACACCACGTGTTTAAGATATTTTTATGCCAAATAAAATCTATATTTTGTATTTTCTGACTATAGCCCACATAGTCCTATTACTCTTGACAACTTTTCATAACTAGTAAACCGTAAGACAAACCAAATCTTACTCTACAAAAAGTGTAGATCGCTTTAGAATACATAATATATGTCGCAATTAATTATTTGTGGAGTAACCCATTTCTGAGGTATTCGTTGTTATTTGTGTGAGTTTTGGAATAACGTTTGTTAAATGGAAGATCATTATTGATTTTTTATATCTTAGCCGTGCAAAGAGAACGGAATTTGAAAACTTTAAAATATTTTAATATCGCTCAGTCTTCTGCAAGAATTTCTGCAAAGATTTATCTCGACTAACATAAAGAAGATAAAGGAATAAGATTTTGTAAGAATAGTTAGTGAAAGAGTAGAGAAAGTTATGTGAGTGCAATACATCAGATTTTTACGTATTTTAATGCTGTAATTCCATAGAAAGTTGTACTAAAACGTGCATAATCTTTTCATTGTGACACTAAAAAAATATATATACTTAGTCACAATTAAATTTTACTCTAGTTACATAAGTAACAATTGTAGTATCCAGTTTCAACAAAAATTGTTATTCTTTTACACTTCTGCCTTATTATTAATCTCTGGAAGAGTTTTTAAATCTATGGCATACTCTGCACATTTCTCCATGACTATCCTTTAACACCTGTCTCCCTCTGTATAAGCAGCCTGAACGTTGAAGACTGTCGATTGTTTATCATTTATTTAGAAATTGTTTACTTTACATCTCTTTTCAATAAAGCCATTTCTTCGTTGTTCATTGTATTATGTTAGAAGAAAATCGAGTGAATTCAGATGTGAGCTAATAGAGCTACATGATTTGAACTATAATCCTATATCTGCAAGTGTAAGGATGCACAGGTTTAGGTGAGAAAAACTGACCTTCTTGAATGACTTTCCTATACTCCTTGATAGATGAGGTTGTCTCATGTGCATTTATGCAGTTTATTGTGGTGTCAAAATGTAATTAACGACCTAAAGCTATCACTACTTTAAATTAGGTTAAGATAAATAAATTCGATCGTATATAACACAAATTAAATCCAAGATTAAAAAGTTTAGGTTAGTTAAAACACGTAAGTATTTTATTTTAAGTAAATACATAAAGATATTCAAGCCAGGTATTGGCGTTAGATTAAGTTGTCGCTCAGCTAAAGTTTTGCCATATAATCTTCTGTATCTTATGGTTCTGGGCCAAAAGGCAGAGCTTTGTGCATCCGGTTGTTGATGCACTTCGGAGGTTAAGAACCACCAACATTTGAGTGAAAACACGCGATAAAACCACAGTCCTGGGTTGAGTGCTCTGAGTCAGCAAACCTTATTCGACGAAATATTTTTACAACAGGAATGTAGAGGCACCTACAGAATGACTACAGAGTATAGCCATAGAATCTGTGAAGTTCTTACCATTTATTAATAAACCAGTTTTTTTGGGGGGTTGGCAGTTTTCCTGCGCATGCGCATTGCTAAGAAGATGAAAGTCCTTTATTGACAATCCACGATGAGGTTACTGTAAAAGTAACTGTCTTAATAAGGACGGGAAGGTGGTTTCAGGAGAGTTTTCACATCTTATTCTAAACCACTAATTTAGATATTTTCGTTGCATTCGTCTTGTTTCTTTGTCGTTGGACATGGAACTTCAGCAAAAGTTAGGTTAGGTTTAGGCCTTACGAACTACAAGCTACTGAGTGTTGGTGACGCGTTTTTAATTCATGTTAAAATTAATATAGCTTTCTTTCTATTTTTACAATAAAAATCAAATTACTGGGAAATGAACTAAGGAAGCTAAAATTTTGGGTTTTATTCTTTAATGCATAATTTTTTGTGAAGACCATCTGGGATATTAAGTAAGCCTGAGAGTTCAAAGGTTAGTTTAGTTGATCCACTATTTCTGCAATAATAAAGTGATACGAGTTGGTGCAAGTTATGTTTGTTTATTTTAATGACAGCCCAAACCCACGATGTTTTATAACACAAGCAAGACTTCTATGGTATACTCTCAAGTTAAACTATTATTCTTCCAAATCAGCTAACATTTTGGACCTTATACGTGTTAGAGAAACTGATTTAGTAAATAAAAGTTGAGATGAAGCATTATACATATGTATGTACATAGTTATAAGGGTGGCTATAAAGTACATATGTATGGGCCATTAAAGGTGGAGCTTCAAGGGTTAATGTAACAATACTTTGGCTGCAGAAATTGTAGGTATACACATAGCATTCCAGATCACCATGATTAGAATCATTATACGGTGCGATAAATTTTCTTTTAAGCTTCATACTTAAATATTATGCTGAGCACATTCTTAGAAAATATTCTTCATGTTAAGAGTGTAGTAATATATTTTACATAAATTGCGTTCTTTAACGAACTCTACATTTTGTTTGCTTAACATTTCTGTCTATCTGTTACGTTTAAACGATTATGAAAAAATAATTCAGAATGAAAATGACTTCACAGACTTCGTAGAAAATTCAAGATATACCATTTTTATCATGTAAATAACATTTTAATCAAAATCGTTAGAAGCATTTTTGATAAAATAACGAACAATTTTCCATATGTATGATGTCTCGGGCTGGATTATTATCTTAAATAACTTGTGTCATCATTGGAAGAAACTGAACTTAAATGCCAACTTCTGTATTTAACCGAAATTTCGTTTTTGAGTTGTGCTGTTCAGAAACGCACAGACACACGCCCATTTGTTTGTTAAAAATAGTTCCTTTTTGGATTCAGGGAGTCCCAAAATGTATATTTTCGGTGAAATCTCGGTGCGGAGTTTTTGGATGCAATGGAATACTTCCGTATTTACTGTTTGATGTTAATTCAACCGAACAGTATAAATCTTAATCACGATGGTAAATCAAGAGATAAATTTGTTTCTATACAAAATAACAAACAAAATCAAAGCAATAAATTCTAATCTTAATAAAGTTATTGATAAATGCTTTCGTAAGGTAAGCAAAACAAGAAAAAGAATTACCTCTAGTATGGTAGTTATTAGGGCTCCAGAAATTAAAGTAATGTCTGATTTAAATAGTTCTTGATAAAGAGTTGCATAACTACTTTGAAATAATAAAGCTTACGAACTTTCTTCTGGGTCGATGTGAATTGAAAAAGATCTACTGTAGAAACCTTCAGCTTTGTTCGAAATATAATACCTCATAATGTTGCATCGAGTTGTTTCATATTGTTTCTTGTTTATCATTAAAGATAATTACATTAAAGAGCTCTCCTTCCTATTACAGTTTATCATTCATTCAACTAACCAATTCACTGTAGCTTTTGATGCGAAACCAGGATCATAAATGTGTGTTTGCTAGAGCGGAAAATGTATATGCCTGGTGCATTAAATTGCCATGTACGTCCATTGTACATCGATTTATGAATTAAAAATAATTTCCGCGTGCATTATGTTTGACAACGTTACAAGAGGGTTCGCCGGGCAGAAAAACGCTTTAGGCTGAAATTAGTCATAATGAAGCTGGGGAACATATGCTTTAAAGAAAGGAAACAAAAATGTCTAATGCAATTACTGTTACGTTAAAAGTACAAACGTAGAAAATTAATGAATTCGGGAGTATAATAAACACCCTGTCTTGTGCAGCCTATTGGCCATGTAACATACCTAAGGTAATGGAAAGGGGGGGGGGGGGGTAACAAATACTCGCCTCCGGAGCTGATGTGCAACTGGGTTACAGGGATGTCCTGAGAATAAGTTGTGGACAGGAAGCAAAGTCAACATTGGTAAGATGTAAGACGCTGGGAATATGTACAACAGTTTTAATGCTGTTAATATAATGACTAAATGGTTGCAGTGTTACAGCGACTTACACTGACAGTATGATATGTATATTAATATTTATCAATAATCGACAACTATTACCATAGTAAGTTGGAGAAGTATTATGTTCCACTCATTGAGTTTCATTGAGGTTTCACAAGAATGTTTTTACACTCCGTGCATCCAAAGAACAGCATTTTTAGAACTAGGTATGTGTGTGTCTGTGTACAGCATAACTCAAAAGCGAAAGATGTGGTGTTTAAGTTCAGCAAGTTTCAAGTGTGGCGGCGCCGTGGTCGAGCAGTTAGACCGTTCGCCTATCACTAAGCCACCCTAGGTTCGATCCCAGGGACCCGCATGTGCTATTTATGGAAGCTGCGTCTTGGCGGGTTTTCTCCGGGTTACCCGGTTTCCCCTGCCACTCACTCCACCAACTGATCCATCATTAACTTTTCAATCATCCATTTCGCCTGCATTTTGTATCATCCTCTTCCTCACTCGCACCTGGTGCTCGGCTGACCACCCCCACCCAGGTATTCACTCTGTCCGCTCCATAGGTTGGTCTGCTTCTCGACAGGCATCTGACCCTAGACATAGGCATGTAAGTTCTAGGAGTGCCAGTCTTCCATGCCGAGAGGGTAATCAGATGAAGTTTCAATGAAGCAACACGAAGAATTTGAACAAATTTACCCTCATCAAACTTCACGTTTTATGGAAAAATGTTCTAAAACTTTTATTTTCTCAAAATCAGTGTAATGATTTTGATTAAAATACCATATGTTTAAAATATTTTCATGATATATGAAATGTATATCTTGAATTTTCTAGGAATTGCCTCTTCATTCGTAAGAGTTACACAAAATCGTATTACTAAAAATGTAGAACTCACTTAAGCACACAAATTATGTCAAACTTTTTTTCTTTTGTGAACCTAACCATTTTCGTGTTATTCCTTGTTGTTGATTTGAAATTTCAAATACTTATATTTCTCTCAAATAGGAACTATTTCTATTTTTTCTTTTCTTTTTTCTGTCATCTCTTGTTTATGGAAAGTAACGAAATTTCAAGGCCATTATATAGCCACCAACTCTTGTAAGATTTGACTAGTGCTACTATTACTACTTATTTTCTTATTTCCCCTTTACCTACAAGAAAATATCCAATAAAAGAATCTCTGCACATATTTATCTCGATTAACATGAAATAAATATAAAAATAAGCGTTTATAAGAAGAGCTTCTACAAGAGTACAAAAATCATGTGAATACAACAATCATATTTTTAATGTGCGATAATTCCAGTAAAATTATTTTAACGTTGGGAACTCTGGGTAAAGCGTATGGTGCAGTAAGAAGGTATCCACTGCTCATGCAACCCGCGTAATATTATTGCTGCTTGTAGGAGTGTAGGAGTGTTATTTCTTCGCTTCTTAAACTGTTGACAATGGCGGATTCGTACGATTTACAATCAACGTGTTTGTTTCAAATAGAAAAGAGTTGGTCATACTTTTACTATATGAAATCGGAATTACACATATTAATGTCATCATCCGAATATATGATAAGAGGTTCAGACTCTGGCGTAATATCTGTAACAGCAATATGCAGTTGAGCCGAGAGGTGGTTATCTGAAACGCGAGATCTTAGTTTTGATTTTTCTATGTTCATCAGATATAAAAAGATGTTCACAGACATATGTGGAGCAAAATGTTGCTGTAACAGTGTAACAAGCAGCAAATTCTCTCAAACCAACATAAATGACCTTACACAGTTCATTGAACACTCCTGTGCCAGCTAAATCGCTGCACTTATTTTTTGCCATTAGATTTGTTTGTAGATCTACGAGTTTACATCGGCTATTTTCGTGAAGTTGTATGAAGAGTATGGTGTATGGCACTCCTGTAACGTCAGCGAAGGACCTTATGGCCACGGAGTGGTTGAAAATCTTCAAAAACAACCGCACGTATTGGACCATGTGGATGAGGCTCATCACGGCCTATACAGGCTCTGAAATGACATAGGAGGTACACAGTTCGAAGACCGTTTGTAATTAGCAGCTCGATGTTGGAAAGGGTAGAGTGAGACTGAAAAATTGAATGCCATGACCGGGATTTGAATCACGGATCTACCGGTTACCGTCCGGCTGCTCTAATTACTAAGCTATCATGGCCAACGTGCCGATATATTAAATTCTCCAACTCACTCGCTCGATGTTGTTTATTGACGAAATGTGAACGTACACCCATCTCACATTTAATTACCTAATTATTGGCATTTAATCAGTTATTTTTATGTTGTCGGAATTAACGCTTCAATTTGCAAAAGTTCGTGAAATCATAGCAAAAAATCGTCCTTCTTCTCCTGTAGAGTTTTCGCTTCTGAAATGTCCCCAGACTCTTCAAATATAAGTTGTAGTTGTCTTTATGTGTATAGTGTATGTCTATATGAACAGCAACAGTGGTTAGACACACAATGGTTGGCCCACGCACAGTGCTATACTGGTTGATGCAACCGCACGACGAAGTCTGTGGTGGCAAACTCATCCCTTGGGTGGCCTACAATAGGTTTCACATACAGAATCGTGAAAACTAAGCTAAAACTACATAAATTTATTGATGTAGTGAACGATGGCTCGGGGTTGTATTGCACAACAATACCTTTAATACAGTTGTTCAATACAAATCGCTTTATTGAAAAATTAAGATTGTTACAGGAACGTTGGAAACATCTGCCATTTATTTGATTATAGCTTTGCACTGATGAATGAATTCGAATTAGCATATCTGGCTGCTCCTGAATTTTGCTTCAGGCTAGATGTCCTCACTAGGAGCTCTACTATTGTGTTTACCGAAGTCTTGTAGACAAGTGGTGTCATATGTGTACAGAAAGAAACCCAACGATTGTATATTGGGGTTCCTTAAAGCGTCAAAATATAGGGAAGCTCATCCACTATTATCATTATTTGGGCTTATGACAAAAGTCTTGCGATCTGTGGTAAATTATGTCAAAATTCATATGGAAATTCACATCACACAAAGGAATCAGTTCTGATTTCGCATATCCCTGGTGTAACGCATCCTTTAATGGAGTCGCAAGTTAGCAACTATTATTTTCCATCATATGTCTAGCTGACTAATACACTTTTGGTTCTGTGCACAGTGCCGAATAATACTACTTCTGTATTAGTACCTTTTCATTACGTTCAGAGAATGTTTTAATATTTCTAAATCGACAACTATATCTTACTAAGATACTCACATTTTGTCTTAATCTTTTGTTACCAGATACTCTTTTATGGATCCAATGTAAGGAGAGCAGAAGAATTGTTTAGAGGATAATGATCAGCCTCTGTAAGTTGAAATGAACTGCAACAGGCCTGGCAACTATGGCCATAAAAAATACATATTGTGTTGTGACGTTTCGTTTCTGTTGGTTAGGAAAACATCTCTTTGAGCGGACCACGCTGATATTTGGATTGGAAACAATGGATATTAAGGAACCTATGGCTTTGCAGTGTGCCATTAATAACTACAAATGGGGCAAACTCGGTACGGAGAGTAAAGCATGCGAATTTTACACACACAACCACCCAGAATTTGTTCCTGAGAATACCACTCCTTATGCTGAATTGTGGTTGGGAAGTCATCCGAATGGGCCATCGGTGGTTAAGGAAACAGGCGAATTACTACAAGATGTGCTTAATAAACACCCAGAAATACTGGGAGAGGTAGAGTTGAAAAGATTCGGCAATAAGTTGCCTTTCCTACTTAAAATAATATCCATTGGCAGTCCTCTTTCAATACAGGCACATCCTGACAAGGCATTGGCAAAGCATTTACATGAAATAAAACCAGAGATATATAAAGATGATAATCACAAGCCAGAGATGGCAATAGCACTCTCAGATGATTTTGTGGCAATGTGTGGCTTTAGACACAAAGAGGATTTAGTTAAATGCATTCAGAGCGTGCCAGAAATCGACCCACTTCTTCCAGAAGATGCAATCAGCATTTTAATGGAAGCTGACGAAAAAACTGTGAAGGAAGAATTAAAAGCTATATTTTCCCAAATGATAAATGTACCTAAAGAGCTCGTGCGACAACAAGTTGCGAAATTGAAAGAAAGGTTTGAAAAATGTTGCAGTTGTAGTGCACTGCAAGTGACTGTTAATTATATAATAAGTGAATACCCGGAAGACGCTGGAGTCTTCTCTCCTTACCTGCTAAATGTTTTGCATTTAAAGGAAGGTGAGGCGATATTTATACCAGCAAATGAACCTCATGCATACCTATCTGGTAATTGCGTTGAATGTATGGCTGCGTCAGATAATGTGGTGCGTGCGGGACTAACAAATAAACTGATCGATAAAGATACGCTTGTGAGCATGTTGACTTACGAATGTAAGGAACCGAGTCAGGTTAAAATAAACAGTGTAAAAGAGGCGGACTTTTGTGAGGTATTTAGGCCGCCAGTGGAAGATTTTGCAGTTGCAGTTGTTGACATACCACCAACATCTGTTGAAGTCACACTTCCGTGCCGTCGATCAGTATCTTTGTTGATGATAGTTGAAGGTGATGCCAAGGGAAACAACAACTTGTGCTTAAAAAAAGGAGAAGCGTATATGTTACCCGCAAATTTTGAAATAACAATATCCCAACTTGAACATAGCCCACGTTTCCATATGTTCCAAGCATTTGTCAACGTATGTTGTTAAGTTATAAACAAAATAAGTTCATGCTAATTAATATTTAGCTGGTATGCTTTCAATCTTAACAACATTATTTCTGCTTTGGAAGATAATTTTAATTCCTTTTGCGTAGTATGATGATTTATATGTGATGAATTATTGATGACTTCTGTGATTATAAGCTCTTTAACTTGTTAAGATGTACTTATATTAACAATGCAACTTGAATAAAATGTGCAGTTTAGTTGTTAACACAAACTAGGTACCTACTTTGTTTATAATATTGATCAACATTCAAAATCTTTCGGCTTCAAAATAGAAAAGCGAACACAGAGAATTAACTCTGTATTGAGTGGAATGTTAGAATTTTTAATGTAAGTCTAGTTATAAGTAGGTTTGGTAACATTATTTCATCTATATTTCATTTCTGAAGAAAGCAACTTTAAACCAAAATACTCGTATTTACTGTTTTTATTCCGTTTAGGGAAATCAAATTGTATAAATCTATACTCCATCCAGCCGTAGATCCATACCTTGTATCCCTCCGCGATAACCTGAAGTTCATATCACTGCAACTAACGCAAACACGACCCGTGGACCCATGCCTCGTGTTTTTTGTAACAACGACATTTGCTCGGGAGGTTTAGGAGTAGCATTACATTAAAGTAGTTTTTACTGCGGTTATCGTACATTTTGAAAACTTAAAGATAATCGCCAATATTTAAGGTATTATATTTTATGATGTGCCTTGGTTGCGACATATCGCGGGTTATTTGTTGACGGCTTGTGTTTACATCAAGTGAGGATATAAAGGTGGAGCAATTATAGTGTTATTTCGAAACAATTTTCGTTGTTTAGTAATCTATCCGGTCTCAGTTCTCAAAATTAAATTAAATTGGAATGTGGTAAGAGGTGTCCCAAAAAGAAAGAAGTAGTATTAAGGAGACTACTCGTAAGAGTTCCTATTGGTGTATAATGTGTCGGAGTTCTTTAGGAAATATTCCATAGGAATGAACTTGTATACATACAAATAGTTCTCCAACATCGTGATCTGCATTGAAAAGAAAAGAATACGTTATAGATTTTTAACTATATATAGATATATTTACTATGTAAATGTCCATACTGTAACTATTAAAAAATAACCATTTAGAAGCTAGGTACTAATTGGCAAAGCCATGAAGCGTATCGGAAAGAAAGTGAAACTGCGCAGTTGTTTACGTGAGCTTATCGCACAAGCACGGCGAGACAGTATATGTACACGCTGTTTAGATGCAATCATAATATCTTCAGGACAGCAACGTCTCGTATATCGGCAGGCGCGAGAGGTCATTCATTTGCATTATACTACTGACTCTACACTAAATTACTAGAATTACGCTTTTCTAATAAACAAGATCACAAGTAATCGCAGCGCTCGACAACCAAGGTCAATACTTCTCGTTGCTTTGCCAGGTAGCAAGTCAGCACTCAGTATTCTGAAATCGACGTCTGTAGAATCTGCAACCGATCATCATAGTAGGAGAGTAAGTCCCATGGCCTACGGTGGTCAAGTACATAAGACTCCACCAAGACATGCGATAAAAATTTGAAGGTCACATCTACAGGATGAGGCCACCAGAGCCAATAGGAGAATGGCGATTCTCTACCCAACCCACGGACTCCAGTCCATGCTATCTGTCACGAACGCCTCCTCTACAAACAGGTGCTCCGGCCATTGCTCACATATGGCTGTTAAGTTTGAGATGCTGCAACCAAAATAAATCTGTATTCTTGAAGAGACCTCCAACTCCCATACTTGCAGAAGTCCTCTTCATCACCCGATCCCTCTACGCTAAAAGTACCCAACAACTTCAACGCCCTCATTCGAGGACTTGAAAAGTATGACGCCCCAGACTGGTACTAGCAATAGAGTAGTAATGAAAGAAAAAAAGACAAATAGACAGAGACATCACCACAAGTCAATCAAGCCTTTTTGTGAGTCAGTAAAGAAACTTCCGCCCTCAAACCCAACTCTAAGTATAGCCAACCTTACCCGACGACGACGCTATCTGGCAGGCTGAGAACAGCCCGAGGTGTGTCATGCGTGTACCTGCCCTTTTAGGGCTTAACCACTTTATGACGGGATGTGGGGTTTTGCAGGGTCGCGGGTGAGAATTGAGGTAGTGGGTAGTAAGGAGGTAGCAAGATTATGCTCCTCAGCGGCTGGAACCTTACCCTATGCCAAAAATATTTCTAAAGTCAGCAGAGGGCCTAGCCCTGGATGGCATCACACAGGAGGAATCCCTGTCACTTAGGTAGCCCTATCCTCTCCCCACACTAGTATACTCGCTGCTGCTGGTTCCTGCTAATTCAGCAGTGGCTAACTGGCTGAAGGTCAACTTAATGCTCTTAGATTCCTGGCCCCTGGTACGCAGCCTCTGATTGAAGATCCTGTGCTTGATTTTAAATTGGCTCAAGGCTTGGAGTAAGTGCCATGCAGGATTATACGCGGGGAATCGCCTGACTCAAAACCCGATGGCATTCTGACTGCTTAACTTTTTTATGAATGTTGCATTAAGACGTATACGAGTATTTAAACATTTTTGTATCTTACTTACCTCTGGACCACTGTCCTTGAATGTGAGCTGATAAAAACGTTTTAACACAATATTCTAGTTCCCCTTTTTAAAGAATTGTCTGTTTTTATAAACAAAAGAGACATTTATTTTTGTTGGCCTGTTGTGATTAAGGACAGACAGTGTTAATCTGAAACCGAGAATAAAAGATAAGATGGGAAAGAAATGCTTCGCAATTATCCATGTACTATGTCTATCTCAAATTTGCGCCAATTTTAATCGCATCTACCGGTAGGCAGCAATTGTCATTTAAACTTGAAAAATTGTGTAACATGTTTCGCTATAAAACCCATGTTTGTTTCACAAGTATGAGGTAACACAAATAGTATTTACCAAAAGGTCTATCTTTTGACATGTAAAATATTTATAAGTAATTCGCATTAGCAGATAATGAATGCCCAAAAGTACAATCTGCTTAACTACATAAACAGTAAATAATCGAATTACACTGACCAGAATTCCAACTAAGTATAGATAAGAAAACAAAAATCAAAGGCAAAATTAAAGTTTCTAAAATCGTGTTGTTTGTTGGTATTTTACAACTAGCTAGTTTGTTCCCTCAACTGTCCAAGCCGTTATCGATAAATATTTCGGATGATATAATTTAGTCCTAAGAGGATAATGTGGATGTTTTAAAATAGAAGAAATCCTACTCCTTAAAATTAGAAGCAATCTCTATTGTATTCAACAGCATTAATTTTGGTTGCCAAAAGAAAGGAATGAATGCATCCCCTCATCCAGTAAGTCTGTAAGTAAGCTACTTGCAACTTGATATAAATGCAGGACTTCATTAACCAATCCGTGATACGTGGGAAATCAAAGTCCAGCATAACATACTGTATCTTAAATGTTCGCCATTATCTGTAGACGTTTCATTGTTTGAAACTTTAGTAAGTAGTATGAATAGCAAAGCTAAAAAAGGTTGTAGTTTCCGTTTAATTCTGAGTGATGTTCATCGCTATTCCTGATGAGCACTCAAGGTATAAACATGGCTACTTGTGCTCTCAATTGGTGAGTTAAAGGTGAAATAGTGAAGCATTCTAAAGTTAAGCTAGTGAAATGTGTTGAATCCTCTTAACAAACTAATGCAGGAAAACCCAAGTGTCGTTATGAATAACTTTGTTAAACTGCACATTACACCTCTGAGTTGCACGTGGCCGTAAAGAGCTTTAAAATGGGAGCACTGCGACACCAAGTAAGAAAGACGTAAGACAGAACTAGAAAAGCAGGTGAGTTTATAGATTATTCCATCCATAACAAAGTGAATAAAACTACAAACTGCCAACGCTAGACAAGACCGTAAAAGTCTGCCAATTATGATACTGCAATGACTTCTTTTAAGCGAGCTATCTTTCATAAATTGCTAGGTGGACTTCGGTTGTTAGGAGGAAATAAAGTGAATATAGATTATTATTATTGAGGGAGAGGAGGTCGTAATTTTACACGTTTGCTCTAAGTGATATATCACTAGTTAACCAAGGTTTATTTCTCGTATTTAATTTCAGTTTGGCTTTCGTTTAGTGTATTGTTGCTATTATCATTATCATTATTATTATTATTATTATTATTATTATTATTATTATTATTATTATTATTATTATTATTATTATTATTATTGTTATTATTGTTGTTGTTATTGTTATTATTGTTGTTATTATTATTGTTGTTATTATTATTGTTGTTATTATTATTGTTGTTATTATTATTGTTGTTATTATTGTTATTATTATTATTATTATTATTATTATTATTATTATTATTATTATTATTATTATTATTATTATTATTATTATTATTATTATTATTATTATTATTATTATTATTATTATTATTATTATTATTATTATTAATTATTAAGAATAGTTCTCATTCTATTTCAGAAGTTTAAGATGTTTTTATGACAAATGAGATGCATATCTTGAATTTTCTGGGAATAGTCTCGTAAATGCTCTTACTTTCGCAAAACAGATAAACCGTGACCAAACCGTACTCGTATTGTTAAAGGACGCCATTTATGTTAAATGCATTATTTTTATGGAGTTAAGCATGTCTGAGGTACTCATTATTGGTTTTAAATTTTCCAATACTTACACTTTTTTTCAAATGGGAGTCCTTATGTGCAGTATTTATGCAGAGATAGCTGAATTTGAAAGCCATCACTTAGTGACTAGCTCTTAAAATATTTCACTTTCGCTTAATCATACCGTGTTCCCTTGTTTCCATTGTAGGTACAAGGAAATATGCAATAAAACCATTTCTATAAATGTTTATCTGGATTAGCATGAAATACACAGAATAGTAAGCTTTTGTAGGAATCACTTGCTAAAGAATGGGTGGAGAATAATATTGAATCCACTTCTGTTGGATTACACACACCCTTTCCTCAAAGCAGAGTATTAGCAAGGAATCTAATAAAACATTTAAATCAAGGACATTCCCCTAAATTTCTATTGCTTCCCATTCCATTTGCTACAGAATTAATTGCTCATAACTACGCTTTAGAGCTATTTTGTTAGCTTTGAAGTATCTCACGGATGAAGTAGGTATGATTACTTTGAAATTCTTCAAACAATATTACGTGCCTACTGAAGGAGCAAGTCAATGTCGATTGTTTGCTCAGAACAAAGGAAAGTGCTGCAGGGTAGGAGAGTGTAATAACAGTTAAAGGAAACGTTAAGATAAAAAATTATCTTGATGGAAATGGAAGCATTTAGCCTAACAAAAAGCGGAGAAAACAACGAAGTATTCAAGTTAGCTTTTATGCAACCTCGGTTTAATGAGACCGCAAAGGTTTTCTCCTCGTTTTCAGTACTTTTTCAGTGACTCTCTCCGAAGTGAGGGGAGCCAAAAATGGTAATGCAACAGTCTAGTAAGTGCCATTCTTGTGTAGCTTCACTGGAATGGCATTGTGAAGTATATACAACGCCTTATTTTTACTATCTTAACCACATATCTAAAATTCAACCCAAAGCTCTTTTACTCTTTGTTTCTCCCAAAAATTCAACAGAGAAATGTCATTAAAACAGTGAAAGTAAGGATTGTAGGAAAAGCTATGCTTGCATGCGAGACTATCAGTTTATCTGTTTTTCCGTCTGTGTGACAATGTGCTAGTGTCAGTGTCAAAAAATTATACTTACGTCTTTACATTCTCAAAAGTTATAACGGATTTTATGCTCAACCATACCCAAATTTGTTAATTATAAGTCTGATAGCGATTCTTTAATGGACCTCCTGAAGTTCAAACGTTCGTTAAAGGACTGGTCTTCATCCAATCGGACAATTCAATTTTCATTAAAGGACAGGTATTCCACCAATAAGAGAATTCCCATGCAGCAATGGCAAAGCGCAATATCGATTAATTCTCGAAATGCAACTAGGCAAGTTCAGAAAACGCTAAAATGTCGGACACTACTGACAGTGAGATGCAACTTACTCTGGCTAAGTAAGATGCAACTTAAACAAAACGCACAAATTAACCTCGATAAAGCATCAACTTCCAAGAATATTGCACTAAGCACAGTCCCGCAAATTAATTTCACTGATTGTACAATAAACAACTTATACATGAAATAAAGTTTCGCTTGGAAACCAATATATTCAATTTGCCTTCTATTTTTCAATGTTACGTAGCATTGCAAGATTATCATTATCATCATGCAATGTGACGTGCTGGAAACGAATTGATCATTTAGTCCCTGCACAGAACTCCAAATATCAGCTGATGCAATGTGTAGCTCACTGTCCCTGTTGAGTGTACAACATTTTACAATATTTCAACTACAAAATTAGGAATATGATAGAGCATAAATTGTCGTATGACTGGTGAGTGTACAACATTTTACAATATTTCGACTACAAAATTAGGTATATGGTAGAGCATAAATTGTCGTATGACTGGTGAGTGTACAACATTTTACAATATTTCGACTATTAAATTAGGTAAATGTTCGAGCATAAGTTGTCTATAAAACTTAACTATAATGGTGATTAAGACGCTCGTATGAAAATTATAGGAAACTCGTGCCTTAATTACTGCCATTATAGTCTCGTTGCATAATATACTATTATTAAAGTATTCACGCACAGCCATGGAAAAATTATTGAGCCCAATGGGAGAGCAGAATATTTCTAAGTCCCACGTCGTGGTGCAGCGCAGTTTACACAACTCAATATATTTTCTAACATGCAGCTGAGCTTATTGATAGTCTCCGTTCAATATGCTATCGTCCGTCAGACACACAAATAGGCTGTACAGTAAACCTTGTTTATCCAGAATAACGGAACCAAAGGCAATCCGGAAAACCCAAAATCCTGATAATCCAGATTATATGGGTAGTGAGCAAAACAAAATTCTTAAATCCTTAAATAAGCAGACTTGTATTTTATGACGATAAAAACTATGTAACAAAATTATGTACAGTATGTATTGTTTACAAGACATTAAAACTATAGCAATCTTAATCACATAAAATCATATAATTTCTTAAGGAAGATTGATCTTCTGTTTTAAACACGTGTGGCGTTTGAAGGAAGTGTGGTCACGCAAACGCTTTATAGTTCAGCTGGGGTGGTGTCGGGCTGATGCTCCAAGTACGTCATAATGTTTGAAAGCTGATGCACAGCTCCCAATTTGACAGCTATTTTCTTCAATGTTTCTCCTTTATCGCTGCCTACTCTGACTGGCTTCGCCATCCGCTCCCACTTGCAATTATTCTATTGGTTTCTTCTCCTCCAACAAGAGGTCGACCTGTTAATAGGGTCTTCCATATCGTGTTGAGTGGTTTGCCTGTGTCCGACTCAGACTGCTCTTTTCTTTAAACATTTTTATGCTTTCCCTCACTATTCTTTGAGAGAAATTGTCACAAATTGCTAAAATTTTTAAATTCTCGAAGTCAGTGTCGTCGCCGGTGTTTTCTAAATGTTCCGCGATGGCAGGTTTTTCTGGTTGAGAAAATTTCATGTCTTATATGTTCCTTTTTTTCTTGTATTAATAGATCTGCCTGTTTGACCTGCATACGATTCACCACAACCACAGGCAATTTTATAAGCACCCGTATTATTTGCTTGGTTTTATAAAAGAATGCAGCTTTTAAACTGATGTGTATCTTGTTTGAATTTTACGGTGTTGCAATGTTTTTTATAATTTCTTCTATAGCTCCTCGTACGTAAGGCATGTAAAGCAATGTGGAAAAAGGCGGTGGAAGTCTACATAATTACAGAATTATATGGTATTCCATTTTCGATAGCTACGTGGTCATTCGTCAATATAAATAACCGTTACACATTATTTTCACTGCAATCTTGAATAGTAAGGTAGGAAGGGAAAATTAATTATTTTAATCGCATTTTGTATAAATTGAAATAACTCAGTTAATGATTTCTAAATGTGTAATCGATACGACAGGCACAATCAAATTTACATTCTAATTCTAAGTCGGTCTATCAGCATGGGAACAAGTATTTTTACACTTTGCTGGGTGTATACATGTGACAAAATTCATATGATTTTGTAGAATATTAACATTTGATGAAAAGTGTTACCTTTTTCACATTTTATAAGATCTGTGGCTTTCAAAATAGTTCAATTCACCAATGAATCGGCCTTTCTAGATATTCTGTTCGGATAGTTTTCTGTGAAACCATTTAGAAAACTCAAGCCACTCTTTCCAGCAAACGCGTTTGGAAATATCCGCGTCACCTTTTCTAACAAGTCAGATACACTTGAGTATTTAATCTATATGATGCCAATTGCGAAATAAAACTCCGTCTATTCCTGAATAGTTTTTATTTTCGCGAACCGGTCCTATCAGTAGCATATTATAATAATTAGTGTTTCTTTTTTCCAGGTTTAAGGGTTTTACAATGATTGAAATTTATAATATTGCATTATGTAACATGCAATGTTTCATTTGAATCTACGAAACCTTTTTTAAACGAATAAAGTGAATTTACTTCAAACCCTTAAACTATAGATGTTTTGGCTTTAAAACATATATTTCGTAATACTTTGGAGTGTTTTCATGTATGTATATTTTGATAAAGAACTCACATTTTGACAAAGGTTTCTTCATATTTAGCCTGTCTCTTGAGAGTCATATAAGTAGGTATAGGTATATTTATTATATTTTTGGTGAATTGTTAAAAACTATGTTCCTAATAATGTATGCCTACTTAAGTTGCCAAGTATAATAGGACCATCAACTTGGGAACATAGCTAAAATATTAAATTTGAAATAATTAAAAGCTTAAATTCTTTCTTTGTTTCTGGACTACAGTAGAATTTTAATGTATCCACAAACACATCACATAAAACACTGTTTAACAAGAAATGTTCGAGTTTAATGTTAATCCCATAGTAACATTAAGCCAAAATTAACAAAGGCGTGAAAAAGTACACGCCCAAATTCACCCACGCAATAACGACACAGGATTCTGACGGTTTTTTTTTTTGGGGGGGGGGGGGTGGGGGCCTCCACGGGGAAGGCCATTAAGGTTACACGAAAAACGCTACCGCCTGACGGATACGCAGCCCGCATAATTCGTGTGCTGTGCGTGATGAGGGATCTGCGGGGACATAAACTTCGGCGACAGCGTTGGAGAGAGAAAAACACGCAGAGATAAAAGAAGAGTATGAGAGAGTTTTTGTTTAATTATTTTAGTATCATGGGTTAAAGTGTTTTCAAATAAATAGTCTGATGCATTACCGGATGAAAAATGTTTGTTACCCTAATGGATTTACTTCATTAGGGAAAAAAAGGGCGTGTAAAATATGTTTGTGCCAGAAACGTCATTGCAGGCATTGACAACACTATGTTCGTGATAACTCTTGATAGCACTGAATACAACCTACTGTTCACAAATGTAATGAAATGTGGATATGTGCATTAGTGATGGACTAATGGTTCGCTTTGCACGAACTGTTATTTTGTAAGTGCAGTGTTTAATGTAACTTTCACAGTGGCACATAAGGACATTTCCATATCCTTATATATACTGTGATAAATGACACATTACTTTTTCATTCACTTTTTTACTTTCTCTACTGGTAAGTAGGGGAAGTATTGTATTCCACCCAAAAATTCGAAGTCGAGATTTCACCGGAAATACATGTTTTGAGGCCCCCTGAATCCAAAAAAAGCATTTTTAGAAAAAGGTCCGCGTGTGTGTCTGTGTGTCTGTCAGTCTGTCAGTCGGTGGACAGCATAGCTCAAAAACGAAAAGTCGGTTAAAAACCAACGTTGGTATTTAAGTTTAATGTCGTTCAAGGATGTGACACGAAGATGTTGAAGAAAATAGCCCCACCCTAAACTACCCTTTACATGGAAAATTTTTCGAAAATTTTGATTTTCTTGAAAATGGCTCTAACTATTTTGATTAAAATGTCATATGTTTGAGATATTTTTATGACAAATGAAATGTATATCTTGAATTTTCTGGCTATAGCCCCTGTAGTCGTATTTACTCTGGACGACTTTTGCATAACTGGTAAACCGTTAGAGATAGACCAAATTATACTATACAAAAAATGTAGATCTTGCTAAAATACACAATTTATGTCTCAATAAATTTTCTTGTAGGGTGAACCATTTCGGAGATATACCTTGTTATGTGTGTGAGTTTCGGAAAACTTGGAACTTTCGTGAAATGGGTCATCGTTGTTCATTTTTTTTTATATGTTACGTGTACAAAGAGAACGGAATCTCAAAGCTTTAAAAGATTTGACTATCGCACAAAGCCTACTGTATTCCAATATTCCCCTTGCACCTACAAGGAAATAAGCAATAAGATAATTTGTACAAATGTTTATTTTAACTAACACGAAGAAGATATAGGAATAAGAGTTTGTAAGAATGGTTAGTACAAGAGTAGAGAAAGTCATGTGAGTGCAACACATCAGATTTTTTCTCTTAAAACCGAATCACAAAACCCTTCTTTATCGTTAACACAATTTACATAATTCGTTGTGACCTTACAACTCACAGCTGTTCTGTCCGATCGTAATCTTGATACACACTAATATTCTCTATCCCTGTTTCACGAACTACTTCCGACGATACACTCACTCTCACTCAAATAGGCTTAACTAAACACTGCTAACAACTGTCTCACTCAACACTTAAACACTGGCTTCTCTCAATACTGCATTCTCTTTTTATAGCCGAGAATAACCTAGCACGGATTTTTCTCCAAATCCAACATTTCGTAAATAAGCTCAGCACGTGAACAGTTATCGAGTTTTCTGCAAAAGCCTTGTTTTGCCGTCGTCACTGTTACCTCGTCCGTTAATGGGGTGATGTAGCTAACGAGCTTCTTTTTGAGCACGTGGCCGCCAAGTGGTGTGAGATAGCATGACCTAGGGTTTCTTTGAGGCGTTCGGCCGCGGCCGGCGTCACAGTCTGTATTACAAGGATATTTACTCCGGGTACATTTATGATTGTAAGATAATTAAATTATCGTACCTTTATAATCTGCAACCGGTTTTCTCCAGCCAGCATTAAAAATCTTCTCTATATGCACCTTAGCTTATATGCCTTATATAACTTTACATCCTCATGACTTTATCTACTGCCCACTATCCTTTAATTTTATACAGCTTCTACAAAACCTTATTTTTCTAACTACTTCATGTTAGTTGAGATAAACCTTTGCAAAAATATTTTAATACAAATTTCGCTGTAACTACAAGGGGATAGAGGTAACCGAATCGTAGTCAAGGTATTTAACAGTGGCTCCTTATATACTGCGCATGAAATTCTATTGTCTTTCCTAGTCATCGCAATGAACAGCAACAGTGTTAAAAGTAACAATATTTAACAATTCAAACCACTAACAATAAATATCTTGAAAATGTATTTGAAATTAGTTGTGTCTTAAATAAATCTACATTTGTAGTAGTACATTTTGTGTATCTCATTCTGTTTGTTAGTTAAATAAAAATATACAAAATTCCTTCCAAATGAATTGATTCTAACAGGATAATAGCTCAAAATATAAGCTATTTTATTTGTCGTTTCTAAAGCTATTTTAGAACATCGATCATTTAAAAAATCTTCCTTGTAGAAAGTATTTCTTTTGGGGGGGGGGGGTGATCTCTTGAAAATCTGTATATCGAAATTTCGGAATGGCGACTTACAATATTGTAAGTAATATGGCCAGAATTGTAAGTCGCCATTAAGGGTATAATATTATCATATGAATTAAGATCTTGTGTGGTTTACCGGGAAAAATGCAAGTGTGTTGGAGAATTTAATGTCGTATTAGCACGTTGACCATGATAGCTTAGTGGTTAGAGTAGCTGGACAGTAATCGGGAGATCCGTGATTCAGATCCCGGTTACGGCATTGAATATTTCAGTCTCACTCTACCCTTTCCGACAACGTGCATGATTGAAAAATTAGCTGGACATTTTTTCTCTCTCCACTCCCTTACCTTCAATTCTCCAAAGCAATCAATGTGTTACACATGCATCAGGTGTAATTGCAAACTTTTGGAAGTTATTGTTGGCATCCCGTACTCAAGAAGGTTGCGTCTACTACTGCATTCTATCTCCTAGTGCAAATTTGGAGGAGCATGACTTTAGAACTTCTGAACAATGAGAATATATAGAACAGATTAATTTGTGTCAAATATTAAGCCTTGCTAAATAGTAAACGCTTAATCTTGAACATCTGCATTCGTTTCTCGAGGTCGCAACACCAGACACCTAATTATCTATCAAATGAAAGACAATATAATTGGCAGCAGCTGCGCCAATCTACTGGAATAAAAGGATTTTGTGGAAAACCATGAAGGATATTCACAAGAAAGTTACAAGGTTTTCTCCCTCTCTGACATCAGACAACAGATGATTCATCTAAGATTCTTACACGACTGTACACTATAACTCTTTTGATAATTATGTTATCGCTCGATCTTGTACACTCTTTCCTACTTTAGGACCTGTATGACAAAGGAAGCTCGAGTTTGATCCTCACTCTCGGCCAAAGAAAACGCGGAAAAAAGTGGACACTTTAAGGATTAGGGTCACAAAATACCATATTTTAGAAATACTTCCGTGTGTGCCCGCGCGTGCGCATGGTTTTTTTGTGTGTGTGTGTGTGTGTGTGTGTTTTTTTTTTTTTTTTTTTTTTTTTTTTTTTTTTTTTTTTTTTTTTTTTTTTTATAACCGTCACTCTGTGACCAACGTCATAAGAAACATCATAGCAAGTTGAATGAAAAAGCAAGCGGAACTTAAAAGTGAATATATGCAAAAGGGTTACAGAAAGTAGCTGCGAGGCAAAGTAATTAGAATTTCTGAATCACTTTTCATGCTTATTTCATTTATTTAACTGTAAGACCATAAAGATGCTCAGAAACCTGCAGAAAATATGTACAACTAATATAAGTGTACAAGATTGATAATTTTTCGCGTTTTCCAAATTACTCTCTATCCTGTTTTAAAATGTGTTATTTTTGTTTTCTTCACTTAAATTCATTATTAGTAGATGTGGTTTCAAAGTTACTTTCACGCCATATTTGCAACCAGGGTAAGTAGTGCCTTATTTTAAATTAATTCTAGATGTGTATTTATTATGGTTAAAGCTAAATTAATATAACAATCGCTTCTATATAATTAACATAAGGGATAATTACGAGCACAATGTTTTCTTTCCATTTTAAAACATTTAGAACTCTCTGTTTTATGCAGATTTACTTAAAAACGCCGCTTGTAGCTTCTTTGTTGATACTAGTTATACAACTATTTCAACCATTATTTTATATTCATATATCTTATAAACTTAAAGTGATATGTTGTCATTCACAATGAACTCAAATATAATAAGACGTGGTCTGTGGGCGACAGTTCGAACCTGCTTTGGAAGAATTCACAGGAGTTTGTTTTGAATTGTTACTAAAGTCAGCCCATATGATTGCTGGAAGGTTAATATTGCTTCTTACATAATCAGTAGGAACATAAAGAAGCCATTTGTGTAGTGAGAGAGCATAGAATTTTTATATACGTAAAATCATCGGTTAAGAAGCGCTCAACTTCTGATTGCAGAAAAGGTGCTCCAAAAACCATACTTACTATCTATTCATTCTAAGGTTGATCCGCGCGAAATTGAACCCAGGTGACCAGTGCACAGTTGTAATGTATCCTTCCGCCATTCGCGCTAGAAATAGTCACAACACAACCACGTGGTGAGTGCATGCGGTACGTAATAGAAGGGAAATGATACCTTATTCCGCCAATTTAAAGAGTGACTAACATGTAACTAGAGACAATAAGATTGATAGTTACAAAAAAATAAACGATGCACATGTCATACTTATAATAATTAACTTTAATAAAAGGTGGTTCTTCTGAAATTAGGCAAGTCTGGATCAGCATTAACCTGTTGTAGCACTTTGTCAATTGTTGGCGGCTCATTTTTTAAAAAATAAATTGTGCACTGTGACACGAATAGCGTTTTTAACAAAATCGTCACATTCTTGCATGGTGTATTTCACACGCTTTTGTTTTTTCCCGGGTGTAACCACTTTTCCCGTTTCAGCTTTTTCTTTACGAGCACTGTTTATACTGGTACTCGAAACACCGGTGAACTCAGAAGTTAATTTCACTACTTCTTTGATGGGAAGAGTTAGATATTTCTCACACAACTTATAATACACGTTCAACACTATTGTTTTTTCACCACTAGTCAATGGTTTTCCCGCCTTATGCTTTACATAAGTCAACGAAGACGCAAGAGCAAATTCACCGCGACCGTCCGCCATGATTCTAAACAGAAACTGCTGCTGTAAACAATACCTACTCGGATATCAGGTAATTCACACGAGTTGCATGTTGGGACTTGTAGCTCTGTTTATCAGTATACATCATACATTGTATTTACATATATATAGCGTCTCACTCTTAAAAGACAGTATGGAGTTAAATGGGACATCTCTGTCTCTATCTAGCGCATACAAGTTGCCATTAGCCGCGTCCTTTTCTACCCTAGCTCTGTTGCCAGATTCCTAATAGCATGGTATAAATATTCATTTGTTATAAATTTCAGGTTTGAACACATTATCCTATGCAGAATTTTTTTCTCTATCAGGTTATATCCTTTTCAGAGTCATTATACATTTCTATAGGTCCAAATTTCTTCAGAAAACGTTTTTTTCAATAGAAGTCCGATATTTGCTGTTTCTACACTCATCACGCACTAACTAACAAACTAACTGCTAGAATGAATCTATATTTTTTTCTTAGGTAGAGTAAACTATAGTGCTACTACCTGCCTACTTTGAATTATCTATGTTTACCCAGTTAAGTGTTATAATTTTTTAAATTAAATGTTTTCGGAAATTTTTATATATGTGCACTGCAAAAGTTACGCAGTGTGAAACTTTTTTGTTATTGAGTTTACATCAGGGAACCAGCGAGAACAAATGTTGAGGAAGGTTGGAGAAAGTTTTTAAAATAAACCAAAAGGCAGTAACCTCTTTCTTTTATGCAGTAGGGCAAACAAAAGGCATTCATCTATTCAGCGTCAGGCCTGACACAGAAGATAGTATAAGGAGCAGCAGTAGCATTAGTTCGAAAGAAGTCGTGTGTGTAACTGTGTGGAATCTGTGAGCTTTATTGCGTTATTTGTTTAATATTTTCGTAAATATTTGTAGTTATGGAAGGAGAAGCTAGAAAGAGACGAAATATTGGTAAATTAAGAAGTAAGGAACGCCAAATAATTATGAATGTGTTAGATTATTTTTCAAGTAAAATGAGTGTTAGTAAGGCAGTAAAAGAAACAGCTAAGGCTGTCGGGTGTTCAGAAGCAGCAGTGTATAGGATTAAAAAGGAAGTAATGAAAGGACCTCTAAGAACGCCATCGAAAAAGAAAGCAAAAAGGGTGGGAAAACAAAAAAACGCTAGGTTAACACAATTTGATGGAATAGTGCAAAGTGGAGTGCGGCGAATTGTTCATTGTTTATTGTTTGCAAATATTCCACCCACGCTGAATATAATTCTGATTAATGTATCATCGTCATCTTCGTCGTCTTCGTCTTCGTCAACAAGAGCTGGCCCTTCAGAGTCACCATCATCTGATTTTAATTCACAACCCGGTCCATCAAGATCAATGGGAAATGAAATGGAAGGAATCGCGTCACTATTGGAGGACGAGGAAGTTTAAAGGTAATCAGCATAATTTATTAAAGCTTTTTGTCATTTTATTTCTCCATATGTGTTTGATAATACATTTTTATATCTGTAAAATCGCATTTAGAAGTACTAAGTACAAAAAATACCAAGGAGATATATGAAATGCGGCTGAAACTTAACGTAGATATTAAGGTAGATATAACGTAGATAGCCTTAAATAGCAGTATACATATTTCACTATTTGGATATGTATAATTCATAAGATGACTTGGTAGTGTCATTGACTCAGAAGAATGTCTTTGTCTTTGAACGTGCCTTCGCGATGTGGAGTGTCGAGCCTCTTGGTACGATGGAACACCAGCAGTTCAAAATTACTGTCTATTTGTTACAATATTATATCGTGTGGTTTTAGGTATACAGATTTAACAGATTTACTTATTGAAAGTATGATCATATTTGCTTTGTTTAATGCGCTAATACTCGTTAGCTGATGCTACTTCGCCTTCGCCTAATATTATTTATGGTCCCGGCAACAAAGGATATGTCACGTTTGAAGCAGGGTGAAAAACGTCAGAGGGAGAGAATAAACAATAGTGTTATTCAGGTTCAGTTGTTCAGTTGTTTCGATCACATGTCGCAGCTGAGCGGACGAGCGGACGACCTTCGAGGTATATGTTGCAACACTGCGCTCCATTTAACGTGTACTGTCTTTTAAGAGTGAGACGCGCTTTAGTTTCCAGTATTCTTGCAACAAGCCCAATACATGAAGTTTCTTCCACTAGCAAAGTTATTTGCTGTTTATCATCTTCTATTATGGAACCACCTCGGAATCTTAAAAGCCGTTTGGGAACCTTTTTAAAATAGTGATTAGCTCCCGTTACAGCACCACATCCGGTGAACACTGATGATACGTGCAACTAATGATAAATCAGAAAGAACGTTTGGGCAGGAAGAGTTCCTGGCCTAATTAGGGCATCTTCGTGGCATTTCACAGTTATGTTGAGAGAGGAAAATTTCAGCCAGGGAAGACAGATCTGAGAGGATGTGAACTACATACCTCTGTTCACGATTCCATTCTTTAACGACATCTGCTAGCTTTGTCGATATTCGGGACCCTTTTTGGTCGCCCCGGACTGTTACACACCAGGACTTTTGTTTTGTTAGGGTGCGTTATCCCCTTCAATTGTAGGTTCGGTGCTTCCACTATTAATGATTTCCCAGTTAGAACTGAGTTTGTTCCCTATACAGGTTATATATTATATAAAATCATAGCTATTGATAGGGGAACACGTGCTAGTCCAATAAAAGGAGAGTTCCCTTCCGGCTCGCGCTACCCTTCCTCCAGGTTGCCTCCCCTTAAGCTGTTGCTGTTAATTTCGGGGTCGGAAAGGGAAATGAGCGTTTCCATGGTGTAGCCATGTTTATTTTAATGAGACGCTTTGCTAATGCTGCAGTTGTAATGAAGTGTTTTGCAGCTGTGATGAGATTAAGTCAGTTCCCTAAGATGAAAAGTGAGGGAGAGAGACGTAGGGGAGAATAGGGCACGTTTTCTACCTCGGTTCATTAATTCTCTCCTCTCCTTCTCTCTCTCTCTCTCTCTCTCTCTCTCTCTCTCTCTCTCTCTCTCTCTCTCTCCCTGTCCTATACCATATCTCCAAAATGTTGGATTCTTTACATGTATTTCACACTTTTGAAGCGCTGATTATGATTAGAAAAGGAAGCTTCCTGCTTGCTATAACCGCCTGTTTCTGTTTCCCAGCTGATAATTGTTTGTTGTTCACAGCTTCCAAATTTAGCCTCATCAATAACTACGAACCCTAAATTAAATGTTTTGTTTAAATTTATCAACAAGCTTAAAATCAATAGCTCAGCAAAAAAGAGTTGAGGTAAACCTGAACTTTTTCACCGGGGGCAAATAAAGCTTAACAGTTGAGACTTGTTGAAGCTTGAGAGCAGTTATTAAATACTTATAAAAGGATTTGTGTAAACTAATTCGAATTTAAATTTATATTTTGAACACCTCGACACTTTTAGATGCAAGTAGCAACTTAATGCATTAACTGTAATGCAGTGAAGATTGTTATGGATAATCCATTACAAAACATAATCAAATTGCATAATGCTAATGATAATAAAAAAGTAATTCTGAGGGCGTCATTGGCGAATTTTCTTTCTGTCCCTTTTTTTTTTCAATAGGTGCATACAAATTATCTTTCTTTTTTACATATTCATTCACACAGGAATATAAGCAATGGGATAATCAGTGTGGAAAAATTCTATTAAAACAGAAAATTCCAAGTATTAAATGTTAAAATATGGCAATGGCAAACCTGCTAAATTCATGAACCATTATTTTGGAAAGAATTTAAGATATACTGATTTTTATACGGTACAGATGAATTTCTCCTGACTTCATTGATATACTTTGATCTAATAAATTTCTTTACTGAAGAGGGGAGGCTCATGATCTCATTTATACCACGTTTTGATTAAACAGCATCAGTAGGCTTATTAGGTGAGCTACCAAAAGAATAAAGTTACGCACGCCTTGTCTGTAGAGCAGACGGGCAGAACAGGTTCCCCACACTGTGCCGTCACATGTTCTAAGAACGTGCATAACTTGAATCCTCTTTAATGTAGCTGTGCTGTACCACTAACCCTAATTATCAGCAATCATTTTTAATAACAACCATGTTACTATCCGAATAACACTTAGAGGTTAATTTTATCATACCAAAATTTAATTAAGATCTTCAATAGTTTGTACCAAAGCGGGCCATTCATACCAGAAAATCTTATTCACATAAAAAGTTGTTTAAATCAGAAATGATGAAAACAGACTCGTATATGAGTCCAAAAGAACAATCCATACCGCTTGAACACACTTAAGTTGGCATACATAAAAATACCACCAATTTTTCGAGTAAAACCTGCTATAAAGATGGCCTTTGTCTACCACTCTGCTTTAAAGTGAGGAGTTCTGGATTTGTTCTGTGAAGTGGAGCAGAATTCACTGTACGAAATGTGTTATATTTATATTACTTCCTCTACCCATTCTTGAACAAACTGTTCTTTCGAAAGCTTGTTGTACTATCCAATTCATATTAATCGAGATAAACATTTGCAGAAATGGTTTTATTACCTTGAGATGCAATGGAAACAGAGAAATATATTAGGCTTAAGTGATAATCACATTTTTTAAAAACTGGTCCCTATGCTACGGCTTTGGAATTCCGTTCTCTTTACATGACAGGAAGAATACGAATAACAATTCTACATTTTAGAAAAATGTACTTACCTGAATATTCAAACCAATAATAATAATAATAATAATAATAAATGTTTCCAAAATTATTAACTCCGCACAAAAAAAAAGTTTATATAAATTCTGTGCTTTAATGAAATCTTCATTTTATTAGTAAGATTTTGCTTCTCTCCTACATTTAACAGCTATTCAGAATGAAGAGGACTTTACAGGGCTATTCCTAGGAAATTGGAACATTTCATTTGTCATGAAAATATCTTAAACATATACCAGTACTTTAACCAATTCTTTTAAAAAAAATAAAAAATTTCAAAAAATGTTCAATATAAAGGGTAGCTTCTGTTGGATTTTCTTGAAAATCTTCCTGGAGCATCTTTGAAAGATGCTGAACTTATATACTAAGTTTCGTATGTAACCAGCTCCGCATTCCTGACTTGTGGTGTTTTCAGACTGAACATGGACCTTTTTCTAAAAACGCTCTTGTTGGGTTTAGAGTATAATAAAATTGTATTTCCTGTGAAACCTCACTATCGAATTTTTTAGTGAAATATAGTACTTCCTGGCTGGTCCCGTAGCTCCTGCCTGTAGTCCCGGGTTCGTTTCCCAGATGTAGGTGGGAACCTTGTCTAGCGAAGATTATTATTTCCTATCCTGCTAAGTCTGGAACATGAATGAGAGCGTTAATGTGTGCCTGCTGGAGTGTGTGATGTAATTAAACACCTAAAGACCCCAAAACATACTATATATAAGTTAATACCTATAGGCAATACGTTGCGAAGGTAAGTAGGCCACCAATGTCACCACTGGAGTTAAGGCAAGATATAAATAGAACAAAAATACAATAAAATAGTACTTCCTCTACTTCCTTTAAATAGGTATGTCGTACTGAAGTAATATATAAAAGTATAAGTATTTTGCCTACCATCGTAAAATATATATGAAATTAAACAATACATTTCAATGAACAACACGGTAGAAATATCTACATTTTTTAATTTGCTATTTTTCGCAATTTTTGTCGTTTAGTCTCCCCTCAGGTGCGTAGAAAATTTAAAACAGTTTCCGTAGTATAAAAACTTGAATATTAAGTGAATCTAATAGCACTCGGACATATTTAGAACAATTGTTGTTAGTGTTGATGTTCAACTACCGTTGTTCTGAATATCCACGTCAAGCAGTGATCCGTACTGATGTTTAATTACCATCTCGTCATTAAAAACGCAGAGTATTTAATAACCCTAATAAACCTGGGCTGAATTTTAATTATGATGTGAAAGTGATTATGAACGGTTTTGTGATTTGATGCTTGCCTAACTAAATTAAGCTCTGGAAAATAATTACATCTTTACATCATCTGTTTTGGGATTGTACCCATATGGGATGGAAAGAGGTGGCCGGAAGGTGCACAAAAAGTAATTTCGCTTTAACAAGATTAATGCATCCCTTCCGTTCTAGCATACACGCTAAGAAGGGAAGGGCCGCGGGTTTAGCGTTGTCCCCCAAACACGACCTGGCCGTCACGGGAAAGCGCTTAGGGATGGAGAAACAGGGCTAACCTTCCGAAAATTGTCTACCTGAAATGTATAAACAGTGAGGTGAAATAATCCAGCTAGAAGAGGGAACCTTCCAAATTGTTTCAAACAATGGAATCACAAGCTATTTACTATGTCCACTGTTTACCTATACAGATAGCTGGAATATTGCACTTCTGATATTCAGATTTCAGCGAAAATGATGTCTTTGAGATCCCTGTACCAAAAAGTAAAAATGTTAATAAAAAGATACCTGCTGTGAATAACATCACCCAAAAATGAGAGACTAGGTGACACCCAAAATTTCATACTTAAAAACGGGCATTTTTCATCATGTAAGACGAGACATTACACCTAAAATGTTCGCCTCAAAACTTCAAAGCTGGAATTTTACTGGTAATTCATTCAGTCTCCTTGAATATACAAACAAAAAATAGAAATGCATACTGAAATTAACTGATATTGTTCGACGTTTTCATTTTTGGGTTGGATATTGACAGACGCATGCGTGATCTATTTTCTGAAAATGATATTTTATGATTCAGGAGATCTCATAACTGCACATTAAATTTTTTAGTATAATTCTTACCCGATTAGATAAGCCTTAGAGATACTAGTAATGTATGTGAGAAAATGATATTGCCTCTTTCCAGCATTAGTTTTCCTTGTGTATCTATAGGTAGTTCTGGTGAATAGATTGTGGAACAAAATAAAAATAAGTACATGTTTTCCTTAAAACCCGGCTTCATTAATATTGTTACTCGAAACCCAATTGAGACACCATGGCAAAATGCTGAAATGCTGGTACAATAAATTTCATATTTTCCCGATAAATCAAACGGTCCTCTCCAATTTATTTTTAGATAATGTGAATGACAATATCATAAGTATGTTATGGTTAACCAATATTAGGTCAATCAATGATAACATAATGCATTTTTTTTTTTTTTTTTTCATGCCAGGTGTGTACAGGCTAAGGCTGAAAGGGCAAAAACAACTAAAAAGAACAGTGTAACAGCCGGAATTTGAACCAAAATTCTTCGACTTGCCGTACAGTTGCTGTAGCCAACGGAGCTACGATTGCAACATTCCGGCACGAATATTTGCATACATTAAGAGACCGGAAGATGGTTAACATTCTGTCACTTGTCAATTCAATTGCATGGATTATAGTATTTTCTATAGTAGTAACAAGAGAGGGTTTACATATGACGAAAAAAAAATTTTCCAAATATGAAAACCTCGAATAATATTTGTTTAGAGTATTCCACGAAATAATTAATAATTCATTAATTTACTACTATTTAATATTAATAGTGATTTAAAAGCAAACAACTTATAACTTACAATAACAACCATACATTTAATTAAGATTTATTTTCACAGTTGGCACTACAACTAATCAGTAGAGTGTAAGAATAGCAACAATTTTAGTTTTTAATCCAGGAAAATTAGGAATTATACATAATTGTGATGAATATAAATGAAATAATTTGCGTCATTAAAGGTAGGTCTGCTCTATTCAAAATTACAGTTGTTGAAGATAGAATTTTCAAAAGTAAGCGAAGGCGGCCGTTGTGTTTGCTGCGTGATATTCACGGGTGTGCAGTTACATTTCTTGAGTAGCCCGCTAATTATTTTTACTGCGCATGGATGCTTCATATGTTGAGAAACGTAAGAAAATGTTTACTTTTGCATTGTTAACACTCATGTGATTTGTTTACATATAGGATTGATGTAAATGTGATGTAGATGTGATTGATCTACACATATACATCATTTTAACGTTACTTCTGACTTCAGAGTAGTCAAGAATGCGCGTTAACATCTGTAATTAATTCAAATTATAAGTTGAAAAAGTTCCCTTACATTTGAGCTTTTTCAGGGTGTTTTGCAGTTTGTTTCAGGTAATTAAGAACAATGTTGGTATAAAAATTAGAAGAGCTTGTAGAGCGACAGCGAGGGAAACTCGATGACCTCAAGAGGGACTTCAAATTGGGAGAAAGTCTAAACTGTTATCGCGGGGTAAGTGGCAGAGGGATGTGACTCAGATTTTAAATAAAGTGGAGGATGCTGCGACACATTTCATCCCCTCACGATTAGGCACACAAAAAACACCTCAATTATTGAGTGCAGCGTGGTGGGGGTTGGAGCTAGTCAGTAATTGCGGCAAGTAAATCACGAAGAAGGGTCTGGCTCTTGTTGTGTCGAGTTCTCGGTGATCGACGACCTCCTCGAGTTGCTGTATAACGAAAATTGTAGACTGGCACGTAACGCCAAGACTGGGGTTAGTGAGCACTTCCCTCGAGGTTAAGGCTACAGAGGCGTGCATGCTCTTGTATTGCTGTGTTTCATGCACACTTTTCGTTTTCAGAGAAAATATTGTTGCTTCGTTTAGATAAACCTTACAATAAGAATCAAATCTTCTTCTCTAGCGCTACAGAACAAGCCGGTTTCCCAGCCATTTATTCCACCAACTGCCCTCATTAGCTTTCCTCCACTTTCCATCCATTTTTTCATTTCATATCCTCTAGTTCCTCACTCTCATACCTGACTTTTGGCGCTGGTAACTCATCCTGGCTACGCTCTCTCTCTCTCTCTCTCTCTCTCTCTCTCTCTCTCTCTCTCTCTCTCTCTCTCTCCCGAATCCAGAGTTTGTCTGCTCCTCGACAGGTATCGGACTTTTAAGTCCTTGGGGATACAAGTGTAATAACACTTTGTAGTATTCGTTTGTTACTGTCATATGTCCACCATTCTATTGATAACATGAAAATAATTTACCCCTCTTGATACGCGGCGTTGTGCTAGAACGTATTTCTCAGAGTAGGATTTCGTTTGGTACATTGATAATAAAATAATAATAATAATAATAATAATGATAATAATAATAATAATTAATAATAATAATAATAATAATAATAATAATAATGATAATGATGATGATGATGATGATGATGATGATGATGATGATGATGATGATAATAATAATAATAATAATAATAATAATAATAATAATAATAATAATAATAATAATAATAATAATAATAATAATAATAATAATAATAATAATAATAATAATAATAATAATAATAATAATAATAATAATAATAATAAAACGTTTCAATGTGTCCAGCATTGTTTAATTTTGTCCATTGGAGAGGGAACCTAGAAACTTAAATGTTTTGCACAATACTACTTTATACACCCAGCTTCATAGCGATTGGGAAAGCTATGTGATGCATATAATCATGCTTGTATCCCAAAAAATACCGAAAACGCTTATAATGTTGTGTGGGATGGCAAACTGACCGTTTTTCAAGAAGGAACCTCTGTCGGAAATGCACGGTTTGGATGCTGGAGAGCGTCGAAATCTGAGAATGAACGGTTGTGAGTGTCTTCCTATTCGTTTTTGCGTCTTAATACGGAAAGTATTCAACACTTTAGTTACCTGTGTACTGCGATTTATTAGAGATGTTTTCCCTACCCTTTTAGGGAACTAAATGTTCTGCAAGTAATGTGACTGCAGCCCGACGGAGCTCCAGAACACTTTGATGCAAATGTTGTATATCCAGATCGATGGATTGGTAGAAGTGGCCAGTTCCACGGGCAGCAGATCGCCAGATCTGACACCTCTATTTCATGTGGGATTGTATGAAGAGTATGGTGTATGGCACTCCTGTAACATCAGTGGAGGACATTATCGTTCTAGTCTTCGGAGCAATTGAATACCTATCCCACCACCTCACGCCAAGAAGCCAGGAGTTGAGCCTTTGTGTTGTGGGTGAACGCACTCAACTATTACCCTTACCAGATCTACGTCGTAAGCATTTACGACTATCACTCACAGTTAGAACCTATTCTCGTCACTGAAGGCGATAAAGTGCCATTCGTTGCCCAATTGACCGTTTCTTGACAAAGAGAAGACGTGCATGGTGATGTTATGATAAAGAAGTCCTCTTTCCAGAGACACACGCAATTTGATTCCTGATGCAATAAGACAGTTTACAATAGTGCATACAAACATTCCAGATGCCAATCATGCCCGGCTCGCTCCCCTGGAGCTGTTCGGGCGCCTACCAGCGCCCGATAATGCGCCGAATTTGACGTGGTCTATATAGTACGGGTAACCAAAACCTGGTCTATGGTTTTAGGAATGTTCCACGGATTATTAATGAAATCGCCGACACACCAGCGATGTATTGTGCCTAACATGTGCAGTAGTTTGTCGACAGGTCCATCGTGCAAGCTAACAATTCGACCCCATTCATATGGCTGTAGCTGTGCTCCCGTCATCGTAGCATACCTATACACGTGTCTTTTGACGCAACCATTAAACTGTTATGGTACCATAGTGATCGCTCGCAGAATCAACATAGTGTTCATACAAACACGTCTTGCAGTGTCATCTGTTGACCTCTACACATCAATCACCAAAACTGTAACACCTCAGTGTCCATGCCTGTGTTTCATGAACACAGTCCTCCTTTTCTTCCACTAGTGCATGTATAAACTAAGCTGAAAGTACCAGATGAACAATAATTTGTGAAAACAACTCTCTCTTTGGAAGTGCGCCACAACTTGAATCAGACACTACGCGCTACGTTAAATACCTTGTAGCAAAAAGAAAATAGTAGTAATACATTCTTAAAGTTTGCACGTTTCATGTGTTTTACCAGCCGCATGGCGCGTCTGAATTTTCACAGCTACCTGCGTATTTCCGTTCCCATTTATTGTCACGAGCGCGGGGGACGTAATAAGTATAAAAATTAGCAATCAGTTTATTTCCGGTATAACTCACGGTTTGGTTACTCTATTAGTGATAATCAGGGCAGTCACTTATATTTTATTACTGTCAAGTGAATATAAACATTAGTTTTGTTTTATCTATAAGTTAATTTCAAAAACTTGCATTTCTGACACGTATCATATTTTATTTAAATATACATTAAACATTCTGTTTAGATCAGGACATTAAAGGATGCGTACAATAAATTTCAGACCAAAGTAATGTTGAACTGCCTAGCCGTAATTATGTATGGTAGCAGAGACCAGATTTCAAAAAGTCGAAAGAGGGTCCTCTCAATATATGTACTCTTAGACTCTGCTGTTGCCGAGTCGATTGCAGTTGTGCAATCAAAGTATTAAAGATTCTACTTGATAAATTACCCTCAAAGCGACCGAAGTAAAAGACGTAACAACACCGTCCATGCAACCAGTGGGCACTCTAAAAGGCAGTGAGATGAGGAAGGCCATTAAGACATGGGTAATAATACACGCCATTTGGACAGATATCTACTGAATATGCAGATGCATAGGTATGTTTACAGTTTGCATCCCTCTCCAGTTTTCGAATGCATAATTCTGTCTACTGTTGGTGTGTGTAGATGCAGTAACTTTGTACCATCTGTCTCACTTTAGTTATGTCCAACCACTAAACTCCCTTCGTTCTCTTGTTCCCAAAAGTATCTGTGGTTGCATCCAACTGCTGCACATTTTGTTAGCTTCTCCCTTTCCACCCAACTTTTGCGCCAGTTGCCAAACGTTTTTTTCAGCATGAACGCTTCGTAAAAATGAACCCACAGTTCCAATGTCGTGTTGTCCTTTTTCGACAGAGTTTAACTAACAACTGGGTAACTGATACACCCTAGTTAAAAGCATTTCCCGCAAGATTTTATTTTGTATTTAACTGTTGCGCAGCTTAGTTTAGATGTTTGATTCAAATAAAATTAAGTATATGCTTTATTTTACTTGATAGTATTTCATTAAAGCATTTTTAAATAAATACCCTCCACTGTAGGTACAATACGCGTTAGATGCATTCACTGCAATGAAGCTGTTGTTGCCATCTATGAATGAAACAACTCAGAATTACACTATATGCTTTAACAAATAATTGACAACGAAATTAATTTTATTTGGTTAACCTAGCGATTACCGAGGAGTATGTTGGAAAGTACTGGACCATTGGAGAAAAAGTGTAAAAAAACTATATAGCATGTCTCAAATTTCTTTGGCCTTGCGAATGCACAATATGCTTTCCTTATGTACAATCTTTAGTCGTAATTTAAAATAATGCCACTTGACAGTGCAAAAGTCTATTTACTCCTCTCCCTCCTTCCAAATGCAATGTGTCATGCGGGAAGTATCAAACACTGGATCGGCGTTTTAACTTGGCTGCTCCAAGGCGGATTTCCATTTGGGCGTCCTGAAAATGTTGAGAGCATAATATGATGTAATGATCAGATGCAGCATTTTAATCAGATATTTACATTTATTTCAGAGGTGTTAATGTTTTTATTCCGTATTTAATTAATTTAAGTGGTTAATTGAAAATGCCCCACATGTATAATATCTTCATAATCTACTAAGGATTTTATTTTGTATTTAACAGACCATTTCAAAGAACCCCATATTGGAGTTTTTTTAATTCAAATGAAGCTGTGCTGCATAAAATAGATGAGCCCATTACATTTTGATATTTTTTTCAATTTTTAATACCAGATACTGAAAATATTTAATAAGAAAGTACGTTATTATAAAATTTCAACAATGCTATATGAGTCTTTAAGAATTATTCTTAACATTTTCTGGAGATTAGAAGTTAATAGGTCAAACATTTTGACATGTGGATCATTTTAAATAATGAAAATTACTGAACAACATTTTGAGAAAAACTGCATTTAAAATTCAATGGGTATTACAGTACTGTATTCAGGACTGTTTCAAAGGTCGCACAGAGCGATAAATATTCGCAATATTAGCAAATCAAATGTGCCAAATGAAATTATGCAAGATACAGTTAAAACAAAATCTTCAATATTTTCATTTTTCCCCAGATTTTCCTCAAATTTTACAGGTGGATTGCTTTAAATGTTATCAAAATTGGTATGAAATTAAAATAATTTTATTCAGATAATCTCCTAAATATTTGTGAGTTTTAGGATTATTTTTCAAAATATTGTTACAAAATGATAGAAGTCTAGTCCAGTTACCTTCATAACGCTTTATTTTCTTCTAACTGAATGCACAACAACATAGTTCTCTTTTAATGATGTTAACGACGGTCTATAGTCTTTCGTGAAATTACAAAATACAACTGTTTTCTTCTCGTAACTTTGACGCACTCTTTTGTCTTTATCCACTTTCTCTGTGTCTCAAACACTAATTTTGACAATACAATCACTCAACACTCTTAAGTGCTTCGCTATCTTCCTTCACGACGCGACGATACACGCAGCTGACACACGCACACTCTTAAACTAAGAACTGACTAACACATGTCTGTCTACTCTTGCTTCGTCTCCTTATATAGCAAGGATGACATAATACGGGCCTTTCTCGAACTTCTACAAATAGGTCAGCTGCCGGACCCTTCTCGAATTATCTTGAAAACCTCGTTTCTGCCACTCTGATTGCTGTCACGTATTCAAGCTGTTCTCGGGCTTCGAGCCAGGTGAAGTGATGAAGAGCCATCGACGTTTCGGGAGCGTACATCTCTCCCATCATCAGGATGATGAATGGCTACCTCGTTAGGGGGTCGTTAAGGGGTTATCCTCCCTATAGGAGGCGCCCTTGACTATTTCCATTCCGGGTTATAAACCCTTACTGGTACAGAGATTGTTGTTGTAGAAAGATGGTGGTTAGATGGTGGGGTTTTTTATTATGATGGGGTTATAATGAGTTATGAATGAATGTTGTTGTTTGTTATTTTTTTTTTTTTTTTTTTTTTTTGTCGTGGTTTTGGGCCGATTTTAATCGGTCAGGGATTTGTCAATACAAGTCTGGGGCGTTTGTATGTTTCACCGGGGTCTATGTCGTACTCCCCAAGTCCACGTATTAGCTCATTGAAGCTGCCTGGCAGTTGAGCATAGAAGTTGTTAGCGAGGCTCTTGATGCGTTCTAAGAGCGTTGGGATTCTCAGGTCAGCGTGGATGTTTGCATTGGGGATGTACCAGTCGGCTCCTACTGATGTTCTCAGGTATCTGAATGGCTACCAAGGTTGAAGGGACCAGTACATATGTTAGTACGTACCCAGTAGAAAACACCAAGCCTAGTCAGGAGACGGTTCACGGCTACGCTGGAATCTGTGTTTTCTCAGGCGGTCAATCTCTAACTTTAAAGCTGGTTTCCAGGCAGGACTGAACTGCAAACCTGCGTCCCGGTTCAGTGTGTTCCTTTCGGAGGAGATGGACAGAGCCTCCTTAACCTTACGTTCCCTGACACCGCTGCATTTTGCCACAATGGTCGTACCTTTGAAGTTAGCTCTGTGGTCTTTTTCAAAGCAATGTTCCGCCAACCCTGACTTTTCAGGCTGCATTAAGCGTATGGACCGTTCATGTTCCTTGATCCTGGTGGAAATGGTCCTGCCGGTTTGCCCTATGTATGGCGTCCCACATTCACAGGGGATGCGGTATACCCCTGGTACCCTAAGGTCCAGTTTGTCCTTTACCGATCTCACAAGATGTTTGATTTTCAGAGGCGGACTGTGAATGGTTCTGATGTTATGTTTGGCGAGAATTCTACTGATCCTGCCAGATAGATTGCCAGTGTATGGGATGCAGGCAGTGGCGGTCGGCTTATCTGGTGTTGGTTGTGGTTGTGGTTTTCCTTTCTTGGCCTTGGAGATAGAGGACTCAATGTCATCTACGGAGTAGCCGTTCTGGCGGAATGTGTACCTCAGGTGTTGTAGTTCTTGCTTGAGGTGGCTGGGATCGGAGATAGACACAGCTCTGTGGGCCAAAGTGTTTAGAACTCCAACTCGTTGGGACTTGTGATGGAAACTGTTGGCATTTAGATAGAGGTCGGTGTGTGTAGGTTTGCGATAAACTGCATGCCCCAGAGTGCCGTTGTTATTTCTGGAGACCAGAATGTCCAAAAACGGCAGAGTTCCATCTTTCTCCACTTCCATGGTGAACTGGATTTGGGGTCGGAGACTGTTGAGGTGTGTGAGGAAGCTAGGCAAAGTGTCTAGTCCATGTGGCCATATAACAAAAGTGTCGTCCACGTACCGGAAGAAATGAGATGGCTTGAGTGGAGCGGTGGCAAGTATTTCGTGTTCCAGATGTTCCATATAGAAATTAGCTATTGCAGGTGACAAAGGAGAGCCCATTGCCACACCGTCTACTTGCTCGTAGAACCTTCCACCAAACAGGAAGAAAGTGGACGTCAAAGTGTGCCGGAAGAGCTCGGTGATGTCAGCCGGAAAGTGTTCCATCAGAAGCTGGATGGTTTCTTGCAACGGTACTCTTGTGAAAAGAGATACTACGTCGAAGCTGACGAGAAGATCAGAAGGCCCAATGGTTATGTTATCCAACGAGTGTACGAAGCGTGTGGAGTTCGTCACGTGGTGTTCACAACTCCCTACTAGAGGTTGTAACAGATCGGCTAGGTGGCGTGCCAATCGGTAAGTGGGGCTGCCCATGGCGTCA